>JASJOG010000001.1:1282500-1923750 GCA_030142905.1 Heliopora coerulea
GACAGGGCATTATTAGGCATTGATTTTATTGAATGGAGGTTGAGTATGAAAAAGCAGAAATGTTGAACAAGTAACCAGTCATCAAAGCAACAGACTATATTAAAACTATCTTAAATCGAACGAGTAAGGTAATTTGGATATGGTCGATTGGAATGTCATCTGACAAAAAAAGGCTTTGTTTATACCATGTTTATAAAATACATGAAAAGTTTCTCGATTCTGATTCGCTGAGAGCAGTGCAATTTCAAGGTAACACAGTCCTGTAAAAAGATAAAGGGATTTGCACTGAATTTCTCTTTTTCAGGATAAGTATATTATTAATTGGTAATAGCATAATTTCTTGGGCTGAATGGAAAAATACGCACTCGTAAGTTTTTCAAAGACCTCAAATCGCACTTATGCTATTTTGATTGTCTTGGAAAAACTCACTAGTTTGTGTTTTTCTTAAATTGCATTGGAAATCATGCTATTAACTCTACTTATTCTTCAAAACAACACTTACAGGTATGTGCAGATTAAAGCCCAGCAATTTAAAAACTTTACAGTAAACATCACTGTGCTTACATTACGTGAAGAATTTCAGGCAGTCAGAATCCAAATTCCGAAATTTTCTGGAGATATTTGCAAGATCGTTTTTACGGACTAACCATAAATTGATGTGGCAAACTATTTAGAGGATGGTGATATTGGTCATTCATTTTCCGTCCACACCTATTGGCTATTCTTAACTCATGAATATATGATTATGCACTGTCATTTCTATTTGCCCTCCAAAAATATTGACTATTATCAATTCATAAATAAATTATCATGAACAATCATTTAGGAACCAAGAGACCAAAATACCGTCGTCAACATCCATAGATTGCAAAATGTTGCATCGGCAAATTCCCTACGGGTTTTCATCACCTAAACAAATTGAACGAGCAAAATATGGCGATATATCTCAGGTATGCTTAACTCTTTACTATTACCGCCACTCGAAACCACTACATTGTTCACTGATTAGACTATTAAATTAAGTGCTTTTCTATGAAGCACTCCCTCTCTGTAATAACGATGTTTTTGATGCACACAGTTGGATGTTCGGCTCCCACCCCTGAGGTCAGAAGCATGAATCCTACTCACATAGTTATTATATGAAGTGTTGATCTCACGTGGATAAAATTCGTAAACCCTCCACCGAAAGTTGTGGGGTTTCTCCGAGCTTCCCAGGTTCTCCTGTTTCCTCTCAGAAAATTGATAGGGCGGGTTATAATAAATATTAAAATTGAAAACACAAATAGTTAAGGTTTAGGAACTAATATAATTATGAGGAATTGTAATGGGCCTCTGAACCCCTGATGGGAGCGACGTAAAAGTACTTGTACTTAATTGCACAATTACACGAGACCAGTTGTTTGTGTCAATATAGGGTCGGTTTTTGTGAATTCAGTTATTCGTTGTGGTAATATCATCTCTGATTTACATTAGAAATGGCGACGTTTATTTATTTGCTTGCTTATTTATTTATTTATATTTTTGTTTATTTTATATAATTATGTCCATTTATATTACTGTTTTTTCAATGTTGCTAGCTGAGCGAGGAAGAGAAAGCTTGGGAAGAAAAGACGAGTAGACCTGGAAAATTGGATTTTTCAAAATTTACTCACTTTACTTGAGGAAAAAACACGGTACTACACGAATAAAAGTAATATTGGTTTTCATGTTTTGCTTTAAATGTTATCGAGAGATTTTATTATTTTTTTATTTTTTTTAAGGGAGTAATCAAGCCTCCGTAGTGATCATTGGACAAAATTTAAGAAAAAAACAAACAATTTTTGTGTAATTAAGTTTTTCTGTTTTGTTCTATTATTTTTGTAATCCACGAAGCAAGTAGGTGTTAAAAATCTGTGTATACAAGTTTCCTGACTCCTCATTCTAAGTCCACATACTAATTTCCTTATGTATGATCCTGGTGTTTTTCTTTGAAAGGTAAAATTACAACAGCCGTCTGGTAAATAATGTTACTCCCACGCCACCATTTTACTTCTGATATTACCTGGGCCAATTTTAACTGCGTTGAGGAGACTTTAGTCCTTTCTTTTTGTGTACTAATGTATTACACATTGTTGAATGTTTGGGTCATTTTCTTGTTACCAATTATTATGAAACAAATGTGAAGTAATGGCCCTAGTCCATAAAAACTAATGATACTATGAAAGTTTTGGTGAAGGACTGCATTTGCAAAACTGTAGTTTAAAAATGTCTTCGTCTTTACGTACACTACATTTACATCATCGTATTTTGCATTAAAGTTATTTAAAACATATTCAGAGTCTGTTCTGATGTTTTGACTCAAAAGAAAATGAACGTTTATAATTTTGAATCGCTTATGTCCGATTGTCATTCGTTTTCAGAAAGTATAAAAAGTCAGTTTTTAAAAACATTGCAAGGGTAACAAGATTTACTCCATGTAGAGTAAGACTTACTGCATATCATTTTGGAGAACATTACTGAAGAAATTAGGCTCATTCTTAAGTTTCCTGGGATATCAAAGTTATTTTACATCATTTTTTAATGTGAAACGACCATATCCCCGCTGTCTACTAAACTCTTGCCGGCGGAATAAATATTCCGTGATTTTGCTCTTTAACGCCAGACAACTTTACTCACCTAAGGAAGACATTCTGCCAGGAAATGCTTCTAACAACCCTTGTTAAAGTCCTACCCAGTGGTGTAGTTAGGATAAAAATTTGGGGGGAGATACGGAGAATCTGGGGGCACTCCTTGAAAGGATATATGACTAAAATTTGTCAAATTTCTAAGTATTAGATTTAATTTTGGCCTTCACTATAGCCAGGGATCCAAGTCCCTCATTGTAGAATGAAGTTATAGAAATAGCACCTGAAAAAGAAAATTTCCACAGTTACCTTAATGACGTGGTATCGGTGTAACCAGTAAACGCAGAAATGTTGCTAATGCCATGTAAAATTATTGGAGAGTAAGGAATGCCGTAATTGTTGCTCGTACTTTAAGTCGTTTATAACAAGCGAAACGGATGTTGTTCAAACATAACGTTGTTCAAAACAACCGAAGGTTCTGGAGCACATGGTTCATACGTTAGCTAATGTAACTGGATAAACCAATCAGAATCAAGTTTAGCAAAAGAACCTTGCTTCCAATTTCAACAAGGGTAGATATTCTGGGGGACAACGCTGTAACAGGAGGGTCTTGGCCCCTAGATCCCCATGGCTACGCCTCTGATCCTGCCATTCTATATTTATCTTATCCACTTCTTCAATATATTAAGAAAAATCACTTGTTCAACTTTGTTGAAGTTTAATTAATTTTACGCACTTTTTGAAACAGTTTTGTGCAATTTTGAGAGTGATTATATAGCTCGAAATAAACTGCATGACAATAATGTTTCCGCCGTGCGTTAACCATGTCCATAACCAGACACGTCCTTGTACACGTCTCCTCGGGCTCCCGTTAAACGTGTCGTATTTCTCTCGAATCAATCGCCCTCAAAAGACACAGGAAAAATTCCATCCAGGATCGGAGGCTTTTTTTTTTTAATTCATCATTAATTGTATTTTTTACTGAAAAGCCAGCTGCCCTCATTACGTCTGTTGAATGCAATGATCAGAATACTTTGTGGTGTTTGCTTTTTCATGCAAATATTTAATTCCTAAAGAGGACAGAAAAACAATAATTCAAAACAGTATTAAAAACAATTGAGATTTCAATTGACAATCTGGTGGTGTATTCAGTCTATGAACGAGGGGCTACTGCCAGATTTTATATCACATTGAAGACTTTCACTCGCGGGTAATGGGGGAAGGAGGTAAAAATTTCACTCTAAGTCGTTCCATAATGAAAATTAATATCCACCTTAATAGGAACCTTAACTGCTGGCGTTTTGTGGATCAGCGGTCAAAAGGACCTCTAGAAAACGCTCAACTGCTGGGTTTTATATCGCGCAGAAAACTAGCACTAGTGAATTGTTGACGAAAAAGATAAAAAGATATATGGCGTTACGAACATGACATCAGTCTTATGCCACCAAATACTTTCGACCAGTTTATCAAGTGAACTTACAGAATTTTAAACCACCAGAACAATCATTGCTCAACTCATTTTCATATCTCAACCAAAGTCCTGGCGGAAAGTGCAACCCCAAAATGAATTTTAAAACCCAGCATAAAATTCGTAAGTGGTGAGCTGGTGGCAAGCTGGTAGTGCACGTGTCTCTCACCACTGTGACTAGGGTACTGGTGACACAGTGGTAGTGTACATGTCTCTCACAACTGTGACTAGGGTACTGGTGACACGGTGGTAGTGCACGTGTTTCTCACTACTGTGACTAGGATACTGGTGACACAGTGGTAGTGTACATGTCTCTCACCACTGTGACTAGGATACTGGTGACACAGTGGTAGTGCACGTGTCTCTCACCACTGTGACTAAGGTACTGGTGACACAGTGGTAGTGTACATGTCTCTCACAACTGTGACTAGGGTACTGGTGACACAATGGTAGTGCACGTGTCTCTCACTACTCTGACTAGGGTACTGGTGACACAGTGGTAGTGTGCATGTCTCTCACCACTGTGACTAAGGTGCTGGTGATACAGTAGTAGTGCACGTGTCTCTCACCACTGTGACTAGGGTACTGGTGACACAGTGGTAGTGTACGTGTCTCTCACTACTGTGACTAGGGTACTGGTGACACAGTGGTAGTGTACATGTCTCTTACCACAATGACTAAGGTACTGGTGACACAGTGGTAGTGTACATGTCTCTCACCACTGTGACTAGGGTACTGGTGACACAATGGTAGTGCACGTGTCTCTCACTACTGTGACTAGGGTACTGGTGACACAGTGGTAGTGTGCATGTCTCTCACCACTGTGACTAGGGTACTGGTGACACAGTGGTAGTGCACGTGTCTCTCATCACTGTGACTAGGATACTGGTGACACAGTGGTAGTGCACGTGTCTCTCACTACTGTGACTAGGGTACTGGTGACACAATGGTAGTGCACGTGTCTCTCACTACTGTGACTAGGGTACTGGTGACACAGTGGTAGTGTACATGTCTCTTACCACAATGACTAAGGTACTGGTGACACAGTGGTAGTGTACATGTCTCTCACCACTGTGACTAGGGTACTGGTGACACGGTGGTAGTGCACGTGTCTCTCACCACTGTGAATAGAGTTCGATTTCGGCTCCCGTGCAGTTATCTGTTTAAAGTTACTTTGGTCACACGTGATCAGCGTGTTGTCCAGTTTGTCTCTACCAAACATCGCAGGTTTTCTCTGAGTACTCCGGTTTCCTCCTGTTGTAAGTCTGGACCCATGAAGGGTGGCCCTTACTAGACCTCTAGGGGGAACAACTGAGATAGCTGATTGGGTTATCCTGTATAAATAGACACTTCACTTTACTTTTTACCCTCATTATTTTACATCTAAAAATATTTAGTGTTTAGATGTTTCTTTGCCTCTTCTAACGTCATCAGAGATGACTGAATATTAACTATTGATACAAGCTATGTACAGTATACATATCAATGCTAATTATAATCAGTCAGGCATGGCCACACGCGCCAAGGTTAAGGGATACATTAAACATGGAAGTAAGATATCAAAACTTGAAAGCAAATTGTGTAACGAAGGAGAAACAGAACTAAGGCTAACTTTCAAACAAGGTTTAAATCTTTCTCAGCTAGATGCATCATTCTTCTGTTATTTTACTATGGATAACTCCTGACGATTTTACTAGTCAGTGGGATAAATCTTGCCTGCATAGGGCTGAGCTTTTGAATCACCGGGCTTTGTTTTACATGAAGTTCAGTTCTTAAAGAGAAAAGGCACTTATAGAACAGTCAACAAATTGAGATGGACTGAACTGTCTCATGGTGACAGGACAGGATACTGGTCGGCGAATGTTTGACTTATTTATTGGCAACTTGAATTGAAATTTTCATATTGGTTTGAGATTCGTGTGTGGAGTTGTCGACTTGCATTGTTTAGCCAACATACAACGAACTACATCACTGACACTTGAAACCATAAATCAACATGCGATCTCACTCAGTTGGGAATTTTGTCTTTAAAGGAAAATGAAATGTGAAGTATAAGGGCTATTTATATGATTTGATTGACAGACAGACAGAGAGACGGACATACTGGTTTATTAACAAGCTACATTGCAGTGTAAACATTGAATTGCCTAACATGATTACAAAATGAAGAAAACAACAAATAAAAGAATTATCATACTTGGAACTATAATTATATTATATGGCTAATTGATACAAAATCCAGCAATTGACCATTTTTCTGGCGGTTACTTTGGCGTTGATCAGCAAAAGTGTCAGCAGTTAAGGTGGCTCCACACAATTTGTTCAAAAGTAGATGGTTAAATGGTTCGACCGCTGATGGAAACCTATCTACCTGACCTATCTCACTGGCCATTAGATTGTTCGAGTTCAATTCTCGGCAAGTATTCATTGCATGGAGATGGATAAACAGGTGGACCCATTGCTCTTCCCAGAAGTCATATCCCAAAATGGACTGGAAAATCGCAGGTTTGAGAGGAGTTTAACAAGATCACCATACACAACATCATCTTAATCTTGAAAGGAGTCAAGCATTCCAAGGCTCTTTTATACTCCAAAAGACTGAACCAAACCGTAGTAAAACTATCAATGTCAATCTGTTCTGAACACACATGCATTCTGTCCAAGGCTGAGAGACATTATTCCCATCTCTTTTAATTGCAACAAAGAGTAGAAAATATTTACTAAAACCAGTGTGATAGGAAAAACACCACATAATGATGAAACACATGCAAAAAACTGTAAAAAATGGAAGGCGATGTTATTTTTAAGGAAGGGGAACACATAGGAAGACAAGATATTAAGATGTATCACGAGCCAGTTTTAACCAGACACTAAAAGAAATACACTGAGCAACACAACGTTTCTTTGTCAAAAAATTATTTTCGTTTGATTGACATCCTCCATAGATAAAAGGCTTGCACATTTGATCCTTTTTGTCAAAGTACCAACGGTGAAGCTTCATGCCACACGGTCCTTTTTTCTTCCCACGTGAGCATTTAGGAGCTATAGAAATGATACAACACGCAAGAAAAGTGAACAAATGTTGCCCTCTTACAGAGCTACATAAACTAAAAAGATTCACCAGCTAGACTACAGTTTAGCGGACCCACCTTGCCACTGGTCTTCGTTGAGGGCTCAGTGGGCAAGCAAGGCAGCGTTTGGCGGGAAAGTTATGCATACATTTGATTATTTGGAACGAAAAAGGAAGAGTGTCGTGAAGAGACGAAAGCTGAGAAGTTCTTTTATAATCTACATTTAATTAGGGTTAGGGTTGGGATTAGGGTTAGAGTTTTTGTTTGGTCTTGAAATAATACTAGACGTTGATGAAGAAACAGTGATATTGGTGGGATTTTAGACAGTAGGTCAAGCAGTAAAATAATGATAATGGTATTTTACCAGAGAGCTCACATCACCGAAGTGTTTTTCAGTGAGGCCCTGGAAATTACATACCAGATAATTAACATAAAAAACCTAAATTGTTACATATAACTATAAAATAAACAACTAGACATAAATTATAAGATTACTACAAACATATTGAATAGATAGAAAGTTAGTGTTCAACAGTTAATAAGTTTAAAGATAGAGGATGCGCGGTAAGGTTTATACATGATATAAAGAGTCGTTCTCTGACCTATAGCCAGACAGTCGAAAGCTCGAAAATAAAATAATTCCAGGTCAGAGAACGACTCTTTATATCAGTTAATAAGTTAATAAGTCTTTTTCAAGAAGTAAAATTCTCGCAAAGTATTCGTATCTTTTTCTAATTTGCAAATATCTCCATAAGCTAGTCGCATTTAAGGTTTCTTCGTGAGAACACCAAGCTTTGGAGTTTAAATTTCGCGTTAGCTAGTTTCCTCGTCTGTTGAGCCGACGGCAATAGACCAGCGGCAAAGTGACTCCGCTGAACTACCTAAGTTATCCACTTCTTTTCTTCCGTTTGTTTCTAATCTTGAATGTCTACAATACTTTTATCGGATTAGTATGATTTAATGAACCAGTTCGGAAAATAAATCGCTATTGAAATCGTGGATGAAAATCTTATTAAATGAAGCATAAATACAACAAAACAATTCATGATTTCCGGAGGGTGATTGGGATTATCATCCAGAGAATTTATCGGCAAACTTCATCGAAACTTACAGTCTCAATATTTAAAAATTGTTTACCTCTAACAAAGCGTTTACTTCAGCTTGCCGATCAGACGTGGAACTCCAAACTTGTTTACTAGCTACATTTCAAAGAATTATGTATCCTCATGGCTCTTCAAAAGCATTCTCATGACACGCCGTCATCGGTTACATAATTTATAAGCAATGCTTGTTTAGAGATATTTGTAAAAACTTTTTTATTACTTTTAGATAAACGACCTCAATATGGATGCTTCGATTGTCTAAGATTCCAACTGAATATGAAAGAGATTTATTTCATAATACAAGTATTAAGATCTTTAATGACCTTCCTTCCCAATGAGATTAGAGGAACTGTGAATTTGGAATTTATCGTTAAATTAGTAAAGTATTTTAATCGTTGTTTGTGGTATATTACCATAAATATTGTTAGATTACATTGTATAAACTCTGAATTGTATTATCCTGATTAAAAACTTTCTCCGTCTGTCTATCAATCTATTCGTCCATCCATCCGTCCATCCATTCATGCATTCATTTATCTATCCGTCCGTCCATCCGTCTGCCAATCTGCTTGTCTGTCTTTCTGTCCATCTATCTACCATATTTATTACAGATAATGCAGGGGAAAACTAGGAATTTCGAAGGATAGGGGTCGGATGGTGGTATCAAGGCATCGTTGAAGCGATTTTGATCATTTCCAGTGAAGTAGATCAACGTGGCTTTGAGAAATGAGGGCAAAAAAGCTGTCACTATAAGATTTCCTTCAAATAGGGCAGAGGTCGTGACCCCCCAACCCCTCCTCTAGTTGCGCCCCTGTAATGGCTGCTGCTGCTTAATCCTTACCACAAAATTTTATCTTCTGTTTAAATATCCAGTTTCCAGTCGAGCACGATTCTGTCCTCATAAAGCAGCGGTTGTTGTATATTTTATAATTTGTGCCACATACAGGCCGGAATTTTTTTGGACAGGAACCTGGTGATGGACAAAGACAAATAGCTGCACTTTTGGTCGCCTTACAACGGGAATAATAAGGACAAACTACAGAGTCACATGGATCTAAATTAAAAAAGAATGTTTGTTTATATTAGGAAACAATATAAATTGATTTCCTGCGGTCATCTCACACTTTTAAACTATCAACGCTTAGCGTCCAATATATCGAACACCAGAGAACAAAGGAACAAGTGAGAGAACAAAGAAAAGATATACAGGGTGTCCCAAAAAACCCGAAAACTATTGAAATCACTTATTGTAAAAAATTGAATGCTCTACGAAAAAGCTGAACGTAATGATGCGTAGAATATTGACAAGGTGCATGTATTACAATTTAGGTAAGAAAATCGCATTGTAAAGTGCGCGATTTTTTGCCCGTGGGAATTTAAAGCATATTACTTATATCAATCATTTATGCACTCGTGGGGACCAACAGAGTGCTAAGGCATTCAAATTCTAACAATTAAATTGTTATTGGCGATTTCAATAGTTTTCGTTTTTTTTGGGACACCCTGTAGAGAGAACAAAGAACAAAGACAAAAATTCAGACATTACAGTTAATACCATAATTATTAATTAATTTACATAATTATTATCATGATAATTATGATTGTTATATATGTAACCATATATATATATATATATAACATATACATATATACAACATATACATATACATATATATATATATGTATATGTATATGTTTGAGTTGCCTATATAATGTAGGCTCCTCCATCCTGATCATCAGCACTACACTGATGAGGCCCAATAGGCCGAAACGGTTCCGTCTGTAGTTATATATATATATATATATATATGAGCACTGTTTTGCACTTCGTAAACCAACACTTTCCTTCTTATATATACATATATATAGAAAGACAAGGTAAACTTGGGTTACTTCATAAAGATTTACTACAAATTTGTTTCGTATGGCAAGCTGAGCCTGCCACACTCGTCAGGTAGTGATCGCATAGATCACTACCTGACGATCACTACCTGACGAGTGTGGCAGGCTCAGCTTGCCATACGAAACAAATTTGTAATAAATCTTTATGAAGTAACCCAAGTTTACCTTGTCTTGCTATTGTAATTCGCTCTACTCTGGTATTGAGCACTCTCTTCCTAGGATTTGTAATAAAATCTCACTTATCTATATATATATATAACTACAGACGGAACCGTTTCGGCCTACTGGGCCTCATCAGTGTAGTGCTGACGAGCAGGATGTTATAAATGTAACCATATATATATATGATTACATTTATAACATAAGGCAATAACTAAGGTAATAATCATATATATATATATATATATATGATTCACCAATTTGTCAACTTATAATATTCTAAGGAAGGTGCCAATGTTTCTAAATGGAGTAGCCTATATTATATAGGCAACTCAAATGTTCCACGCTTGTGGTACATCTAAGCCATGCCAGAGCGCTCTAACTATATATATATATTTTAAAAATTGCGTAGGCATTCTTATTAAATGTACCTGCATTTTACCCCTGTTAAACTCCAGCTTATTATCAAATATTTGTAAGACAATGTATTAGTTATGTGACGTAAATCATCGTTTTTGCTCAGAAAAATTTCAAATTTCAGTATTCATCGGCAAATCATGTTGCACTGGAAGAATAAAGTTCAATTTTAATGCATGTAAAAGATTTGTGGCTAACCGACGATTTTCAGCTATGATATTCAACTTCAACCTGATGTACATAAACCAGAGAGTGCATAAGCAAGACACAAATCATCCAGTGTGTAGTCTTGTCTTTCTTTTGGGAAGAGGAAGACATGCAAAACGTCAATCAGATTAAATATTCGGCGAACTTTGCTTGGTAGTTCCCAAAGTGTTACAAAACATCAAATAAAACATTAGAATCGTAAGGTTTTTAGGTGAGCAAATTTCGTTGACGAATTCAGTGCTTATGTTTAAGGAAACTAGGATTTCTAGAATTTTTTTGAACTTTTCAGGATATTGTTTATTTTAAACTGTTTACAGTGCATCAATAAGGCAAAAATCTATACAAACGAGGAATTAATGTAAAAATTCTATTAGAAAATGTTAAAGTTAGTATATGTGCTCAGATATCAAAGTAGCTGAGCATTCAAATGGATTTCTGCCATACACTAATAACCAGCTATAAATATATTTTTTGAGTTTGCAATATATGTCTGGGGTATCATATGGTGACTCATTCACATGTGCAATGTAAATAAATTTCTTGCATCATTCTTATTAGGCAACAATTGTAAAATTTAACTCATGTAACTATAGTTTACGAAATATAATTATGATAAATTACGCAGAAAACAAAAAAGATTGTCAATAAAATCGTCTTGTTTGATAATCCTTTTCTCAGTTCTTCAAAAGATCTTTATTTCATGTATTAAAACTATTGATAATTAATTCTTTTATTTCTTTTGCAAGAGTCCCACACTCCTGAGGTAGAAAATTGACGTCTGAATTGTCACAACAAAGTACAAAAATGTTTGAACACTTAACTGGGCCTTGACACGGTACCTCCTGATATTCAAAATCAATTCGGAGATAGAAACGTGGCTTGGAATATACCCGTTAATAACAAGCGATTCTTAAAAAAGTAGCAGCAGAGATGAAGCTGGATTGTATAAACGTACCTAAACACGCTGATGGTTTCACCAAATGCAGTCGAACGTAGCTAGACGTGTCTTCTGAGGAAATTTTTTTCCAGGATGAACATTAGGTACTACCGTACCAGCGCTGTACCTTGGTGGTAATTCGCCGGGGAAAATTCTGTTGAAGGTGCCCCCATATATCATAATAATTATATACCGCTACAACCAGTATACAACGAAATGAGGTACTTCTGTAGAAATAATTAAGTGTTTTTTGAACTTTTGAACTATCACTCAAAAGAAAAACTTAAAACAGGCGCTTCCGCGACTTGACAGGTGCAAAGTCGCCAATTAACGATGAGAAGTCGAAATACTGAGTTAACATTTGTTGAGCTTTGCAGAGTGTTTTTGAATCAAGAAAAAAAGACGAAAAAATTCGAACCTTTGTTTCTGAAAATGCCCAGAGCCAAGCGCCCTAGTGTCTCCCTCGTTACTGCACTGTGGCCCCAGTGCGTCACTCGGTACGGCACTGTTAGGTACATTAATGTACAGTAGATATGTACGCTGACTAGTACATTGTGTGTGCATACGTGTAAAATTGAAGAATGTAGATCCACTCAACTTATCAAAAAGAGCTACTAACTTTTTGATCTCACCTTTTATCTTTTTGATATCCGGCTCTGGTTAATTCATCCTCTTCTGTGTTAGTGAGAGTTTTTTTTTTTTTTGATTGACACTATTGAATTTCACCAAAACGCAATAATTGATTTCGTACTGGTACAGAATTTGTGTTTAAATAATTTGACAATCCTTATTGAATGTTTAAAATCGTTTTCAATTAACAAATCAATCCAACGAACAGTGTTTATTAATCAATGAAAGGCAAAAGGTATAATTTTAGATGCTAATTGTTTTAATGGTCTTTTGTGCCAATTTTTCTTTTATTTATTAAATAAAATTCCTTCTTGACTTATTGACCATTTAGTTCATCAATGTTTTTTTTTTATGTTTCTTGCTCTCTCTCTCTTTCTTTTTGCTTTGTTCTGTCATTTTTTCATCGGTTCCAGGAGTTCAGTACATAGGACATGCACTTTACGTTGAAGGATTAATTTTATTAATCTTTTAACCCTGATGATTGAAGGTTAGTTCAAAGCTTATTTTGCAACATTTTCAATCCTTTTACCCAATACATTTGCATCGGTTGTAGAAAGATCAAAAGCATCGAAGGCGCGGGGCTTTATGACATTTAAGCAGATTTTGAATGGATGTCTCGTTCATAAAATTTGTTCCTTTTATTATTTATTAATTTAGTTATTATTTATTATATATCATTTTTATAAAGTCAACATTGTTTGTAATCATTGACTTTTGTGTTGCGAGCTTCCACATGATTTTCTTTTGATTAATTTGATAACTTTGATAATCATGCACGTTTGAGCGTTTGTGTTGGTGCGAACTCACCTGATAACGATCCCGGCTTTCAAGAATACTCAAAGTTAATCCGGACAAATGACAATACACAGAGTTGTGCTTAAAAGTAATAAAAGCTAAAACAGTAGAAAGTAAAGATCTCAAACTTATGAGTCATTGAAACAAAAATAGCATACCGCGAAAAGTAAACAATTTTTTGTGACCATAAATACGTCTTCTCAGTGAGAAGCTGCCATTTCTTTTTAATCAAAAATGAAAACAACTTTCTAGTTGATTTCTTCCATCGATTATGAAATTCGAACTTTAATAGGTTTCAATTGATCCTTGTTTAGCACACAAGATTATCATCCCTTGAGTTTCACTTTACAAAAGTGAAGGTTCGTTTAAAAAATTTAAAAACTTCTTGGGCTTAGTCTAATTGTTCTATTGAGGACACATGCTGAAGATTAGCCTAAGGCTTCACACATAGCAACCCTTAAAAGTATACGAGCCACAATGTCTACTCCTTACGGGTCATGCAAAGCAAAAAAAACAAATCAAAAACATCCTTGCGAGATTAAAAATGAAAAGACGGCTTCTCATAGCGATGCTTATATGGAAAAGGAAATCATGCACAGTGATAGATCCAGGATTTTGAAATAGAAGGGGCGCAGTGATTTATGGCGAAGCCACCCATTTCTAAGGGAATCCAGGCGAATGCTCCTCCAGGAAACTGTTTAAGTATTGAAGTTTATTTCCTGTAATATGGGGCATTCTGAGACAAAAATATCACCCAAAACATGACTCAAAATTAATACTACCAATGTTAATGCAAATTTTTTACAAATAAATATTTGACACAAATAGCATTGGTATTGGTGACGTTGTTGAGAAACATTAAAACTTTCTTACAAGATTAGCGCGGAGTCACGCTCGATTGAAAATAATAAGACAACCTGCCAATGTTCTTTGCTTAGCAGCAATACAAAACTGAAAAATTTTCCAAATTTTTTTTTCCCAAAAACGTTGAATTTATCGATTAGGGATGATTTCTAACCAAATAATTACGTTTATAAGCGACCAAATTAGTAGCGTGCTGCGTTCACAAGTTTTGTTCAATATATTATCAATATGTTTATGAGTACTCCTATGTAATGTATACTCCAATGCAATCATTAAACTGCCAGAAATAGAAGGCACGCACCTCCTTTGCCCCTCTCTAGATCGGCCACTGACGTATTTAGGCCTGGTTCACATTACCAAAACAAGCGCAAGCACAAAGAATGAAACAAAACACGAGACAAAGAAAGTATTCCTAAGGAAGGACGTAAGCATAAGCACAAGCTTACGAAGTAAAATGCAATTCCCAAGCGCAAGCGTAAGAGGTAGATAAAAATACAAAGATTCTATTGTCTTGTGTTTGTATTTGCGTTTGCATTACTCGTATGAACTGGGCTTTACTTTTCACAACCTCATTTTGGTTTTGTGATTCCTGTGTCAACAACCTTTCAAGAAATCTTTTGACTCTATGTTTTCTTTTCTCTTGTATTGCTGGGGTTTCCTTTTTTGTTTTGTTTTTTTCGATTTTCTGGGTTTTTCTTTCTTGAACTAAAGAGCAAACCCTATTGTCTGAGGCTGCGAGAACTACTGAGTTAAGCTGATTTTAAAGGTTTTTGTTTTACGTATTCAGTAAAGTGCATTGATGAATGACAGTAAAGAAATAAACCGAAACTATTTGAAGTTCCTGAGTAATTTAGCTGGACACTTTAAGGCAGTCAGAGCCGTGGTCAAAGACAACAAGAACCAAAAATTCAAAAATACTATTTCGCTGATCTCAACTGAACAAGAATCACGTTAGATAATCGCAAATAATGATAATGATTGAAATTTAAGTTTTTATGTTTGACAAAATGTCATAGCCAGGTGAGCCCAAGCCCCCAAAATTTCCAAGATATAATCGCATTATTGCCAGAAATACAAAACAAAACATCTTACAATGCCAAATTTTTGGAGTTGGCTTTTCCCCAACTTCAAAATTCTCATTATTCTCCCTTAGAACTTCAAGTACTTCCCCTCTTCGAAATCAAAGACACACCATTAAGCCGTAACAGCATTTGGCTTAATGCGCACCAGACTGTCTATTATGGCAGAATCACTTATAAGCGGATGATACGCATTCTGTGGAAATTTATCGGTAGTCAGACGTCTTGATAATTGAGAGGTCTGTCTCCTTGGGCTTTCAACCCATGGTTAAGAGGTGGTTGGATTTTATAAATTAAAAATCCAATTAAAAGTTTAACATATCTTGCCACCTCACAAGAAAGTCGTACTTGTATTTACATTGTTGCTTTGTACACGCAGCATGCTGTGTGACGACAATCTTAAACGAACAACAGGAAAATTACAATCACATCGCTGGTATTTATGAGCCCAAGCAGCTATATCATCATAGTCCTCAGCATAAATATTGTAAGAGAAAGACCCATTTTTAATAAATGTTTTATTAAATATACATTAGGCCACATACATCCAATATTATCATTTCCGTCTCCTTAATTAACATAGAGCCTTGGATGATTAAGTAAGGAAGCAACTGACGGATTTTCAACAATTCATGAACCATTTAAACCAAGTTAATCACACCTGTCGATGATCACTTGCATATGTCATGAAAATGGTTGACATTTGTCGTGAATAAAAACAGCTTAGAACTACTTTTTCGCTTTTCTTAGCCATATGTAAATATGATTTAGTTACCATAATAGTGAAAAATATTCGATAACTTGAATGGGATTTTTCTGTATAATTATTTCACATCTTCAGCCAAACCATTACGAGCGCAAGACATTAAAATAATAAAATCATGGTTGACTTTCCACTGTTTATATGAACGAGGCTTACTTGCCTTGCTCGTTTGTCAAAGCCGACCTATCATGGCTATTTAAGACACCTAAATTGAATTTCCAAAACAGAATTTGTATAGTTTGGCTGTGGGATCACTCTAAATTTAGCGTAAAGTTATTTTTTAGGATGTTTTCGTGACAAGAGTCACCCCAGTTCATACAGACTCTCCCAATTTTCCACATTTGTTTGAATATGTAAAAATAGATGTCAGTTGTTTAAACAATTTTACAACAACAATTAAGTCTGTGTACTTGTACGAGTACGTACGCTCTAAAACTACTGCAAGCTCAACGAAATTCTCCTTCGTTTGTAGTTACGTACGTTGCTGATAACTTTCCTTTTGTGTTGGTTAAACATTCATGTGATTTTGTATCAGATGTGGAGATGTTCACTATATAATGAAGTAAGGAGCCAATCCGTGTAGTGTAGCACACTTCCTCTCTTACGCCGCTGATATTACTTCGCCAAAACGACGGATAACTGAAAGGAGTCTACTTAGTCTAGCCCGCCTATTAATATATGTTTAATGCAATATGAACATTTTGCCTATCTATGCCCATAAATGCATTAAAAGTTATTCTCTCTAGCTCCAAAATTCATCAACAGCTTATTCTCGTGTCACGATGATAATTAATCAAGCCGGAATCCAAACTCACATTAATTTTTCATCCAAACTGCCTGCTTACCGTAAGACACTGTTGCTCACTAGATGAGCCATAAGATACAGTAGGATATACGGAAGGACGTGTTGTTTTTGTTTGTTTGTTTTTCCATATTTGCATGATGAGTGATGCATAGTATGTCGTTTTCAATTCTCATTTAAATCCTCAGGAACGGTATGTAGGCGTTTATCCTTCAAACTATTAAACATCGTTGTTTTGTCAATCTGTTTATATTAGTGTGTATTAAGTTAACGACCTTTTTCATTTTCGACATTTTAAATCTATTAAATGCGTATAATATTGGTTACGTTCAGTTTTAACAGCAATATTTCCTTTCAGAAACTATTACTAGCCAAATACTTGATGAACAAAACACATCCCGACGAACAACATCTTGTTTCCACAATATTTGAGCTAAAAAATAAGGCTATATTGTGACATTTTGATTGTATTTCAATGTTATTGCCAACCCTAATAGATAATACAACCGAAATGAAGTCATGATATCACTGTGATTAATTTCGTCTTTATGATGTTCTTTATACGCTCTCAAGCTATTGTACTCAGAAAAACTTTCTGACGCCCTGACTGGAATCGAACCCGTAACCTTCTGATCGCTGGTGAGATGCTCTAACCATTGAGCTACATGGACTCAGATGGTGAGCGAAGGTTACATTTACGTACTGATTTGTATTGATGGTAGACATATGTACTGCCAGTCTGCTAGTCTCGATATGTCGTCTATTTTAGTGATAATCAATGATGTTATTAAAATGTGGTAGCTTGGTAGATATATAATGTTCTTTATACACTCTCAAGCTATTCTACCCAGAAAAACTTTCTGAGTCCCTGACGGGAATCGAACCCGTAACCTTCTGATCGCCGGTGAGATGCTCTAACCATTGAGTTACATGAACTCAGATGGTGAGCAAAGGTTACATTTACTTACTGGTTCGTAGCTACCACATTTTAATAACATCATTAATTATCATTAAAATAGACAACATATCGAGACTTGCAGACTGGCAGTACATATGTCTACTACTTAATAGGAACCAGTATATAAATGTAACCTTCGCTCACCGTCCGAGTCCATGTAGCTCAATGGTTAGAGTATCTCACCGGCGATCAGAAGGTTACGGGTTCGATTCCCGTCAGGGACGCCGAAAGTTTTTCTAGGTAAAATAGCTTGAAAGTGTATAAAGAACATTATATATCTACCAAGCTACCACATTTTAATAATTTCGTCGTGTTTTAGAGCTCAAATATTAATGCAAAATGTTGTTGGTCGCAGTATGTTTCTTGCTATATATTTCGGTCTACCTTCAAATATATATGTCAAGAATGCACGAATACTTCGGATAAACGGAACAACCAAACAACATATATTTGGACTGGTGAATATTTAAAACTAGGAACTATGTGTTAAATATTATGGTTTAATGTTTCATTAATATGCAGATACACCATTATCTTTACTGAACCACAAGCAACCCAAGACATACTTACAAATATTATTATATGCAGTTTAATTTTGACGTTTAAAAGCCCTGCTAGGTACATACCTGACGCTCCGTTGATATAAGCAAATGACCAAACTGATAATATAAAAGCGCCATAAAAACGTTTGAGTCCTTTCATGTTGTGGTTCAGTACATAACATATGGATGTGTCTAATGCAAGTGTCAACTAAGTCTCTGCTGAAAAATACTGAGATTAGAGCATTATATACTGGATTAACTTGTCAACATGCCATCAAGCTCAAACTGCATTCTCATTCCTTTTCAGATGCATTGAATTATAAATTTCGCTTCACTGAACCAATCACCAGCCTGATGACCACATCAAGTTTCAAAGTTTTCTGTGAGACATTCTACGGCCGAAACAAAAATACGAACCTTGCACGGCAACTTCAGTAACAAAAACCGTT
Organism: Heliopora coerulea; assembly: GCA_030142905.1. NCBI lineage: Eukaryota > Metazoa > Cnidaria > Anthozoa > Scleralcyonacea > Helioporidae > Heliopora > Heliopora coerulea. The sequence goes on from JASJOG010000001.1 coordinate 1,301,250, forward strand.
TTCAATTGAAAAAGAAAAATTACAAAGACACTCCTACCCGCGACTACGAAAGGAAGACTGATGTAATGTAAGATTTAAAAATGTTAGGATTCTACGGCAGGGAAGAATTTTGGCCCGGAGCCGAAATTTCATCCTAGTCAACAGGGTTGAGATCAAAGATGTCTGATCACTTGGACTGAATCTAATATCGGAAGTAAACATATGCAGAAATTTTTAAGGCAGGTTTTGTAGATATTTTGCATAAGTCCCACGAGTCTATTGAGTATTTCCAAATTTCCTATAACAGCTGGTTTGCTGGGATTCTTCGCATTATATCATCGTTGGCTCAGTCTCTTTTGTTCTGCAGGGGTTGATAAATTATTTATTAACATCATTCATGTACGTTCTACCGAAATTTCGCCATTTCTGTATGTATGTCGGGCAAGTTAAATACTCAGCCTCCGAAACTTCACCGACATGATATATGTCGGTTATACCTTGACTTCGGGTTTTGTCCTCAGGTTGATACACGGTTTTAACATCTCGGTCATGGTATATGACCTTTACTTAAAACAAAGAATTTCCAGTTCATCGGAGCACAGCACAATCCCATGGAAATTTTTATGTGAAAAGATACACAAACTGGAGTAGTGCAAGGGCCATCTTCTGTTAGAAATATGTCTTGAAACCGTTTTAAAAATTTCGGGAAATATTAGCGTGAATTAAAACAACTACAAACTGTCAAAACAGATGAAACACGATAATTACCAGGGCTAACTGGAACCAGGGCTGGAGGCAAAGGAACAAGCAGATGCATAATTCACTAATACTCGGGATGATTGCATTCTTTTCCATATCCAACGTGTTTCCTTACAAAAGAGCTCGTGGAGAGCTTCCAAGGTCGATGACAAGTTAGGAAGAAACTTCCAGCAAAAGTTAACCATTCCAAGAAATTATTTCAGTTCGGTAACATTGGTCGGAGCTGATGCTTCCTTGATAGGTTTAACTTTAGCTTCAACTGGATGATATCTATATTTATCCACTTGATGTCCAAGACATTCAATTGGTGGCTTCATGAACTGACGTTTCTTCTTCTTAAGGCGTAGATCTGCATCTGAAAGACGTTTCAAAACTTGGTCCAAGTTGTTTAGGTGTTCCACATTCGTTGAACCAGTGATAAAATCGTTGTCCGGTAGAACTCCCACACAAGGTATTCCTTATTGCAGTCCTTCCATCATTCAGTGAAAAATACCAGGTGCTGGATCGACACCATAATGAAGGCGTCTATTTCTGTACAGGCCTTCGTGCGTGTTGACTGTCAAGTATTTCTTAGAGTCCTCCTCCATCAACCTCTGTTCATAAGCGTGACTGGGATCTAGCTCTGTAAAGGTTTGGCCACCTGCAAGCTTTGTGTAAAGGTCGTCTAATTTCGGGATTGGATATCCATCAAGCTTGGAGACTTTGTTGACCGCGAGTTTATAATCACTGGAAACTCTCACAGTACCATCTTGTTTGATCACTGGAAGAATGGGTGTGGCCCAATCTGAATGTTGGATTGGCTGTATAGTTCCTGCTTTTTCTTGTCTGTCTAAAACAATGAACTGCTGAACATGAACATAGAATATGCTGTGGCACTTTTTTTATATTCTGAGTGACTTTCTCTTCGCTGAGACGGTGGGTGGATATGGCTCTCTCTGGTTTATTATTCCCATGCCGTCTCCCTGGCCCAAGCTTTCTCTTTTTTTTACTTCGACAAGCCCTGGAGAGGTGCCCAATTTTTCCATATGTATGGCACTTAGCTTCCTTAAAACGACAGTCACTGGGGTAATGTTTACCATCACACCGAGAACATTTGACAAATCTACCTGTTTCTGGCCCTTTTAGAGTCTTTTAGCCCTTTCTCTAACTTGTTCACTGTACTTCCTCTGGGAATACTGCTCTCGTGTACATCGTGCAATTGCGCGCCTTTGTTGGATGTTTCAATGGTTATTGCTAAGTCCATGGCTCTATTCAGTGTCAAGTTCGGCTCAGCTAACAGACGTCGTTGTATTTTGTCATTACTCACCCAGCAAAGTAAACGGTCGCGTAACATCTCATCTAAAGTTACTCCAAATTCGCAATTTTCCGAGAGACATCTTAACTCAGCTAAAAATACTGAAATAGTCTCACCTTGTAGCAGACAGATCGTGTTAATGTTTTAAAACCATAAAACCGTGTTAACGTTTTAAAACCATAAAAGAAAAACAAGGTTTAAAATCAGTTATTCGGATCCAAGATTTGTCATGGTACCTCACCTTTAAATTAGGTTGGATTTATTTTAAATCCATCCCTATATACAGGAAGAGAGCCATCGTAACTCTTTGGGATATTTTTTTGGTATACATGTGTGTGTATGGTTGAAAACTTGATGTTAGTAGATTAGTCTATGGAAAAGTGGGGTAAGGGCGTGGTTAGAATTATTAGACAGGATGCCTACGTGGGGAAGGGCAAGGAAAGGCCAACTGAATGGGAATTTTTTAATTTTTTGGCAAAATATGTAGAATAAACGTTTCGATTAGGGTTAGGATGAGGATAGATAGATAGATAGATAGATAGATAGATAGATAGATAGATAGATAGATAGATAGATAGATAGATAGATAGATAGATAGATAGAAGAACTTTATTTACCCACGCTAACATCGTCAGTATGAAACTGATTTCCACGATGGGCGTGCACATGAACATTATAAGCTACTACAAAAGTATAGTAAATTGTTACAAAAGTTTTAGAAATTATTATAATACAGTAGATAAAATCATTAGGGATTACTATTACACTAGAAAAAGTTCATGAGAGAAAGAGGTCAAAGATTGAAAGTAATATAATTATAAGTTTATGATTGTTCTATTTACAGTTGTATCCTCTGAATTTAGGCTAGAGAATAGTATGAGCAGCAAGTTTTCTTTTAAAACAAGTAAATGATTTTGTCGCTCTAAGCTCTTCTGGTAGTGAATTCCATATCGAACCCCCATTAAACATAAAGCTCTTTTTCATATTGTTTGTACAAGGTTTAGGCAAACAAAGTGTGCCTGAGTTGTTCCGAAGATTGTATTTTATCAATTCATTTTTGAATGTAAAGAGTTCACTGAGGCAGTGTGGTCCCAAGTTATTTAATATTTTAAACATTGTTTTGGCTTTAGTTTTAATTCGTTGTTCTTTTAGAGGTTCCCACCCCAGCATGCTCAGAACAGTTTCTTGGTTTACCTCATTAGGTACATTTGCTATAATTCGAGCAGCTCTGTTGTGAAGTCTCTGAAGGCGTGTGGATTGTGTCTCTCCAAATACATTCCAAACTTCAGAGCAGTAGTTAAAGTGGGGTTGAATAATAGCATTATATACTGACCGAATTGTGTTTTGATCAACAAAATCTCGCAAACGTTTAAGGGCATATATTCCAGATGATACTTTCTTGCATATGCTGTCGGTATTGCTTTTCCAAGACAAATGCTGGTCAAGAATTACGCCTAGAATTTTGCTTTCAGAGACTTGTTCAATTTGTTTATCCTCGATATTGATTATAGGTTGTTTATTAGAAATTTTATTTAATATTGGTTTAGTCCCAATTAACATAAATTTAGTTTTTGCAACATTCAGGCTGAGTTTGTTTGATATAAGCCATTTCCGAAGTCTTTCTAAATCTGAATTCACTGCATCCTCAACCTCATTCAGTGAGTTACCAGCTGCTGTAATATTTGTATCATCTGCAAATAACCGGGGTTTAGTTTGAGCAAGACATGATGGCAGATCATTTATGTAAAGCAAAAAGAACAGGGGACCCAAAATAGAGCCTTGTGGTACTCCACATTTAATATTACATTCAGATGAGATAGATCCATTCACTTCACATTTCTGTTTACGATTAGTTAAGTAGGACTTAAGAAGGGAGTAGGCATTATCTTTGATTCCATATAGTGATAACTTATCCAGTAAAATTTGGTGGTTAACAGTATCAAAGGCCTTTTTTAGGTCTATGAATACAATAAGATTAAACAATTTTCTATCCATGTTTATGTACCAGTCATTAGTACAATCTAGTAAGGCTGTAGCAGTTGAATGGAGCTCACGGAAGCCAAACTGATGTTCAGAAAACAGATTATTTGTTTGTAAATAATCATGTAATTGGTTGTAGATAATTCGTTCCATGACTTGGCTTATGGCAGGTAGAATTGAAATAGGCCGATAATTACCTGGTAGGTTTCGATTACCATTTTTAAAAAGTGGAATTACTTTTGCCATTTTCCAGTCATTGGGGAAGGTGCATAAAGTAATACTTTGATTGAAAATGTATGTTAGCGAATCTGAAATCATGGGTGATGGAATTTTCATAATTTTACTGGATATTTTATCAATTCCAGTAGACTTATTACCCGATAATTGAGATAGCAACTGACACACGTTATTTACAGTAACTGGTTTGAATGAAGTAAACTCAGATTTAGTTGTCTTAATGAATTGTTTATAATGGTAATTGGTTGTACCAATCTCTTCAGCAAGATTTGGTCCAATATTTGAAAAGTAATCATTAAAAGCCTCTGCAATATCACATTGGTTTGTCAACTTCTGTTTATCTATATTCAATTCATTTACTATTGTTTTCTTATTATATTTACCTAGTTGACTATTTATTACCTTCCAAGCAGCTTTTGGATTTTTCTTATTTACTGAAATTTTACTGGAAAAATAATCAACTTTTGCCTGCCTAAGTCGAGTGGTCGTCTCATTTCTCACTTTCCTATAAGCAACCCAGTCTTTTTCAAGTTTGGAGATCATGGCTACTTTTTTTAACCTATCCCTTATGTTAATCAGTTTTTTAATATCTTTTGTTATCCAGGGAACTGATTTTGATTTAATTTTCTTCTTCTGGATGGGAGCATGCTTGTTAAGAATTTCTAAAAATAATTCTCTCCAAACATCCCACATACTATCTGGGCTATCTGCAAAGAAATATACATAATCCCATGTCTGATGTGATAAGTCTTGTAGAAACAGATTTTTGTTAAAGTTTTTCATGTTTCTAATATCAGTGATATTTTGTTTTTCGCTCTGAGTGATGTTGATTTTCCTTATAGCAAAAATAAGGCTATGGTCACTTATTCCTGTGTGGATTACACCAGACTTGCAAATTTTCTCTGGCATGTTTGTTACGAAATGATCAATGAGGGTAGAGGAGGTCATAGTCACTCGTGTGGCTTCATTTATTAGTTGAGTTAATTGGTAGGTTTCTAATAATGATATTAGTGTCTTAGTTGGTTGATCTAAATTTGTTTTGATCAAATCACAATTCAGATCTCCAAGGATACAAATTTCTTTATTTTCATTATCAATAGTTTGTATCAAATTTTCAAAATGGGTAAAAAATTCAGGGGAAGCATTTGGTGTTCGGTAAACAGCGACAACTATGAAAGACCGACTGTGAGGTTTGGTTATTTCTATACAAACTGCTTCAAAATCTGTTGGTACAATGTCATGTCTTATCTGGTAGTTTAAAGAGCTACGCAGGTAGATACATACACCACCTCCATTTCTACTTCTATCATTTCGGACAATATCATAGCCAGGTATATTAATCATATTATCAGTTATAGCTGGACTAAGCCTGGTTTCATTGAGAGCAAATAAATCTAGGTAATTTTGTGACATTATGTAAATAATTTCATTGAGTTTTTTGGGTAAACTCACAATATTCAGAAATGCCATTTTAAATCCCCGTTGTTTTGAAAAAGATTTAAGGTTGCTTAATAGGTCATTGCAATAGGAAAGGTTGCTGCTCACATTATTCATATTATCATAAAAGGATTTCATATCATTGGGAAAATTGTTACTTATGTTTGTTTCTAATACTTCACTGCCTATTTCCTGGTAATGTGGTAAACATTCTTCAGATGGTTTATCCAGTCTCTTGGGCGATTCTGCCAGTGTTGGACAGTTCGAAAAAAATCATTGCTTCTATAATTTACACTAATGTTGCTTGGCCTGATTGATCTAAGGTAATGACAAAATGCTTTACCAAGAGATCGATCACCACTTTAACTGAGGTGTAGATTTGACCGGTTAAGCATATTTCTATTTATAGTATTATTGTTAATAAATGTTGCTTTATGCTTCTTGCATAAATCAATTAAAGCATTATTAAATTTAATAATTTTGTCAGAAGGAACCTTTTTGTCATACCTCATAACAACACTTGAAACAGCAACATTCTTTGCTTTTTCCTTTGATTCCAGATGACGGTTAAGATGACGGTCAGGTTTACAGAATAATAGAAGAGTGTGGTTAGAAATAGTAGACAAAATTCTTAAGCGAGAAAGGGAGAGAAAAAATGAATAAAATTTTTTATTTTTTTAAACAAAATATAGAAAATTAATATTTTGATTAGGATTAGGACTAGGGTTGGGATGAGGGTAAGGATTATAGAATAATAGAAATGGTGCGAAATTAAGAATAGGGTTTTATGTAGGGGTAAGGATTAGAAAAGGTATTTAGAGAAAAGAAAAGAAAGAACGAAACAGCATAGAAAGAGAGTGCAAAACCCGGGTGCTATGTAAAAAGAAGCCAAGAAGCCAGCGTTCGCAGAGGGTAGCTACTGACATCCTGCCCATTGTTTTTAGAAAAAAACAGTGTCATGAAACCATGACCTGCCGACAACTTCAAAAAGTATAAAATAAAACATATTCCGAAGAATAAAGTCATCTTGAGAAGTCAAGATATGAGTCAATACAAGATAAAACTATTGTTGAAACTGTGATATTTCGACTTTATTTCAAAGTTATTTTCAGACAGAATGATAATTACAATAACATGCCAGAGTCTATATACAGGAGGTGTGATGACATCATCAAGAAGGAATTAGGAAACATTACCGGTAATCCCTATTTACATGCTGAGATGTTGAGACGCTAAGATACTAATTAATTAGAAGTTCTCACCACCATGAATAAAGCGGTTGAGCGTGAACAATAGAAGTATCGGGCTAGCAGATAACAAGTGTGCATAATATCTAAATAAAAAGGTTGAGTTCTTTGTTAGCTTTGAGCCCAGAATTAAGCTCAGGTTTATTAAACTTAATGTGGAGTGCTTCAATTATTAGAAGTTTATTTACTGCAACATAACACCAGTGCAGTTGCCCAACACTTTCTCGAATGTGAACACGCTCACTTCATTAATGACTTATACGATCAGTACGACCGACTAAATGACCTTTCTTCATCTTCTAACATATCTACCTCCATTAAAAATTTAATCTTTAATAACTATAAAATTTTTTATACGAGTAAGTCTACTAACACCAATAAACTTCTAATAATTGAAGCACTCCACATTAAGTTTAATAAACCTGAGCTTAATTCTGGGCTCAAAGCTAACAAAGAACTCAACCTTTTTATTTAGATATTATGCACACTTGTTATCTGCTAGCCCGATACTTCTATTGTTCACGCTCAACCGCTTTATTCATGGTGGTGAGAACTTCTAATTAATTAGCATCTTAGCGTCTCAACATCTCAGCATGTAAATAGGGATTACCGGTAATGTTTCCTAATTCCTTCTTGATGATGTCATCACACCTCCTGTAGATATAGACTCTGGCATGTTATTGTAATTATCATTCTGTCTGAAAATGACTTTGAAATAAAGTCGAAATATCACAGTTTCAACAATAGTTTTATCTTGTATTGACTCATATCTTGACTTCTCAAGATGACTTTATTCTTCGGAATATGTTTAATTTTATACAGTGTCATGAATCATCACGTTTCAAACATGACAGGGAGGCATGTTTCTAACCCGCTAACAGATCTTGGAACGACATGCCTGCTTATGAAAATTGAAGAAAGAAAGAGTTAAAAGAAGATGAAAGCAAGAGAAGACATAAAGAGAGGGAAAAGAAGGAAAAAAGAGAACAGAAAAAGAAAATGAAATGGGAAACACAAAATGTATTAATAGCCTAATAATATATTGTTGTATGCGAAAGACCTGAGACGAAATAACACATGCCCAACAAGCAAGAGGGAAAACAAAATGGTGAACATAAACGTGTACGCATCATAAGGTCATGAAAACTTTTTAAGAAATGGATAAAAATTGTTTTACCTTATCCTAAACTTTCATGTTTTTTATGGTTTTAAAAAACTTTGAAAAAAAACACTGAAACAGGGGTGGCGCCAAGAATTCCCCGACGCAGGGGCTAAGGTTTAGGAGCAGGAAAATGCATTATTTTTTTTGGAAATGAATGCATATGCATGGATAAATGAACAACTTATTTTTGTACCGACTACAGTAAGACATATATTAACGTATTATATAAATAGCAATAGGCAGATTTTTAATCTCATCTTTGGCCTTGTTAACAACCGTCGTTTCCGTTCGTCCTTTTTTTACTACGGAATTAAACTTTACTGTTTAGAACGTACCAGTTATAACAGTAACGTAGGCACAAAGTCAAGTCTGAAGTCGCGTTTGAATAGTCCGTAGTATTTTAAACTCGCAAGGCCACAAAATAATAAAGGTGATACGGATAATTATGGTTTTAGGCCAGCTTGCCCAGCCACATAAGTGTCAGTTTGCTTTTTCGTTCGTTTTCACATTATTCCCCCTGATTTTCTCGTAAAAATTCTTCCCCGCTTTTATTATTCACATTTCAGGCAGATAATTCATTTTTCCTTTTACCAGTTTGAGAAAACAAACACGACTATTTAAAGTTTCCCCACGTATGTCGTTCCCCGACGAATTGTTCAATTTTCCCCAATGGGGGGGCTAAGGTTCCCCGTGGAGAGTTGTAGCCCCCTCTGCCCCCCTCTGCCCCCCTCTGCCCCCCTCTGGCGCCACCCCTACACTGAAATAGTCTCAACTTGTTGCAGACAGAGCGTGTTAAATTTGAAACGTTCAACTATGATTGAAGGCTTTGGCTTGTACTTTTCTTGAACCAACTTTACCATATCTATATAGCTCTTTTCTTTCAGGTCTTCTGCAACTACTAAACTTCTGATCAGCTTGTATGACTTCGCACTAACACTAACCAGAAATATTGACCGCTGTTTAGCGTCGTCTGTGATTTCGTTCGCTTCGAAGAAGTGGTTAAGACGTTCGATATAATAGCGCAAATCTTCACTTTCGTTGTATTCATCTATCTTTCCATAGGTTGGCGTGGTTTCCCCGATCAATCTCTGTCTCAACCGCCCAGTCAGATCTCGTATACTTACGTCTGTATTCTAAAAGTTCACTCACACTCAAACTCAAAGAGTGGACGCTCATCCTCCATGAGTGCAACTCACTACTCATTAAGTCCCCCGTCACACTCATAGAGTTTGGTACTGCATTCACACTCCAGCTATTCAAAAACGGCGCTCACCCTCAAGGGAAGCTCAAATTTGGAGTGAAGTTTGAGTGAAAGGTATACCTCCCTTGACCTCCACTCACCTGTACTTAGTAATACAAACATGGCGGATCGGTGGCTAAACAGGCTAACATCAGTGGATAATATTCCCGAAATAAACGAAAGGCGTATAATTTTGATTATGAGCAACATGACGAGGAACAATTTCGGAGCCGATACAGGTTAACGAATGCTGGGTTTCGTGAGCTACTGGCTATAATCAGACCAGATATTTGTGCACATAATGACCGCGGTACGTTCCATTTAGCTTGCGGAGACTTGTGTGACATTTCGCAGCCATCAGCAAGTAGAATTATAAAACGCGTATCCGAGGTAATTGCCCGCTTAAAGAAACATTACATTAACTTTCCTGCAGATGATATGCTGCATCAAATGAAACTTGATTTCTGGAGAATTGGCGGGTTTCCAAATGTGGTCGGTGCAATTGACTGTACGCATATCAAAATACAATGCCCTGGAGGTTGGGAATGCAGAACTTTATAAAAATCGAAAAGGATACTTTTCAATAAACGTGCAAGCACTTGGTGGACCAAATTTAAAAATTCTAAATATTGTGGAACGTTGGCCGGGTAGCGTCCACGACGCAAGAATTTTTGACAACAGTCGCTTGTGTAGTTGTGTGCACAGTTCGAAAGTGGTGATATCCCTGGAATGTTACTTGGTGACAGTGGTTATCCTTGTCGGGAATATCTCATGACACCACTGGTGGATCCGCAGACACGATCACAGCGCAGATATAATGTGGTTCAAATACGAACAAAAAATACTGTCGAGAGAATGTTTGGAACATGGAAAAGATTATTTCCATGTTTATCTACGAGTCGTCGTACAAAACTTGGAACCACACTCACTATTGTATAATTGTAGCTACAGCAATTTTGTACAATTTCATAACAAGCCGACATGATCCGATAGATGAACCACATTATATTCCGGATAATGAAGACGACATATCGGATATGCAAGCCGATGAACGACGTTTGGGTAATGCCGTACGCGAAGCCCTGATAATACAACATTTCGCATAAGCTATTGTATAACAATTACTGATTTCACTTAAGAACACAATACATAACTTTTTTTCATATATTTATATGAATATTATATTTTTATACTCCAGTTGTAATGGATAGAATATCCATTAAAAAACACACGTATTTGTTTTTGTTCGTAATGATATACATGGTAGTGATTTAATAATTTTGTTAGTTCTGCTTCCTAGCACGTGTGTTTGGTCTCGATTGTTCTTCCTGTGTGGTTTTTATTGCCTTCCTCATCGCATTCCAGTACTCAAATTCTGCGTCTAGCACTTCCATTTTCCTTTTGTGTTCTGTTAACAAATTGTTCTTTTTTATATGTAAGAGCTCCATCTCCGTTTCATGCTGTTGCTGCTGCATGTTCAAACAACGCTTTTGGGCCGCAGATGTTTGAGGTTTCCTTGTAACCGATGGTGTAAGAGCAGCCTCAACGACAGTGGACGCCAATTGATGTTCATTTTGTGATAGTGCAGTTGTTGCAACTGAATCAACTTCATCGTTTTCGTTTGCTATAAATTAACAACTCAATAAAATAAGTCATATTTTCATGTTTAGAATATTGATTTAGCATGTATTTCTGCATCTCTACAATTGAAAAGCTATTGATAGGTTGTACAACTACAGTCTACATTGCATTATGTTTCGTAGTACTGCCATACCTGATTCATAATTATCGTCATCAAAAGGGTTCTCTAGGCTGTTTATTTGAGCAGGAATAATAGAGACAACAGCCGACGATCCTTCGTCTGGTATACATCTTGAGGGACCACCACCAGTTAACTTAGCCTCTCTCTTCTCTTTAGCCAGTTGTTTTTTGGCACAGGCCTTTATATTTTCCCAACATTCTTTTAGTTGCTTTCCATCCCGTTTAGTCACACCTGACTGGGAATTGAACTCTTCCGATAAAGTTTCCCAAACAGTGTTTTTCTGGTGTAGCGTCCTGAAATCATTCTTTTTATTTTCAAGCACCTCTTTGAGCCTTCCTACTAATTCTGTTAGCAGCGACTTTTTCAATTGTGAAAAATATTGCCTACTTTGAGACATCTGGCATGTGCAGCAGCGACTTGCGAACTATGCAACCGAGACTCAACGAGTATCAATAGCTCAAACAATCCCGATTATTCACCGTAACGCACTCCAGTAAGTCACATTTGAGTAACCTCTTTACATACAAATTCACCAGATTTTTTAACGGATGAGTGCTTTCTCACAGAGTGAACACTCAAACTCATACTCCACTCACACTCACACTTCAATCGTACTTGAGTGCATCTCATTGGAGTCGAACTCAAGTTTGAGTGTGAGTGAGCTTTTAGAATACAGACGTATGTCTATTTCTCTGGCCGAAGTTTAAGTTTTCCTTGTCGCCAAAAATGTGGTGTTTGAGCCTTTTATTTTCGTAATACAACACAACGAGCTATAGCCAGTGAGCTCGATTTCTATATCTGGAATGCTAACTGGCTAATGAAATGTGAAGCCAAGATGGTCGCCCATTGAGGGCAATTTTGTACGCCAGTTTAAGTCTCTCGCGCGGCTTTTTACACTTTCCTGAGTTTTCTGTGAAAATACACACAAAATATCTCTTCAAAAGACAAAAATGAGTCGAAGAATTTTAAATGTATTTTGACAAAATCACACCGAATTACAGGTTATATATTTTCACCAAAATAAATTTCCAAACTATCGAGAAACCTGATAAAAAGGCCTGGAAAAATTGCTTCAGGAAATTACTAAGTGCACGTCCTCTTTTTAATTTTAGTTTACCATCTTTGGACAATTTAGTACACTTCTTAGGCTAAACGGCAACAATGAATCTTTTTAAATGCTCGATTATGTAAAATTGGTCCGGTAATATTTCGTCTGAGCGATTTTTCGACGGATGTGAGTGTTTTCGAAGCCGAACCAAGTAAAAACTGAAGATTAAATTCATGTAAAGGACTGGAATTGACGTACAAGACCCCAAAGAGGACTGAAACTGACATACAAAATTTTTCTCCGTGGGCGATCATCTTGGCTTCACTTTTTACCGGGGCAAATGACTGGGAGTTAGCATTCCAGATGTGGAGATTGAGTTCATTGACTATTGCATAACAGTCCAAAATAGAAATCGACGTCATTGTTCGATGTGACGTCATTAATCCTCAGTACTCTACAGACCATTTAGGAGAACAGTTCCAATAAAGAACTGTTTTCTTTTTTAAATTTACAGATATCTTGATAAACTAGGGGCATTTTAGTTCGGCGTTGTGCACACAGAGCTATAAATAAGAGCTATACTGTTTAAAATTTGCGCCAAAAGCTCGTTTCCTAGTTTACTGAGCCAACGAAAAAAGACCAGCGGCTAAGTGTGTCCACTAAACTGTAATAGTAGCTTTTTTTTAATAGCACTTTATCACTTGACGACTGAGGTGCACACATGTCTTTGCCTATTATATAATGTATAATTTAAATCAGTCCTATCCTTTAGAGATCTTTTATCAAATTACGTACAATCACGTACATCATCCATGTGTATACCAGCAATATGTAAGTTTCTGTTCAATTCACGTTAGTGCCTCTGAGGAAATTTTTATGAGGTCAATGCTCGAGAACTATAAACACATTTAATTCCCAAACCATTTTAGATTTCCATTTATGTTTTACAAGAACTACTTCCTGAAAAGAGACAGAGGATTTTAAGAGATCGAGATCATCCGTTTATTCTTCCAAAAGTTACAACTGAAAGATTTAAACAATCTTTTTTAAATAGATGTCTTTTTAATTACTTTTATGAATAATGATGTAAATATAATAGTTTGCCACGATTTTAATAATTAGTTCTTCCTTTACTTTTGTAATATTAATTATCAATACTTGTAAAGTCACACGTATGCTGTGTCTTCATTTGTAAAAGACTTAATAATAATAATAACATTTGTTTTTGTAGTGTCATTTACTAATTTTTCGATGATTTTTTTTAACAATCACTTATCAACCGGAAAAAAATCACAGTTACGAAAAAAATATGGTAGAATTGCAAGATAAGCCCTTATTTCGGGGGTGCAATTGTGAGATAAGCCCTTTAATCTTGAATGTTTAGTTATAGTTCCAAAATAACTTGATTTACGATACATACCGGTCAAATGACCTGTCAAACGAAATTCTCATGTTTACAAAGACTTCATTTGCATCCTAACTAAACTTCTTTCAGGAGTTACCACATGTCTCTATGATTTTACTTTAATATAACACCTCTTTTATGATTTGATTTGACTTGGGTTGATTCAGCATTATGGTAATTGAAAAAGAGGTGAACAATTGCGACAAAATTTGGCAGTACAAAATACAAGATATAATAATATAATAATATAATAAAATACAGCACAAAAATGAGAAGTAATATATCACAAATCAAAGAAAAAAAAGCCACTGATAGAGCAAGATAGTTTAAAAATCTAAAAACCAGGATTCTGGTGGCCAACCTTGAATTTGTTTCGTATCCAAGTAAATCCTCTACGTTGGCCTTTTTAATCACGATATTGTAATAACGAAATCTGCACGTTGTATGTATGATCCTCAAACCTGAAGGTGACGTTCAGATACTGTGTTCCATTTCAGCGATCAGCGGTGCCATCAGATAAACTCCAGCTAAAGTACCACCCAGGGTGATTAAGAAAAAATAAAAGAAAAAACTATCCAAAGTGGTAGAAATTTCTTGCCATTCATCTTGATACTTCTCCTTTTTCCTGTCAATCAAACTCATTTGCGCCTGTAGCAAAGCATTCACGGTGGGTGATTTGGTATCAGTATCTGGATTACCAGCGTCGATGGACAATGAGGGACTTTCCTTACGCTTAACACAACACAGCGCTCGAAGAAACTTGGGGGGCTGGCTGGTGCTGTGGTGACACTTCAAGACAAGGATGGTACCAAGAAATCCTAAGGTGATTTCGATCATCATCAAAACAGATGCTATGGCAAGAAGAGGTATGTTTTCGGATGACTCAGGAAGATGTTCACCAATCAAAAGAAGAAATACACTCATAGCCAGCAATGCTGTCGTACACAAGCCAATCCTCTCGCCACTATCAACTGGAATTTTGAAACTGAACAGAACCAGCAAAGAGATCAAAACACTCGGTACGATCAGGTACATGATGAAGTATACAGGCTTTCGCACCAACTTAAGTTTGTACGAAATTCTGGCAAAGCTACCAGGACAACACTCATGGTTCATGGAATGTTTTTCCAATTTCATTGATGAAATTTTCCAATCCCCGCTTTCATATCTCGTTCCTACACAAAGAACAGCACACAAATTACATAACGGCTGCTGTCATTTGAGTCAATAAAAAAATAACAGAGTAAATGACGAGGGATAGCAAAGCTTTAAAAATATTATAAAAACTCGGTGTATTTAACGGTTGGCTGCAAACTTAGTCGACATAAAAAAGAATTTCTTTTACATCTCAAAAAATATGTCCTGTAAATCCTTAAGACGTGTGCGAAAGAAATTTTGAATCAATTGAAACATTTTAAGCCAAGGTTACCAAGCAACATGTCATGTGACTATCATGGCTACCATGTTAAAAAGCATCTTTAGGCTCCACCAATCATCGTATGGCAATTAAATTATACAGCTTGTTAAACGGTAATTTAACTGAATCACTATTACTGGTATGGTGGAATATTTTCTTAATAGGAAGCAATTTTATGCAAAAGATGTTTCCATTTTTCAGAATATTTATCGCAAGTTCTTCAGTAAAAGTAAATTCCATAAAATCTAATATCTTTTAGTTTGTACAATTTCTTTGTTATGTTTAAATGAATATCTCCTTTTTGCGAAGCCTAAAGATCTTTATCTGATATGGTGATCATTACAGTCGTGTAACACTGTTGATATGGAAATCTTTGTACGAAAACATTCTTTGCCCTAAGTCTTGAGAGTTCGCTTAAAAGTTTTTTTGGCTCGGTTAGATCGCCTGACTTGTTGAATCAAGATCTTTACCTCAGCTACAAAATGAAACGTATTTATTCCAATATAGACGTTCTGGGTGTTATTAGGAAATCGAGGGCGTTTACAAGAGAGACATCTGTAAAAGAGAGGCGATTAATTACCACTTTAATATTGCAACGTTAAGAATACAAAATGTTTGCACAATTTTACGCAAATGTTCATATTCTTTTGTTTTCATAGTAGGTAATATGAACTTCACTGTTATGTGTTACTCTTATGTAAATGGGATTGTTTAACAAATGGGTGAAATTGATGACAACCGTTTGCGCATTTAACCTTGGGCTGTAGCGCCCATAAAATAGCTGCGGAGACTTTAGAAGGGCAAGGGCCAACTTAATTTACAAACAGTCATTTCTCTACAAGAAACGTCACGTTAATGTGAAAAAGTTAACTATTAATGTTAAAAAAATAACGGACCCGGGACCCATTTGGTTTACTGGGTGTGTTGATTTGAGAGAGACGTTTATTGGAGGGGCACATTTATTAAATACATTCAGGAAAGGAGGGGGCATTTACCATCAATTCATCAGAAAAACACAGAATAAATTAACGCCGAGAATGTTTGTTAATTTAATCCTAATCAGCATAACATTTCGAAACCTTTCGACCTGATTTTCGCCCAAAATTAATTTTCTCAGACATTTTCTCAAAAATTAATTTTCTCGGAAGGTGTGTTAAACTTAGTGAATGTGTCTCATCTTCTATCAAAATAACCTTTAGGAACTTTCATAAAAACTCAATTTCGCGTCCTTTTTTAAAACGTACTACTCGGCGCTTTAGAATTGGATTAAACAATCTCACTAGTGTCTTACTTACCATAAGAACAATTGATTGTCTAACCGAATACTGAATCAAGCCTCAAATCACGAAATGTTTCACAGTTGAATTTTTACATCTGGATTAGTTTTCCGGAAGAACTACAGACTAGTGATTTATAAAATTATGTCATGCACGGTGTAACAACGACAGCACCCAGAATGATTAGCCTATATTCTACCTTATTCAAAGCTTTATTTACTTATGGGAAATAACTAACAATTCTTTTTAAAGAAAGGAAGAACTTCAAAACATTCAGATATTGGCAGTTACATGAGGTCATCATACAAATCACGTGCCCCCCAAGACGTTTCAATGATCAGAAATGACTCTAAATTTTTGCGAACCTGCAAAATGATTAAACTTCGACATTGGCTCTAAACGCATTTTGTCGGTTGTGAACGTCCAGGATCCAAACGTTAACTCACACAGTTGATTATCAAAAGGAAAATACGAGACGTCAAAACCGCAGGAGCTCTTGAATGTTGCTGGTGACATCCAAATGTTTTCTCCGTTATTCTGTAAGACTACCATAGTTTTATATTTGGTCCTAGAACCGGCAAAGTCACTTTCTGCACTAAAAATCAGAGATGGAATCTCAATTAATGACTTTAATACTAAATCGTATTTTACTGCAATGGGCACAGAACTGAAAAACACCAAGGGGAGCACAATACAATGTTAACATAAGACAAGACAGTTAACTTTTGTCATGAATGGATAATTTTATCTTTTTTTTTTTTTAATTTAGACTTGAAACATACTCATGCAAGATATCGTGTTCGGGTAAACCGTGATTCTGAAAATAAACATTATCATTCATCTTTTGTTGATTTTCCAAACCAGTTTTCACACTTGGGTCACGTCACGTTAAAATCCAGTTTTTACTTCTTCAAACTTTAGGCTTAAAACATAAAGGTTAAATTATTTAATTAGCAAACCGTGCGCATGTAGCTTGGTGAAACTTAAATGTCACTCATATCGCTGAAAAATGCACGGTGTTTCACAATTTCGTCAAAAATGTAGTGAATGCCCAGCAGTGGACGACGTATGGCAAATAAAATGCCAGAACAAGGAGCCAAAAACTAAGAAGCAACGCCCCATTCAAGCACTACATTAGAGTATGCAGCATATACCACATCGCAAAATGCACTGCGCTGTACTCAACTACACAGTTCAGGACGGCACGACACAGCATTGAACTAAATTAATTTGACCTAAACTGCGTTTAGATCGGTTTGACCAATGGAAATACTTCTATAACGACGTTAAATACACCTCGATCTCCCTGTAGTTTTAGAATAATTTGACTTTGGGGATATGCTCGGTTGCCCAGTATTTTCCACAATATGAGCATGCACAATTTATTGCCAACTCATATAATCAGGATGACTTACTTAATGGCCTTACGTGTAGTTCAGATTTATCTTCTTGCATGGAAAGTCTCGTCTTAAAAAACTATAAAATTCTTTACTCAAGTAGGTCTATTTACGTCAATTAACTTTAAATATATGAGGAATACACATTTATGACTGAAGATTAATGTACATTTGGTATATTAAAAAGAGCGGATTGGCGGTACATATATCCCATCAACAGGAACCAGCAAATAATTGAAATCTTTGCTGAACATTTGATCGGTTTACTCAACAGTCAGAGCTTCTCACAGGCGATCAGAGGGTTACCGGTTCAGTCGTCCTCAGTGAATCAGGAAACGTGGGTGCCAGCCCATTAATGTCCATGCTCAAGTTACTGACTAGTTAACTATGGCAGTATGTAACGTTAATATTGTGATTTCTGACTTGATAACAATAGCAGTACGTGCTTCCATTACACAAAGATCTCTTTTTCAGCTAGGGAAATGAGAATGGCTCCAGTGTACTTACTTATTGACCAAAGCAGTATCTGGCACCCATACATCCTTGGCGTGAGCGTGAATCGCAGTTATACCACCATATTTTTGGGGATCCCAAGTTAAAAAAGGGTTATTCCATTTCTGGAGAAAGAAAGAAAGAAAGAAAGAAAGTTGGTGAATGACCACATACAAGCATAAAACTGGGACTCAAAATTACAGCACTACTTTCAGGCTGCTCAAATCATGATCCTACAGGGATCTGACTTTCGTTTTACTACAACGATGTTTTGCCAGTTGAGCTGTGCAACCAAGAATTACATCAGGTCCAGGGAGTACGAGGGTATTTGTAACTTTGTTACCATTTTGGTAGCTAAGTTGTGAGAATTTTTATTCCGATTGAATGCGGAAAAAGGCTTGACCAAGAAAAATTATATCTCACACAACAAACTTAGTCCAGACGTTTTTACATCTACAGATATTCAAAAGCTTTGGCGCAACTTCTAATTAGTGTTTATATCTGAAATGTTCATCATAACTGGACTAAGTTCCGAAAAATTACATGTCGTTTATTGAATGATGTTGATGTCGGTGAATGGCTAATTTCAAGAAATGACGGGACATGTACATAATTTGGGCTTTTTCTCAAATTTTTCAACCCATACCAGACAGTTTAAAGACAATTTTCTAACTATCGCTCATCGATAAATCCCAGCAACAAAGGTACGACTATACTACCTGAGTGATCCATACATCTGTGACAAGCGTTGTCTCTCTTGAATTCTACAAACAGTGCGAACGATCGATTTGAAAGCATCGTGACAATAGAGAATACTAGACATGAACAACTTTCTTTATACAATTTCAATGAACCAATTACAACTAACGAAGCGCCTTTGCTCGTAGCGTTATTTTTTTTCTTTCTATTTTTAGTTTCGCCATTTAATGAACCATTCAGCTTTTTATTGATAAATATCCTGTTCTGCCGGTATAGTCAGATAGCAACCAATTCGTAAACGTTTGTCAAGTTCAAATCTTCAAAAACTGTTTCTGAACCCCAGACGTTCCTCATTCCCTTGACCATCTCAAGTAAACTGGAAATTAGAGGCCCTGATGAAAGATGATGAAAATGTCCCAGATTTTGGGACACTCAAATTGCATATATGCAAGATACTTCAGCTTCAATTGATCTTTCGACAATCATGTTTTACCTCGAAGAACGTGGAAGAATGCATCAGTATCGTGTTGGTTAAGCTTGAACTACAGCGAATCTCCCAAGATAAAGATGAAAAGGGAGTCCGAAAATATTTACCAAATAAAAGTTTATTTGAATTTAAAAATTTTGGATTACGCTCTTTTACCTTTAATCGATCTTTTTTTAATACAACAATTCAGTTGAACTACGAGTTGACGAATACCAGGGAATTAGAATCGTTAACTAACTA
This sequence comes from Heliopora coerulea, assembly GCA_030142905.1. NCBI lineage: Eukaryota > Metazoa > Cnidaria > Anthozoa > Scleralcyonacea > Helioporidae > Heliopora > Heliopora coerulea. Next base: position 1,320,809 of record JASJOG010000001.1, read on the forward strand.
CCCTGTAGTTTATGTAATAGTTCAAATACGAGTTTGAGTGTTTCATCAGGGGTTCCAAGCACGAGAAAATAATGAAAACCGACGGGCGAAACCTCGAGGTATCTGTTCTTTTCGACTGTCTGGAGTCCCCTGACGGAACACAATAAATGAGTTTTCTCAAACGGATATTCGCAATGATTTATTTTATGTTTGTTTCATTGATTTGTGTATGTAAATTAAGAAATGTGATCCAGATCACTAGTGATTTTCCTACAGGTTTCACTGGGTATCAAAGTGCATACATGTAATGTGGTATACATTCATGGATAGGCTGGTGTAATTTATGAATTATTAATGAGATGGGGAAGCTCTGGTCATGACTTTCCTATGAGGTGAACTATAGTAACGTAAAAGCTCTATTAAGCCCCTTTTGGAATAAAAATTTTGAAATAAGCCCCCTTACTCTAATATACTCCGCAATTTATTACAAAACCTTCAACAGATGACAAAAACGAAAACTTTTATTTCCATTAGGCAGATGTGTGCGGTTAACCAGTTGAAAATCAGTTTGTACCACTCATTTCGAGTTATCTGTTTGAATTACATATTGACTACAACGAAGGCAAAGATAAATATCTCAACCCAGATTAAAGGTCTGACCAGTATTTACAATGCCGAGCACCACGAACTGAAAATGAAATACTGCTGCCACGTTGATTGAAAAACCCACTGGTGACGTTGCAACTATACTACGTTGATACACTGGAGCCATTCTGTGCTAAGTTTAACAGAAGGTTGCGATTACACATTGGAAAAGTTAATTTTACTTTTCTCCAAAATTTTATATGAAATATTTAAAAACTGAGCAGGAGTGCTTTGACGGATTTAAAACATGAGGCGATAGCCGAATGGTTTTCCTTATAATTTTCGTTTGTATTTTCCTCATAAATTATTATTTATATTTTATAAGTAAAGGCTACATACCGTTACCGAGGTGTGTAAGCAATAGATTAACCCAGGGCAAAGCCTGAAATTTGATATATTTCAAAAACACCGAGGTAAGGTATATAACCAACTTATATCCTCGTTGGCAAAGTTTCAAAAGAAGTATTCAAGTCGCTCTACAATCAAATAGATAATCTTATCCAAACAAATAGAACAGGCAAAATTTCCGTAGAAAGTATATGAACATCTTAATGAGGTTGAGAAGTTAGCTTCCGACCTCCGGAGAACAAAAGAAACCGAGCCAACGAAGATATAATTGTAGTAAGCACCTCCCTATTCAGTCTCTCTCTAGTAAGCCCCGGTTCTAAAACCCTGAAATTTTATTTCCCTGCAGGGGTTTAACAGAACTTTTGCGACAATACTATTGAGAAAGAAATGTTTAGTAGCATTGTTCTAACTCCATACGAACTCTAAAAAATATATGGTTTTAGGAAACTCTGTTCTTCTGTATTTGTTTAAATTGTCGTTTGGTTCAGTCTAATGCCCAGGAATCTGGAAAATTTTTATCTTCTTATAATAGGCTCTCCGATTTCCATTTTTTCTGGAAAGGAGAATAAACTGCAGGATCGAAGGCACGTTTTCTTATGGCGGTGAGACAGTGAAGTAAAGTCCCTTTTATTTATACTAGATAACCCTATCAGCTACCTGACTGTTCTCCCTAGAGGTCCAGTAAGCCCCATCCCTTATGGGTCCAGTGTTACTACAAGAGGAAACCGGAATACTCAGAGAAAACCTGCGATGCTTGGTAGAGACAAACTGGACAACACTCCTCTCACATATGACGAATGTAACTTTAGTCAGATAACAGCAAGGACCGGAAATCGAATCCTAGTCACAGTGGTGAGAGTCACGTGCTCTACCACTGTGCCACCAGCACCCCAACAATCATTCAGCCACGTAGACCGAGTAGACAGACAGCGAAGATCAAAGATGTGTGCTGGTTCCATTGATGAACATTTGCATTGCCTAAGGCCCATGGCAAACAAGGAAACATTGCCACTGAAACACTGTTTCCCTGCAATGTTTACCGAACATGGCTACACGAGGAAACATTTTTCGAGCATTCATTAGCGGTGTATATCAGGACTAGCTGAAATTCTTCTGGGGAGCCCACGGGGTAGCATCGTCTCAAATGAAAACAAATAAAATGGCGGAAGCGATATAGCGAAGCCCTGGGCACTAGACAACACTGTTTCTCGGGAGTGGCAAACGAAGAAAACTATGTGAAACAGAAATCGAGCCATGGAGGTCAGGAAACCAAAAATGTTTCTAAATTTTCTGGTAAAGGAAATTTACTTTCCACAAAAATGTTTCCAAAGGCGGGTAAACGGATAAGTATTTGAGGAAACATCAAAAATCCCCAATGTCACAATACTATGTTGCTCAGGGCCTAAGTCAAAGCTGTCTCAATATCATAGTACTGTGACTCGGCTCAAAACATTTGTTGACATATCGTACATCATCCTACAACCTTCCACAAAAATATCATTGCATAACATTTATAAAGACGACACAATTGAATAACTTGTAGTAATTCAATATTAGCAACTATTATCCACAAGAAACAATAACTCGCCAATATTTAACGATAGTAACTTACCACTTTGACAAGCCGGCTTAGCTTCATCTGAAATTCTACTACCACTGGCTTTGAGCTATTGATAACAGGACGAACAAACGATCGGTTGTAGCCTTCAAAAAGACTTTGGACTAAACGATACTCATCCGTTTCATTGAGCTGGATTTGGGTATGTGATGAAACTTCTCGCACAACTGAAAACAAAAGTGCCAAAGCTAAATATACTTTTAAAAAACTATTTTAGTAGCAGGTGTCACAAGTAAAAATTTTCAACAGGGCCGTAGCAACCGATGTGACAGGTGAGACGAAAGTCGCACCAACTATTTTACAAAACACAAATTTACAAATCTAAATAGTTACAGATAGAAGAAGTAGAAGCAACCACACTGTTTTCAACAGCCACAATATCATTCAACAATGATAAAAAAAGTAGGTTTCAGCATAGGCAGTGTTAAAAGACGTATTTGAAAAGTCAATAGAACAGAGGCACTGTCATTCCGACGAAGGGTTCAGCTTTCGGCTACGACCGGATTTGTCACACCAATGCAAAGAACGTCGCTACGGCCCTGCTCCAATCACTCCATCGTAGACTGAATCCTTCGGACTCTCGTAGCAACTACCAGATCTCCTACCGTGCTGAAAACTGGCACCACCGGATAGATGGAAGAAGTGTGTGGCACTTATTAAGACATAGTAATGGTCTAGTGCTGACAAATTATACAAGGTCAAATGGAAAGCCGTTGGAAAGTATTTAAATTCAAAAGACCAACGCCCTGTCTCAATTACGCTACATAATTGTTTACTTCCATCCTGAATTACCCGTTAGTACTAGTGATCCGCGCCATGCGAAATCCGGCAGTGGTGATGGTTGTAATCATTCCACAAACATTGGATTGTATAAACTTCTGAAAGAATGTCACGAATAAGTATTTTAACAACATTTAAGTCTAGGATTAGACAGAAGATAGCAGATAATTCAATGCAAATTAACGTATTCTTCTGAATATATTTAAATAAAGTAGTAATAACGAATGATGAGTGCGTTCGTATACAGCTCACTACCTCATAAAAGCGCTTTCTGAGCCCTAGACGAGGATGAAACCCACACATTTCTCAGGACTGGAGACACTCTACCCCTTGAGAAATGGATTCGGAGAACTAAGGAGTTGATTCGATACAATGGTCACAATATTTATCTGTATATTCTAGCTCTTCTCTTTTTTAATGATTAGTGACGTATTGCAAAATACGCAGCATAGTGGTAGGTTTTAGTTTTAACTATATCGACAGAAAGATGTTGACTGTTAAGATGCGAGACTCATATTATGGGATCTTATGAGTTCTTATGGGCTACCATTGTCAGATAATTTTAAATTATCTTATAAATATAATCGACAACGAAAATCTTTTTGAGTTGGTAAACTAAGTGTATACATCAAATTTCAAACTTTTTCTAAATTAGCGACATCATCATTATCAACATTCAACCTTACTCGACCGAGTAAGCAGAAAAGAGACAGCAAACAGCAACAGATTCAAGCCGGTGACAGTCGCATTACTACTACAAACAGATAACTTTCTTTTCCAATGTTGTTACAGGATACCTTTATCCGAATTACTTAGTAACTTAATACACTCGATTAGCCGCTAAAACCTACAGATATCGGCTGATATTCCGACACGCTCTCTCATACTGCCGAAGCGAGATATTCAAGTTTTTGAAATATGCTAATTAGATGCCTTACAAAACGAGGAGTATGTCCGGTAGAAGCTTGCAGAATGTACTGCAGCTTTGCATGTATATGGTAGTCAAAGACGTACCTAGATGGTAATTCGTCGGGGGCAAATTCTGTTAGACGCACCCCCTCAGCCCTCTCTAATGCACCCCAAGCTTCTAATATTATAATTGTACACCGTTACGAACGTCATACAACTCTACCGGTACGAGGTACTTCTGTAGATAAAACTTGTTTTCTTTTTCTTTTTATTTTCTATTACTCAAAATGTAATTGAAAATTTAAAACAGGCGTTTCCGAGCTTTGACAGGTGCAAAATCGTCGATTAACGATGAGAAATTAAGGCAATGATTTAAAAAGATCAAAAAAGTCGAATCTTTGTTTCTCACAATGTCGCCCCATAAAACTTTGCGCCCGGGGTAAGAGCCCCGGTGACTCCCCTCTTGGTACGTTACTGCTGGTAGTAACTCCGAATCCCTTTTCACGTAGAACTTAAAACTCTACATTCTCTTTATTTTTTCAAAAATAAAAAGATTGAAATTTTAGGAAATACAATGCCCACGTAGGTAAGAACCTTTGGGTTTAGAAGCTGCATTAAACGCTGCTTGAGAAGTGAGAAATAGTAACAAATTTAGTTCTGTAAATAGAGGAAATATGAATTCAAATTGTTTCCATAGAAACTAAATAATGTACACAGAAGAGAGTATTTTCTCAATTACAATACACATGCAAAGTTCCAATGCTTTTTACAAATTATTTCTGGAGATGTATCCTCATTTTTGAATTTGATTATGTCATTGTTACGTATATGTATAGGATAAATACCGAGAACGGAGGCTTTAAGCCAGATACATTTATCTGGATTTATCTGGTATGAAGCCTACGTTCGAGGTATTTATCCGACTTAAAACACGATTATTAAAGAGGTTTTCTTAAGGAAACCCCATGGGATAGAGATTTGTAGGATATAGGGTGTATTCAATTTTTCTTTTCTTTTCTGACGTGGAAAAACGTGGAAAAACGTAGACGGTGGTCGATGGAAGACGACGAAAGTGACGATCAGATTTGAATAACGCAAAGCAGATATTCAAAAACTACAAGTATAAGTAATTTTAACGTGGCCATTCAAAATGAAGTAGACTATGATGATAATGATGTCACGACTGGTAAGGAATTAGAGATTGTGAGCTCTTCATCACGCGCACGCATCACTGATTTAGCCTTGCATGAAAGAATTAAGGACAGGACTCCAAAAGCTAACATCAGCAGCACGAACTGGGCTATCAGAGTGTGGGAGGAATGAGGAACGAAGAGGAATTCTGAAGATGTAAATTGGAACGATGAGTTTGCCCACGTTCCGTACAACATTGTTGCAATACCTGATATAGAACTCAACTACTGGCTGGCAAAGTTTGTGACAGAAGTTCGGAAGAAAGAAACTGGCGAGGTCTACTTTGGTAACACGTTGTATCAAACGGTGTGCGGTTTGCAGCATTTAATTAGAGAAAACGGACGACCAGAATTAGATATTTTTGAACAACCTGCGTTCAAGCTCTTCCGAGATAGTTTAGATGCCGAAATGAAAAGACTTATCTCAGAAAGTGTTGGCGTAGAAGTGAAACAGGCCGAACCATTAAGCAGGGAGAAGATATTCTTTGGCATAAACATTATCTTGGTGGAAGTAACCCTCGAGCTTTATTAGATACGATGGTGTTCTTACCGGGAAGATGCTTTGCACTAAGGAGAGGCAAAGAACATCGTGGACTAAAGTTTAAACAGTTGTCCTTGATCGAAGGTGCTGATGGGGCACAAGCGAAGTTATGTTACTGCTCTTTTGGCGAAAAGAATAACAAGGGAGAACTAAAAGATAGAAGGTACAAGCCGAAGCGTATTGAGAACCATGCGAATGTGAACAATCTGTCCAGATGTGTTGAACAATTTTACAAACAATTCTAGGCCAGATGGTAAGGTTATTTTTGATATCTGTACAAATTGGCCTCTTTAACTTCATATGTAAATCATCCATTTCGGACGACGTGATGAACGGTTTATCATTCTAATCACTATGCTACGATGCGTATCTGAAGATCGTTCAATATAAGAGAAAGAATTCCCTTGATCATCATTACGTGATCTGAAATGGGTAAACAAATTTCAAAGCTAATGGGGCACTTTAGAAATGGGAAGATGAGCAGTTAAATTAATAGTATTGATAACGGATCTAAAGCTTTCTGGCTCCACAGGAGTAAATTCAAACTAGTTGAGAAAAAACCAGGATAAGACGATAACGGTGTTACGATGAATGTTATTTATATCTGGATAAATACACCAATCCTTCCACATCGAAAGCAACTACGACAGAACTAAGTTTTTATAACATAAATTCTAACACTCATTAATAACTTTTGAGGAAGTTCAAAAGAAATCAGTATTTAATCAGTGTCTGTTGACCCAGAGCTGATCAATAAAATATCAATTCCGCATTGCATTTACCGACACCGCTTCTGCTTTCTGCTCGCATGTTCCCTCGTAAAATTGATTTGCTTTTACTTGCTCTATCGCTCAGAAACTTTTCACAGTTTTCCTATGATAACTTAGAGCAAGGTTTGGAGGTAGTTTACAAAATTCGCTTACGTTCCGTATTAGGATATACAGACATGAGGCAAAACCAAGTGCCTTTTGTCCTTTTGCACTCTTTAAATAGAATTTATGCCGCATTAAAAAAAGGTCGAGCTCAATTGTACTAGTAAGTGTCATTAAAGCTAAAGTCAGTTCAGCAACCAACGCTTAAGCTGTAAATCTGGATAAATTCTGAGTTCAAATTCACTTGTCTTCATCTCATCTTTTACGTTGTAGCTCCACTAATACTTTACCATATTCGGTTTGAAAACTCCTTTTTAGAGATGAAAAATTTGTGTCTATTTATAGGACCAAATTTTGAACATAGAGAATGAAAGAAATATGATGTGCAACAGCCCATCATTTAAAGGTCTATCCTACCAGTACTATGAATTTCACGATCGATTATTTACGTTGGTGTACTCGGTATATCATGTTTTCTCCAAAGAGAAAAATTTTTTCCATTCGCCAACGAATGGTCCGGTGTGCTCTGAAGACTCTTGTGATTGAATCATACACATTATGACGGAAAATCATGCACGACAGTCGCCTTATCTAACTCTAACAATTTCATACAACGAAAATTCAAGTATTAGACACGGACTGTTCTACTAAAGAACAACCAGAAAAAGAAGTAACATAGCCTAACACAGACAAGCCGAATTGTAGCAGCTCCTTACAGCTTCACTGAGAAATTCCTCTGTCATAGGTTTATTTAAGATTACAGTCTGTATTCCATTAAAGATTTACAAAGCATGAGATGTCAAGGTGAGGAGAAATAATCAAAATGAGTTTTTAAACTATATAATTAGAGTTTCAGATGCTAACTCCAAACCGCGTTGGCAAGTGTGCAATGTTTACGTACAGATATAGATATATTATTCAAGACGGTTTGGCAACTTCAAACTAATATTGGGTAACTCTGGCTGTTCGTCAACCACAAAATCACATGCTTCACGTTTTGTACAATCATTGTCGCTTGAAATGTCGTTAAAAATCATCCCGTGTAATACCACGTCAATACCCTATTTACACTGAAATTTAAATATGTCTAAAACCCATTTTATTACACCAAATTTAAAATAAAATTCGCACTTTTAGCAAGTAGTTTTGGCGGTAAAACCAAACAAAACTTTGCTAAGCCAAACCGCCTTTACCAGGTCGTTTTAATCTTTTGTAATTAAACGTTAAATGGACGCAAGAACATTGAAAAATGCGTGGCAAAATCCAGTTTAACTAGACATGTTCTGTACTTGTGAACAGAGTACACTTGAGATGAAGGTTTTCGATTGACTCATGACAACTGACGTTTGTCAGCAAACGCCTGTTTTTAAAAATTTCTTAGCAACTGCCAATACGTACATTGTTTGTGCTTCTATTTCAGCTTCGTAATTTCTGAGGAGATCAATACCGAATAAAACTCCTAAAGTCCGAATTTGCTTCATAGTGAAATGCTAAATTAAAAAAAGAATAAGCAAAAGAAAAAATAGAAAAAAGTTTGAACTCACAAAAACAGAGGAAAAGTACACCACAACCGATCGCGTTGTAATTCATTGTCTTCAAGATTTTCTAGAATTACAACAAAAAATTAGGGTAAAATTTTAAAACCAGTCACACAAGTAAATTAATATTCAAGAAAAAACATCAACGAGACAAACTTATCGACAAGTCCACTTACTTTAGTAAAAAACTACTCGACACCAGCTCTCACGTGTTACTGGATATTTTAGATAGACTGTAGCTGTGCGGTTTCTCGATGGTTCTTAAATAGTTACAGTCCTGTTGGGTCCTGGAGCCCCACTGTTTGTTATGGAAAGTTTTCAAATTAATGAATAAGATCGTGGTTGGGGCAAGCAGTCACGTCCAAATAATTTTTCAACTAATTTTTATTCACTCGACATATATAAACAAGGTTTTCAAAAATTAAGCAGACGTTCAAGCAGAACCTGCTTTCGTCAGTACACATCTGTTCGATATAAGTGTTCGGGTTGGCTTAGTCTTTATCAGTTGTGGTCAGTCCACAGCAACATTAGTCAAACTACAGATGAGAGACATGTAAGCTGGGGGCCTCAACAGAAGCAAGAACATAACGTAAATGATAGAAAAGCTAGAAAACGGTAGAGTATAAATGCTTGTCGGACGGCGTATAAAATGTCGTGAGTATTCTTCCAACATGTTAAATTGATGAAGCCTGATAAATGCCTGGTTAGTTAATATTTTATGAGAAGTAAAACTGTTTACAATATTTCATATCGTATATCATCAGTACACCAAATGAAGATCTTATTTATTAACCTTCACCCAATATTCAGTTGAGCACAATATCTTGGGTACTCCATACTTTAATGATGGTATCTCACTCTAATACATGATAAAGGAGGGCCACTCAACCTTCTACCAACGACAATAAAACAAACTTAAAATTTTTAAGCACGGCTATTATTGCCTACGAGTGTAATTGTGGCCTTTAATGATCCTCTCTTTAATTATGCAGTTCTTTGATATAAACTTTTACTGTCAAGTATTCCCTCCGTCTCATTTCCTTTTGAGAGTCCAATATCAGCTGTAAGTCCAATATCAGCTGTGACTCGGCAATTGCTGAACACCTTCTGTCGAATGCACATTGTGCCGCATTCTACTCGGATACCGAATTTAGGGTACTCGCCAAATTCCGCTCATTATTTCAGTTACGGGTGATGGAAACCATTTATATTAAGCTTTTAGATCCTATATTATGTCGGCAAAAGGAATTTGTTTTTAACCTGACTTTATTTTGAGCGTCACTTCACTTTTTGAGATGATGTCACCTGGTAACCAGCTACATAAATACACTATCAGCTTTGCAGTTTTCCGCAGACGTTGCACTTGATAAGATGTCTGCCGAAATACATCGTGTTATTTTTTAGTTTGGACTTACGTTTTCAAACTGTTCTTTTAAGAACGTAGTAGATATTTGCTGTATTAACATTCGCCATGGTATCTGCTAGTCTCAAAGCTCTGTTTTAATGTATATTTTCAATGGTGGTTCGTTTATTTATTTATCAGCTTTTTTAAATAACTGTATACAAAAAAAAAATGATAAAACGGAAGATATAGTCACGCACTCTTCTTCATTCGGGACTTAGTCACTTCAGCCGAACAGGAACACTCAAGTGACTCCTAACCACTCTAGCAAGTTTCGTTCCAGGAAAAGGGAGCCGGTAGTAGGCATTAGACCCTTTCGAAAGCCGTGGACTTCGCGCTCAATTCACGCCCATAGAACGGTAACCATGCAGGTTGGTGTTCGAGCACTCAAAATGTTTGTGCGGATGCCGAGAGTTTCTGACAAAAAAGTACAGGCTAAATTGTCTCCACGAGAATGCAACGAAAGAGAACAATGACATTAATTTGAAACTGATCGCTGACTAAACCGTTCTCGGTCTTTCGAGACCATTATACAGCGATCGTAATTTACGTTCTCTTAGGACTGTTTGAACGAGAGAAATAGTAATTGACATGCACCTTACATAAGGTGCGAAAATACTTCGACAAACAGTACAAAAAATAATGTCCATAAGCCATAGGACACGTTTACACTACATGAAAAGTCTTCGGATTTAAAAATTATTCAGATTCACATTAAAAATTTATTGGGATTCGTTGCCCGTTGGCACAGGAAAAAGTATATGGGTTAATTGCATGCTCGTGTTAACACAAACGGTGGTTTCTAATCTAAGAATAGATGTAAATCCTCTCAAATTTTATTGAAAGTAACCCTCGAAAACCTAAAAATTTCATTCCTTTTTTTGTTTATGACTGCTCCTCTTAAAAAATTGTCTCACCACTGGCTACTTCTGCTACCATATACAAAAATGAGGAAAGTTTCCGTGGAGTCTAATTGGTGCTCCGGATTCAACGTATCCAGATTCTTTTCAATCCGAAGCCTTTTATACCGAATTCCCTACTTCATTGTAAACGGCTACTTAGACCCCGTTCACACGATACCGGTATGAAATGAAACCATAACGATATTATTACGGTTAGGCCTTGCGTTCACACGGTACCGGTATGAAAAAGCATGAAACCGTAATGCTAACCGTAACGATGTGAAACCGTAATCGTGTGAACAGGTTCGTACCGTGATATTTTGATTCCGGTGCAGTTTCGTACCGGTATCGTGTGAACGGGGTCTTAGAATCGGAAGAAAAAGATTCCGGATTGCCTAAAACTCCGGAGAAATTTGGTCCAGTGAGTAAGCGTAGCCTCACATGAGCCACGTCTAACGCGGATAACGGAACTAACGTATGTCCGCCCTTGTATAAATTAAGCAAGTTGTTTCTTATATAAGGAATGTATTGTTTCAATTGCTCTATCGTTACTTAAAAAGCCAAACGGATCATGTTAAAACCATTTTGTTCACGTTTAACATAGCGATTACATGTGTGTCGTTGTATTTCTTAAGATTTGTTGGTCAGTTTGTTTAAAAACAAGCAGATCGTTGGTTATTTTAACACTTTTTTAATTTATTTTTTGTTTTTTTAATATGCACTGTTGTTAATCATTTGGATCATGGGGAATAAGGATGAGTGACATGACCGCAGACCGCCGTCGTTGCGGTGAGTCATGTATAGATTTTAATTAGTTTTTTTTAGTAGTAGACAGTAAGTAATCGATCTTCAAATTCTTTAGTCAACGTCTTGCTGCGACAAATCCAACTAACACACCAAAAGAAATACAAAGAGCGTGAAGTGAAATGAAAAAGAGCCCCAAAGAGGTGCTCAAAGTCGAGATGAACTATGATAGCGATCATCAATTTTAAGGTTTAATGCATTTAGCTTCACACAGGTGCTTTTCAATAGCACAAAAAGAAAGTCGTCTTCAGGAGAGATTTTAATTAATACACATTCATTGCGAACGACAACGTAGAAATTTTTGTGACTAGGTCCTAAGCAATCTTTCTCTCACGCAAAACTCAATCCTGCTTAATATCTTTCTCAACGGACGGTGACGATTCATACACGTAGCTTCTGTATCTTAAGCGATCTGGAAGGACATAAAGAGCTAAGGTGTCCACAATACTTGCAGTTAAGGTTAATAATCCCATTCCAGAAGCGAGTTTAATGACGAGGGAAGCCAAGGAGAATCTACCTAAGTATTTGTGTTGAAAAAAAAAAGTACAAATTTTTATTTCGTAAAGACAGTTTATATATCAGTCAGCAACGTAAAATTTCCAACTCTGTAAGAAATATTTGTTCATCTAGAAGACAGTTTAAAAATAAATTTAGTTTTTAAAATTGGCTTTAAAAAAATTTAAAAATAGCTAACCTAACATCCCAGTTTGGTGAAACTCAATTTTGACGCCATATCTCTTACGGAGAAGACGAAATTTCGGCTCCGAAGAATTTTCCAGGATAGATTGATTTAAAATCGGAGTTAGTTCATTGACGCGATAATCTGCATAAGGTATACGGGAGACATGATAACCATACTGGATAGGACTAGAAAATATGACCAAGCAAAAGATGAAACAAAATTAACATCCGGAAGAAGGCTTATTAAGTAGCTGCTTTTTGCAATTGTAAAGGCCAATTTAAATTTTTTATTTATTTCACTAACAAAGGACTAAGACGATGGAAACATAGTGAAAACTGGGAAGATTACGATTATCGAAAAGTTTTAAACGGTGATGCGTTTCTTCTCTCATTTATTCTTTTAATGAGGATGATAAATGACAAACATGTTTTTAATTTTTGAAAACTTTAAAGAAGTCTCAAAGCAAAGTCGTTTTTACACTTCTCAGTGCTCTCTGTCATCATTCGATTAATTGTTCTCCCAATAAGCTCTCCGCTGTTAGTATTGTGTTTGTAAACAAGTCTCCTCCTACAATAATCGCCCATCTTTCGCAATAAGTACTCCTTATCTGCAATAGGCGTTCCCAAGCGTGATAATCACAACTCAGGAAACGTACCTTATTAATTTCCAATTAACAAATGACTGAAATTATGAAATTTCACTGATTTTTGATAGCGTAGTGTTTGTTACTGTTGCTAATTAATCATAATGAAAAAATCGCAGAGTCTCAAAAAAATACTATTTCTCTAATATCAATAAGTATCATGTCCCCAATAGTCCCCAATAAGTTCCACGGTACCTCGTCCCCAACAGATCCCTGTCGTCGGTAAAGATCCTGTCTCCAGGCAACACCATTTATCTTATAAGCAACTTGTGTCCAGTATACACCTTGTCCCTAATAAGCACGCTGCCTCCTATGACCAACTATCTCTAATGAATTTCCCACTTCTAGGGACCATCACCGGCCTAACAAACGTCCAGTCTCCAAATAAGCATCCATTGCGTTTAAGCACCCTGTGCCACTTAAACGTCCTATCAACCTCAATAAGAGCGTAGTCTCCAATGAACGCTTAGCATCTTATAATCGCTTTTTCTCCAGTAAATACCTTATCAACAGAACTCTGGCAAGCACCCTATCTTCAATCAACGAACTATCTCTAACCAACAACGTAGCACGAATAAACATCCAGTCACTAATAAACGTGCTGACTTTAATACGCACCTGTTCCTAATGAACACCCTGACAACGGTGGTAAGCGTACTGAATGAAATAAACCCCAAGTCTTCAAAAACTGTCATGTTCCCAACGAACAATTCGTCTCCAGTGAACGCCCCTTCACCGATAAACAGCCTTATTTTAATAAGGGCCTATATGCACCCCAGGTCCTGTTTCAACAAGCACCCTGGCTCTAATAAAGGCACAGTCAACTACATTCAACATCCTATTTTCAATAAACGCCATGTTTCCAATAAACTGCGATAAGTGCCCTCTCTTCAGTCAGCACATTATCGTGATTCCAATAAGTGCCTTCCTATAAAATTTGAAAACTAAAAGTACAGCACACCAGGTAACTTAAAATCATAGTGAGCAAATAAGGTCATCAAAAGGGCACGAATCAGTGGCGTAACGGAACTACCGGGGGCCCTTAGGAGATTTTTGTTCGGGGACCCCCATTACCCCCCTTAGTACAAACATATATCTCAAGACTTTAATCTCAATTGTCTTTACAGATTCATCGGGGGCCCCTTAGAAGTCGGGGGCCCTTAGGAGTTACTCTAACCCTGACCATAGTCCGTTACGCCACTGGCACGAATCTTTCAGGATATAGAAAAAGGTTTTAACCTATGCTTTAATATTCGACCCAGTAAACTAAATACAGTGACTTTAATTGAACCAAATCAGTTTAAAAAAACGTACTATTAAAAATTACCCGAACTGTTACAATAATTATTACTGATGGATTGTTTGCTTTCAAGGCGTTTTGAATGAACTCGGATTCCATTCCCAGTAGAAATTTAACTTCAATGCCTGATGTAGGTACATGAAAACGAGGTGATCGAAGGTTCAAACTCTCTCACGACAGTTTGATACATATACTTTCTGTGTAAGTTTACTACATTCACTGACCAGATGTACTACACTTTCTCCTTTCTCTCCACACATTCTGCACGATGGCGAATCTGCGATCTTGTCAATGTGGTATTTTGTGTAATTTGTCCTCAAAGCTTGCTCCCATGCGCTGCATATCAAGCCTTCCGTACATCCTTTCAAGTCACTTTTCTTAAGCCGTCTCCAGGTCCTCTCCATGTCAACTCCGTTCCCCATTTCTCTGGCATACTGTCCATACATTTTCTTCTCCACCCAGTTCCTCTCCTTGTCTTGAATTTGTGTTTCCTGGTATTGCTCAGGCAGAATCGTTGCTTCTGTTTCAATGGTACCATTTCGTGCCACTGCTTTTAACATTGGCAAATCACTTCCTTTGACACACCATCCAAGACTATTCTCTTCACTCCTCACACAACCCTCACAACTAATCAAGCCTCTGCCTCATTTCTCCCGTGATAGATATATTCTTTCTACATCGCTCTTCGCGTGTAAGGCTTTATTCATCGTCATTACTCCCCTGGATCTTCAGTCCAAAACTTTAAGTTCTTCGCACGTCCACTTCAGGATGCCTGCTCCATATCTCATTAGAGACACTACCCGTGTGTTTGCCGTCTTAATCTTGTTCTTATCATTCAACCTCGATTTCATTACTAGCCTAAATCTTCTCAGATATTTGTCCACGAGTTTCTTCTTCATCTCCCTCTCTTTAACCCGATCCAGTTCTAATATCCCTAGATATTTATACCCATTTTGGTCCATCTCCATGATCATCTCTCCATCTGGTAGCACAATCCCTTTTGTACTGCTAAGTAGTCCTCTCTTCATCACTACCATAACACACTTCGTTATTCCTAACTCCATTCCTATGTCCTTGCTAATTTGTGGTACCGTGCTAACTAGGCCGTCAACCTTTTTTTCAGTCTTTTCGAATAATTTTAGATCATCCATAAAAAAACAGATGATTTACTCTCAGATTTTAAATCTTCACAATATAAGCAGTCCCAGCCTTTCTCAATACTTCTTTCAAAGGTATCATACATATGACAAAAAGTAGAGATGAAAGACTGTCACCCTGATACCTCTAACACCTCTCTACATGTTCCTATTTCTGTTCGCCAGTTCCTCATAGACCTGCTCAAGAACCCCTTGATATTGTCCGACACCTGAACTAGATCTAAACATTTTAAAATCCATGAGTGTGGGACTATATCAAAGGATTTTTCGGTAATCTACCCACGCTATTGCCAAGTTCGTGTGCCTACTGTTACAGTATCTCAAAATCATCTTATCAATCAGTAGCTGATCCTTCGTCCCTCTGCATTTCCCTCTACACCCTTCTGTTCATGAGATAGTTTGTTATTACTTTCCAGATACGCATAGATATTATCAGCAATAACTCGTGTCAACAATTTCCACATCACCGATAAGCAGGATATTGGTCAATATTTATGAACTGCATTACCTTTCTCCAGGGCATCAGGTCTCATGCCTTCTTCCTGATTTTCTCCATTAAGCTCCTGGTACACACTTTTTTTATCATACTGGAACATTCTATTTATCCTATATTGTTGAATGCTTAGCTCATATCTCTTCATTTCGACCTTTTTGCAGCTAACCGTTCCTTTAATTCCTCAATAACATTATAAATCCCTTTTCTCTTTCTTCCCTCATTTCTCCTCTTTTGTCCCTTTCTAAGATATTGAGGTGTTTCCTCAGCTCGTTAACTTTTTTTTCCATTCTTTCCCAAGAAGGTTCCCTTTCCTTATGTCTCTTATTTTCATTTGTTTCCAGTCCCATTTTCTGTCCGATATAAATCGCTACTGAGTTGATCAATCCATAGCTCGTTGTTTACTTTCCTCGTGGCTTCATTCAGCTTACCTCTATTAACCCTCTTAAGTCCTTTCACACCTCCAAAATGTCTTTCCTTCATAATATTGGGGACGTTATCCACAATCTCTCTCTCATCCTGACTCATCTCTTCATCCCGCATCTCTACTCCTATATCGCTCTCTTTCCATTCATTTTCGTCAACCTCGTCGTTAAAGTTTCCATCTGTGCTCATCACAGCTGGCTCACACACATTAATATCATCATCATCATCATCATCATCATCATTATCATCATCACCATCATTATCATTATCATTATCATTTTCATTATCATTTTCATTATTATCATTATCATTTTCATTATTATCATTATCATTTTCATTATCATCATTATCATTTTCATTATTATCATTATCATTTTCATTGTCATTGTCATTGTTATTATCATTATCATTATCATCATTATCATTATCATCATCACCATCATCATCATTATCATTACAATTATTATCATTACAATTATTATCATTACTATTATTATTACTATCATTATCTGTCTTCTCGCGGTACTCGACGCGTCGTAAATGAGCACGTTGTGAAATCTTAAGGTCTCCATTATGTCATTAGGTGGGCAGTGAAAATTTTCGTTGAAACTTGCTCTATACTTGGCAACGAACATGAAAACATTCAATGAACTGTTATCTTCGGGGACGTCTGTTATCTTCGGGGACAGGTCATACTCAACCAGCAGCTTTCACCACTGCTGAACTTTAAGCGTTTCATGCATACCTTTGTCGTACAAACAACAAATCACAACAATAGAACCAGTGAAAGAACAAAGTAAAAATATCAAGAGGACTAAGAACAATAGAATAAAAAATCATGCATGAAAAGGTTAACGTCTCTCTAAATAAGTGAAAATGGTCTCAGTGACAATGCATGGAAAACGAGGGCGGCGCCGGAATTACTACTGGGACTAAATACTTTTCATTTTCTTTGGTGCGAATGAAAAATTTTATAGTTTGAAGGACTTCGTTCTTGACGTTCCTGTTTTGTTTTCTAGGGATCCCTTTTATATCAGATCTAACTGATGCTTATTTTAAAAAACAGATTAAAAGATATGAGTTATCTCAGAAAATAAGCCCAGCGCAACCTACCCCGTCCCAAACCAAGTTTCGTCTGTGTTGGTATATTTGATCGTGACATGTAAAACCAAACCATGGCGACGGAATGATTTTCCTTTAGCGTTTAGGGCATCCGACACCTCATCAAGACTGTTCACGCCTGCTGCCAAACATAACTCGTTGATAGTCAACTTATTAACCCCCTTGTTCATTCTAAAAAAAAAAACAAAGTCAGCGTCGAACAAAGGGAATAACCGCTGATCAATGAGAATAAACGAACACAATAGTCAAAATATTCAACAAATATTCATGTATTTACTCGCGAACTTTTTTCCCAGTAAAGTCCCACAGCCATCCCTTCATGTTCCTTTGTGACCCTGCCACAACGCCGTCCTTTGTTGTCGTAAAAAACTTCGTTGCTACAACTGTATGCTCAACTTTGACGACGTAGTCCTCTGGTTTTAATGTGAAAAACCTTTCTTCCCTAAAAAAGGATACAATAATAGAGAAATCTACATGATGAAAACCAATTTACGAGTGTGAGAATCATACACGTTAAAAGCTGTTTTCCACTAGGCAAATTTTATCGCGAGAATCGACATTTCTTTGCCCAAGTTGAATAGGTTTGTCATTACTTTACAGCCGTGAGACTATATGAGACAAAGGGAAAAGTCGCTTCGAGTGATAAATTTTGCCGACTGGAAAACAGCCCAAAGAACCATCCGGGATGACAAGTTGCGAAAAATACAACTTATGGACCTCCAGCTGGATATCGAACTTGCCACCTACTGAATCTAGTACAGGGGCCTACCAAGTCAGCTTTGAAGCAGGCCCGCCCAGAGTCTTGGTGGGGCCCAAGGCAAAATAGAAATTTGGGAGCCCTCCTTACAAAAATTATTTAGGTCAATATTGCGCTTGACAATGACGCTTTCATCTCATTCTTTACTGTAGAGCCTGAAGATGACTATTCGGATAAGGTCGTGTGTCCTGCTTTGGCTCAACGTGTAAGGGCCCAGCGTTCAAAGAATAAACAAACAGGGTCGATTAAACAGAAGTAACGGATCTTATTCAGTTATTTGATCTTCGTTTGAAATGTAAAGGAAATAAATTTACCAGTATGCTGAGGAAGCCTCTCTTGAACTTGTGCCTGGGATTAGAATTAGCGTTAGCATTAAGGTCAGGGTTAGGATTAGGTTACCTAACACTTACTCTAGGGCCCAGAATAGAAGGGGGTTGGAATACAGGGGGGTTGGATAAATCTCTAAAATTTAATAGGAGGGGTGGAGTTTATAGTAGGGGGGGGCTAGAATTTTCAGGCCATCAAAAATAAAAAACCCTGATTTTGATTGTAATTCTTTCATAAACAAATGACTAGGTATAGGGAACAACAAAATAACAAAAGGAAACAAGAACAAATAGGAAAAATTGTTAAATCGCATTTTGTCTTTTAAGTTATAGGTGTGAATTTTGTTACTCTACTTAAAGTAGCTCTTTATTTTGGTTAATAAAAAACTTTACAGTGCAGAAAAATGAAAATTCTGCATCAAGAAAAAATATAACTGAACTCTCAGACCTTGAAATTTAATAGTAGGGGGGGGGGGTTAGTAAGGAAGAAGGGATTGGGAAATTTCTTGAAAATTAATAATAGGGGGGACTTCTATTCGGGACCCTAGAGTACACCACCCCCTCCAGTGACGGTAAACCTACGTCTCACCCTGTTTTAAAAATACATTTTGAAATTGGAATATTTCACCTACGTCGTGATACTCGATAGTTTGAAGAAATAGCACAGGTATAAGAAATATTTTGAGAAGAATGGAAAAATAGGCTGTAATTTCCAAAGACATCGAGCCACAAGGGGACTCAGACTGCTTTTATACCTGAATCTTTTCTCATTCATCAAGTAGAGTCGAGAGTAGAGTTGTAAAGAAAATTTATAAGAGCAAGCAAATCTTCGATCTTCAACCAAACAAAAACAACGCTGGAATATCTCCTGTAAACTGCCACCTTCCAAAACAAAAAAGCGTTTAAAGCGATAAAGGAAGTAAGCAAGAACCATAAAATAAATTTCTTAGAAAAGACTTCGTTCCTTCGGTAAACACGAGAAACATTTTGTACCCCACGAATACCTCAGCCAAAAATTTCTTCAAACAGACCTGACGCTCTGTAAATAGGTAATCAGCCAAATTAGTGGGACGTTGTAGTACAGGACCACTTGAATTTTTTAACTATCAGATATATTTTACGTGATTCATTTTCACACTTCTTTTTATCATTCACTCCTGCATATATAATTTTAAATCGTTTGTTTTTCAGCACTTATCCATAACGTACGGCCGCACTTTTCTGACACTAAGATTTAGTCTTAAATGTTTCTTTTTTTGTTTGTTTGTTTTAATTTTAAGTATGTCTTATGATTTTGACTCAACTTTATTTGCATAAAGAATAGGTTTCCTTACGGTGGTCTGACTTCGTTTAAAAGAACGAAAAACAAGAAAATTAAAAACATCCTATTTCAAATCCCAACTGAGCTGTGATCATCAAAATGCCGTGACATTGTAAGGAACTCACTATGAAAGACCTGCCCAACTTAATAGCTTATTGTTCATGGAACTTCAGTAACTAAATTTACAAGCATCACTCACCTTAGCGTTTTAAAATATTCAGGATGCTCCGCTGATTGTCGATTGGACTGCCATCTCTCTTTACAAAATGTCATCACGCTTAAAGTACGAGACTGGATAGGCCAAGACAGTTCCTGAGCATCCAAATGTCGACACTGTGACAAACATTGTCCATTAGAGGCTAAAATTTTAAATAGCTCAAACTTTAGGGGAGATTCAACATGAGTTACTGAAAAACTAACAATCTTCCAAATTGAATGGACGTTACAGTATTGTTTTATGCCAGTTCGAAATTTCAGATAAGCAAATTAATGCACTTTAACTCTAGCTGCCAATACGATGGGCAGCTAGAAATAAAATTTTTGCTGATTTGGTTGTTAGTGGTGCTTCAGTATTGTGGGCAATCATTAAAGTGGGAGATAAGTGGGAGGTAAGTAACCAAAAATGAAAGTCGTTTCACAAACACCTTGAGTTCACTCTTTGCTGCTTTGGGGAAATGTTGATGTGCTCGGTGGACTCTATAATCACCAAAGAGTGACTTTTCTACGGTGATATCAGATCAGAATTTTATAGTTCAGCTAAACATTGTGAAAACTGTTCCATTCATAGCCCTAAGATATTCTTCCTCCTCCCAAGTGAAGGCTTCACACTCTGTGATAAACCACAAATACAATAAGCCTGCAAAAAATTTCAAAAAGCCAAATGGCACAATAAAGAGAGTCCAGTAATTGATCTATAGAACTGCGCAGTGTCAGACCTCTTTGGACACTGTCCCAGAAATGTCATAATTGTATCTGCATAGACCACATTCCTAATGGATGCCAGTTGAGATATTCCATGATCTCAAGTAGGCTCACTCATCTCATCCTCATGTTCAAAATTCAAAAGAATCTTTGCATCCAAAACAAGGCAAGTGAGGCAACTTAATATGCACATCAAACAATATTTAAACTGGCTGCAGCCATTATGAATACCATTTATGAAATGCACTGTTTTTCCATACACTTCCACAGTGACAAATTCTCTAATAAGTGTCCTTTTTCAAGTGAGTAACCCTTATTCAATAAACACCTCTTCCCCAACAAGTAGCTCTTCCTCAAAAAAAATCCCTTAATAACAAGCACCCACTTCATAATATGCATCTCTTCTTGAATGGGCACTACTGTCACACCATTTTATCAGAAACAGGTATGTTTATAGTTTCTTGCAGAAAGTTCTGAAACCACATGTTTAGACTGATTGAGACTGGTTACAGCACCTGTGGACACACTCCAGGTTAGGAACCACTGTGACACAAAAAATGTAACATGTTTGGTGGGAAGTAACTGATGATAAAGTACCTCAAATATGAGTGATTATGATAAATATGTTATTAATTGTAAGAGACCCTTAAAAAGTGGCAAATTGAACCAAAAGCTTAGCTCATACCCCTCTCAATGACTCAATAACAAACAAAAGTTATAGCTAATAAAAATTCTGCACAGTAATAACTTTTCAACTTTATTTCAAAGTCTTCATCAGATGTTCTAGAGACCAGATGATCAAATCATCTCATAATTTTCATCAGATAAAAAGATGATCAGATGATCCGTACCTCCATACCTTTGTCTTTTTTGTTACTTTGTATCTTGAGTTATTTAGCAAGAGCTGTTTATTTTTGGATTGTTTCCTCATGTATTTCTTCAAATTATCAGCAGGCAAAAAATTTCATCTCCCTCAAAATCACACTTTTATCATTTTACTCTCACAGGCCATTACCAAAGATTTTATTGATAAAGGAGACATGAGTAGAAAAGGTTAAGTTTATTTCAATTTACTCTTTCTCATTCAAGTTAGACTTAATTGTTTCATTCAGAATAAAAACATGGTAATGAATCTTGAATTTCAGGACATTTTTCACATGAATTCTATTTCATACAATCAGCTTATAAAAAAATTGTGTAAGATCAGTTTAAGAGTGTGTAGGTAAAAAACTGTAAAGCTGAAGTATTGTTTGGTAACTATATAGACAACACAAAAAAATCAACATTTACTTACTTTTATTAACACAACACTCAGGTGGAGGTTTGTCATGAAAAATATCATATGAAGGATCAGATAATATAAGTCGTAAGGTTCCTGTAGGATGTGTATCATACTAGAATTAAAAAAAGTCATAATCCATGTAATTTTACATAATATACAGTACACTGTTGGGTATTTACATTAAATTCTCTGTCTTTATCATTATCAATGAGTCTTTATCACTATTAAAGAACAGTTGTTGCCTTCTTACAGAATGTGCATATGAATATATATATATACACATATATACAAATGTTAACTAAAAATGTCCTTTACGTCGCTACTTAAAATTTCACGCTGCTAAGCAATCATCAGTAAAGACATTTTTAGTTAACATTTGTATTACACTCCACCAGCCCTGGTATTGAGCACTCTATTCATGTTGATTTGGAATAACCATATTCCTATATATATATATATATATATATATATATATATATATCCATTAAGAAGCTTTTAACCAAGCCATGTCAGGGAAGTTAACATGCAGCTACTTAAAGGTTGCCTGGATTTAAATTGGTTGTCAGCTGTTTGTAGGGTTGCAGTAGATTGCTGACTGCCATGGTTGCAAGTTGCAGAACCTTCGAGTGTCTCAATTTGAAAACTTGGGTTCTAGAAATACTCCAACTCTATCCCTGCAGCTGCTTTCACAACTTTGCAATAGCTGCATGATTGGAAATAAATGTCAATCTATGATTTGTTACAAATTACTATTGTACGAAGACAATAGGGCAAGAAATTAAAGGAGCAATTTAAAATAACAAAATCACTACATTTTGAACTTATTAATATTCGTTTTATTAATATTTCGAACAAACGAAATGTCCCCGCTACTATTTTTACCTCTAAATATCCTTTACTTATAAATATTTCTGTCAGTGTGAAGGCTATGATAAGAAAGGCTGTGAAGTAATATCCAATTCCAAGCCTTGAGTCGCGAATGGTGATGTACTTATATGTTGCATAATGTAAGAAAGACATAGTGCCGCAACACAGATCGAGAATTCGAAGAAACTATAGAACGAAGAAAAATTTCCTTCCAGATCAAACGTATTAAACCGGGAGTATGATGATAAATCCGTCTCAACGTTACTCTTGCTTTTCTCTTGATGTTGTTGTTTGGATTTCTAATTCGTTCCAGACTCTTTCACTTAACCAGGTGCTAATGTAATGGTTATTCGTGGGGTGCGTCGTTTTGGGCCTGTTCGTACTACAGTCGCCGATGATTACAAACAAATCCTTTTTGCCAACTCGATTTTTGCATATAAGTCGGTTTGAAGACACACCAGCGGAGAAGTTTAAGTTAAAACGATTAAACGAGAGTTTAGGAGATTTAAACGATTTCCAGTCATTGAAGCCGTGCAAAGAAAGACAGTTTCATATCGGTTAAATTTGAAATGAACTGAGCGTGAGTTATTACAGGTTTTGGTTCAGGCCAGTCATCTCTCTCTAGGAATGTTCTCTTGTTCGTTTATGATTGAATTCTTATCTATTGGTGGCGCAGTTAGTTACGAGGAAGTTATCTGCAGATATAATTTCATCGAAAGTTTTTTGTTCCATGCCATGTGGAGCCGCCAACAGTTGATTTATTTATTTATTTAATCTTATTTATACACGGTAACTAATCAACCAATAATAAAATATATTTACAGGGAAAAATGTTCAGTTGTTTTTCATTAAGCCGTGTTGCACACATAAGAAGTTAAAAAGAGAAAATAAGAAATAAGGATAATTACATCAGAGCTTTTAAATGGTAATACTAAAAATAAAAACCAAACTATTTACCATTAAAAATACTAAAATTCAAAGCTATTTACAATTAAAAATACTAAATCTCAAAGCTCATAAATTTTGTCCTCTAATGATTGGGCATTCCAGATCACAGCGGCTCTATACTTAAAGCTTTTTTTCATTGCGTTAGTGTTTGGTTTAGGTAACAAAAGCATGTTATCATTGCTTCTCAGGTCATAACAATCCCGCCTTGCTATTGAAAATAGGTGACTTAGATTATCTAAGTTTGATCTGCCCGAAATTATCTTTTGCACAAAGGACAACATTTGTTCGTCCCTTCGCGACTGTAAATCTTTCCACCCAAGTTTTAGTCGTGTGCTTGTCGCTGACATATCATATCTGTCACCACTTATTATTCGACCAGTTTTATTTTGAAGCTTTTGTAAGCGGTCTTTTAAACTATTTGAGCAATTATCCCAAACCAAAGAACAGTAATCAAAATGTGGTAACACTAACGTTTTATACAACCGTTCCAGGCTTTCATTACTGATGACATTTTTAACTCGTCTCATCATTCCTATTGCTCTCGAAGTCTTTTTACATGTGGCTTCAATATGATTTTTCCAGGTGATATTTTCGTCGATCAAAACACCCAGTGTTTTTGTCCCTTTTACACGTGAGACTTTTTGAGAACCAACTGAAATTTCGGGATCCGTTGATATATGAGTTAGCCTATACCTAGAGCCAATTAACATGTACTCCGTTTTATTGACATTCAAAGACAATCTATTTGCAAGCAACTACCGATGTAAGTTATCCAACTCATTATTTAATTTACGTTGGATATCTTCCACAGACGGTCCAGATGTCGTTACATTGGTATCGTCTGCAAACAGAGCAGGGATAGAATTGCTTAAACAGTTTGGTAAGTCATTTACATAAAGTATAAATAATAATGGACCCAGATTAGATCCCTGTGGCACACCGGTCTTTATATATTTTTTTTTCGAAGAAGTTGTCGTTCCAACTTTACATACTTGTGTACGGTCACTCAGCTATGAAATGAACCAACGCAGACTATTTCCTTTAATACCATATAACTCTAATTTCTTTATTAAGATCTCGTGGTCTACAGTATCAAAGGCATTCTTTAAGTCGAGGAAAATTACCCCATTTATTAGACCTTGGTCCATGTTGACCAGCCAAGTGTTGGTTGTGTTTAATAAAGATGTGCTAGTCGAGTTACCTTTCCTAAAACCCAACTGGAAAGGAGTTAAAAGTTCGTTGTTTTCTAAATAGGAGTATACTTGTTTATAAACCAATTTTTCGAATAATTTAGAAACAACAGATAGTATCGAAATTGGCCTATAATTACCGCATTCATCTTTTTCTCCCGACTTATAAATCGGTGAAACACGTGCATTTTTCCAATCATTTGGAAAAATACCGTAGTTTAACGATAAGTTAAAAATTGTGGTTAAGAAAGGTACATTAACATTAGCTGAATCCTTCAAAAACTTTACCGAAGTATTATCTGGCCCGGCTGCTTTTTTAGATTTTATTCCATTAATAGTATATAAAACAGTTTCGCAGGTTATATAACTGAAATTAAACTCACATTCAGCAGGTGTTATATAGTTTAAATATTGAGCGTTCGTCTTATCCAATTTTTTTGAGAGGCTAGGACTAATCTCAGTAAAATGCTCGTTTAAGGATTCAGCAATGTCCTTTTCGTTTGTCACAATGTTAATTGTATTATTTTGTTTAATTGAGGAAATTGTAGTAGTTTTAGAACTTCGGCCTTTGCGCCCAATAATTAAATTAATGTTTTTCCACATTTCTCTCGAATTTCCTTTATTTAAGTCAATGCTTTCAAGACAAAATTTCTTTTTCGCATTTTTAATCAGGCAATTTACTCGATTGCGTTGATTTTTATATAAATTGTGTAATGATTCAGATTTTGATGCTACTGCTCTCTTTTTTAAATAATCACGATGGTTCATTTCCTGAATTAAACTATGAGTCATCCAAGGAACATATTCGCTACGAACTTTGCGAAATCTTGTCGGAGCATAAATTTCTGATACTAAAATAAAAACTTTTTTAAAATTTTCCCAAAGGTAGTTGGGGTCTTGAGAGCTCCAATTCTGTTTATTCAACATGTTCTGGAGATCTTGGTTAAAAAGATCTTGATTATAATGTTTAAAAGTTCTACTTTCAATAAATTTAGGATTTTGTTTAGGGATAGCTATTTTATAGCAAGCATAGACCAAACTATGATCGCTGATCCCAATGTGTAAAACACCTGAATTCAATAATTTGTAAGGTCTGTTTGTGGCAATAATATCCAGTAACCTAGCATGACTGCTGGTTACACGAGTAGGATCAGTGATTACTTGCTCAAGTTGAAAAAGATTTAAAATCTCAATAAATCTGTTGGAATGAGGTTGTAAAATACTCAGAGAAAGATCACAATTAAAATCGCCTGTAACAATTAACTCTTTATCGTCCTTGTCTAGTTTTAGTAAATAGGTTTCAAAAAGGTCCATAAAGTCAGATCCTGAATTAGGGGGTCGATGTACCGTTGTAACAAGAAAAGGTTTAGATTTAGGTCTAGTTATTTCAACGCAAACGGCTTCCAAATTGAAGGGAACATTTCTCGCTCTGTCAATTACATTAAACACATCTCTAATGTATAAGGGATATTTATTTCATTATTACAAATTGTAGCATCTAATCTTGTTTCATTAATGCTAAGTATATCCACCGGCTTTTATACCATTAATGTTTTCAGTTCGTCAAGATATTTTGGAACTGATGCCACGTTTAGATGTGCTAATTTGAACCCTTTTAGTCTATTTAATGTACAATTTATTGGTGTATTTACTTGTTGTGACTCTATTAATTCCGGTGTGTCACAGTTAGTCAATCTGGAAATGGTAAAGCTGTGACCTGGAGTTTTGTCTAGGTTAAAAACTATCTAAATGCTTAATAATGTTTTTTGCTAACACAGAAGTTCCTTTCTTGCCTAAGTGAATACCAGAACCATTTAAGATATCTACGGTTATGTTATCATTGTTAATATAATGGGCACTGGATTCCTTACAGAATTTTTCTATCATGATATTAACTTTGGAAACCATACCTTCTCTATCGTCTCGTCTCTTAATCAAAGAGGAGATGGAGGTATTTGATTCTGGGCATAGTTCCATGAATGAATGGAATGTTGTCATCTTCGTCCCACACAGCTTCATCGCCATTGGGTTTGGACACAAAACCAGCATGATGGAAGCAGTTCACGATGGTTTACTTTTTATCGATATCTCAGACCAGGATGCGACAATCGTATTCATAGCATTCAACAAATCGAACTTCCTAGAAAATTCGCATGCATCTTCAGACGATCGGGCGTCAATGGCGGCAACCAATTTCTTAATGACGGTCTTACGGTAGTGGGCTTTCAGCGCTTTGATGATTCCTTGGTCATGCACAGGGTTGGATAAGGCTTGTCATATATTGTGGAGAAAAAAATGAGGTCAATTTTTGTGAGGTTTATGTTTGATGGATGTGCTGCACAGTTGTCGACTATCAAGGCGACACTTTGTTTCGCCTTTCGTGATTCATTGTCCCATTTCTTGATCCACGCCTCAAATATTTCTCCAGTCATCCATGCATTGGCGTTCAAATCGTATGTGCACGGTAAAGTTTGGCAACCGCGGAACCATCTTGGTTTTCTACTCTTTCCAATCATTAGCAGAACCAGCTTCTCTATAATATAGCATCTTCACAGATTCAAAAAAATAGCATAACAAAAGTGAGACTGTAAAAGTCTCACTTTTGTCTTGCTATTTTTCTCTTGCTATGGCATCTCGTGAACTCATAATTCGAGTTAGAGCAAGACAAAAGTGAGACTTTTACAGTCTCACTTTTGTTTTGCTATTTTTCGGAATCTGTTTTGTTTTATATTTCTTGGAGTTTTCAGCTGGTTCTGGTTTTCAGCTTCTCTGTACCATTCATATTTGCGCTAACAGGAATCATGGGTCACTCGGGCTTTGCTCTTCTAACCATCAGCAAGGGTTTTTCCTTTTAAAATGTGAGATCCGTTTGGTAGAAGTCTATGTTAAATATATTCACTTTCGTTGTAACGGAAAAAAATATTTGGTAATGTTTCTTTCAGCCAAGTCTCGGCAGCAGGGGTATCTGTACCTCTTTTTTCACCTTGAGCTTTCCTAAAAACTACACTGAAGTGAGTTTTCCACTGCCCAAGTTTTCCCGCCAACCATCTAAACCCTTAAAGTTTTCGACGTTCAAACTTCTAGCAAAGAAGAGAGCTTTTTCCTTAAGAACCTAACCGGAGATTGATACACCCTGTATGGTGCTTGCCCGACAAAACCAGGCAAATAAGGCTTCATCAACATCTGGAGCTGCACAGCTTCGTTGTCTTTTTTTGCTGAGATTTTGAACTTTTTCGCTCGTTGACTTCAGAAATTGCCTATTTTTTAGAATCCGACTAACTGTTGCGATGATGACTCCGTACTTCTCGGCAGTTTCTTGTTGAGACTGTAAGGCATCTTCTTCAAGTGATTTCACAACATCAAGCTTCTCAGCTAGCATAAGGGCCTTTCGAGTTGCCATAGTTGAAAACTGTATGTCTAATTTTGAAGCAGCGCTTAAATAACCAAGTAAAGTATGATGTAATGGATGAAATTCCTAAAACTGGCGAAGGATTCAGTGAGCAAGCATTTGAGGCATTTGTCTTTTTTAACATACAAAAAGAACAGCTGTTCATAGTAATTCAAATTAGATAATATAATATTGTTCAAGAAATGCGACCGACAATAAGGCATTGTTTTTTCGAATACAAAGGCCCAATTAAACAAAACAATAGAAGAAAAGGAATTGTTAACCATTGTGATGTAAATTTGGCAAAGCGCTGCTGTTTACGAGATGAGTCAACGTCAAAGAATGCGAAACATTCAAATACCCTCCAAGAAAGCGAGGATTTAGAGCAAAACATTAAAAATTTTATTTTGCATATAACCGACTTTAAATCAAAATTTCAAAAATTTTTCATGCATATAACCGACTTTTGCATGTAAGCGATATGCATATAAGCGGATTAAAAAAACGAATTTTGTTAAGGTTTGGTATTCGATTTCCAAAGGCTTTTCATATAAAGCGTCTTTTGCATGAGTGGCGACGACTGTATTTTTATTTAACGGAACTCCGAGGACGTGATAGTTCATCTTGTGCAAAGCTATCGGAAGCGGGGGGGTTTAGGTATGTGTAACACCCCCAATTTTCATTGGTGATGAAATTCAGGTAAATTACCAACTAATTCAAACTAACATTTAGGTAAACTACAAAACAACTGATTTGGCAACTAAATGTTAACGAAAGAAATCATTAAGTGTTTCAAAAGGCAAAAGACTGGCATTTGCTAAGATCTACGCGATGGACGATGGACGGTGGACGATTTGACTAGTTAGGAAACAATATTAATGATATAGAGTATATAAATTATTTCTATTTGGGTACATGCATCTACTGGAATTTCGGTTAAAAGGATAATTGCGGAAATCAGGTTATGGCTCATTGAATTAAGAAATATGATCTGATACAAAATTTAGAAAAACAATCGTAGAATGAAGATGAGGGCCCAGCTTTACGACTACGTTCTTGACGCGCAAACCATCAACTATGATTGGCAGTATAAACACAGTGAACTGATTCCAGTAACAGGCGAACAAAACACAGCACTTGCCAACAAGAAAAAGTGTGAATTCTTCGGTTCTAAATAAGATGAGCTAAAAATACAAATATAGAGAGTTCAAAATATGTTACAAATATAAAAAGCTAAGAAGTAATGATAGTTATTGTTATTGATTCGCATTAAGACTGTTAAAAATTTTACGAGCAAGATGAAAAAAATACTTTTTCGCTCAGTAAGTCTTCACTTCAGTTAAGTGGACCAAATTACTTCGTCTCCATTTAAATTGAATAATATCTTTCTTAAAAATAACATATAATTCTTAAAAAATTATGGTATCTGTCAAAAAGTGCATTTTTTAACCAATTGATATTCCAGAATCATCCTCAGGGTATTATGAAACAAAACTTCACAATTAACCTACACTGCCGAAATCAACTGAAAAATGTTGACTCGAGCGGGATTTGAACTCGCACCTTCGGGATACCGGTCCGCCGCTCTACCTGTTGAGCTATCGAGTCCAAATGATAATGTTCCGTTTTAATTCTTAATTGGTGAAGTTTCTCAAGTAGGTATTAGGTCCGTATTAACTTTCCCACAGCAACTCCATACTATATCGCAGTTTATAAACAATGTCTGTGGTGATACTATACATGTTGACATTATCTCGTATTCAACTAAGCATACCCACTCTCTATATTTAAGATGTTCCACAGTGTTTCATGAAATAGCTTCATCCAAAACAACGCCGAAACACTTGGATTCAGACACTCGTTTAATAAGATGATCATTGATGGATGACACTTAAATTAATTACTGTAATTGTTTTATTTGTTTTATTTCTATGAAGGGAAAGACTATTATCTTTCAATCAATTGGTCACCTGAATTCGCTTGTTTGTTTGTTTTTAAGTTCTTGCCCAGTAGAAGGGTTCAGTGTAGGGTTCAGTAGAAGGAGTGGTGTAGGGCACGTGTCTCTCACCACTGTGACTAGGGTACTGGTGACACCGTGGTAGTGCATGTATCTCTCGCCACTGTGACTAGGGTACTGGTGACACAGTGGTAGTGCATGTGTCTCTCACCACTGTGACTAGGGTACTGGTAACACCGTGGTAGTGCATGTGTCTCTCACCACTGTGACTAGGGTTCGATTCCGGCTCCGTGCAGTTATCTGATTAAAGTTACCTAGGTCATATGTGAGAAGAGTGTTGACCAGTTTGACTCGACCAAACATCGCAGGTTTTCTCTGGGTACTCCGGTTTCCTCCTGTAGTAACACTGGACCCATGAGGGGTAGCCCTTATTGGACCTCTGGGGAGAACAGCTCAGATAGCTGATAGGGGTTATCCAGTATAAATAAAGACACTTTACCTTTACCTTTACCTTAGTGTCATTGGCATACAGTAAGTCAGCGATACATCTAAATGTTTCCAAAACATTATTCCCGAAACCTTGTTTCGGAAATAAAGTTTCGGAAAGTCTGCTCGACACATATATTTTGTTGTCGAAACACAAAAGAAAAATAGAATGGTGTAAAGTAGTGAAGCCTTCGCCTGTATGGTGATAATTTTAAGCTAGAAAAAGAAGTAGAAATCGAAACGTTTGGATGAAACCATGGTTGCGAAAGAGAGAAACGTATGGCGCATACATCAACCTTGTTCATATTATTTTTGACGCAGTTTTACTTATATTGTTGATCGAGGTCATGTGATCGGTGAATGTTTGTTGATTACCTGGTAACAACTTGGTTTCAAAAACTTCTTTCTGAAGATAGAACCTGTTCTATTGAAAGAAACGTGTTTCTGAAACAAACCTTCTGAACCCTTTCGCGATACACTAGCGAAAAAGTTTCGGAAACTTTGTTTTCGAAACAAAATTTCCGAAACAAGACCTAACGTATCGTGGGCTTGAGGAGGGAACATTTTCTCATACACATAGGTCGTTAGATCGTTAAAATATAACACAAAAAGGGAAGGGCCAAGTATGGACCCTTGCAGTACATTCGATATTTTGCCCAATGGATCCGATTGCTCGTTTTCAATACCATCGACATTAAATACACAGATTAAATACACAGGAAGAATTTGCATAATATTGTATTCTCTTCTGGGACCACTTTAATTTGCAAAACCCGGTCGTACAGTATGTCGGATTCCTGCAAGTCGGTTACTACATTTCATTTCAATAATAGAGAACAATAGGCTCCGATTAGGGTTTTGATAAGAGCAGTCAACTGGAATAGCACTTATTATCATGCAAATTCCAGGCCAACAGTTTGCTGAACTTTCGATGATAGGGATGTAAGAAATGAAAAATCCTGGGTGTTCTAGAACCCTTTTTGGTTGCACAACAACACGACTGATAGTCTGCCTACTCAGATATAGCGTGTATCGGCTTTTTCCAGGTTTTGCCATAATTTGCGTCCTCAAAATGAGAAAAATCACGAAGCTCGCAATTACCCAACAACACGTCATGCTTGAGGCCTTGGTTTCACGTCTTCCTTCTGTCAGCAACCAAAGTTTCACTTCGTGTTGTACTTTTAAGAAAAGGAATGTTGTAATTCACAGTAGTAAAAGCTTTCAAAGAACCAGAGTACCAAAACTTATACTCCACTGCAGTCGCTTTGGCACAGAAACTTGAGTCTTCTTGTCCACGAAATTGTTCGAGATAACCAAGTTTGAGATACTGGAAGACTACTGTATCCACTTTTCTATGTCCGTTGTGTAGATGACTATTCGTCAAATCGTAAGGTTCACCCCATCGATCATCTTCCCCCATCCCCCTTTTTGTTAAACCAGGGGTGTCAAACTCAAATTCACAGTGGGCCAAAATTAAAAACTGAGATAGAGTCACGGGCCAAACTCAATATTTATTGAAAAATTAATTGCAACTGATATGTAATGTTTAACCTTTTTATATAGAAACAAACTTTTAGTTTTGCTAATTTTTGTGAAGGGGTGAAATTAATTTGCTCGAGGTGACTGGTAGTATGGTTGTTAATGACTGTCAACAGAAAAGAAAAAGCGCTTGCCGGTCTTGACTGCGCGCCAACATACTAGAAAAGCATTCTGGGATTTGTAGTATTAGCGGTGCATGCGGCGGGCCAGCTCTAATGCACATTTGATTTGATCTCGCGAGCCAAATATAATTATCCCGCGGGCCTGAGTTTGACATATGTGTGTTAAACCTTCAAGCAGAATATCTAATTCACTGTCAAAGGAAACCCTGATCATTTTCTTAATTGATACCTCTGTCAAACACAGATCCAACACATATTTCAAATCACTTTACTCACAGCCGGGAAAATTGCCCGTAAACTGGAACTCAAATGATCCAGCGACCTGCAAATGGAATTCCATAGCAAATGGGGATAATGGTCTCCACTGAGTCAAACGCATTTCTTGAGATTGGTTCCTAAAGGTACAGTTGATTAAGAATGCATTCCTCAAAGCTGGCTATCCACATAAATTTGTCGAAAGAACAATCCAAACAATCTGAACACCCTAAACTTCCTGAGAGGCTTTTTCCCGATAACTCGTTCGACAACCGTCAAAAAAATCAACATCAATCTACCGTATAGCAAAAGCAGTGAAAAATATCGTCAACGTTTTACCAAAACACTCCACAAATAGATGCAGGGACATTTTTATGACTATATGAAAATGAAAGAATCTTACCTCAGCCCTCTACAACAAAGATTTGAATCAACAGTCTTCCTAAGAAGTTAATAAAGGCACATGCAGCTGGGGAATGGAATATATTGATGAAACTTTACGCAGTTTGATTTTACGATCTCGTGCCAGTTGTCACGAAAGAGTCCGAACCAGCCAACCATTCATTGTCGTATTGGATCACTTAGTTAATTGACCTGTTCATCATTGTTGTCCCTCGTGCTTGGAACTTAAGAAGACTTATTGAACTGCTTTTTATTGCGACAGATCGACCAATGCTAAACTCTCAAAAACTAAAAATTCCTGTCGTTGTTAACCTCCCGCCCTTGAATTATTCACACTGATTTCGATTGCTTTATTTTTGTCTCTAACAGTTTACATGAAATTATAACAGTTATAATCAGTAACGATGACAAGTATGCATTGTCTCGGATTTCTTTTAAACTTCATCTCCATAGTTCATTGAAAGTCGACCTGAATGTTATTTTGACGTATTCTTCAGTTATTTCAAGCTAACTGATGTTGTTTCTTCTTCAGAAGTATCATCTGAAAATATTCGTAAAACATCATGAACAAATAGTGCAAGGTCAATTACTATTTAACATTTTGATTTGTTCATCTGATCGTGATAAGAATTTGAAACGGATAAAGAAATTGAGGAGGTCTGGTGGCGAAAAAGTAATCGGGAATTAAGTTGGAGGGAGGGGGGACAATATAAATCACAAAGCTGGGACAATCAAGCATACAAAGCACAGTAGTTCCTTATTTGTACTGGATAATCCTATCAGCTTGTTAAACTGCTCTTTCTGGGGGTCCAGTAAGGGTCACCCCTCATGGTCCACGCTATAGCAGGAAACCAGAGTACCTGGAGAAAACGTACGATATATGGTACAGCAAAACTGAACAACACTCTTCTCACATCATCACATGTGATGCACAGAGAAGGAATCAAGCCCCGATCACAGTGGTGAGATACACGTGGACAATCACTGTGCCATTAAAGCCTCCATGAATAATACAAAATAATCAATAATCAAACATATAGATTACGTAGAAAAAATCTTGACTTTCCATTTGATAAACCTAAAACTACTTCCTTAAAGAATTATTAGGAGGAATGAAACATACGAGTTAGACAGCAATTGTGAAAATCAATTGAACCAGCGCACACTCGTAACTTTCGCTCTCCATCAGTAGATCAGAGTGTCTTAGCCGTTGTTGGAAGGACATGGGTTCAATCCCTGTCTGGGACTCGGAAACATATAATAGGGAGTTGACCTTGACAAACTTCAAGTATGGTCTGTCATAAGGTAATAATTTTTAACTCCAAGTTGACGCATGGGTAATGAAAATGTACCACATTCATAACTTTAGTGTCAACTAGAGACACGAATGCGGCAGTATGTGTTTTTGTGTACATACACAGTCTAAAATAATAATATATTAAACCATATGGTCTTAATCTCCGGGAAACAAACCTAAACAAATAAAATTGCAGCATCTTCCTGGGACTTTAATGTAGTTGCTACAGCCGACATCATCAAACACTGCGCAACTTATGACGTAACACCAGACTTTTCCCCTCCAACATCGGCAATGTTTGCAATCGTTGACTTTCCACACTTGTCCCTCGATAGCACAAGATTCATTCACATCTATAGTTAAAAACACAACAGATAATACAAACTTGACTTAGACCAAGTTCACTATGACACTGGCTGCATAACACTGAAGATAGCGACAAGAACGTAACGACAACAAAAAAAATATCAGGGTTATTTCTGATGTATTTATTTTAAAATTATTAATAAATCCTTGTGTTTCGATAATGTACTTAGGTTTTCTTAGGAGCCGATTACATGCGCTGGGCTGATCCGTTTAACCGGGATGAGTTTAACTGAGCGATTATGTGGGTGATTCCACAACGGTTGGTTGGGGATGATTTGTTTAGAGGAAAATTTACCGGCAAGGTTTTAATCCATCGTATTGTATCCATCGTATACATCAATTCAGACATCTTACGAGGCAAATTTGGACAAATATTGAACGATTTAGTCTTGTTTACTTCATTTCAGTGCAGTTTTACGGAGTGACTTATATCTTCGCACTCTCCGTGAGTACTGCTGTGGTAGGCTACTGATTTTCTACCCTGTCAAACACACTACCATCCT
This sequence comes from Heliopora coerulea, assembly GCA_030142905.1. NCBI lineage: Eukaryota > Metazoa > Cnidaria > Anthozoa > Scleralcyonacea > Helioporidae > Heliopora > Heliopora coerulea. Next base: position 1,356,087 of record JASJOG010000001.1, read on the forward strand.
GAGAAGAGAATCCATGGATCCATAAGAGATTTTATAAGATTTCTCAGAAAAGAAGAATCGGCATGAACTAAAATGCAAACTTGTGCATAAAATAAAAGATAGCTTTGTTCATAAAAGTTAATTTGTACACGAAAATAAAAGAGCTCCAGACTTTTTAGCAACTCGTTTTAAAACTTGTTAAAAAGCGCAAGTTCCGGCTTAGGGGATAATTAAGTCCTTCTTCTTCATTACAATGAAATCGGGAATAACACCTTTTTACAATATATCCTGAGTTTTGTTGACCAGGCAGATTAGTATAGTTGTTTTGCTAAACTGGTAAATGACTGTTTTAGTCGCATTATCACCTGTAAGCGTTACCCTTTCAACAGTAAAAACCACACAGACAATTATAAGTAAACCTTTGAGTTGGTCCACAGGTATACCTATAAAAACATACATGATTAGTGTAACCACTTCAGAAAGAACACCGCCAAGAGAATAATCAAAAGAAAACACTTTCATAATAATCCTCAAGTTAACATGAGGAACAAACTCCATGATTAACTACTATATCAAACATTAATTTTAATTATTTGCTTAACCATGAAATTTTCTTTTCATAGAAACATTTCAAGTCAGGATATTCACAGGTTTAATTATCATCTTAAAAACTGTTCTTGAATAGTCTTTTCAAATACAATTTACAAAATGAGTGGCCGTTCTTTATCGGGGTTATATAGTATGTATGTTATAATTTGGCTCGAGGCGAAACCGGGTGACTTCATGTCCTAATCCCGATACCGAATGGACACGAATTTTGTAAATTACTTCCAAAACGTTGTAAACCATGTTTGAAAAATTGTAAAAGTTTCTACGCCGTCGAAAAGATTAAAAAAGAAAGTTTAATGCAAAAGGCAGATGCAGCTTCTATGAATTTGAAACAGAACTGAATAAGACAATCGTGCCTGTCATACAGAGTTGATGTTCCATTAACTAGTTCTGCACCAAACTTACAGACGCTAATTAAATTAAAATGAATTGTAAATGAGTTTTAGAACTCAATTTAAAATCTCTTTTAACCGAGTAACCTGAGCCAGTATAAGATACCAAATGAAACATTGATACAGACTACTTAAACTTGTTCTAACGTAAAACCCTGAAATACATGAAGTCAGTGCCGCCTAGAGCCGCTGCGGGCCCCGGGGGAAGGGTAGAGAAGTTGGTAAAACTCCTCCAGTCGAAAATTAATTTTATTAACCTTTTACTATTGGGCAAGTTTCGGAAATTTCCGTAACAAAGAATTCACGGTATTGTACTAATGTCTCGCCTTATGAACTTCAGAAATGAACAAAACAGTAAAGCAATTCTAAATTTAAATCAGTATATACAAGTAATACCATGTTTAAAAATTTTATAACAGGTTTTCAAACGTTCCCTCATGTCTAATTAATTCAGTATTCCATGCATGATGAATCCAAACTGTCCATGTTTTAAAGTGCTACTTTAAGTCAAACCACGCACATTAATGCATGTCACGTAAGCGAAAAACGTCATTTGATATACAGTCATTCATCTTTTCGTGTCTTGAACACGGACGTCGCCAAATTGGTATGCAAAAATGGTCATATTCTCTTATTTTACATAGAAACACTGATGGCACATGAGCATTAATTCTTTATTCGACTGATAAAAAATATGAATTCAATTTAGTACTTTCTGGCCAGTCGAGTCCCCTTATTTCGTGCGGGCCCGGGGTCAAACGACCCCACTACCCCCCCCCTCCCCCTCACTCTCGGCGGTACTGCATGAAGTGGATTCGAATGGTTGTTAAACGGTATAACACGCCGGATTTGTGTAATGGACGTTCACGCAATCCACAATGGAGGCCGCTTACGAAAGGTGCGGTGCCGAGATTAGTGAACAAAGTAGTTTAAATTGTACGGCCGTAAAGTAAACTTTAAGTGCTAAACTGAAAATGTTCTTTTCCTTTTTCCTAAATGCTTCCAATCAATTTTAGTTGGTCAATTAATGTTTTTCGTTAAATAAAACTCACAGCTCTTTATGTTTTGAGAGCCGGCGTCGTCGCAAAAACGTAGAAATACTCTTCATCAAGTCTTTACTCGAGCCAGGAAGGCCTGAAGAATACTCTTGGGACGACAAATTATTCATTTCCCTTGTTTTACAATAAAAATCTCATTGTAATGCCGCGTCGTCCTTGACGTCTACGTCGTGTTTTCGTAAACTTCCCAGTATCTTTCCATTGCCTATGGCTCAACATGTGAATACACGAATCTACCTTTTTTACAGGGCTCCAACCTAATATCCGTATCTCGAAAGCCGCATCAATGGCCGTATCTCGGTAAAAAGTCGTATACGAGTAACATCACTTGATTTGTAAATAAATAATTCGTTCGGCACATGACCCAAAACCAATATAGACACTCCTCTAAACAAAGACAGCAATGAAGTAAGCAAAATAATGACAATGAATATCGACTTTTTACCTAAATGCCATATAAATGAGCTATAAGGTTTTAAAACTCTTTAAGTTCTCTAAGGAGTAAGCACTTGTGTTTGCCTCAGTCGTTGGAGCGATTGAATATACTCCGGAACTAAATAAGTTTGCAAAGCCTTTCAAAAGACCGGTTTTCGTGTGTTGAGAAAAATATTTCTAGTAATCCTTTATGTATATACATTATATATATATATAGTTAGACAAGACAAACTTGGTTACTTCACATAAGTTTTAATCACGGCAAATTTGTTTAGTATGGTAAGCTCCGTTTACCATACGAAACAAATTTGTCGTGAGTAAAACTTGATGAAGTAACCAAGTTTGTCTTGTCTAACTATCCCGCTCTACTTCTGTATTGAGCACACTATTCATATGTTTTCAAACCTGTTACTTATCTTATATGTATATATATATATATATATATATATATATATCTATATAGTTAGTACATAGGAGGACGAGAGACAGGCAACTTCGTACTAGTCCTTTATTAAAAACGTTTTGACTATTCAGTCTTCATCAGTTATAAAAGTCATGAGAACGTTCATTGCTTTATATAAAGATACCTAATTAAATGCAAAATAATTTATAATTATAATATGGTAAAAAGTAATAAGTAATTCCTAAGAGGCATAATGAATCCCGTTTTTGGATTTTAATTCATTATCCAGGCCGGCTTTGAAAATAGTCTGACGTATAACAGTACGTATATTATTTGTCTTCATGCTTGCTTACGCGACTTCACTGTGCTTTTCGGCGGGTGAGTGTTGAGTGTGTTTGTGTGTGCATGTGTTTGTGTGTGCATGTGTTTGTGTGTGCATGTGTTTGTGTGCAGACGAGTGTTCATAAATCTGAAGCCAGCTGTACGGTATCGGCATTTATTACACCTGCTGGGTAAACGTGAGCTGAAGTTCCATAGTGTCGTTCTCATTTTTTAATCTCTAACAGAAGCCAAGAGAGAGGTATTATTACAGTCGGTAATGTAAAAAAAATGTCGGGACTTTCTCGCAATATTAGATCAGAGTCGCACTCTACTGCAGGTAGTTGTAGCTGTTGTTACAACGACAATGAATTGACTTCTTGGATGAATTACTGCTTTAACTCTCTCCGGTCCGTACCCGACTTTTTGATTTTACTCTGGCTAACACCAGACGATTTTACCCATCAAGGGGAGACGTCTCGGGAAGGAAAGGGTTCATCGCCAATGCATGCCGAAACAGCACTTACTAATCATGGTGAATTTGCATTCTTACAGCCTAATAATAAAAGTACATGAAAGATATTTACCCACGATAACATGCCAAAGTTATGAAATTGACCCTTTGGTTTAAATAGAGAGATGAAGATTGAGAATTTACACAAGTTATTGTATATCTTGTAATCTTACCCTAAGGAAGACAATAATAGAGTATTGTATTAGAAAATAGTCATGATCTATATCATAATATCATTGCTTAGTTCGCAGTCGTGAGAGCTAGAACAGACCATTTCTTCTACCCAGCTAGCGCGTAACTATCCCCGACATCGAAATTTACAAGACAGACTTTTACAAAATCAACAATAAAGTCGAAAAATATGAACTGCTGCTTGCAACTTACCTAATTGCATGTTCGGTCATCAACCAATGCCACATATAATGACTATCTTGAAATTCTATGTACAATTACAGCCTATAATGAAACTCTAGTTTAATCTATAAAACTCTCTTCCTTGCAACACTTTTGAAGGCAGAGACCAAGAGTCTGAGTTATGCTTGACTGGATTATATTTATCGGACAGTGACGCAGATTGCGAACAGCTTGTCTGATTGAATAGATAAGTCAAAAAAATTAAGTGAAATATTTCGAGACTGTACAGCAGACTAGCAGAGAACAACGTCTCAAACATCTTCAGACGTTTTCGACAGTCTTTTTGATAATTCTTAGTGAAACTTTTTTTTTTCATTTCAGGCAATTTTGATGAAACTCAAAAAATACTTATTATTTTGAGCGATTTAACCGTTCCTTCACGAGAGTTCTGCTCAAGAAATATTTTGCGCACCTGTAAATGGCACGCCATCGAAGAAGAGAAGAAAGAACGCTTGAACACAATATTTGGAGTTGGGACATACCATCTTTTCTTTTTAAAGTTATACTGTCTCACACACAGCCGTCACCTGAGCGTAAGAACCACTACATCTTTAATTAAGGAGAATACTGACACCTTTGTTATGATATAAAAACCATCTGTTCATAGTGCGCAACTTGTTTACAATAAAGAGCGCAGGGAAATTTGCTAAGTTCAAATTTCTCTTCATCTCTTCTCGGTCCGTCTCTGACTTTTTAATTTTACTCTGGCAACGCCAGACGACTTTCAGACTGTCCAACATAAGGACCTCGCAAAATCGGGATTTTACGTGGGTGGTTCTGGGAGCATGCTCCCCCATTCTTGATGTCTTTAAACACGATTTCTAACTATGCCAGATGACAATTTCTGCCAAAAATGTTCCGTTAATTGATCGTAGTTTGCCCTTGTTTTTTTTATAAAAAAATGCTACTGTACTGAAATGATATTGTAATGAGAGACATATTCATCGAGAAGAAGTTTGAGAAATCGGATATTCCTGACCTATTTAAAGGCCACCTGTCTAATTTATGTCCTGTTCACTTCATCCGTCTGTTCACCACTGGCGCCATTGTTTTGATTGGGTCTTCGAAAGATATCTATACTATTAGAAGTTGACGAAAATATCTTTCTAGGCTTTTTGTTACTTGAAGCAAATGTCAAAATCGGGATTTTTCCTATCCCGACAGCATATTGGTCGAGATTCGGGATTTTCAAGCAAAATCGGGATGGTTGGACAGTCTGGATTTTACTCGTCAAGGGGAGACGTCTAGGAATGGAAACGGTTATTCTTGCTTTGATTATAAAATTGTTTACGTGACTGCAAGTACGGTATGATATAATTTAAAATGTGATGACCGTAGTTATTGGAATCCAAACATCACGGACAGCATGCCCCACACCCGACCTCTGAAATTAAACCTGTGCAAGTACATTCCCTGCACTAGTTCTAGTTTCACCTTATACGTTTTGTAAACTGCCTATCGATGAAGAGAAGAAAGAACGCTCGAACACAATATTTGGAGTTGGGACATACCGTGGAGAACCAGAGCGAATCGTCAGATGCACGCAAATAGATCACGACTCAGCGAGTGTGGTTTGGCAACAAACATGATGGAGACGCTGAAGAACGATGGAAGGTGAAACTGCTCGAAGACCATCCTGCAGAAACGCCTGATGGTGATGTTCACAAACAATATTTTTTACAGTTCATTTTTAAAAATTTTATTCAAGTTATCTCGTCACATCACTGAATACTTACACTCTGGGTTGCCGTGCGAGATCTTTGATTTTGCCTCGAGTTTTCCCCCCGCAAAGATGACTGGTTACGTCAAATATTTTATGTTGCTGTCGACACGGTCTTCTGTTCAACGAAGCATCGGTTAGAGAAGAACCAGCCTTTACCAAATGCGTTATCTTTGTTTGCCCCAAGTGGCTTCTCCGAGCTTGTGAAGAATTTCAAAATCGCTCACGATCTGTAACCATAACTTTAACTTTAACTTTATTCATTTATATTGCGCAAATATCAACTAAAAGTTTTCAAATGCGCATTACAACAGACATCCCTAAATAGTAACAATATAAAATACAAGTATACTAATACTAATGATGTAAAATAATTGTATACTATTAATTAGAAACAAATATGAACTAATAATAAAAATAAAATATACTACTCTAATATATATATAATAAAATAGATAATTAATAAGTTCAGAGTTCCTAAATTTAAAAATAAATATTAAATATTAAATTTAGATCAAACCAAAGGCCACTCCAAAAAGATACGTCTTTAGCTGTGATTTAAAAGTAGTGATGCTTGCAGAGGACCTAATATAATTGGGAAGTTTATTCCAAAGTTTCGGTGCAGCAAAGCTAAAAGACCTATCACCCAGTGTGGCCAATGATTTAACTTTAGGGAGATCTAACACCAAGCTATTATTAGATCTTAAATTATAATTTGATGGTTTCTTAACAGTGACTAAATCGCATATATAAAAATCGCATATATAATGCCATGCCTAAACACCTTTTGCGAAACTTACAACGAAAATGAAACTCAAACGAAGCGCAAAGTCCCATCCTTCAGTGAAGCTCTCGCAGTTCTTTGTCACCCGGAGTATAGTTTGACTGATGCGTACCCAACACATGGTCTAGTCTACTTTATTGCTGTGGCCATCCCATGCAACTAGCTCTGCCACCGCAGAGAGTTCTTTGTCTGCGCTCAAGAGAATGAACACTCGCATTCGGTTTCTCTATGGTTCAGGAGAGACTTGAATCATTACTTGCAATGGTAATCGAGCGTAAGATTTTGTTGTCACTCAACAAAGAGGGTCAAAAGTCCGAACTGTCAAAAGCTCTCCTTTAGCACGTTAACGTTATTATATGAGACGTATATGTCCCGTTACTGTTGTGTACGTAGACAACATTACTAATGAGAAAGCTCTTGTCTCATATCAAATTAACATTGCTATGGGTAAAAAGTTAAGAGGTTTATAACTGCCGCGACTGATCTCAAAGAATTCTAACGTTTCAAACTAAGGCCCATCGTCAGAGAAAGTAAAACATAAAAACACGTTTCTTTCCTGACGAAGGGCCTTTGCTCAAAACGTTGATATTCTTTGCGATCAGTTACGGCAGTTATCAACCTTTTAACTTCTTACCTTATTTATCACTGTCTGCGCAATATTCTATTCTATTATTACTACATTTGAAATTGACTCATTGTTTATATTGTCGCAAAACCCGAGTGGTACATCCACCTTTTTGGGAAAAAGTTCGAAACCTTTAATTTAGAAAATAACTGGTTTTAAAAACAATGAACGAGTGCAGTTTTCATGCATTTGAACACTTAATGTTTTAGAAGCAGCTTTATACTTCAACTTAATAAAATATCAATATTTTTTTAATGTGTATAAATATTGTGTAATGCGTGAGTATTTTGTTAAACGTGGTAACTTAGAGCGGGGGACTCCCATACCAACACTGGCCTCAAGAGTGCCAATACCAACGTTGGTCCCACTTGAAATTTTAAAGCCGCCACGCCACTTGTGAACTGGTACCAAGGCCGCATACCGTATTTACTCGAACAAACGCCGCGGCGTTTATTCAATTTTTTGCTCTGCGGAGCGGCGTTTGTTCGAGGGAGGCGTTTATTGCAAAGTTTATTCCAATAGCACTGTCGCGCTTATTAAAGAACTTCCTAGACGCAAACGTTGGCAACAAACTATTCGCGAAGGTCACTGGAAAAAGGAAGATAGAAGTTGGACTAGTTGTACCGGCAAAAATCTTGGTTTTCACTACGGAACTGCGCGTAGCTGAAGTTTTGGAGAGAGAGATAAGTAGCAGAGCAGTGAAAAATATAGCCACTTCGAACTGAAAAACATTGTATTCGAGAAGAATAAATTTCCGAGACTGGTTTAGATTAAGTTGTGCCGCACTTTCTTAAGTGTAGTACTCGAGTGTAATTCAGTTCATACTATATTTAGTTAGTTAAGAAAGCTTCAATTAAACGCCACATCGATGAGAATAAATGCGGCGTTTATTCGAGGGAGGAGTTTATTCAAGGGCGGCGTTTAATCGAGTAATAGGTACTGAAGCTGGCAAGAAGAGCTTTTATTATCACTGGGCCTCCCTCTGGAATGGTTTGTCTAGAGATGCAAAATTTCAAGGAAGTTTTTAAATAAGGAAATATTGCATCATAGTTATATCAGCATTTAACATTTGTACACGGCTCACTGGAAGAGCACTATTTTGGTTATCAAGTGACACCGTATTTCAATAAAGACCCTTGATTAATTAATTGACTTTCAAACAATTTATTAACGTCCAGAGGGTAGTCCTTGATCAAATATCAGTGTTCGTGCCAGGAGTGTGCTAACAATCCCTAAAATTGATTTTGATAATGGATCAACCCATAATCCACCTTGAACTCATGATCAACTGCTTGGGTTAGCTGTGTAAGACGTCACAGATTAGGCCCCCCGGCTATCAAATCTGGCTGCCCCCCCTAAATAGTCATTGGCGTCCAAGCATTCCAAGGCACAACACACGTGGAAATATGTCGTCGTTGGAGAATCAGTTGAAGAGACTGCGAATTCCCGAAAACAGCTCCTTGGAAAGGGCAACCAAGTACAAGAAAAGGACTTCATTCCTTTTTGAACCAAAGGAAGCTTCTGATATTGACAATGAGACGGTGTTCGCATTGGCTTTGAACGGTTTGGATCAACTGAAACTTTTGAATGGATACTTCGAAGCGTTTGAAGGTGTACTATTCCATGAATCATCAAAGCAGTTGGAACGGAGTTTACTAACCAGAGACGTCAATGACAAGTTGGACAGTTCAATAAAAGATTACCTCCAATTTCTTTCTCCCTATATTCTCTTAAAACCCGCTCACAAAACACTGGAATGGTTGATACGTCGGTTTCAAATCCATCTTTATAATGTTGATGATTTGTTGGCATGTGTTTTTCCGTACCATCAGTCCAACGTATTTGCTCGTATAGTGCAGCTGTTAAGTATTGCCAACACGAAATGGTCATGGCTAGTTTCCATACAAAAAACTGGAAGTCCCTTACCACGAAGCACAATTATTCAGCATTGCCTCTCTAATCCAGGGTTTTTATCATTTATCTCTGGTTTGGTATTTAATGCTGTCAAAACCAAGCCAAAGACTGGACAAGGCTCACCTTCCTTTTCCATATTTACATCTTTTTATGCATCAACCATTGCTGGAGTGGTTGAGAGTATGGAGAAAGTGTCAGAGGAAATTTTGAGTTCTCTACTGCCTCACATAATTCATGGATTGAAGTCTGATGTGGCCGACCTACAGGCAGCATCATATATGGTTATTGGACAGTTGACAATAAAATGCACATTGCAACCGAGAGTCATCAAGTCTCTTCTTAAAACAATGTGTAAGGTGAGTATGGTACACTTAAAATTTGTTGGCAAGTCACCAGTGTTCCATATGTACCTGGAGTTTCTCAGACTAGAAAGTTTGCTGAATGCATGGGGAAAATTTAAATTTTGGATGCAATTCTTTTGAGAATAAATAACACAACATCGTGAAAAAACATGAAGTTCTGTAACTGAGTTTTTTCCAATTTTTTTTGTTTTTTTCCATATTTCTTTGTGGAATTGTTGTTGGTGTTGTGAAAATTGTCTGGCATACAAAATGTTTTTCATCCAGTTATACTGGTTCATAAACATGCCAAAAGGAACAAGTATAAATACTGCCACAAAGTGGCAAAATGATTTGAATTTAATGTTTGGAAAAAGACTTTAATGGACATAATATCTCATGCAACTACCAAAATGTCCTTGACTTATTTGAAATTCTGCTCATTACCTATGATCACTACTAAATTTGGACATGTAAGGAAATCCTTCCTTGGCATTTCCTTGCTGCAATCATGGCTAATATAAGCTTAGCTACAAAAATCCCAACCAAAAACTCAAAAACTGAACAAATAGACAAAAAGTCAATTAAAACTAATAAATTTATGTCTAAATATATGCATTATTGTCTAAAAATCTGAAAAAGTTCTAAAAATCTTTAAATTGTCTAAAAATCTTCAAATCGTCTAAATATCCAAAAAAAATCCGGATTTTTGTAGCTAAGCCTAGGCTAATACTTCCAAAACTTTGATTGCCAACTAGAAGTGGAAGCATATGATGAGATATTTCTGCTTAATTTTCGTAAATGAGGAATAACTTAAATGTAACATTAGATGATTGCTTGGATTCAACAAAGTCTATTGTTGTTATTAGGATGGTGGTATCAGCTATTGATTCACCAGGCAGGAAACATAATCAGAATATAAATATGAAAGCCCAGCATTATCTTTTCAGAAAAGCCATTGAAACTAGAATTAAGTCATAATTAATTCTTGTTTCAATGGCTTTTATGAAAATATTATGCCAGGCTTTCATATTTATATTCTGATTAGGATGGTGATATAATCTCCATAATGGAGCATTAAATTCCCAAGAACTCACAAATTGTTTTTTAATAACTAATTCAAACCCTGCAATGTACCTGCAGTACTAATGAACCAACTAATACTGTTTATTGTTTTGATGAAACAGCCACTGCTAGTGCAATCAATTTAGGAATAAACAGCTTGCAAAGTGAGAGCAAAGTTGATAACTATTCAAGAGAAGGTGGTGACAGAAGTCAAGGGTAACAGCAGCAAAAACTAGTATTGAAAATGGCTAGAATATAAAGAGAAGGATAGAATTGAAGTAAACTCCCTAATATTGCTTCGAGCAGCCAACATCAAGGTCAAAAACAGTTCATTGTTTGTGAGCCCTATTTAAATTGCATACATACTGTATAAATTGTGCTGTTAAGTACAGCACTGTGCAAAATTCTTGGTTCCATAAATGGTTGTGTGGGCAAGTATGCTGAAACACGAACCAACCAAAACTCATGTGCATAAGTTGGTACTCTAAATAAATGTTTAAAAGTGGTCTATAAGCAGCCACATATTTGGCCTTGGTAAAAAAGAAAATGGCTTTGGATAGCCACAAGCAGATAAAAGTACTTAGCCAATTTTTGGCTTTGGATAGAAAAAATTAAATTTGAGCCCTGCATATGCTCTTACATGTATTATACACACCACAAGCATTTTAGTAAAACAGAAAGGTCAAACAATAGGAAATCGTCAATAAAATTATGTTAGAAATAATTTTAAGCTACTATATTGGAACCTTTTATTAGTCTAACCAGGGTGCTATTATTATTGCTCATGCTCTTGGTACATATGGTATTGTATAAGAACATAAATAACAATGGTTTTAAGACTGTTTTAAAATGATAGTTTTTAAGGTAACGATGAAGGAAAACTTTGAATTTGAAGTTATTCTTCTCACTGTTTCTTTTCTTTGCTGTTTGTTCCAATTCTATTTGAAAAAATCATTGTCAGTGGTAGTCAACATGTTTAATGCTTGAAGTTTATATTTTTAGAAGTGTGAGAGCTTGGAGATATCTTGAGATGATAGATGAACAATCATCAAGCTCTATCCTCAGGAAAACAATTTCTGAGCCCCAAACAGGGATTGAACCCACAATATCATTAACATATAGTGGCTTCTGCTTAGGTCGCACATATGTCGAAGTTGTACCTTAGCTCACCATCTGAGTCTTGGTAGCTCAATGGTTAGAGTGTTTCACCAGTCATCAGAAGGTTGTGGGTTCGATCCCTGTCTGGGGCTCAGAAATCATTTTTCTGAGGAAAGAGCTTGACAATTGTTCATCTCAAGATATCTCCAAGCTCTCACACTTCTGAAAATATAAATTTGATCAATATCATTATTAACATATAGTGGCTTCTGCTTAGGTCACGCATATGTCAAACTTAGCTCACTATCTGAGTCTTGGTAGCTCAATGGTTAGAGTGTTTCACCAGTCATCGGACGGTTGTGGGTTCAATCCCTGCCTGGGGTTCAGAAATCATTTTTCTTAGGATAGAGCTTGACTATCATTCATCTATCATCTCATGTTTAATGCTTGTGTTTTGTAAATAAGCCAATGTCACTCTTGCCTGTCAAAGACTACAGTTAGGTAGTCAAAAGCTTGTATATTTAATAAATTTAGTCAGAGAACGTGTCTCAAAATTAATTAGTCATATGGCAACTAATCAGAGAAGAGGGGTGTCCACAACTGGTGCAGCCCTGCCTAAATCTGCCCTTTAAAGTTGTTCTGAGTTAGCTAAATGGGTAAATGTATCACCTTCCATTAAATTATGGCTATCTTTGAACCTTTCCATTCAGCAATTCCAAATTAATTTAAATGCATTCTTGAGTATCTTATCACATAATTACATTGAGGAGCATTTTGATATGAATAACTTTTAGCATCACTTTCATCAATCTTCTAAGCCATCCAGTACAGTTAATATATGACATTTTTGCTGTCTGCCTGCAGTCATTGATTGGCATTAAAGGGTTGCTATTTGGTAATTGTCTAGTCTTGCCACTGTTTGCTTAACTTGTCTTTCAACAATTTACTTAGAGATAAGTTGAAAGCTGGCAGCAAATAATGAGAGGGTAGCAAGAGCCTTTGGATAATTACACCTGTAAAACATTTATCTGTGGAAAACAAAAATCTCAAATGTTCTGTGTTTTTTTGTCTATTTGTATTACTGTACATAGAGTATTAAATAAATATTATTAGTAGTTAAATATAAAGTTAAACTTTATTTGAAGTAGCCTTTTGTGAACTAATTGATGAAATATTAGAAGTTTAGATAGCATATATATTGTACATACTGTACTATAATGTTGTATGTGGTCAAGATTGTAAACCATATTTATTCTTTTTTTTCATATTTTTACGTTGTAGAATGCAACTACCCAGATTGCTGAGTCACTGCTCATGTGTGTCAACTGTCTATGCTCATCTCACAACCTCTCGGCATTCCCCAAAAAGTAAGACATTTTTGGTGTTAAATACTCAAAAGAGCCTTAACTGTACTTCAGAATCATCCATATCACCCTCAAGTTAAATGAGTGTTTTTGTAATTAATTACCTGACTCTTTGAAAGCAGGATCAGTCTTTTATTATTTCTCTCTGGCCAATCCCAGAATCTTAGATTTGTAATCTTTCTGATGCCACATTAAAATTTCACCCCAGCTAACTCCAGACAATTTTACACTGACTAACAGCAGATGATTTTACACTGACTAGTGTCAGATGATTTTACTTATCAAAGGGAGACACCTGCATGAAATGGGCAAAATGTTCTTGAACAGTATTAATAGTTATATTAGTTATGGCAACAATTGTTTTAGACAGCCAAAAGAGTGAGAAAGAGTCACGTTGACCTTTGACTGCATAGAAAAGGAGGGTACTGTATAAGAAAAATGATGCCATGTGATATTATGCCAATTTTAGGGATATGCTGGATGCAACATTGCCAGATATTACTGAATAGTACACAGGACAACTACATCTAGATAGTATAAGACAATATTCAGGGCATGAGATTTGAAATTTTTGTCAATATTCAGATTGGATGCCAGGTTTTTGGAACCTGATGTCCTGTGCTGACATCTAGTATCCCACCTTTGGATACTAGACACCAATGTTCATAGGGTAGACAGGGGTCTTTTGTCTTTGGCTCAACACTTGATCTCCACATACTTTCTCCTTACTTCAGCATTTCTTTTAACACACTTTTTTCTGCCATGGGGCCACCAATCTTTTTTTCCTCTTCCCTGGTCAACTTCAATGGTAGTTTGAACTGCTTCCACTCCAACTAAATATCTCACAGTGTTAAATTTGTATCTTAATGTTGTTTACATTTATCCTATGCATGGCTCATTAAAAGTGTAATATAACTTACAACTCATTTGCTTTCAAGCATCGTTCTTGCACAGATAAAAAAATCACAAAAATTCACATTGATTTACAGTAGCATATGAAGAGGGAAGGCTGTCTTTTTTTTTAATTTTCAAGGAAAATTTCCAGGTTTTGCTAAATTTTGGTAAAAATGTGTGGGCAAGAAAATTGTTCAGTTCTGAGAGTTGAGTACAACTATTGGGATGTGTTGCTGGATCATTGTCCACTATATTAATTTTGAAATATAAAATATAAAATCTGCTACCCTGTGGATATTGGGATACTGCATTTTTCATGCTCTAGACTATTGTCTACATAATGTTAAATCACCATAATGGAACTAAAAAGTAAGCTCTATTGAACTGAGTAATTATGCAGGCTGTTGTAAGTCTAAATAAAGAATGTGCTGGATGTCCACATTCTAGAAATGTCCTAACAGTCAAGATTTCCCAGTAACATACCAGTATCTGGTTCCAACACATCCCTTTGCTTTGGCATAGCCACAACAGTTGTGTTTCTTTTACTCCCTAACTTAAAAAAAAAATAAATGTGACACCAAGGTATTGTGCATGTAACAGGTACTGGTAATTAAAAAAGAAAAATTGTCAGGAAAAATGCTTATTGCATAAACCAAGTTTAGACGACTGTACAGTGTACATAGTATAATTATAATACTACATAGTCTTTCCCTGTGAATGATGAAATTAGTTCATAAGAGGTCACATTGTGACAATGATAACCAAGCACTAGATAGTATCTGACACAGGGATAAAAAAAATATTAGAGTAATCCCCTAATTTGTTATTAGTTTACTAACTTTTCACCATTTTGTGGAAATTTACTGTAGCTGAGTATTCTGCACTTGGTGACATGCCAAATATCAAAGTGGTTGTAATAGATAGTTTGGTATTCCTTTCCTTGAAAATCTTATAAAATGCCATTATGTCACCTATATGAAAGTGAAATGTAAACTTTTGAAAATGTATCTGTGTGGATGAGATGTAAGTTGAGCACAGTTTGGAGGCTCAAAAATCATCAGGGAGACAGAAGAAAAGTTTCAGGTACATACAGGCTCATGCAAAATGTGGCTCACTAAATCTGTCAATTTGTAATGATTTAAAAAATAAATGCAAAATAATGAAAAACTGCAAAATACCAAATGATTTGACTAGTGATTTGATGGTTTGGGGAACATGTTTTTTAGAATATTTTAGTTGAACTGTTCACTTGTTCTGCCCCAGTCTGCTTGTTAGTTTGAAGAATATATTCTATAACTGTTGGATGAAAATTTCAACAGATAACATCTTTTTACATTACAATTTCATGAAAGTGATTTGAAATAAAATTATTTATAAAAGTCATGATATGTTCATTTCAATACAGATACCTGTTACCCAATGAATCTAGTACTGTGTAAAGATAAGAAAGTTTCTCTTTTCTTTTTAGAGCTTATTGTTCATTATGTAAACTACCCAACTTGGCAACACTTCTCTGCAATCTATCCAAAAATTATCAAATGGATTCATTTATAAAAGTATTTTTATCCCATCTTGTCAAAACTGTAGTAAGATCTATTGTTGATGACAAGCAGGATATTGAGTGTGAAATGCAGAGCTCCTTGTTATCAGATTTATTGAGAAATATGGATGTGGATGAATCTGTGAAGACCAACATTGCAAGGTAGGGAAGACAGACTGAGTACAGTAAAATTGAATGAAATACCGGTACTGTAAATTCTTTACCATACTTTTCAGGAAAAGTATTAGTTAGTTTAATTAACGTCACTCGGGTGACAGTGGTCATCATATAACCTGAGCTGCAAACCAAAGCGAGGACTAAAAAATCAGTATTTTCACATACCAGTAATTAAACAATACTGCATGGTAAAAACGTGGAAGGTTGGTAACTGCCGTGACTGATCTCAAATAATTCCAACGTTTCAAACAGAGGGAGGAAGGTGTTTTACCTTACTTAACACCGTCTACCGTTAACAGTTCTATATGTAAATGTCTTATTCAAACTTGGAAATCTTGGTGTATAAATGTCAAATACACAATTCATTCTATGGCCTAAACTCAGGAGAGTTTCAGAGCCCCTGACGGTAATTGAACCCATGTTGCGCGGGTCCCATGGTGTCAATGCAATCAGTAACTTTTGCTCTGACATCTAAGTCTGTGTGGCTCAGTGGTTCAAGTATTTAAGGTAAAAAGTTCGAAGGTTTGTAACTGCCGTTAGTAATTGCAAAAAATCAGGAGGTTATGGATTTCATTATCATCAGGGGCTCTGAAACTTCTCTGAGTTTAGAGCTTGAGGAACATGCACATTTGAGATTCACACACCCAAAATTGCCACGTTTTGTACAATGCTAAGTCCATCCTTTCCGTTTGACGTGTGCGATCGCACAAGCATGCGTTGGCACTCGTGCAAACCAAACTGTGCGTCCTACTTGTCGCATGCGTCAAAGGTCATCTTCATGTCTCCTTGGTGTCCTTGCCAATGAGGTGAGACCGACAAATGTAGTGATTGACCGATCATGCCACAATCGGAAATTACCGATTACCGATTGTTCCAAGTCATAATCGGTCCGATTCCGATTGTCAAAACGAGTCCAATGACGTCATTCATTCTGCACGCGAACCTGGCGTAAACAACTTTAAATGGCTTCCTTGGCCAAAAACTTGTAAGTAAACACAATTTCTTCACATGGTAAAATAATTTTTAACCCACTGCTAAGTTAGTAGCTTTGCATAAGAGACTTGCACACGCTTCAACTTGTTAGTAGGAGAAATAGCAAAATACTTTTAACAGGTTTTTGTTTTTTTTAAAAAGTAATTTTCTGGCCAGACTCGCTGACGCCTTGTCACCTGGCGCGACACTAGCAATCAATAACAACAGCACAGCTAGAGCATTCAGTGTTCCAGTGCTAGCCGACGTGCAACTTGCAGACGTTTTGAAAAGACTTGGATAAAGCAAACAACAAATCTTTATTTCCGGTTGTGTTGAGCAGTGTAGGAAATATTTCCTACTCACACAATAGTGTCTTAAATACCAATTTGTATCTATTTAAAAGAAAGCCATTCATCCTGAAATCTGTCGCAGAATTTTCAGTAGACATCTAAAGGTTGCTCAAGCCGAACTGACGATCAACATCCTATTATTTTTGTAATTTTATCTATTTCACATTGCATTATAAGATTGTGTAAGTGACAGACTGGTGATAGACAAATACACGCACGCATCTCGCTGCCGACCGTAGAAGAAACTGATGAAAACGATGCCAATTTGGCAACTTCTGAAGAGTTGTTTTATTTCCATATTAATCGGTTATAATCGGGAAATACAGGAACTTTAACCGATTCCGATTGTCTACCGATAACGCAATAATCGGTCCGATTCCGATTCCGATTATCGGTCAATTACTAGACAAATGCACTTACTTTGTTCGAGTTAGAAGACAGCTAGAACTCCGGAGGCACCATCGACGAATTTCTGGACAGCTATCGAGCTTGTTTTAGGCTGCCAGAAGATGACGAGACGCATAAGCGTACGGGCCGATTTCAACTGGGGGAGCTGAGGCCTGTTGCCCGAAAATTTTCTGCGTCGCCCGAATTTTCAAAATGAATGAACCACTAAGCCATGCCTTCAACAAAACTGCGCTGATTATATATTTTACGCAATACTAAAATGACATCGAAGTAGGTACAAACAAAACAATGTCAACTGACAATACGTTAAGTCTAAAAGTGCTGAGCTTTTCCTCTCAGATCCCAGGTTATGAGAATATAATGATTTCTCTGCCCGAAAAATGGAACTGTCGCCCGAAAAAATTGACGATGCCCGAACCTGAAGGAGCTGCTGCCGCCAGCGCCCCCGGCTCGTACACCTATGACGATACGTTTTCCCTCTCGTCGGATTATTTTAATGGAGGGGAAGCGTTAAAAGCTGCAGGACACGAGAGATTAGTTCTATTTCAGAATCGTTCTCAGAGATATACATGAACAGAAACTTTTCATGATAACCTGACACTGCCGAAGTCAACTGAAAAATGTTGACTCGAGCGGGATTTGAACTCGCACCTTCGGGATACCGGTCCGCCGCCATACCTGTTGAGCTATCGAGTCCACAGGGATCGGAAGCGAGTTTTTATTCAACTTAAGTGCACGAGATATTTTCGCGACAACTTAACGCTTATCCATGAGAGGATGTGCAGTGTTTCAATTCTATTACCTTTTGTCAAAATTTGTTTAACCAAACCAAAATGTAAACTTTACCAAGCATCCAAAGATAAAAACAGTTAAAGTTAAAGTTTGGCTCAGGAACGTGGAAGCTAAAGATCTTTGCCAGAAGATCATTAATCTTAAAAGACGCGAGAACCCAAATGTGTGCCTTCGCAGATTTTCTAATCGCGATAAGCGGATCAAACTCAAGCATCAATTCTAAATTTTAGAATAACGCTTGAAGCGTGGCCAAATAGTAATCTGAGCAACCTGACCTGAACCTAACTCTAAACTTAATCCTAACCAGGGCCGTGTCTCCCCGTGACACTTTAACCAACTCCCCCAGTTGTTGGGGGGAAAGTTGATTTACGCGTGCGAATCGCCACATGCGCACAGTTTTGCTCACGAAGAGACCTGCTAAGTGGGTTACTTGACCAAGACACATGTCGATATTAGAAGCCTTTAATTGGTGAGTTTACGGTGACCAGGCAGGGGTGTTGCCAGAGGGAGCTACAGTCCCCGTCGTGGAACTTTTAGTCCCCTGTCGGGAAAAATTAACCATCTCTTGGGGAATTTTCGCTGATGAACACACTTATATAATGTACGAACTGTGAGAACGTGTTATTGATGTAGCCAAAAAAGATAATAGACTCTTCTCTTCAGGTCAAATCTAAAAGCAAACTGTTTCTAGTCAAAAGTTGAGAATATTGTTGAAAAACATAATCTTTTCCACCTTCAAATAACGAAATTATGAAGAAGGCGTTGTCATGACCCCTTTAGTTTAGCCCCATGTCGGGGACGTTAGCCCCTGGGTTGGGGAATTCCTGATACCACCACTGTGACCAGGTAACTTTCATGCAAATTCAATGTCTTTGTCTTTATTTTGACGTTAATTCATGTGAATATTTACTCAACTGACCCAAGGCTTTGCATTTTTCATTCATTGGATCTTATATAAGATACTTGGTAGACTGCTATATTACTATAATCAATACTCATGTGTAATTTTCTACACAAGATTTTAAGCTTTGCTTATCTAGACTTGAGATGACCTCACGATCTGGAATCTTGTGCTCAAAGTATTGACAGAATGTGCAAGAGGGTTAAGTTTCATTTGAGGAGTGTTTTATTTGAGTATTGTTTATCTGATGGAATTTTCCAGTTTTAAAGTTAGAATAATAGCCAAATTTGTGTGGTCTGCTAAAACCTGTTTTATTTTTTTACAGTTTTTTAATCTAACTATATTACTTTATTTTTAGAAGTGTACTAGATGAGTATATTGGAGTTAGAAGAGTTCATGGTGATGAAAGTAGTGTTGTAACAAAACTTAATGATGGCGTGAAAAAGTTTGTCAGGATCATTCAAAACAGGTAATGTGTTGTGTGTAGAATATATAATTAGAAACAATAATAGTATGAGTCAACGATGAGGCATGTACAAAATCATAAAATTTTTAACATACTGCTACTTGGGGTTTCACATTTACACGACTTCCAGACAGAACAGTTAGAATTATTAATAATAATATTATTATTTATATAACATAACATAATATATAATATAATATTTTGAATGGTAAGTGAACGATCGTCAAGCTCTGTCCTCAGGAAAACGATTTCTGAGCCCCAGACGGGGATCGAGATTTGCTCAATCGTTTTTCTGAGGGTAGAGCTTGACGAACGTCCATGTCTCATTCAAAATATCTCCAAGTTCCCACAACTCAAAATATATATCTCATCGATCACATTAACATATAGTGGCATCCGCTCAGGTCGCAAATATGTCGAATTTGCACCTTAGCTCGCCATCTGAGTCTTGGTAACTTAACGGTTAGAGCGTCTCACCGGTCATCGGAAGGTTGTGGGTTGGATCCCCGTCTGGGGCTCAGAAATTACTTTTCTGAAGATAGAGCTTGACGAACGTTCATCTCATTCAAAATATCTCTAACTTCCCACAATTCAAAATATATATATCACATAATATAATATATATATTATATACCATTATATATATATATATATATATATATACCATTATATATATATATATATATATATATATATATATATGTATAATGGTATATAATATATAATAATAGTAATAATAAAAATAATTAGAAATAATGTCTTTTTGCAGATACTGATGGTTCATTCTGATGAAGGACCTATGCTTTAAATGTCAATATCTCGTTTCTTAGATTTTTGCAGCTCCTTCACCTTTCGCGCTTTTCAAATATGTCATTCATCTCTGCCTCACTGTCCAAGCAACATCCTACTTTTCTACTTTTTTAATTTTATGTAAGTCTGTCATTGTACGCCCAAAAATTAAAATTGAACCTCCCAAACTACTTCATTAAATTTATGGGAAATTTGCTCAAGTGATCTTTCCCTGGATCTCTGAAAATTCAAACTTTCAAACATGCCAGTGTTGGTGTGAAAACACTGTGGAAGCCAACGCCATTTTTATCCAGTCTATTTCAGAATCAGTCTACGTAAACATTCAGAAAATTTCAACCCATCCGTTTGAAAAAAAAAAAAAAACACAAACCGAAAACTATCATCTTGCAGAATCAAATTAATTAAATTAATCTCCTATCACATTCGATTCTCTTATTCTTGTTTATTTATATGTTTATCCTCTTTTGCTTTTCCGTGCTTCACTTCACTAGTACATATTGACGTCAACTGTAATTTTACCCATTTTGTTTGTATATATACTGGATCAAATTCCATGATAATTTCTATCAAGATGTTGCAAGCTGCAACGAAACGTTATAATTCTATCGAGTTTTTGTTTTAAATATGTCTTTCACTGGAACTGTTTTCTGGGCATTTCATTATAAAATTACTTTTCCCGCCTGATACTTCAGTTGCCAACGTTCCGAGAAGATGACCAAGTTTGATGGGAATAATTATCTTGTCTATTTTTAAAAGACAATGTCAGACCTAATGTCTTTCTACACCAATAACAATAAACACATATAGGATAGATGACATCACAGAAGCAAAGCCTACATTGGTCTGTTTACATAAATTGGCTAAAACCAGTGTAATTACAGAATGTGGAAGTTGTCATTGATTTTAAATTGCCATCTAAAATCGGTTACGTCTCTGTTGGGTGAATTGGAAAATTTTATCGTGTCTTCAGAAATCGCTCTGAGAACTTACCACCCAACAAAACACTAGCCCCAGGCCCAGCATTTTATAAACCGCCGAAATACCAAATACTAATTTTAAACAATATGTTGGACTAATATCATTCCAAACGCTCTCTCTCAAAACCTTCCATCGTCAACAGCTTCAAAGTCATTATCTCTTGCAAGTTCAATAGCAGTAATCTGTTATCGTTTCAAGAAGCCCTCATGATTAAGTTCAACACAGCAGAGTTAAACTAACAAAGACTTGACTCTTTTTAGGCGATAACGTAAGTGACAACTCCCTCCTGCTTTAATTACAGAGCACATAGTCGATTTATGTAAATTGATATAGGAAGGCTTTTTATGTGATGGTTCAATCCATCCTGTTTTAATTCTATATTATATGCTGTAATAAGTAAATTTACCACTAAACTTGATAGTCTTGTTTTTTAATCCAAGTCCTAGGTTTTACAATGACGTCGTGTTTTGTTTTATGTTTTTGTCCCCTTGAAAGTCCACAAAAAATCTGTTGGCACATTTAAACAGTGTGGACTTCTTTTAGAAACTTAAACAAAGTTCAAATAAATATATGTTGTAGATGTGAGGGTGATATCTTAGATGATCGATGACAGGTCGTCTAGCCCTAACCTCAGAAAGAAGATTTCTGAGCCACAGATGGGGATCGAACCCGTATCCTTCTAATGACCAGTGAAACGCTCTAACCATTGAGCTACCGAGACTCAGATGGCGAACTCAGGTGCAAGTTTGACATATGTGTTGCCTAAATGGCAGCCACGATATGTTGATAATGGAGCTAAGTCATATGTATAGGGCTCAGAAATTTGTTTAAATTTATTTAAAAATATTTAGGCACGGTAGCCCATCAACCATCCAAGCTAGTTCTATAAAAATAAAATAAAAAGGTTGCTTTTCGTGGGGTCGTGTTGAATAAAAGTTGTATAGAAAATATGAATGAATAAGCTAATTTACATCTTGACTAAAGCACTAATATATATTCAGTAAAAAAGTATCTCCATTTTACGTCTTTACATCTAAAAATTGAATTTAAAATTCGGTATCTGAAGTTAAAATCTGTTCAAAATTGTTGAAATCAGTAAAAATGTTAAAAACAGTTAAAAAAATTATGTTTTTCTGAGGTTAGGGCTTGATGAACGTTCATCAGTCATCTAAGATATCACCAAGCTCCAACATCTACAACATATATCGACTTAATATCATTATTAACATATCGCGCATGCCACTTTGTTGGCAGGACATACATCGAACTTGCACTTGAACTCGCCGTCTGAGTCCTGGTAACTCAATTATGAGAGCATTTCACCGGTCATCAGAAGGATGCGGCTTCGACCCCCGTCTGGGCCTCAGAAATAGTTTTTCTGAGGTTGGGGCTTCGCGAACGTTCAGTGATTGTTTAAGTTTTAAGTAAGCTGTCAAATTAAAATCCCACCAACACACTTTTTTACATTTTTACGTCAACATATTTTTACAAGTCTATACATCGTGACCGAGCTTTTGGCAGTGACTGACGTAGTTCTGTTGGCAGAGCACTGTCCTAGATTTGCAAGATTTCGGGTCGGATCCCGAGCGCGAGGCCTTTAGAATTGCGTTTTTCTGATCCCCGTTGGGTCTCAAAAATATAAGATTCTGGCGTTTGAGGATTTCCCTATCATATGTGTGAGCTTAATTTCATGTGGTCAGGTGTAAATACCAATTATTCGGTGAATCAACTTATTAGGTGGCTTTCGCAGTGTATGATAACCACGGGCATTTCTTGAGGGGAGCCAAGCTAAATAGTGGGTACGGCTCACATAAAAATTCATGTTAAAATTTTGAATATGTCCTTGTGGTTTTGTTGGGAAGATAAATCAGGTCGGGTAAAACGGGAAAGTATATTGGGTTAGTGCTGCTAAAACCTGTTGTTCTATACAATTGAATCAAACAACATTTTTGGGGGATTTTATGAGCCCCGTCTCTTTTATCGATGCCTATGAAAATAGTTGTTAAATACGCTCATTATATAAAATAAGACTTGTTCAAATTACAGTGTTATTCAAGGTACCACGTGGTTTTTGTGTTTTATTTTCAAGTTACATTTTGTATATCGTTTAGGTGGCAATTTCAGATGGACAGAACCATTCAAGATTACCTAGTTAGTTTGCAGAATGGTGAAGTTTCTCACGACGAAAGGCAGCAAAATCTTCGCTGTACTCAGGACTTTGTTTCTTTGGCTTTGTCAAATATTGGAAGTCAGGTAGTTCTCCGTAGCAGTTTAAAGTTGATGATAATTTTGAAGCAACGTTGAAGTTTTTTCACTTGCATTTACCTGTATCAGCAAGTCAGTAATCAACAAATAACATTCTCTAATCAATAATGCATCGTTTAAATGCCTTTTTTAATAGATTGTCTGTGATACTGGATCAACTTTAGTTATAGCATTGCATCATCCCGAAGCTGAAATTCGTAAATTGGCCCTTAAAAAAGTTTCAAACTTTTTGAAAGAGCCTATGGTAAGATAAACTGTGCATATGTTTGTTGTAAGACGAGCTCTTTTTCACCTGTCAGTCGCGTTTTTGGGCAACTACCAGTAGTTTGTTTATCTAGAAAATTAAATCTTTTTTGGTTGTATATTGCCCAGCACAGCCACGAAGATCAAGAATTTTTGAAAGAATCCCTTTTGGTGAGACTAAATGATGAAGACCCTGCTGTGGTATTATCTGTGTTGAAGTTAAAAAAGGTTTTTATTCAAGAAAGTTTTCTATTTAGTTTGATTGAAGCTCCACAAACAGTTGGTGTGTTCAACAATTAACATTTGAGATCTTGTATGTCTTTAGGTAATATTTAACTCTTATTTAACTGTAAATAACTGTTAGGAGTAGTGTTGTTACGTATATCGTACAACGAAGATATAAACTTGAAACGAAGATATAAATTTTCTAATAACAATAGCATGCTGCATTTTTATTTCTTGCAGTAATTTTTGCATGAACTATGTGTACTCTAAGGATTAAAGATATCTGCCAGCCAATAAATCAGCGTGGTTATCAGGGTGGTAGTACTTATTTTATGAGGGCCTAAAGGCCATAAGAGATGGAGGACTAATTTGAATTTTATGGTATCCCATCCTTTATAGGGACTAATCAACATCTGCTGCGGTGAACCGTTGGTAACCTCTTTGATCAAGTTATTGGAAAAGAATTCAAGTAAATGGTTAGCTGAATAATTTTGTTTTTATCCTTACATCTACAATATCACATCACATGTACTTCATTCTCTTTCGTTTTAAGATATTTAGTAATTTTACATTACCACTGAGGGGTCAAGTTGACAGTATAATTGGCTTATTGTATACCCAACAACTCTGAGTAACGAAGTTAAATTTCTTTGTTGATTCATTGGAAATGAAACAACGGGTAAATTCCCCCCGTATTAAATGGAAACTTCCCCATTCGTGAGAACGTTCGCGTAACTCTCAGTAAAACATCTACAAAATATTGCCATTGAGCCTAATAGTGTTTCAGACAAATTGAAGAAAAACTCATAAGAGCTCTATAAAGTAAAGAGGTTAAAAGGATATAGATACATATTGACATTGCAACTGTGACAATTTGACGCTAGTTGACTGAACAATAAGCTAAACGCATTGGCTGGAATTGCTTACACGGTTGTTTTTCGGTCGTAATTGAAGAATAACGTGCTTTTTACTCACATCGTTTGTTTTCACAAAACTCATTTTGTTCGTAACTCTTCTTGGAAAGAATCTGTTTGTTAGCTGGATTTTTAGTCGTGTTCTTGTTGTCCGACAACATAGCATCGTCTCCGATACAGAGACATAGTTCTGGGAAATCTTACCACATAACTATCCAATTTTTACATCTGGCATTTTAACATGGTGATATGAATTTGGGTTTTTTGCGATTGTCCTCTTACGTGTCCGATTCCAGTCTGCATAGAACTCAAAAATCGTTTTTCTGAGGTTTGAGCTTGACGGACGTCCAGCGATCAACTACGAATATCTTCAAGCTCCCACATTCAAAACATCAAATTCGACACATTATTATCCAGTTTTGCAATAAACTTACGGATTTTCGCTTACTTCTGACTAAATTGAAGATGTGTGGTCAGGATTATTCATGATAATAACTGAGGCGTTCTCTGACCAAAATATTTTATTACTACGAGATTTCCATTGCCAGTCTCCAATCTTCGACAGTTAAATTAACAATGATGAAATTTGAAGATGGGCCCCATTATATAGGAGGTAAAAATAGAGTTGATGAAATGTGGGCGTATATGAATAATGAAGTGGTGTTAAATGATAAGAATTTTAATGTTATGGTTAGCGGCATCACTTGTGAAATAGGATGGTATATTGTTCAGGCAGTCGTTTTGAATTGTTGTCGACATTGGTTGTTTTTGCCGTGTGCCATGATTCCAAAGTTTTTCTATGTCGATAGTTTCCTTTATCAATTATATGTCCGTTGTCGAAGTCGATTCCGTGGTTGTGGGTCCAGGCATGGTTGGCAATGTTTGAATCAGTCATGTGTAGTTTTATGTTCCTCATGTGTTCCTTTTTTCGCGTTTCAAAACATCTCCCCATTTCTCCAGTGTAACACCATGAGCAATCCATACAGTCGATTTTGTAGACGACGTTAGTTTGTTTTTCGGTAGAAGATCTGTCTTTAGGTGTTGGAAATTCTTGTTCAAGTGTCCGTAGCGGTTTGTTCGTGACTCGAATGTCGTATCTCTTAAGGATTCTGGTGAGTGGTTCAGTTAAACCTTTTATGTTTGGCAAAGCAGCGTATGTTTTTTATATGTTGGCATATGTTTGGTGTATATTGGCATGTTTTTGTTTTGACAGATCCTGATCCCGATATAACCAACAATTACACTGTTTTGCCATGCATAAAAGGTTTAACTGAACCACTCACCAGAATCCTTAAGAGATACGACATTCGAGTCACGAACAAACCGCTACGGACACTTGAGCAAGAATTTCCATCACCTAAAGACAGACCTTCTACCGAAAAACAAACTAACGTCGTCTACAAAATCGACTGTATGGATTGCTCGTGGTGTTACATTGGAGAAACGGGGAGATGTTTTGAAACGTGAAAAAAGAAACACATGAGGAACATAAAACTACACATGACTGGTTCAAACATTGCTAACCATGCTTGGACCGATACTGGGTGCAAAGGGATTTAAAGGACACTTGTCATTCCGGAAACGTTTGTTGGGGACTGGAAATAGGCAGAAGCGAGTGGTATGGGGCAGAGGGCACAGACACTGGACAATAGAGCAATGGAGGAAAGTCACGTATGTCGCGCTCCCACATCAGTGTTGTACTGTGGAAAAAAGGATGTTTACGGCATCTCTTTTGTCTCACATATCATACACTTCTAAGTAAGAACAACACTAAAGGAAGCTGTGGATTAACTTCATCAGCTCATGTTTCATATGGCCACACGGAAGATTTGTAAAATGTTCCAACTAAAATTCTCATTGATTGTCGTTAGCTATACCCTGTGGAGTTGTAGCACCGACCTGATCGCAAGGACGATTCACGTAAATGTGCTGACGTTACGACCATCCCTCCTGAAAACCTTCCACAGGGCTGTGTTCTGCAACTTACGTCTTTAGTTCTTTAATATTGACTAAATGAAGTAGAAACGAGAAAAAACCCTTAGAAATGGGCTTTGGTCCAAGAAATTTGCCGACAAAAAAGCTCTTATTAAATGTGGTAGCTTGGTAGGTATATGATGTTTTATACGCACGTTCTCAAGCTATTCTACTCAGAAAAACTTTCTGAGTCCCTGACGGGAATCGAACCCATAACCTTCTGATCTCCGGTGAGATGCTCTAACCACTGAGCTACATGGACTCAGATGGTGAGCTAAGGTTTCATTTATGTACTGTTCTGGGACGACGGAGCCGGGGGGGCTGTAGCCCCCCCCCACTTTTTTCCAAATGTAATGTTGAAACAGCTACGCTTTAAAACACTCGTGAAATTTCCCAGAGAAGCATACAAAATACTGTATTTCTACCTCAAGCCCCCCCCCCTTACTTGTAATTCCGCTCCGCAGTCCCTGCTGTTTGGAATTGATAGTAAATAAATGTAACTTTTCCTCACCATCTGAGTCTATGTAGTTCAGTGGTTAGAGCATCTTACCGGCGATCAGAAGCTTACGGGCTCGATTCCCGTCAGGGACTCATAAAGTTTTTCTGAGTAGAATAGCTTGAGAACGTGCGTAAAAAATTTCTGAGCCCCCGGCTTCCCACGGTCCATGCAGTCACTGGCTATATTGTCGTAATTAAATATAATGCATTAAACAAGGTGACGTAGCATTCGCGTTAATAACCAACTGGAACACCTGAGATTGCACTTTATGTGTTGTTCCGGCTCCTCATTGCTTAACAGCAATTCCTCCGAAGTATACTCAGTGATGGACTTTATTGCCTCGTTTTCGCTGATGGGCCATTTCTACATGCACTGGCAAAGCGACTCACTTTAGAGAATGCTGTATGTTGCGTACTCAAAGCTGACCAGACGCATCTTATCATTCGTACGAGGATCAGTCAAATAAATGACCAGTGGCCATTTATTTGACGTGCCGTCGTGGGACGTTGTTCCTTTCCTACTAAATTTCCGATAAATTAATTTAGGTTCTAGAAATGTAAACCTGTGAGACTTTATGCTTAACAAATGAAAATGTCAAGTTCATTTCAATAATTTTCACGAGAATACTTGTGCTTATAAATGTGTTACAATAGTGGCTAACACAAAACTGTACATCTCTGTTCCTATTTTTTGTTGGGTTTTTTTAGGACAAACGTTTTTGAGCAAGCTCTGGATATCCTACTTAGTGATGACATATTGGGAAGTAACCCAAGTTCAAAGCACCGAATTGTGTTTCAACTAATGCCCTTGATGTTTTTGGGGAAAAAGAATGTCAGTCAAGCTAAACTTACTATCGATAACTTGTTTAAATCCCAGTTGACTTCAGAATGGCTAGTAAATAGCTTAGGGAGAAGGGATTTTAGAGAAAGTAAGTAGATAAATTTACATAGATAAACGTTTTACTGCTTGTTATTTGTTAGGACTTCCTCGAATTTACTCCGTTCAAAAATTGCTACATTTCATATTGCGTGGAAAACTGGCTCTAAAGTAAAAGGGGAAAAAACATATGGCTTTAACTAAGACATGGTTTTAGTCGGGTTCCAGCAAATTCTTCAAGAATTCTTGGTAAAACGTTGGAAAGTATTTGGTACACAAAACCAATGTCATGTCTTAATAAACCCCACAAGTTTTCTCACATCCGACCAAAATTATTCGTGGGTGTCAGTTTTCCGCGCAATTTTAACATCACCCAGTTGATATCCAATTATTTAAAAAAATTTCAGGTAGGCTAAAAAAACAATGGGAAATTTCAGCCCGAAATGAAACTGAAATCGAAAGTGAACCCAGGTGGAAATTCGACGTAGCCTTTGTTTTGGTATTTCTCGTAGTTCCTGACCATCTACAAACTCATGCTATAAACCCAGTCGCATATGGCGATTAAATGAGATTTTTCCAGCACAGGCTGAAATTTTTGTGACATGATCGTTGGATAATTTTGAAGGGATTTCCCCGCTAGTCTAAACTGACATTTCAGGTCGACTAACCAGGCTAAGATGTCAGCCTGGACTGAAATTCTTGTAATTGGCCCATAAAACTTATATATTACGTCATTAAGATGGATATTACTTTTCATCATGGTGCAATATCTGTGTGAATAACTTACTCAGCATAAAATGATGAGATGTGAATTATAATTTTTTTTCGTTTTACTTTGATATTTCACAGATTTGGAAAAATGCACGAAAGACTCAACGTATCAAGAACTTGCTATTACAAATACCATGCTTCTCTGTACTCTTGCAGAAAATATTGCTCTACTCGAAAGCGAGTCAACGTTAAAAATGGTAAAATAATTTGCCGCTTTTTGTTTTTTCTACATTATCAGTTGACTTTAAGTGACGTTCTTTCCTCACTGGGTTTTCTTTTTAGAAGTGCTATGCAGTACCTCAGTCACAGAGTAGACAGCAATGTATTATAAGACGGAGTGAAAAAATTTTGCTGTTTATCTAGTTGATGTACGTTGTGGAAAACATTACTGCATGCTCACTTAAGACCGCCTTGCCTGTGGAGGACTACTTATAAATTTTGAAATAAGAATTTAATCCCCTTAGTTTTCTCACTGTGTCTTGGTAGCCCTGATTTTATGCCGTCCAGAGAGATGTGTAGTAAAGCAACCTTGATTGAATATACTGACCAAACTACTTCTGCATCCAACTATTTTATTCCTCACGTTAATTTAGTGTTTTTCTTGTTTCCCTTCAGATGAAGACAATGCAAGACCACGCAAATAAAGAACATGATCAGACATTTTTGATCATGTTTCTAATGATCTCTGCTCATTTGTTGACAGTAACTAAAGATGATATTCAAAAGTTGGATCTTATTTCACTTACCTGTCGTAGGTTGCTATGTTTGGTTACTCAGGTGACACAAGTTGAAGGAAAATCCAAACTACTCCAGGTTTAAAAGACTTGATTTTTAACAAATATATTAAGTCGTTTCCGAAAAATGATCAGGAAATGGGTTCGGTAGTGTTGTTGACATACGAGAGAACTTGTTCAATCGTCAAACTTCACATGAACAGGACTTGGTATAAACTAGCGCTAAATTTAAACCATGGACCGTGCTATTTTGCAACGATTTCAGCTGATGTGAAGTTCGACATAAGGAACAACTCCAGCACATTTATGGTATTTTGCTAGATTTTTTTGCCGCAACTTGGCTGCGAGGGGAAATGGTAGAAGTACAGTTTTTTAAAAACGCACTTTTGTATTTATCAATGGCAAGCCTTCGTTTTGCTGATTGAGGAATTCTTCAAGTAATAATGCCTGATTATTGCCTTATGAAGTCTTGAGGCAACAAGATAGATGCTTACCAGCCGTAAGTTTGCATGGTGTACTCTAAAGATTCTACCTCAGTCGGCTTTTCAACATGCGAGGTTTCAAAGATTTAGTTGAAGGAAAACAATTTCGCAGTTTCTGGCAGAGGATCAACTTATAAAAAGTTAAATTGGTTTTTTGAAGTTGTGTTCATAACACAGAACTAGCAAAAATTAGTTTCTGAATAGTGTCACATCTTACATTATAGGAGTTAGATGGCGAAATTTTGGAGATTCGACGCGATGATTGTGGAGGTGTGCCTGTTAACTTAATGGCAAATTATATGTATACGCTGAGAAGAAAAAATGCTAAGAAATTAGAACACGTTAAGTCAAGAATTTACTTAAACGTTCTGAGGCACGTTATTAAATGCCTTCCCTTGCCGACGAAAGATGCGTCAATTTGGTGGAAATATCATGGTGAAAATCAAGAACGGGAACAGTATACTAAGGTAACGCGCACTGTACCCAAGATGAATGAATTCAGGAAATTTGCAACATTTTCTTCTCTAATTGAAACAATTATGATTTCCTCTACTGTAGATTTAGCATCTTTATTCCAGTAATTTTTATTGTTTTGTCTAAATACTTTGTTGGGGTAATTTTGTCCCCCAAGCAACACCACTGTGGACTGGGAAGGCTAAGTGAAGAGTTAATTTGCGATTAATAAGTTTTTCGTCATTTCAGATTCTGTGTGCTGTCTTTGAAGTACTTCTCCTTGGTTTGGGGAAAGGACGAAATTTCGAATATCAGGATGAATTCCAAAGTTGTCTGGAAACTATGATTAAAGTAATTTGTAATTCTTGAACAATTTGTAGGTTTAAGTTAAACAAATGCTTATTTATTGTCATAATAGTCTTGGAAATCTAGCGCGCATTATCGATGACTTTTTGTCTCACTATATTGAAGATGGAAGGTAAACTTCCTAGAATAATACTAGGGCTTCCCTTTGCTGTCCCAGACTTAAAAAAGAAAGATATAACACATAATATTCACACAAATTCTCAATGGTCATTTGTTTTCATTTCATTCTTTCAAAGGTACAATTTCCAGAAAACTCGCGTTTCTTGAAGTTCCTTGCGTTTTTTTGGTCGATTGGAGCAAGTCAAAAGTCGGAAAAGGAGCAGTCTGGTATTCCTATTCCAAGCGCTGTAGCAATTGTGCAAAGCCTTCATGTTGCCCAAGTGTTGGTGAAATCTCTTGACGAAAAGACCATGACGAACTTAATAATATCTGAACACTCACCAGGTAATATTTGGAGTGGTATTTCAGACCATCTGACCTTCCTTAGGTTGATGTTATACATCCACGCATTTTGATGAGAACATTCAATAGTACAAAACATTACTTAGCGGAAAAGTTCAGTCGGTCTAAAGTTCTAGTCACCGACTAATAGATGACCTGATCGTCCTTTGGGCTTTTTGGTGCATGGAAGCAAGTCCTCCGAGAGACAACTAGAGGTCAGGGGCAAGATGTTCGAGTAGGAGCTCCCATATGACTCCCAATGACTTTCGAAGGCTCCCATGATACCCCATTGGAGTCCGTTAGAGGCTGATGCCCCGGGACAACTAGCCTTACTGTCCTTCTCAGTATACTTTTGTAAATATAAAAATAATTAGGAAAATTGAAATGAGTTCGTGTAATTAGCCGTTTTAATCTTGAGAGTAGAACCAGAAATAATGCTTATTGTTAACGTGTGAGTAAATCTATTGTCTGGTCTGAATTTTAAAGGACTGTCTATACGAACTTCCACTCAATTGAACTAAATCAGGATGAAAAGAAAAACACCAGTGGATAGAGCATGCCATATCTGACCACAGGAAGCTAGGACTTACCGTATTTACTCGAATAAGCGCCCCACATGAGACCCAAATTATTAAAATAAGCGCTGCACTCAAGAAGAATGCGGCGCTTATTCACAATGATGTTGAAGAAACTAGTCCCCGATGCAGATGCTTGACCTCGATCAGATTTAAATCCGATCGTGGTGAAGATGGTGACATTAACAATGACGATACTTTGACGTGTGTTTTGTTTTTCTTGTTCTGGTTATTTTCGTTATCAGAAAGGAAAAAGTAGTTATGTTTTATCCAGAATCGTTTTTTTCGATTAGTTTTAATAAGCGCCGCCTTCAAATAAACGCCGCATCAGAAAGTCGTGAAATTTAATAAGTACCTCGGCGCTTATTCAAGTAAATAC
Source organism: Heliopora coerulea (assembly GCA_030142905.1). NCBI lineage: Eukaryota > Metazoa > Cnidaria > Anthozoa > Scleralcyonacea > Helioporidae > Heliopora > Heliopora coerulea. Next base: position 1,388,602 of record JASJOG010000001.1, read on the forward strand.
GATAGTACCATGATGACCTCCGTTTCAATTGTTCTTAAGGGGGGGTTTAATCCCTAAATTCCCTCATCATGCATACTTTTACTAATTTTCCCTCAAAAGTAGGAAAGATTTCTAATTTTCCCTCATTAACATACATGAACGAACATCAACGGTTTTAAATTTAAACATTGAACAACTCATTTTATACAAGTGCTGGCACCCATTATGAATAATACTAACGTCCTAAAAAGAACTTCAAACAATACCAAGTAAATTTTGTCGGTTATCGTGGTATTGCAAACTAATACCATGACATGTAGGGAAATGAGTTATTAAATGTCCCCTCAAGCCTCGGGAGGTTTGTAAAAGTCCCTCGGGCTAACGCCCTCGGCACTTCCCCAAACCTCCCTCGACCCTCGGGGGCATTTAATCACTAATTTCCCTCATGTCATGGTATTACTTATAATAATCAAGGTTTCTTTCATTGATCTTGAAAAGTCAGGGAATTCTCAAAATTTTTTAAAGTCGTAAAATGTTTAGTAACTTTTTATATGGTCTGGAAAATTGCTAAAATGTGGCAAAGGTTTGGGAAAAGTTTGGAAAATTTTAGCTGAAAAGGTCAGACCCTCGGAGTTTGCGTTGCCTGTGGAATTCCCCGAGAGGTCCTAGTTATAAGAATCATGTATGTAGCAGTTTTAGTAGCTTGGTTACTTGTTCAACTTGTATTCGATGAAGTCAGTGAAAAAGTGAATTTGGTCAGTGAAAAATCCAGGAATTTTTTTTATTTAAATAGTGGCTGTTTATCGTATAATTTTTGTTTTGGTTTTGTTTTTGTTATTTAGTATTCCCATCCCTGATCGTGCCTTTGACTAGTCCAGTCATGGCAATACGTCAAGCTGTCCTTCAAACAATCGCTCTCATTGTCTCTCGTTCGCCTGTTAAAACTGCCGCAGTGATATCTGGCAGTGTTTTATCTGAGTCTTCGGAGGAAATAACTGCTGATGAGGACTTTATCGCGAGGTGTGCACATTTGTTATTTTGATTGATCTGTGTTTTGCTGGTATCAGATATTAAATAGTATATAATGTATTGCAAAATTTATTTGCCAAATGGTCTTCGAAATGTAAATTTGCATAATATGATGATTAATAACAAAACAGTTTTGATTGGAAACTTTATTTGCGACATGTTTCGGAGTATACAACTTCCTTCATCAGACAATTTAAAGTGATAAGTTACAATAACAGTTGGATTTATTGGATGATGACAAAACTGCGTCAGATATAACGTAATGTGTTTTGAGATAATACAGATTAGAATTACTTCAGAAGTAAGTTGAATCATAATTTGTATGAGATAATATAGTGAGTCATTAAAAGAGATTATAGAGATAAGCTTTTAAGATAACATAATCCTGTTGTTTATTGAGTTAAGGTTTGTTATGTAAAATATAGTATCCTTTATTTAAGATGGAATTTTATTTAAGCCGTGTCCAGAATTTCGAACCAGTAAGAGTTAGAGAGATTTTGCAATTGTCTGAAATTCTTAGGTTTTTAAATATTTGAGAGTTCCTGTCTACTTTACGGTGGTCATTAACTTATGTTTGGAGGTGCCTATTGATTTCCCCGATGTATAGTGCCATACAGGCCGCGTATTCAAATAGGTAAATAATGTGAGACATCAAAGAATCGTGAACTTTGTCCTTGTTACTAAAAAATTTGCGTATTTCAAAAACCGAAAAAACAAGTTTGATATCACTATTATTTTCGTAGTAGTATGTTATATGTCCTGTTGTTTCCTCTGAGTTATTGATGACTAAGTCTCAATGAATGGCAACCTGCAATATGTCCTGTTTACCGTAGATTCTCCCCGATTAGTAGTGTTAAGTTGGTTAACGAACGATTCATCAGTTTCGCCTGAGTAAAATTTTACGACTTTGTTTCATCAGAAATTGTGGAAATTGGGGGTTTTTCGTGAGCGTTGAAGAGAGTTGTGTGAGGTCAGCTTGAAAGCCAGATGTTGTTCTGTCAGTAAGAGTTTAGTTAATCCTATTTTGCACGAGAATATAGCGAAACTGAAGAAATTTGCAAGCAGTCCCCGTATATGTCGTTTTGTGGAAAATCGAAATTGTAAAAAAGTTACCACTTACCAGCTTCTTTGTAGCTGCTAAAACACCGAGAAATGGTAATTTGCTGCCAACTTCCTTTTCTAAGATGAATGAAATGCAGGCATGTGGAGTGTTAAGATACTCAAAAAAGTTTTTCGCGTCTTACTCATTCTTGAATGAGCAAAATGTGTCATCTACGCATCAGCGACAGTATTTCCAGCTTCTATGTCCATGTTGTCGAAGCTAGTTTTGCTCATGATGACTCACAGGCAAATTTGCCAGTTTGTTGCAACCAAATTAATTACTATTGAATGAAAAATGGTTACGCGATGTTGCAAACGAGAAATTTTTTTGAGATTAGCGCTCTGAGTAGTATAGTAGAATCAGTATATTGTTTATTTTGTGGTCAGCGGCTAGATCAATGGTTTCGTCTAGTGGAGTGTTGGTAAATAAGTAACAAACATCAAATTATACCAGGAACTTTTGGTGGGAGTTCAGGTTCTTGGTCTCCCGTTCGAGTGAAAATGAATTGCGTGCACAGTAATTCTGTCGCAAACACAGTTTCCGATCAAAACTGTTGTGTTATTAGTTAAAATAAAATATATCCAGAGTATCAAATGGTAATTAGAACCTATTTCAAAATATTACTATTACTGTAGCAATCACTCGGTCCCCTTGTAGTATTGTCTCTACTGTTTATCTATGTAAGTCTTCTTACGAAATACTTGTGTGCTTGTTGTTGGCTCTCAAATTTACATTTTCCACTTTTGAAGAAACTTTATGGAGCCAACTTAATCTATCACTCCCGAGCCCTCTTGTTGTACAATGGGATTGTCTTGACAATTATTTTGTTTAACATTTAGTGTTTTCCAAAACTATATTTCTTCCGTTGATAACTCACCTGTCACTCATGAACGGCGAAAATCGAAATCCAGGAAGAGCTTAAGCAAGACGCAGCATGATGTGCTGGAATATATTTTGAACCACATTGTAAATGAGGAGACGCCATCCTATGTAGTCCGTGTTCTCTTAGCAGCATTGAATAAAGTGGTCACAAAGGTACATGAAATTTGTAATTTAGCGTTCTTATTTATTCACCGTTAATAATTCAAATAGTTGTCACCATTGGGCAATGGGACTAAAGTTTCATGCGTCAGTTATTTGTTTTTTTTGTCCAGAGTTTTCTGTTGAGATGTTTTCCTTCCGTAAAGACGATAATAGACAATCATCTGAAATATAAAGGTTGGTAAGTTAACGGAAATATGAGATAAGATTCATGTAAGTGTTAAGTAACCAAAATTAGAACAGGTGTTGACATTAGTTAAAACATAAAGTAATTCAGGGAAGCACAGATGGCGAATACGTTGCTTCTCACCGCTGAGACTCCAACTTAAGCCTGATCGGCCGTGGTTACAAGTTGGATGGGTGACCTTCTAATGTGTTGACTAATAGTGTTGACTCTCTAGTTTGGGTCTCATGTGAGTAAAGTTGCAGTGCTTTCTCTGCCGTGGTTCGAGGGTTTTCCTCCGGGTCCTCCGGTTTTCTTCCCTCAATAAAACCAACCCTTACATCATAGCTGTGCTCCGTGGTCATGTATGGGTCATGTATGCCTTTGACTCGGCCACGTCGATCTGCGTCCTTCGTAATTCAGCCTGCAAGTAAGGCTGATTAGCTGCCCCTTCCTTTCCTTTCCTTTCCTTCCTATCCTTCCTATTCGAGAAATATCTACATAAAGCAACAGAATTCCGTCTCAATTTTTCTTTTTTTTTCTTTTTTATTAGAATGTTCAGCAGACCAGAGCCAAATTCTTCTCTACTTTATTCAAAAGTTTACCCAACATACCGGTCGTCTCTTTAAAACTGAACCCCAACTACTTGAAATGTTTCTTCAACTTCTTACCTTATCTGAACCTTTTTCCAGTGGTCATATGACACCACAGCAAGCCGTTCTTATCCAGGTATAGTGTTATTATTGTTTTATGTATAGTGCATTTATAAAAGTAAACAAGTCTTTTCAGAAATCTAGTTAGCGGGTCCAGAGAAGAGGTACAAGGGTTGCGGATGGTCCCAGACCTGTCTCATATGGTTGGCAACATGGAGTTTCATGCATCTTTTAAGATACCAACATTCCGAAGAAACACCAACTTGCAATATTCCAGACCACAATGAGGTTTACCCTTCTGTTTCTGTCACAATAAGTTGTGCCGAACAATGACGTTTCTTGTCCAATATGGACGTTCGGTACATTTTGAAATGCTATTGAACACTTCGCAAGTTCTCGAAAGTATAAAGAATGTATAAGATTTGGCTTTGTTATCTTACGTATGTTATTGTTATCTCAAAAGGAGCGCTCGTGCGGGGGAGAACAGTTCACACCACTGAAGCGATCAAGTGAGTGTTCGGCAGTAAATGATGCGAATGCGAGAGACCTTAAGCTTCACATTGAACGGCACCTCAAACGTGAAATGCTAAAGTTGAACTTGTCGTCTGAGAGAGAACTTCAGAAAAATGAAAACTTTTTACGTCAAACTAAAACATAAAGCCAGTTAGGTGACTTGGGAAGGTCAAAACTAAGTTGTGAGCGGTCGGGAAAAATCCACTGATATGACCAACTGAGGTGTTTACCGGAGCTCGCAAACTTGAAGATTAATTTTCTTATTAATTGCAGTTATTGAAACAGAAACTTTATCCAAACAACGTTACGAGGTTAATGAGTTCAATACCGCAGTTGCCTTCTTACCTGTGTCAATTTTTCTTCTATGAATATGCAGTGATGTTTTTTTTGGAAAACGCGTTCCAGGAAATTTTGAAGCGCTTGACTATAGTGTCACAGTCAGTTTTATTGTATATCTTACAAACACCGTTCACTTTCTGTTTGTATTCTGTGTTATATTTTGTGTAGATGTCTGCTCAGTTTTTTGAAGTTATGAATGACGAAAATATTCTGAGCAAAATATTTTCCCACCTGATTGATGTTCTGATGAATACGAGCGATCCTGCAACGTCTGCAAAACTGAAGGAAATACTAAAACTGGTAATCTATTATACCGTATTTGCTCGTTTTAGCGCCGCGGCGCTTATTAAATTTTTCCGATCCTGAGTGCGGCGCTTAATCGGGAGCGGTGCTTAATCGGGAGCGGCGCTTATTAAATAATTTTCAACTAAAGGTTTACCACAAATATTTTTATTGCCCAAAAACCTAACGAGTTAACACTATATGCTCGTACACGTTTTCCTTTATGAGACAAGCTATCGTTTACTTCAGCGCTACTAGCATTTGCCATAATTGTAGCATAATCAAAGCAAGGCAACAGAAGCGATAAAACTATACAAAAGAACCCTGAGTGCTCAGCTTAGGACACACAAAAGCGGAAACAAAGTCTATCAATGCCTTTTTAACAACGAGTGATGACTAACGAAAGCGATAAAAAAGCCTATAAATTAACGCTTTTTAACAATGAACGATGACTCACAAAGCCGCAACAAAGTCTATACCTGTTTTAACAACGAGTGATGACTGACGAAAGCGCCGCGGTAAATAAGAGAGGACTCGCAAACGCGGTAACAAACCTATAGAAATTAAAGAGGATATTTTCTATCGAATAAATATCGAATTGGAAAACATGGCGCGTTGTGTCCCTGCAAAGTTTGAAATGTTTTACAAAGTAGATTTTGAAACAGTCATTCGTGGCCACCATGTTTACAAATCGGTTTGGAAACCGTACAATGGAGAAACATTAAGTTGTATGAAAGACATGCGTAGCGAAGCAATGGATTACGATAAAAACGCCATTGGCGTATAACAGAGCTGTAGGAAAAACTGAAGAAAGGATGTTAGTTGGCCACGTTCCCATTGAGCTATCAAGTCTAGTGAACAATTTTTTGAAAGCAAACGAGTCGAACAAAGTGGTAGCCAAAGTTTCGGGCAAGAGAAAACGAGAAGTTGGTCTCGTTGTTCCAGCAAAGTTCACGGTATTGACAAAAGAGCACAGACTGGCAAAAATACTGGACGACGAACTTAGCACTCGCAAAGACAAGTACACACACATTGAGATAACGCATATAGAAAAAGCATTTAAACAATTTCCACTTATGTATTAAAGAAAACAATTCCTGCTCTGTTATGTATGAAAGAAAACAATTTCCTGTTATGTATTAAAGTCTATTCAAATATTCGTTTTTAGTTGGGATACTTTCATTGCTAGTCAATAGCACGGTATAGCAAACTGTATGATTAAGACTTGTTTTCAAACTCTGAAATTTCTGCATGATGATGATGTTTGCAGGAAAACTTAAATGGCTTATTTAGTGCCGATTATTTGTGTATCTTGTCAAGTTAACGCCGCTAGCCGATTGCGGTAAACGTCAAGCTTATTAACTCTCTATTACTTCCGATTAAGCGCCGCACTAAAGTTGCACAGGTGCGGCGCTTAATCGGGAGCGGCGCTTATTAAATTTTTCTGATCCTGAGTGCGGCGCTTAACCGGGAGCGGCGCTAAAACGAGCATTTACGGTAATGTCAGTTTTATTACTCAGTTCAAGTAGATCAACGTTTATAGATCAGTTTAACAGCCGCGGTTGTAACACTAATGATATGGCTTAATATATTTCATTTAGATTCCCATATCTGCCGAGCAGATAGAAATCGAACTGTCGAAGTTGCACAATGAAGAAAATGAGAAACCTCGTAGGAAGAAAAGAGCAAAGTAATCTATACTATTCATTTTCTCAAGTTTAGTGTTATCTTCTTATTCCCAATCGTGTGAGTATTTCAAAAAAACTACAATACACAAGATTTTTGGTCATTCTGGAGGGCAAGGCAACTGAGGAACATGAGGAAAAAACTTCATTTTGTTAAAGTGTGTGTTGGTGTGGACATAGTGATGTGCGTGTACATGTGCGGAGCTTTTGTGGTTCGTCATATCTCTGAAAGACTACACTGTGCGCACAAAAGGTTAATTTGATTAGACATTCGTCCACTGTGAAGAAACGCCAAATATGAAAATAACTGTATTAGAAGGAAAGCCCTTTTTCTTTTAGGTAAGCTTTTGCGCACGTTGGAAAAACACCAATGGTGGCACGCTAAGTACATGAGAAAAACACACCCATTTTTCCCTTTTCTTACGATCTTTGGTCTGTTCTAAAAACGACGTGATTGTTCCCATCACTTCTGGTCTTCGAGTGTTGCTAAGTTCTTGTTCTGAAGATAAAGGATTAACCAAATTTTTCGTAAATAGAAGATTTCATATTGTCCAAGAAGGGTTTCCCGGCAAGATGTCACTCGATTATAACAGACATCCTTTCTTTCAAGAAGCCTGGTACCCTGACCCACAAATGGGGCCAGGTGGCACCCAATTATACCGGTCAACATCCTCACCGTTTCTCTCGCTACACGGCATTGCAAATCTAGGATTGCTGCGACTTCTTTCGACCAACCAGATGAACGCATTAACTTGGTGATGCCCGACCTTATCTTTTATCTAGGATACCAAGCTATATTTCAAATCATATCAAAAACCATGTATGGCCCCGAAAATAAAAGGTTACCGCACAGAAATTTAGCTAGGCGTAGCTTCAAAATGAGTTAGATATGACATGTTAACCATGTTTGGACTGTGCAATTCAAACTTACAGTTTGTTGCAGAACATACTAAGGATGAGCCGATTATCAAATTGGCCGATTATTGAAGCCGATTAATCGGAGACCGATTAATACAAATAATCGGCCGATTAATCGGTATATGCCGATTACTGGTTTGTTGCCAGGTTACCAGCCCCCGCTCAGTTTTGCAATATTTACGGGATTGCTGGGATTGATAGGAACATATAACATTTTTCAAATATTTCAGAAATGGTTTTTGATGATCACTGTGCGGGTTTTGGTTGTTTAAACAATCGAAGATACGCCGAAACAGCAATAGTGCTGCGCACAAATGATTTGATTGATTTCAGGATTCATGTTCGTCTGTATTGGCCCCTAATTCATACTTCATACTACAAGAACGATTGAACTCATAGTTTTATAAGTACAACGCTATGCACTACGCAATTATCGCAAGAAAAAGATCTTAATGGCTAAAGGTAATGTTACATAAAGTTATTTTTAACACAACAATGTTGTAGTAGAAATATGTGTATAACACGCACTTGGAAACGATTTTTAACATAACTTGCACTTGTTGCGAATTTGTGGCAACATTTTCGTTTGATAACTGCCAAAATCGTCCACTTTATGCTTGGATCGAGCTGGATACTCAAATTTCATCGTGTGAAATCAACTATTGTTGTTTTCATCCGTATGAAATTACGGATTCAGGGCATGCGCTTGCGTCGTTCGTTAAAAAGTGAAAGCACCGATTATTTTGCCGATTATTAGGAATAATCGACCGATTACCGATTATTTCAAATTTGCCGATTAATCGGCTTTGCCGATTAATTTCCGATTAATCGGCTCATCCTTAGAACATACGCCACGCCATGTACCTGTAAAGAAACGAACAGGTCTTTAACTCTCCCCACCGTGTCCCTATATCAGTGTGGTACTCCAATAAAATTTATATTCATCCCTTTCAAACAGCCTTTCGTGTTCATCAGAAGGAGGTGTCGGTTAAGTTTATTTTCTCATCTTTCATGCAACTGTACGGAAACGTTTGAAACTATTCCAGCTGAATTTGACAATAATTGTAGTAAGAGCCACTGGTGTAGCATTTGCCTCACCACTTCCACATCAGTGCTTAGTTTTGGCATTTGTGTATTGCGGCCAGAGAGTAATTCGTAGAGTTTGCATTAGTGAGGACGAAGGAGGTGATCCTCCAAGACAATTGTGCAGGACATCTCGTGAAAGTGTTGTTATATCAATGCATACATCCACATGTTCAATTACGTGTACATCTAGCTCTGCATCTGTATCTGCGTCTGTATCCATATTTGTATGGCTACATGTCTCCCGATGGACATGTACATAACTGTCTATCTATCCATCCATATGTCTATCTGTCTATAATATATGTATACATGTGGTTATACATACATACATACATACATACATACATACATACATACATACATACATACATACATACATACATATGTTTATACTGTATATGTGTATATAACTTAAGTAAAACTTTATTTGACATAACTGTTAGGTTGAAACAAAGTTTTCTTTAGTTAGATTTACATTTGTGGAACTTCGTGAAATGTTCATGAATCTTTTTCTGACTGATTTATTCAGTATATATAACATATTGAATGTATTATTTTCATCTTATTAATGTGCATGAACATGCGCAAAACTTTCATTGTAAGTTCTACGCGAGCTCATGCACATTTACGACATGGAAATGATGTAAAACCTTGCGTGTGTACGATTAAGAAAGGGCACAAAAACAGGGAGATTCCTTTCAATTCACGTCATTAGAACTCACAAGGCAAATATGAACGGCTTATGAGTAGGTTTTTAATGTTCCTCCTCAAGCGATAAAAACCGTCAGACCTGTGGTATTAATTTACTTATCAAAACTTGGTAAGGGCGGATCTAGCATTTTTTTTTTTTTGCCTTAATCAAAATTTGGTCCAAAAATTTAACGGATATATTATGCTTATGTATAATATGACCGTGTAATTACTGCTGTAAAAGCAAACGCCTGATGTTTCAGATTTAAAAGAAAAAAACATAAGTAATTGGCTAATACAATTATTTGACTAGACTTAAGTCTGTGCAAATACACTTATAAATTTTACTGTAAGTTTCTCTTAGTCTGAGACCTTTGAAGTCACTAATAAGTGTTTACATGCGGGCGTTGATAAATTAAACCGTACAGACAATCCATAATCTATAAAAGTAACACGGCGCATTTAAAATTAATAGTTACGTTATTCTGAAAGAGTGAATAAATTAACTCGTTTTGTTTGCATACCAGTCTGACAATAGACTCAACTGAACGTCGTAGAGGCAAATTCTGTTATTTACGTGACACGCCGGAAGTTTAACACTTTGTTAGTGAAGCTCAATATAATATTATATTAATATTATAATGACACTTCTATACGTAAAGGATTATATAACATAAAGCCCACTCAATTAATCCGTAAGTTTACTGATGTAATAGCTTCCTTTGTGACGATGTCGATGACATCTGTTTATTTCATGCCTATTAAACATTAAGCGGACTTCTCACCTGATAACTATGGCTGTGTCCGACTACCATAACAAGTTGAAGAATACAAGACTTAGCGGCGAAGTCTCTGTATAAAATCTTCCCGATATTACAAAGACAGTGATGCTCTTCGGTTTAGTATGTGGGACGGGCGCTCAACATTTCGACTAAATCGTCCGATCATGAATTGTGTTAACAATTCTACATCGTTACCTTTCAAATCACGAGCACCACGCTCAAACATACTTTCGAAGAAGCCATCGCGATTTCAAATATGTACAACATACGGAGAGTTTCGCGCTATAGGCTAATAGGCAATCAGAATTGCCAAATTGAGGTAGATCAGGCAGAAATCGTGGCCCAATCAGCGTCCGTAATTAAACAAATCTAAGACCAATCAGCATCCATAATTGAATAAATATAAGCCAGTCACATTCGCTAAATGGGCACAAATCAAGCAAAACGTCTAAATCAATCAGCGTATGCAAACAGCCAAACCTAGACCAATCACAATCGCCAAATAGCCGCAGATCAGGCAAAGTAATTGCCTTTTGGGCAAAATTCATGCTGTTGCGCGCAGAACCAACTGACTAACGTTCGTACGATTTTTTGCATCATTGCTCAATAGAATCTTTGATTCCTTGGCTGTTAGCGTAAGGAAAACTATCGCCAAGGGACAGACTAACTAACGTCATTCCTTAAAAAATTTTACCTCAGTCGCTTGACTTATTTGACTAAGATTAGATCCGCTCCTGAGTTACATGGTTGTCATTTGTTGCTTTTATTCTCTTTCACCAGAACGGCAGTTTCTGAGGACACCTCTTCATCGCTTGGTTTGTCCTGGCAGAGAGTCATAACTATCATCGAATTACTTCAAGTGAAAGATAACATTAACGAGCCAGATACTCTTCTGGGAAGTCTCTTCAGAATATTGTCAATGTATGTCTGTGAAATATGTAGATGTTAGTTGAAGAGTTTACAGAGAAACGTCTTCATGTTTTATTCTTGCACATCTTTACAGGTGCCTTGAAATGCCGGAACAAACGTCGTCTGATTATCTCAGACAACTCGTGTTGTCAACTATTTTAAAGATTTGTCAAACATGTCTCGACCAGGGAAAACATTTAGCGAAAGGTGAGTTATATTACACTAAAACAACAATCCCGTTTTAACAATCCGTCAAATTTGTTTTAGCGTAATATTTGCAAAAGATGGCCGTTTTTTGTTGGGTTATATATTTTATATCGCAACAATGAACGAACACGAATATTGATAATTACCCGTAAAAATATCTTTAATGCACTATCAAAAGGAAAAGTTTTTCTGTGGAAAATTGCAAAAAAAGTGTACTTTGAGAAAGTTTGAGTTATGAAGTTATGCAAAAGCGGGTAACTGTGTCTGTTAATGTAATGCAACTTATTAATCAACTCTGTATCGCTTATAGACACTGATTAAAAAATTATCATGAATTACAAGTGAATATTAAAATTGTATGTAAAGAACTAGACATGATGTTATTGATAAAAAATATTTTTATAGTGAGTTTTACCCGATGACTTTAAATTGTTCGTATACTTAACGAATTTTTACATTAATAACCATTTTCCGGTCCAAGACATCTCCCACTGATGTGTATAGCCGTCTTGCGTTACAAGGGTAAAATAAAAGTCGGATTTAAGAAGGGGTGGACAATTCGAAACCATTTTGTTTAAAAAAATTGAAAAATATGGATCTTTCATCGGAACTGAACACTGAGAGAGCATTTCACCTGTCGGATTTATTTTAACTCAACAACTGTAAGATAGATGATAGTGAGTTTATAACCATTTTTCTGGCCATGCGACGCTTCACCCGAGTGCGGTAAACGGAGACGCCCCCTCACTTAGTAAGGTAGTAACTTAGCTGTATGAATATTACAATTTATATAAACTGTATCTTTCTTGAGACTCGCATTGAATTTTATAAAAACGACGCAGTTATCAAGAACAGAAGCAACGTGAACTAACAAGACATTGACATTTCCTGCCCTTCACCCTTCATTTCTCGCTCCCTCTGTTTTCGTCAATTGCGGCTACAGCTAGACTGAGTCAGGTGCATGGTTTTCAGAGTGACTAGTTTCCAGCGTTTTGCAACTGTTTGCCTTTCGTTTGTATTGTTGTTCATTGGCTAGGCGTCCTTAGTGAACAAAATTTCAGCGTTGAACAAGTAATACACTGTATCCGTGTATCTGGAAACCCACAAACTCATCATCATGCTTTGTCCTTGTTGTCTATTGGAGCTCAATTGTTTCCGGTGAGTGTTAGCACGAATTATATTATGTGCTTGGTATATAACCGTGTGTTCTGATGTCATTGTGTTGATTTTTCACTTCAGGAGAAAGTTCTACATAACATAATGTCCATATTCACGTTCATGGGAGTGAATGTGTTGAGACAGGATGATACGTACAGTTTTCAAGTGATTAAGAGAACTGTAGAAGCCGTTATTCCAGCTTTAATACAGGTTTGAATGTTTTTAATCATTTTAAGCTATTTAAGAAACTACCGTAAAGCATTGTCAGTTGAAGAAGGTGGTCGGAAATCACTTTGCTCACAATTTTTTGTTCACTTTCTCGCCAAATGACCGTTCAAAACAAAATAGATGTTTGGACTGATTCTTGAAGGTGGCGTTTGTCATTGTTGAGTTCGTTCAGTTGTGAAAACACTCTATTTAGTTTTTGTGTTGTCGTTCATTTCAAAACATCAAGTCTTTTAACCTCCTGCATGAAATTGTGATGCTTTATATATATACCATGCGCTTTATGTTTTTATATAATGTTTAATGAAAGAGTTCTAGTGCTTTATCAGTTGAAAACACAAAACATCTATTGCGATTTCTTTATGCAACTTCAAACGCCAACTGTTTTATTGGTTTGTTCACGATATTAGCTTGAAAATTAATGTAAGGTGTTTGAAGCGCACTGGTCAACGAAAAGTTTATTCAAAACAGCAAGTGATTCTTTAGTTATTGTTAAAGACACTTTTATGACCATGATTTTTTTTTAATTTTCCTTATGAACTATTAATGAGTTTTTGAAGTGCATTTTAATAGTCTTACACCACGTTAAAAACTTCGAAGTCTCGCAGCAATTTATTATCGAGTTTCGTTTTAAAAAATAATTGGATAAAAATTCGTGACATTGAGCAGTTTATGCACGTGCGCGCTTTTATTTATAATTGACGATATACTGAACGTTGGTAATGTTCAAATCCACAGAACATGTTTCTGAGCCCCAGATAGGGATAGTACTGAAAGTGTCTTACTGACCATCAGAAGATCACGATGCTCGATTCCAGGCTGGCCCTCAGAAACATTCTGAGCATTTGAATTGGACGAACATTTGCGTATCGACTGTATTAAGGGTTGCCCATTTCACAAGACCACCTGACTGCTTTTGACACGTGGCAGATCGTGTAAGAGATCTTGGTTGGATCTCGTATTATAACGTTGAAGCGCAACTGGATGAACCTGAATTAATGCAAATTACGCGGAAAACGAAGGCTTGGGTTCCAGACTTGGAATTTGGGACTAAAACAAGAAGAAATGACTTTGTGTTGTAACACTAAGTAGTCCTACCTTGTTCAGTCATTCAGCTTAGCAGTTTTATTCTTGGAGCCATTTCTTGTTATTGACTTAGTAATTGCTTTTCGTTTTTTTTATTTATTTGCTTATTGGATATTTTTTATTGTTTAATATTTGAGATTCTTAATCTGTTATTTATTATTACAACTCGCACACCACCGAACTAAGGACAGTGGAAGGGGTCTCAGCCTGCTAATGGCTCCCAGTATCCCCCCAGGTAAGACCACAACAGACATTGCACATTTCAGGAAACTTGTGGGGAAAGGATATTTTACCATTAAAATGGATTTTAAAAATGTTACTATAGTTAATTTTTAACTGAGTACTATTCAACTATGTAGCAAACAATGTTTGACTATTTTATAACAAGCGTATTAAATGATGACTTTTTTTTTTAATCTTTACCAGGCCGAACAAAACCAGCAGAACATTCGAAGCTTAGTGACCAAGGTGCTACGTGTGTTTGTAGATGCTTTTCCTCATGTTCCTGAACATCGTCGGCTACCAATATTTGTTCACCTATTGAACACTGTGGGAACTGCAACCTACCTTCACGTTTGCTTAGCTTTACTTCTTGAGAAGATATCCAACAAAGAATCAAAAGACGAAACGAAGGTACAATATCCAGTTCCTGCTTAATACAGTTAGACATAGCAGATGATCCACGTCAGTAATGTGCGTTGGAGACCCCTTATGAACGTTGATGACTTAACTCCTTTTAATAAACTTATCTCCCTCCTTTCTACTGTCTTCGTTTTAAACTAGAGAGATATAAATGCAACTACATCCTCACGTTTAGCTTGGAGATCGATTCTAATCCCTTAACCGCGTTTCCAGAAATAAAGCAATGCTTTACAAGGCTTCCCCTGTCACTAGTCTTTACATTTCAACCAGCTTTAATACACGTTTCCATTATAGTCCTAACTTAACCACTTTTATTCGTCTCAGTCGAAGAGCGCTCACAAAAACAAAATTATTTTCAAAACATAAAAGGTATTTGAAAGAACATAATAGTTAAAAATTATCATCAATATAATACAAAACAACGGTAACTCCAAACATTGTCAACATATTTTTATTGAACATCATCTACGTTTCGGCTAGGGTTTAGTCGAAACCCTAGTCGAAATCCAAGTCGAAACGTGGATAATGTTGAATAAAAATATGTAGACAATATTTGGAGTTGCCGTTGTTTAGTAATTTATCAAAATACTCATTGGTTCCCGTGATCATTTATACGTTTTATTGAAACCTTGAAATAGTGGGATCATTTTCTGACCGTTGAACTCTGTAGAGACTGGAACGCTAACACCTTATCCCGGTAGTATGAATGAATGAAGCCGAAATGGGAGCAGCCATGTGGGTCCAAAACACGCGAAAAGTTCTCCTGAGACGGCAAAGCGGAAGAATCGCCAAGGGTGGATTTATTTGAATGAGGTGAATTGTATGGGCGGTTATTTCGAGAGCCGTACTTGACTCACAATTCACCCGGGCAAAAATTTTGTGCAAGGCGCCCCCCTCGGCCCTCTCTAACTCACCCCAAGCTCCTTTTATAATAAATAATTGCACACCGGTACTACCGGTATAAAACTAAACGAGGGAAAGTACTTTTGTGGAAACAAGTGTTTCCTGTGCTTTTAGTTTTCTCAAAATGTAATTGAAAATTTAACACAGGCACTTCCCAGCCTTGACAGGTACAAGGTCGTCAATTAACGACGAGAAGTCGAGACACTGATTTAACATACGGTTGAGCTTCGCAAATTATTTTTGAATCCAGATAACCATGGCAAAAAAGTCAAATTTTTGTTTGGGAAAATCTCGCCCCATAAAATCTTGCGCCCGGGGCAATCGCCCCAGTGACTCCCTCCTTGGTACGTCACTGGTTATTTCTGACCGATACTCTACTTAGTCCAGTAGTCTGTTACGATAAAAAAGAAAACTGTCAAAGAAAACCTCCAAGTTAAATAAGTTTTTGGCTATTCGTAGTGTTTCGTCGTGTAGGGTACCAGGAGGTGAATGCATTTTGACCTTCATATCAGCCTACATGGTGGCTTCAAAACTGAGTTTCCAGTTTGAAGTTCCTGTCTTTCTCGAGTTCACTAATCCCGATAAAAAACTATTTTCATTTAAATTTCGACTTTGTTACTAAGTCGTTGTCAAATCAAGTAGTTCGACTTTCCAGGTACATTTGTTATTCCTACCCAATTATTGCCTCTGGTCCTTGTGTATCTCCAATTTACTCTTGGAGCGTGGTTGATAAATATATGTTAATGTAATTTTTAAAAAATTGGATACAAATACATCTTTGTTTCTTTCGTTCTTCTTCTGCATACTTTAGGGGATTATACAACATCTTGCCACTTCACGTCATCACTTCACAACTTGCCTCTCCAAACCCAACTAACACCCAGATTCCTCACAGTATACATAGAATTTTTATTTCGTGATCACCAAACGTACTTCATCACAAATTGTGCCGCAAACTTTGAAGTACTTTTTGCATTAATTTGTATGGTTTTAATCGTACAGAAACTTGTTACCATACTTGAACAGAAGTGCGAAAAATAGCGGCTTGCTTCGTTTTGTGAATGTTATAACACAACTTCCGAATTTGTTTAGGGTAATACGCGAGAATCTGGATTAATATTCTCCATTTCTTTGTGCAACGAATTTTCACCAGATAAACAGGTAAACGTTTCGTACTAATCGCCAAATTAATGTTTATTATTGCTTGCGTGTAAATTAATAACAACAGGGTCCTTGAATGATCGGACATTTAGTCATTGTCAAAGTGGATACCAGACAGGACAAACTACTTTCTCGTATATTTCTATCAGAGTATGCACCACACTTAGTAATCTTTCACATACTCGATACTTAAACCTGAACAATTCAAATTTTAGATGACTTCACTGGTCAGTCTTTTGAAATTCATCGCCTCATTACCAGAAGAAAAACCAGAAGGTTTGCTTCACATTTTTTTTGATATTATTTCCTTCTTTAGTAAGTTTCCACTGTCTGAAATGTTTCTTTGTTCTCCTGAAGGATACATCAGAAAACGTCGCGCTGACACTTCTGATGTTGTATTTGACGTCAATTCGCATTCTGAGAAAGAGTTACATCAATTTAAACTGTCTGTGATGGAATTAATTCTTCGTATTCTTGGAAATGACAACTTTGTTATAAAGGTGTGTGACTACCATTATGCGTGATAATCTTGGTGGGATGTATTGTCACTCTCAAAGACTATTACATTACAAATACCAGAAGTATCAGGCTGTAGTACTGAATGCCATGTTGGTTTCTTTCCTCGGAACAGTTTTGAAAATTTTAGCCGATGCTCACGTGGTAGACTTTGTGTTGGCTGAAAACTGTCGTCCTTTTTCGTAGAGCCGTTTAAGGTGTTTTTCTTCTTTTTTTTTTCAGTTGCATGCGTAAGTTACACGAAAATGTAGTGAAGGAACTATAAGCCTGACGACCTTGTTAATCTGTTCATATTGCCAGTAGTCGTTCTCTTGTCTGAACATTACAGGCGCAAACAAAGGGCTTTTCTTGGGAACGGGACATGTTTCTCTGTAGGATCATCCAACGTTCCCCAGCAGAAAGAGTTATCTCATATTCTATCACCAGATACCCCAAACGAACACTGAAAGGTTTTAAGTCCTTATCTAATGCGTGGTTGTTCTTTTTTACGTGTCTGTGGTCGTTGTGACTACATACGGCAAAAATTCACGAAAGTTCCTCTTTACATGTTGTATAACGCTTAAGTTGATGATTTGGAGGGCTATTTTCTAAAATTTGGGAAGAAGAAGGAAACCAACTGGTTACTGGGGACGGAAAAGACGTCAAAGTAGGGACACACGAAAACATCGCATTGAGATCTTTTTGCAAAATACGAAGAAGAAAGTGAGTGAATTGAATGGATTTTTCGAAAACGAGATCGTCAAATGAAAGGAAAAATAATTCTCATCGATAAAGGCTAAAAGGACTTCGACATAATAAAAATTACGGCGACATAATAAAAATTACGCGCTTCGGACTGAAATGAAAGGATACACTTTGGCACGGATTTTGAGACAGGGAATTCTGTAAATTTGCCATATCGGAGATGTTTAATACTCAAAGATTTCACACGTATGGGTAATATTTTGGTTGAGGTTAGCATAATCTGTAAATATCAAAGCTTAGTTGTTCTGTTTTGAATGTTTAGACCGTGTGCAGCACAATTTTTGTTATGATGAACAACATGAAAGCTCCACGTTTGTTCCCTAAATTATTTGAAACATTTTTGGCAAAATTGACCTGACTTGTCCAATTCTGTTGAAATTTGTGTAATCCATGTTATTCCAGTCATACTATTTCACCATTGTAATTGCTGAAGAATGACTCGGCGAGAACTCAAATCTTTTGATGGATAGTGGACGAATTTATTACGCATAACGTCAACGGGCTAAGTTATTTCTCACCTATCAGGTGATTAAATGCGTTTTCGTCCGGGAAATCTTACGTGAAAATCCGAACAAAAGTGTATACATTACATGCACGTGTGAAGTGGCTCGTCAACACCGTCTCCCAACTATAATACCAGTTCGAAGCCTTTTTTGCCCTTTTCGACATCGGAGGAAGGAAAGGACATTCTCTTCATATTTCGCTATATAAACTCGTGCGCGATGTTTGAGCCTGCCCCTATTTTGACGTCGTTTCCGGCGACCTATCACCAATTTTCTCTCCTACCCTCATTTTAAAATAACTTCCGAGCGAGTTTGACGTACTAGTTTAAGATAGTTGCAATGATCGTGAAAATTTAGATTGCCCACGCGTTGGCTAAATGTAGTTACTTTAAAATTTTAAAATATGAGAAATATGCCACATTAATGGAATCCCATTTACAACCGTTGCCCCACCCCACAACTACATCCTGGCTGCCAACCAGGCAAACAGAACTTATCTGCATTTCCAAAGCAGTGGATTTTCTTCTGTTTTTTTTTTTTATGAACGTGCTAACCTATCGGTTTTCTTCAACCCGTAATTCTCCCACAACTCGCCTGTGTATTGTTGAAAACGTCGTTATGTTATCTCTTATTTTGTAGATTACACACTTGCCTGACGATAAACACGATGAGATGAAACAATTTTATTTGAGGTATTCGCAGCTTTTAATTCTGGGATTAGTAAGGCTTAATTTGTGTTGATATTCAAAGCCTGCTGTGTTTGTTAATTAGGAGAGGTGACTACTTTAGTATCGTACAGTGGAGTCAATGAGATGTGATCAATCAGACACTCTTGCTTGGCTCCAAAGTGTCCACATTGGGCTATTCCTCTGTATTATTGAATAAGTAAGATTTTAATTAATAGAATATTCGTATTAAATGTCGAGAATATTTTGAAGCCTTGTCCGGTCGGGGTTATCCTGTTATTTTATTTTAACCTTCTCAGATGCCTAGTGAATGACCCAGTTTGGCCTAAAAAATTGATTTGAATAACCAAATTCCTTTTTATCATTACAAGCAGTAATACTGGAAAATGAAAACAAGCGAGCGGACTAGCCAGAGGGGGAGGGGGGGTTATTAATTTGATATATGATGGCACCTCTTAATTTGTAAGGAGGGGGGACTTTGAGGAATATCAAAAGTTTGATGATGCCTGTAGCATGAAAAAACAATATTTTTATTTTTGGGTTTACGGTGAGTCGTATCCTTAAATTTTTTTGCATTCTGACGCATTTGAATTACAAGAATATTCCGAATTTGGTTGATTCCAACCTCGAAATTTGTTCGTTTTGTTTAGTTTACTTGAAGAAATCCTTAAGTACGTAACATCTCTATCAAAATCACTAGAGAGTAGCAACCAAGAGATGACGAAAAAGTTTTTACGTGTTTTGTTACGTAAAGTTTCAGATGCCTTGGAGGAGGTAACTTTTTCTTTTTGTTTTTTTTTTGTCGTAGTGAATTTCATTGTGTACGTTCAAGAAGAACAGTAGTTTTCTCTTAAACTCATAGTTTTCATAGCCAGCGCTTTGTTCTCGCGATAACAACCCATTCGTAGTACACTTCAACGACTTTCTTCCTGATTTAATGTATGGTTTAATCGAAAGGAATTGCGTACGCTTATGCTCGAGAGCTTTCGCTCTGCAGCCAGCCTTTTTGTCAGTTCAGTTGACTGAACATTAGTTCAGTTCCAACCTCATGGTCAGCTCCTAAGGTTGTAATTTTCGTGACGTAGTACTATAAATAGGCGCACATAACGTACAATGGGCTGCAAGTGTCTTACTGTAGTTAGGGTAAGATTGTTTAAACAATGAAATGTGCAATTAGAATAACGCCAGCAGTACCATGGTAATATTACAATTTGGAACGGCTCATTTAATTTAAGTTTTAGGAATTCTGAATTATGAAACCAAGTGTCGAAAAAATTTACCTTTGAAGATTAATAATTCGTGTACGTGGAACTTAAAACGAGGAGTTGACCATTGGAATAAGAAGTAACATTTGGTGTGTTAACAGTCAGACTACTGAGTAGATTGATCTTTGAAGAGCGCAACTTAAAATGAGACAATGACTGCAAATATATTCATGGTCATCTCTCGAGGTTCATATCTCATTAATGCGCGGAAGCACTACAAAAAAAAGTCTCCGACAAAATAAAAAACAATTTATGGTAAAGGGAACAATACGCATGACATTGTTTATCTTTATCAAAAACATGGTTTTTGAAGCACTTTAGGTGAATCAAGGTTAGAGTTCTACTTCACTTTGCTTTGATTACAATGTGATTGTACGGTGACCTAAAAGTAGATTACATTTAAGTGAAAGACACTGACGTTTTTTTTTGAATTATTGTTTACGATATGTTGTCGTGTTTTTGGAAAATTAGTTATTTGTTCTCGTATTTCTACCTATGGTCGCCACAACTCTTCCTTTTTCAGATTTTTAGTACATTAACAAAAATAAACATTTTAATGTTGAAACCAGCCACATCATTTGATTCGAAAATTGGCTGCTTCTAAGGACGTGGAAGCGTAAATCCCCGCCACCAACCGTCCTTCTCAAGAGTATACTAAACTAGACGATCAAATTCTACGAATATTTAATCATATTAATAGGTTTAAGCCGTTTATTTTTTTCAAACCAACACCGCAGTCATGATTCAACATCTTTCTGCAGCTCTTCCTGCCTAATGAAGTTATATTATTTCTGCAATATATTTCATTATTTCATGGTGAACCTATAAACGTGATATGGTATCACGTTTCGTATCAATTGAATACGATGATTTTTAAAATAAAGAAAAATGCTGTGTAAAGGTGTTTACATTATAGGTTTTCTCATTTGTATATCTTTTGAAACTGAGTATCTCAAGAACCGAGCGAGATACAGACGTATTGTCATTTATATTTTCCAACCTTGAGAGTCCATTCAACAAGAAAAACTTGATTTTCATTTCACATGCACATTGATAGCACTTATAGTTTATCTGTTCTACCCGATGTGTGGCGGCATTGTGCGAGACGAAAACGTTACTTTGGACATTTCATCTGTCTTGCCCTGTTGGTTACATCGTTGACGAACTTATCTCTCAACAGAGCACGGCCTTTAATGCTGTTCAATTACTTTAATCAAATTTGCCGACTATTGTTCTCATGTAAACCAAACCTAATATTTGAAGGAGTCCATATCATAGAGTTTATGCAAAACTATAGGGGGAATAAGGGCCTAAAGTTGGGGCCAAATTGAACGCAGGCATTTTGAGTAAATTGGGAAACAAATTGTTCTTCTCCAGGCCCTTTTCCGTCCGTTCAAGTACCTCGAGGTCGAACAACTGAAGTTTAGGAAATTGCTTTGTGTTTGTTTTTATCAACTGTATAGCAAAAATAAAAATTAAAACAAAAACTTCTTTTTTAGGTATTAGTCGGCTATTACTTTTGCCTTAATTGTTTTACATCCTCTCCTTTAAAAGGAAAAAAAAGAGACCAAAGTGAACTGGCCTTTCACCCTGACCTTGAACTTATCATCCGGACATGTCTGTTATGACCCCAGATTATCCAATGTGGCCGCAATCAATTTTCTCCCACGTGGTTAAGTGGTATTTAGTGACAACGCCCCCTCCAGTTAATATATAATCTGTATGATCCTAAGAAGAGAAAGTAGATTTTTGAGAGTCAAAATCAGACGTTTAAAAGTCTTAACTTTGTATGCTTCTGACAATCAAAAATTTACTCTCGCTTTATATTGATTCCATTTCATGTGACTGAGTGTAAATGCCTCAGATTGCTTTAATATGCACTCCATTCCTGATAACTGTAGCATTCGTTAACGTTATACATACTCATGGACTGACGTATGTTCAACTTGTTTATGCTATTTGACTGCGTCAAAGGATTTTTGACTCGGACGTGGCGGGAAAACATACAGACCTGAAAGTTTTGAACGTAGATTACAAAGTTACCGTTCAAGACCCGTTCTGTAATTTATATCCAAAACTTTTCAAGCCCTAGTAACGTCAAACCGTGTCTAATTCTTCACCTGGCTTCATTTGAAACTTGTTTGTTCAGGTTTATGGCTCTCGTGCTAATAAATCTGACTAAGTAATAAGATTCCAAGAGGACTTTCTGATGGAAATACTGAGATTTGCACTAATCAAGAACTCGAGGATTGTTTGTCTTACGACCACCAAATTTTCAGTCTCCAACTGTCCTGTTTGGAGCACTGGATTTTGGGATTTTCAAGTGACAGTGATAAGTGGCATGACTTCTAATTGTGATAACAACAGAGGTGTTCTCTGACCAAAATATTTTATTACTACGAGCTTTCGATTGCCAGTCTGCAATCTTCAACAGGTAAACAAACAATGATGAAATTTGAAGATGGGCTCTACTATATAGGAGGTAAAAATAGAGTCGATGAAATTTGGCCGTGTATGAATAATGAGGTGGTGTTTCCGTGATATCGAATTTTTAATGTTATGGTTAGCGGCATTTTTTAACATTAAAAATTCAATATCACCCATCTTCAAAATTCATCATTGTTAATTTATCTGTCGAAGATTGCAGACTAGCAATCGAAAGCTCGTAGTAATAAAATATTTTGGTCATAGAACGCCTCTGTTGTTACCATGAATAATCCTGACCGCGCAGCTGGTAAATCCGAAATGTCACTTTCAAAATTAATATTTACCAAGTTTTTGACACTTTAAAGTTGAATGAACTCCTTTAAATAGGAAAGCGATTTCCTAGTAAAAAATGTGGGAAGAACCCAAAAATTTGAAAATTTACTGACCCAATTTCGCTTCATACGTGTTACGAAACTTTCTGGAACCTTTTTCGGTTCAATACTGTTAGCTGGTTTTTTGCAGCAAGCCAACCAAAAAACCTTGAAAAAGTCGTTTACCCTTTGCCTTTCATTGTTGTCACTTTATAAGTTGTTAATTTTACCCTGGCTAACCCCGGACAATTTTACTTCGGCTTGCGCTAGAGGATTTCATTTGTCATGGGGTAAGCTCCTAGAAACCTTCCAGATAAAGTTATTAAATCCCAGATGTATGCCTCAAATGATTTAGACATACTCACCATCAAAATCTTCTGACAATTTCCCCCAGTCTGAATAGGATTAAAGAAAATTCGTACCTTCCTCGCAGTGTTCAAAGAACTTCCCCATAAAATTTTTACTAATTCATAATTCAGCAAATGGTCTTTTGAACGGCGAGCCCCTGAGATTGATTTGTGCGATTTTATTTTACAGGTTACCGATCTTCTTCCAGGACCTACGTTTGTTCATATTGTTTCTCAGCTTATTCATAATAGTAATTCAACTATTCGAAGAAAAACGATGGACTTATTTAACAAACGAGTGGCCGAAGATTCGGAATCATATTCGGGTAAAGAGGTAAAGAGGAGATTCATAGACTTGGGTTTTTCCTACATTGGCATCTACTCCTCTCGGTTTGCTTTTTTGAAATCCCTGGCGATCCAGAATTGAAAGTCAATCACATTCTCTTGTCGTATTGATGACTTGCAATCAATCCCTTAGGATTCAAAAGACAATGATACGGCGGCCATGCTGGTGCCACATACAATAGAAGCTAATGAGAATCTTTTGTGAAAGTTCCACCAACATGGCTGTCATGACGTTACATGCAAGCCACCTATTAAATCTTTTGCTTTTCATCGCCAGAAAATACACTATCATTAACTCCAACCTCAAACTCATTTACGCAAAAATACATTCATTTTATTCAATCGATATTCATTAGCGTAGATACGCAACCATTTACATCAAAGGGCATTCCACAGCGCCAACAGATGACCATTAACACCATTCTACTGTACATTAGGAATAATAAAATTTCAATTACGCAAGAGAAATATCTGGCGTATGAGTACAAGGAGCCTATAGCAACGTTAAACACGAAGTGGTAAATTGTTTAAGTCTTCTTGTAGTGAAGTACAGACACTTGGAGCTGTGCTGCACATGACGCCGAGGCGGCCATGTTAGTGGTGCGCGGAGAATCAGTGACCGGGAATAGGAAATGACCTCTAACGTGGCAACCTTGTTTTTGTCTTTTAATCACAAAGTACTGCAACTGGCCTTCACCTGTCGGAACTAATTGATCACGCACATGTTTTTGGCTTTTTTGGTATTTTGTTCATCAGTTTTGTTCATTAATCAACGGAAAATAAAAATCTTTTTTCGTTTGTCGTTATAGATGTCGACGCTCTTGCTTCTACTTGATGCTGTGATAGTGTTAATCCAAAATGAAGAAGAGACTGCTGTAAATAAACAGTCAGCTTTTTACACGGTGATAGTTCTTGCACGACTCTTGGGTGACACTCACGCTCTTACCTTAAAAAAGGTATTATTTCAACTCATTTTAAATTGACGTCATTATTATCATTAACCAAAAAATACAGAATATCATTTATTTTTTGCTTGGTGTTTCATAGGTACTTGCTGTGGCAATTACATCAGTTTCTGATAAACATACTAAGCCACAGGTAAATACGATAACAATGCCTGAGATTACTTACATTCTCTGTTGAATTTTTGTTTTAAATCTTTGCTTTCACTTCCACTTTCCACTTTCATTCTCTCCGTGATCTTCATATCACCTTAACCTCCATTTCGATTGTTACCCTCATTTCCTCCTTCATCGTCATCTCCAACATCATCCTCTCCCTCTTCCATCCTCTCAACCATTTTTACCTTTGCCCTTACTAGCAACTCCATCTCCACCTCCGTCTTCACGTTCATTCCCGTCCCATCTCCTATCTTTGTCTTCACGGTAAAGTCCGTCTCTTTACCCTTTCAGCCTGTTTTTATGCTTTTTAACTTTTTACCGATTTCACTTTATTAACTTTGCCATTAACTTTTTGTTTCGCTTGATCTAGGTTGTTTCCAGTGCTTTACTGTGTTTAGCTGAATTATGTTCTCTACTTAAAGTCCATACAATACCTTTTCTTTCCAAATTTTTCCCATCTGTGTTGAAAATAGTGGAAATGAAGGAAATTGAGGCAAGGTAGGATAAATGAAATGCGAACGTGAACACTTTGACACCTGATAACGGCATTTGTTGTCTTCATTAATTTTACTGTGGCTAAGATCAGACAATTTCACTGTGGCTAACATCAGACAATTGTACTGTAGCTAACATCAGACAATTTTACTGTGGCTAACATCAGACTATTTTACTGTGGCTAACACTAGACAATTTTACTCGTATAAGGGGAAACTCCAGCAGGCTTTAAAGGATTAAATTATTAGCTAACATTCTTAATCTACTGGAAAGATGTTTTATCATTTTACTACAGCAAAGGCCAGACGATCTGATGAAACGGTTTGGCCCGTCTCGGTCAACCCTCTTATTGACTAGATACGTGTTCTGTTATTTTACTATGACGAACGTTATATCATTTTACTCTCGGTGACGCTAGACCATTTTACTTGCTGAATGCAGACTGTGGACATGAAAGAGTTAAACAGGATTTCTTGCAGAAATTATCACAAAGGAAGAACAGAACTTAAAGAAATGTGGAGAAAATGTCAGGAGGTCTGGCAGGATGCCTTCGTGGAAAATATTTGCCGTACAGAAATGGCCTGTGATGCTATTTCTGAAACAGTGTGATCATCTGAAGGCTGTAATTTTAAGAAAATATTAACGCGTTAAATTAGTAATTGAAGCTTCGCCTGATATATTTATCACACCATACAACTAAAATATATAAAACGATCAATGTAAATGTTAACGCCAAAGGTCAAGATTTTGATTGCTTCTGCTTTCTCTTCGCTTTATGACACTTACATATGAATGTAGAAACTGTGTTGAGCACTATTTATTGTGTACGTCATGTAAGCGGTATCAGCAAAACTTTCGTCCCGTTGACAAGGGGCATCATCAGAGTATCTAATATCGTGATGCAGTCCCGTTTCACCTGGGCGACAACATAATTATATCTTATAGCAATAATTTTTATTTTATTTTATTTTATTTATTTATTTTATAAGTCGAATAACAATTTACTATGATTATTATTATTATTATTGTTATTATTATTATTATTATTATTATTATTATTACTATTTTAATATTTTATTGATATTTGATCTATTTATGTCTTCACATTTGTTGACACCCATTTCCTCTCTTTACTTTTGTCACCTTTTGATCCCTGGTCCTTAGCGTCTCTCTGCCTCTTTCTTTCGCCCTAGGCGTTACGCTAACACTGTCTCTATGGATGCTGTAATGTATAAAGCGAAACGTAACATTAGAGTTTTGTTATGCCTTTATTCGAATTTTGTGCTGGGCATTAATATTCCTTTCAAAGCTACGCTCTCCGCGTGGTCAGTCTTTTGCTGATGCTAGTGTACATTGTCATTCCTCGTTTTAGGTACTCCTTTTACAGAAAGTAACATCAAATCAAATAGTTTTTTATCTTATTTTTCATTGTTAGGAACGACGTTTTGTTGTTGAGCGCTTTGACTGTTGTGCACAAAGTGGTACAGTCTTTACCCAATTTTATCAGTCCTTATTTACAGAATATCATAACTCAGGTACGTTAGCTTAATTCGTAATTACTCTGCTACTTTAACGTTAACCATTCTGTTCACATCTGTTGCTGCACACCAATCTCGTTGATTACCGTGGTAGTATATATCAATGTAGTAAGTGGTTAGCTTTTGTCACCGAAATAATTAACGAGGGGTGGTGAAAGTTCGCGAAATAAGGATTAATTTTACTTGAGGTGAAAAAGAGTCCATCCAGCTGTACATGAGCTATGAATAAACAAATTGTTATAAAGGATCATCGGCTGTAACACAGGAATTGTGCTGAAGCTCTGTTATGTCAATACCTGTGTTTGAATAGGTCTGTCCAAACATGAAAAATTTCCCACTAAAAGCTTGCTAAAGTTGGTGTTGCTTGTTCGTTCGTATTTTCCATTTGGATACTGTGTTCCAAACAATGTAGATGTTGTTCGACTGTCGAAAATTTTGATAAAAAATCCAAAAAAACTCGCCAAGTGGCACAAGTTTTTCCCCACTTCTTCTCCGGTCTCGCAATATCCCGCGTGTTTGGATCACAGTAGTTAAATACGAAAAACCATTAGGTATTTCTTAAGTAGAATTCTATTATTATGATGTCCTCTTTTCTGTTGTTGTAGTTCACGATGGTCCAGAAGGATCACATTTGAGTTTTCAATTTCGACTGTTCAGTTTCCTATTTTAGCAGTTTAATTTTGTATTTTAATAGCTGAGCTTTTGACTCTCGTTTTTCAAGTATGATTGTTCAGCTTTTTATTTTGGTATTTCAGTTTCATATTTTAATAGCACAGTTCTGGAACCTGACAGTTCAATTTTGAAATTGGTTGCAGACCGGTTGTCAACTTTGACAGTTCAATTTTGTAATTTGTTAGTCGAATAGTAATCCCAACAGCGATATCCTGCATCTAGTATGTAACGACTAACTCAAAATGGGAAAGCATTTAAAAATCAAGTATGAAATTAATGTTTAGAAGGATGTTGTCTGAAAATGTTTTGCCAAATTAGGCCCTGAAGGTGTCGAAAGCAGAACCAAGGGAGTGATTATATGGAGGCTAGCCAGCCCTCTTTATAGCCCTCCTGGTTTGAGAGCTGATTTAATCATAATGGCATCTGGAATAGAACTGCTAAAGAGACAATGTACAAGAAGTGTACTGGACAAAAAGACGGGAAAAGAAGTAGGATACTCCTTCATATTCTCTTATAGAAAGCAAATACCTTTCAAAAGAAGAACACATCAAATGTTACACCATTTCCTACACCTTTCTCTCCTTTTCCTTGATTATGAATAATTTCAAATGCTTTGTTTTGTAATGGATTCCTCTTGAAAGGGGCTTACCATATCCTTGTATGTACATGAACAACGTAGTTTGAATCACTTCGAGTGCCCTTGAACTGGTTGTTCAAGACAAATTAAAACCTTCGCGGTCTTCGTGGGTTGCTGCAGGTCGACAAGGAGAATTTCCAAGGCTGAACTACTGATAACGTTGATCTATTCACATAAACAGGCTTACTGCTGGTGATTAGTAGTTTTTGAATGGTGAAACTAAAGTCGGGCTAAAGAGTGGTTAGAACATTCTTTTGTAAAATAATTTTCGATAACTAGGTTATTGTTGGAATCTTGGCTGTTTGTTGAAATATTCCCGGTTTTGATTAATTGATTGAAACTTCATTTGAATTCGGATTTAAATTAACAGGACGTAGTGCTAGTATCTCCGATTGATGAACTCTTTCCCGGCGGGATAAGACTTCTATTATTTTACTCTGGCTATCTCCAGACGATTTTACTCGTCAACTGGGGAGCTCCCACCTCGTAAGAGTTAATTAAATTAAAAATAAAATTTATATTAAGATTATTGAGACTAACTAACAATCTAACTATTTACAGTTACAACCCCTTACAACCCCGGAAGGGTTTGGAATGCGATGCCTCCTGACCTCAGGATTGAGTTGGCTGTTTCTTGTGCCTCATCTTGTATCACTTCGTCCTTCTTATGTCTTTTTGTCATCCGCAATTAGCAAAGCATTTTGAACAAACAACTTCTGAATTTTATAACATTGAAACATGATGAAGTTTCTGATTGTGGAAAACTACTTGTTGATTCGGAAACTGCACTTGAACTGTTACGTTCTAGCAGTGTCAGCTGCAAAAGATAGATCATATTCATCATCTCTCGTATCCAGATAGATACCAAGATCTGAAATCTGTTACGAAAACTTACTTTGTTCCAAGGTGTCCTTCTCTGGATCTTCAGAATTTAGCTCGTATTATTAATAGGTGGAAATAAGCTAACGAAGAGTACAAATTATTTTCCTTACTATAATTAGCGACCGTGTCAAGAAACCAACGAATCCATCCCTGTGCAGAAATCGCAATATACTTTGCCATGTCTTCTAAAAGACTGAAATTACTGTGCCTAGGAAAGAATACTGCACAGGCTGTCTTGAAACTGGTGTAATTTTAAGGTCTCAGAAGCTATATAAACAATAAAATGGTTCCCATCACTCCGCATTGTTTGTAATATTCCTTCTCCGGTGGTGTGTAGACGCTCATGGAGCTCATATTCTTAGAAGAACAATTTCTGAGCCCGAAACGGGGATCGAATCCGCACCCTCCTGGCTGGCGAGCTCAGGTCCTGGTCCGACGTACGTGCTGCCTATGAGTTGAGGTAGCCGCTGACCACGATATGACCCCGTTTTCGAATGACATGAATATTTTACACAATATGTATGAGGGAGCTTTGATATCACTGACGATTGCGGAAAATTCTAACTTTTCAAGCAAAGCCTGTGAACTTTTTTTGCTCTGGACCCAGCTATTTCGGTCCATTAGAAGATATGGCAAAATATGTTGCGTTTTCTACTCAGGAGGTGGTCCATTCTTTTCCTAAGTAGCGGTACAATTACTACAGCTCGCAGGTATACACTGTGAATAAGTTTCATTTCACTTTTTCTTTGCTTTGCCATACTACAGCCATCGTACCACTTTACGGTAATGTTCGTTACTTTCGTTTCTCGCCTGTTCCTCCATCAGCTCGGTTTCTTTTTTGATTAAGCGACCCACTCAGGAGACTAACTGTCCATTCATTCAGTTCCAGCGCTTTCAGCCGACATTTTGCCATGACTTCCCTCGCTGTTGTTACCTTTTTCTTCACCTTTTATCAAGTCCTGGTGTTTCTCAGGCTCTTTGAAAGCTGCTTTCGTTATCATGGCGTCCTTTTTGGTACGACGACCGGGTGTGTTAGACTTTTCAAAATGTGGGCTGAGTTTGAGTTCAAAAAAGTAAAACTGCAATATGGAAATTACAATACTGGCTAGCCACAGATTTCAATCTTCGTCTGCAAAATTTTAAAACTGGAATGCCACTAATTGCAAAACTTAACGGTGGCCATGTTCAAAATACAGATGTCAAAATATGAAACTAAACTGTCAAGCTGAAATCTGGAAATTTCAAAACTGAACTGTAGGAATACAAAAGTGGTCTGTCAAAATATCAGAGTAAACTGCCAAAAATGAAAACTGAACCTTGAGCTTTGTCGACCGTCGTAGTTGTGTTGGTGTTCGTGTTGTTGCTGTTGATGATGTTGTCATTTTTGCTGATTTTGTTACTGTTTTTATTGCTTTTGCTGTTGTTGGTGTTGTAACAGTACTTGTTGTTGTTGTATTAGTAGTTGTTATAGCTGTTTTTGTTTCTGTTGTGGTTGTTGTTGGTGCTAATGTTGTTGTTGTGCAGCTTCTGCTGTTGCTCCTGTTGCTGTTGTTGTGGTTGTTGTTGTCACAGTTGTTCTTATTGTTGTACCTGCTGTTGCTGTTGTTGTTCCTCGACTTCGTTTGTCATTTATAATTTGTTGTAGTACTACAGACGTTATTTATAAAGATGCCTTTTAAAATATTTTATGACCATGTAAATTAACTTCACCGGCAGCGTCCCCGTGTTTGTTATTCAAAAACTCTTTGTTTCCAAAGAGGCGAGTGAGGCTCGAATCATGGAATATTTAAGTTGGCAGCCATTATGAACATGGTCTATTGCTGTTGCCGTTGTTTCTTAATGTTTCCTATTTCTAACTTGTATTTCTGTAAAGTTGCTGTCACCATCATTCGTGCAATTTGGCGAGAATTTAAGTCACAAACAATTGACTTGGAAAAATCAAGTCGTGGATCGAGCTATCAGTTTGAGGTAAGGAAATGTTAAACTTCCACGAAGTTGTCGCTGAACTTCAAACTTGTCACTGGGGCTCGTGCAGAAAAGATTATGCTTGTATTTACTTTGGAAAGCATTGAAAGACTTCTTACATAATTGAATAATTTAGGGCTAGTGCCATTCGTCCGATTTTTTGGTGACGATCGGACACAATTTCCTTGTAAACATTTTTGCCATCATATGTTCTTCTTAGCATAAATAATGGGCATGTTGTTATCCTGTTCCTACTGCATATTGTCCTTCCAGAATACGAATGAGTTAAGATTACATGTGTCACCAAGTTTCAAGAGAGCAGATTTTCGAATATCAGTGTTTCGGAAAGCATTCAATAAGGGTGAAAAACTAGAAGAAAACACTCGCATCAATTTTAATCAATTCTACGACTTTTATCGGGCAAACTCGTAAAGAGGATCTATATTATTGAGAAACTATTTCTGTTTATTTGACAAAGCTTGCCTTTGGTGCTCAATGTCAAAATGGAAAAAAGCTAGTATTATGCAAGAACACTGTTACACAACTTTGTATCATAATTTTGTTTATTCTTATCCTGGACTTTTTCCAAAAAGGGTTATTGTAAAAATTCCCTACGACCTTTTTTTCACAACACTGATTTTACGTTAGGTTCTTAGTCAAAATATGAGACTGACGTTATTCAAGAAGACTGTTCTGAAGGTGCACGAAGTTGGGAACTATTTGAGATACTAACCAACTGAGCCCATCTTGATTCTGTAAACTTAGTAAATAAAATGTGACAATGCTTGAAGGAAGTTGAAATTTTCTGCGGCAGGCTTTGAGAGGGTTCAAAAAGGTTTTACTCTTTGAAATAGGAAGTTTTTCGGCTGGTGAAAAATTACGGTCTAAATAACAGGTTAACTGGTGATCCTGGACAAGCGATGATTATTTTTTGAGCAACCAACTCTTGACTAACAAATTTACCCTTTCTTTTAGAGCGGATATTGCTGTTTTAATAAAACCCCGTATTTTGATCCCTGTTTTACCCCAGTGTTACGAGGATATCGCTCAGAAAGGAAATAATGTAAGTTTTGTACAATTTTGTTGCTGCGGGTAGTCGAATGGATTGAGAGACGGACGGGCAGAGGGTTGGGTACAAGTATTGCTTCTCAATTGCAAAGAAGCCAAAAATTAACAGAAGCTGTGTAAACTCTTCGCAGTTTTAGCTAGGCTAAGAAACCTCGTGAAGCAATGACTCATTTCCGAGCTGGTTTTTTCCTCAATTTTAAGACGAGGCCCTGTTCAAAACCTTTTGTAAGACAACGAGTTTTTGACTCACGTGGAAATAAAACGTATTGAAGTCCTAGGTTTTGAACTAGCGCTCGTTTTGAAGTGGAGGGAAGGTTCATTCGGAATGGCCAGCTAAACTAGAAATACTTGCACGCAACAACCCCTCGCCCACCCTTCCAATATATCTCTCGATAATCCGAGTAACGATGATAATTTTTCAAACTTCTCAAAAAGACAAATCCTCCTGACTATAACTGGAAGAGGACATACAATAAAAAAAAATCCACGCAGAATTTGGCCGCAAATAAACAACAATCCAAACTGGAAATTATTTTATATTTAAACTGCTTATAGTCATATTTACGTTTAAAATTTCAATTCTGCTTTATTAAAACAAAAAGTTTGGTGAGAATAACGTTGAACGGCTTAACAATTGGTAAGATGTCCATCTTTACAATTAAATTATTAAACAACGAATGATAGGATCAATATACCCTGAATTATTTGCCGGTTTATGGTAATTCGTGTCGTTTTCCAATTAGACTTCTCACTCATTTTGCCTTAAAGAAAGATTGTTTTATTAGATGACTAGACCTTCCGTCTTAAAAGTGGAGCATTCTCATAGGTTATCAAAAGGATACCAGCATTACGGACAGTTCATGATTGAATATTTTTCTGACATTTTTTTGACTTAAGAAATTGATAAATTATACGTTATCTCAAAGTTGGTTACAAATGTCTTTAAGATGTGCTATGATAAGGATTTATGCTAAGTATTCATCCGGAGGTACAAGACTTTGGTGACGAAGATGAAACGAATTACGAAATCGACGAAGTAAACAAAGAAAACATGAACGAATTCTGCAGTTTTTATCTCTGACCAGAAATCGGAAAATACAAAACATAAAACAAAATACGACAAGTAAACCTTGTGCAAGTTTTGCGAAAGAAGAACGAGAAAAGGGTAGTAAAAGACGTACTTTTTCCAAGGAAAAACATCAATAAAAAAGAAAAATGGCGTATAAACCTGCAACTCTTGGGTATTTTCAACTAAACATTCAGCGGCACCTCAACACAAAGGGTTCAACGGTAAATTTACACAAAGACGACTTTAAACTTTCGTGAGAGGTTTTAAAATCCTGACGAAAGCATTACCGGTTGAATACGGTAAAGGTCATCATGTACAAATCACTCTCGAAGTGAGAAAGGCTGAAGCGGACAATTGTTTTGCCGAAGGATAATTTGGTGACCAAAAACAAGTAGCTTTGCAGCGAGTTACCTGGTGGCTGTTTACCCTGCATTTTTGTTTCGAGCCAAAATTACATCCTGACGTCTTCAATGGGGCGACATTTCATAGCGAAAAATATCCTGATTGAGGCAATGAAATCTTTTTGTGTAATGCGGAGAAAGCATCCAAAGCTATCATGGCCTGGACAACTCTTCTGGACGACGAGTGTTCTACCCCACTTCTCAAACAATTGACCATGAACGCTGTCCGGTTAAATATTGCAAAGTGTTCAAAAATAATCGTCCTACTGAGATGAATGAACCAGAATCTTCATTCAACTTTACCAATAAACACCAGCAAAATCCAGGCTGTAATATTTGGTACAAGAAGTCTCTCTTAGGGAAGATTGAAGTCGGGAAGCTACTTTTGAAAGCTGCTCAAAACAATTCCGTTCGTAGAACTTGTACTTCAAAGCTACTCGATTCAGACGTATCTGTGATTGTGCAGCTCAGGTAAGTGGTTACCAGAACGTGAAAAGTCCCAAGATTTATACTAATCGACATCTATTCAACTTCAGCGAAGAATGTCGTTTTAATACAGTTAGTCGCTTAGCAAATGTCCTCACAGCAAGCGAGTTCCTTTACGTCTTTTGTTCATATAAATCAGAAAGAACCAAGACAAAGCGTTGCTGCAAAAAGTGAACTGTTGGCAAATGCATATTCCAAGGAGCTAACTTTGAGAACTGCTCTGTCAAGTCACAAATTGTCCAGTTACTGAGGTGGCGAAACCAGCCGCAGGCACCAAGAAAGCCATTTCCTTTGCCGGTCTTAAATCATTTACTGGCTTCAGTGTTCAAATAATGTAAACAACCTGCGAGAGATCCATACAACGGAAAAAAGAACCAGACCAAATCGATTTGCTTCAATACGGTACCTAAGTACGGTTTGTTCAACAACATACCAGTCCCCGAGTTTGCACACGGCATTTTTGAGTGACCGGAATCCATGGATATATAGTCATATAGAGACACAGATACACAATCCGAAAATTTTTCTCCCTAGTCACCACGCGTGTAAAAGGACTCCACGCACGTCGAGATTAGTACCCTCGCACCGCGCTTCGTGCAGTGGGCGAGGGGAAGTGATTGATGTGATTAAGGGATGCCTAGATAAGTCTAGATTAATTGAACTTGATAGGCCTGAAGATGTCGTGCTATAACTAAACCAGTGAAATTGATCCCATCATAACTGATTGAGCTACTCAAGTCTCTATTTATGCTCTATTTTTGCGAAAGTTAACTCCTGGTGTAAGATTAGTGGGAAAGAAGTGTCAAGAATGGCACTACAAGTTGGTTTGACAGCTTTTTTTTCTATTTGTTTAACAGGAATCTGTTATGGCTCTTTTTGAGTTACTTCGAGAATGTGTGACGCACATGAGTAAGGAAGATGTCAAAAATTACAACGAACAAATGTTATCTTTGTTTATTTCTGGCTTGGACTATCGTAGTCAATATGGCCAAGTAAGTAATGTTAGTACTTTGGTAGCATGACCATCCTGTTTATGCGTGCAGTTGCGTAGGTCACGCAGTAACATGATGCACTGTATGGTTTCTGTCGGTCAACAAGTTGAAGTGGTTTTAGTGTTAGCGTAAGGGTTTCCATATTAATTGGAAATATTTTGGACAATTTTGTCAAAAAAATTTCTTTTAATATATTTTATTTAAAATGTATTCTATAAACTCGCTCATCATGTCATAATGCAGGACAGTGGTTCTCAACCTCGGGGGTGTGTGACGAGTCTGCTTGGAAGGAGTGCCAAGTTTTCTTTTGAATAAATGTCAAATGCAATCGTAAAAGTGCTTTCTTCTTTGCATATTTGAAATAGCTGAAATTCACTTGCTATAACGCTGAGATATTTTCGAATTGTGCTGCTGTTTACATATCTAAGGCACAAGTTTAACTGAATAAAAAATAGACACTTCAACAGTTCGGTTACTGTCACAATTGAATATTACTTCTCACACTGATAAATTTGTTCACAATTACCACGTTTACTCACTTTAAACTCAATTACCTCGCATTCATTTACCTTATATTCCTCATGGCTCGGTTTCCTTTGTTCTTTTGGGGGAATATATTCAATAGCCACTGTCAATTAACTGTCTAAAAGGCTGGCGGTACTTTATCAGTAAATGGGGAATGTGGAACCATAAACAATGAAGGAATACTATGGTAGAACAATGAATTTATCAGTTTCCCCTCTAATATTCCCCCCAATTATTCCACTGTAAGTTTCCCCGCACCACTCCTTATCTTCCTTCTAATTTAAAAAACAAGGAACACCAAGAACACTTCAACAATACACATTTTAACAAGTGTTATTAACACGTAAAACATCTTACATATTTAAATACAACTGAGCAGTTGCTTATATCGAGAGCATATGACTTAGCTCGAGAAACGCTATCGTCTACCTCAAATACCTTTGTCGTTGGCCATTCATGAAGCAGTCCTTGCTTCTTTGTAAAACGTCTAACTTTGTAAAACGTAGACTTTTTATCTTTTCAACTAACCCTTTGGTAGGTATGAAGAGAACTTACATACGTATAACCTGTTCAGTCGGATTCCACTCGACACTAATTTTGTGTTCAAAAAATCTCGTCCGAATCATCACTGATGTTTACCAAGCTCGAGCATATTAAACTAACCAACCAAACACTTTGCAATTTAAATATACCTCTTTAAAATCCCACTGCGGAAGTTCGTACCTCTATTGTATTATTTCAGCGCTTTAGATACGCATTCCGAAAGATCCTCGGAACAAAAGCATCTCTTTGCAATTGTCTGTCAGATCAACCTCTTCCATGTGGAATATAAGTAAGTTATTTTGAGGCCCCTCGGGGATGTGTCGTTCATTCACCGAGGGCGTAGCCCGAGGTGAATAAAACTCACATATCCCCTGGTTGCCTCAAAATAACCTATACATACTTCATATTTGAACTGAGAGCCTCAAAAATACGAAATGGACAATGTTGATAGTTACAGAGAAGGGAAAAATCACATTGTTACCTGAAGGTTTTGGCAGTTTATGGGGCTTTCGTTTTCTTAATTTAGGGTGGATAGAGCCCAGCAAGAAGTGTTTTTAGCGGGGCTCTGGTTAGAAAAGGTTGAGAAACCTTGATATACGAGATTGAAACCAAGTTTAGTCTGAGACTGAAGGTAGTAAGATCTAACTTATTTTGATGTAAAAAATTAACAGATCAGAAGTCACTATTTAGCAACATATAGCCAAGATAGATGAACGATCGTCAAGCTCGATACTCAGAAAATGATTTCTGAGCCCCAGACGGGGATCGAACCCGCAACCTTCTGATGACCGGTGAGACGCTCTAACCATTGAGCTACCGAGACTCAGATGGTGAGCTAAGGTGCAAGTTCGATATATATGTGCGACCTAAGCGGAAGCCACGATATATTAGTAATGAATGATGTAGTTTAATGTTTGAGAAAACGTGAGAGCTTGGATATATTAAGGTAGATGAACGATCTTCAAGCTTGATACTCAGAAACTGATTTCTAAGCTCTCACGTTTTCTCAAACATTAAACTACATCATTCATTACTAATATATCGTGGTTTCCGCTTAGGTCGCACATATATATCGAACTTGCACCTTAGCTCACCATCTGAGTCTCGGTAGCTCAATGGTTAGAGCGTCTAACCGGTCATCAGGAGGTTGCGGGTTCGATCCCCGTCTGGGGCTCAGAAATCATTTTCTGAGTATCGAGCTTGACGATCGTTCATCTACCTTAATATATCCAAGCTCTCACGTTTTCTCAAACATTAAACTACATATAGCCAAGAATTCACTAAGGTGAATTTTTCATTGGAAATAACTTCTGTTGTCCTTATCAGTTGTGTTTTCGTCTCTTTCATTCCACCAGGATATTTCTGAAGGCCGTTTACAAGAAACAGAAGATACTATTATCACCGCTTTCCTTAACCTAGTTATGAAACTATCGGAGGCATTGTTCAGACCTATGTTCTTGAAGGTGAGGCCTTTTCTTCACCCACCTTGTTTAGAAATGATTGCCATTGCGTTTGTTTGCTTCTGAATGATTCTTCTTTGAGTTATCTTGTCGGTGTTCTTCCAGTTGAACGTGATATGGTATATTTCCTTTTTAGTTGGTCGACTGGGCAACTAGAACTTCGTCTAATAAGCTACGACTCTTGGTTTTTTATCGTCTGGCAGATAGGTAGCAATAATAGTTGTAAGATATTTGGTTTCTTACCATCTGGCGGATAGGTAGCTATAATTGCTGTAAGAATGTTAGTTTTTTATCTTCTAGCACAAGGGTACATGCGCAACCTGCGGCCCGCGGACGCTCACCAGTTGAAAAAGAAATACTTTCTACAATAAAAAATAGCAACTTTTATCGGTAATAAAGGTCAGAATCGAACTTTTCCAGGAACGACTTTTGCACCTTAATTAGACCTACCCCGGAGCTAGAGGCTTTATAAAGGTTATCAGGTTCTAAAAACAACATCTTTGCAATAGAACAATCGACCCCATGGAGGGAAATGGAAGGCGAAAGCAAGAACTGGTGACCTGCCACCAGTCTAAGCCAGAAATTTGGCCCGGAGAACCCGAAACGTTGTGCGTCTTTGATCCATCAGATTGGTAACGATAATTGTTGTAACAATTTTAGATCTAGAAACAAAATCAGTTTTCTAATAGGCAACTGTGTCAGATTTTGAACCCCTGCACTACAGACTTTTATTGTGTTGAACACTTTACAGTACAAAGGGAAAACTGTTTCGACCACTTTTTCTGACAGTTTGTGATGTTGGAAGTGGATGTCTGCACGTTTGAACCTGTGGGGTTTGACTGCGTTTAGTTTTTGCAGAGTAAAATGAGACAATTTCCCTTAAATGCCAGCCCGTGGGTGCACAAAGAAATACGTCGAAAATTTCAGTTTGGGTTCAGTTTCAAAGTTGAAATCTTAGCCGGGTTGGAGTTAACTGGTCTTTGAATTTTTGACTTAATTGACCTATATTAAAAATCCCATCAAACGGTCGAAAGTTGATTGAAATATGGAGCAGACTCAAATTGTCAAAATAGCGAGGACTACAGGGAAATTGCCTTGTGGGTTTTCTTCCATCGTTTCCTGCTCAAGCTGAGACTTCTCATGAAATCAGGAATGTTTTCAACGAGGTCAGTGTTTTGAACTTTGTTCATGTTACCTACCGTTAACGCAACCAAACATGTATCACTTTGATCTTCAAGGGGATCGAACCCGCAATCTTGAAGTTGCTGGTTCGATCCCCGTCTGGGGCTCAGAAATTGTTTTTCTGAGTATAGGGCTTCACGATCATTCACGTATCATCTTAAGATATTTCCAAGCTCTCATATACCTAATATATACACACAAATGATGTCACTTCCATGAAGGGACTCCGATCCATCAAACGCGAAATTTGATTTTGAGTTTACAGTTATATAATATTAAATCATTCATTTTTCAACATTCTTCTGGTAGGATGGCAGAAAAGCTAAAAGGTCTCTTCGTCTTATTTGCTGGATACATCATAAAAAATATTGCAGCGGTCCTGGACTCCAATAACATTACAAAAGCTGGTAAGCGAAACTAACGCACCCCGGTTCAAACCATTTACATTATCAGATGTTGTTTTCTTTCTTTCCTTCTGTGGATTCCACTTTCAACTCATGGATATGCGTAGCGAACAAGCAAGTTCTTACAATGATATTAACGACTGAAAATAAGCACGAAATGGATATTTCTTGACTTTTTACATCAATAGATAAAACTGTAAATGTGGCACAAATTTACAAAGTAACAACAGTAAATTTTGTGTAGAGTTGCTTTGATTTCCTCTCAATTTTCACTGTGTCAGATGTTTAAAGTCTAAGACTATAACAAAAAGAAAAAGGTTTTATTTACTTTAAATGGTAAAATTTTTCGTGAAGAGAAGGGATGCGAGTCGACGAGTGAACGGTGGAAACGTGACCTGCGTTTAGAAATAAACGGACTCAAGATACTGCGATCCTGAAAACGATTTCAGTAACGTAAGAAATATGATCCAGTAACGCACCAAGATACCTGGACTTTCATGTTTACGACTTCAGGAAAAAGTTGTCCATTTCCTTGTATATTTTAAAGTAGTTAAAAACTCCAGACGACTTATAAGAAATAACAGGAGAAAGTCGACACTTCAAGGATAGAAATCTGATGGCAAGCTTATGTAAACCAGCGTCGGTACTTCGGAGATTCGTCCAAAAATCTTGACCAGCCGACAACTTCAAAAAATATAAGAGAAAGCAAATTCTGAAAACCAAGGCCATCTTTCAACTTAAGATTTAAGTTACAAAAGATGAAAACTGTGAAATGGTGATATTTCGATTTTATTGCAAAATCATTTACTTGGTCTGAAGATGATTTTGCAATAAAATCGAAATATCATCATTTCATAGTTTTCATCTTTTGTAACTTAAATCTTAAGTTGAAAGATGGCCTTGGTTTTCGGAATTTG
Source organism: Heliopora coerulea (assembly GCA_030142905.1). Lineage (NCBI taxonomy): Eukaryota > Metazoa > Cnidaria > Anthozoa > Scleralcyonacea > Helioporidae > Heliopora > Heliopora coerulea. Next base: position 1,428,716 of record JASJOG010000001.1, read on the forward strand.
CTTTCTCTAATATTTTTTGAAGGATAGAAATATTAAGCGCATTTGAATTAGACTGGTCGTCCCAACGACGTAGCTGAAAGGGACACTATGGGCAAATTGGATGCCAGAAATTTGATATGCATGACAGGAAAATGTCGATTTGCTTGTATGTTTGAGATGTTACCGACGACATCCACGACCTCGACATGAAGACTAGCTTAAAATTTGGTATTCAGATTTCAGAACGATAATGTCGAGGAAAACGCAATTGCCAGAAAGATGCCGCGTACGAGAAAATATTTCCATGGTCACGTGGACTTCAAACTTCCGGTCTCTTCCTGAGCTATAGCTCGCAGTTTGTTCAGGAATATATTTTCTAAGATCGAGGCACTATTCATTATATTTCCAAATGAGTGTTGCGTGTGGGAACGTCTTGTTCGGTAATATTGCTTCAATTTTAACTGGGCTACAGACGCGAACTCAGTAGGAGCTCAACCTTGTTAGTGTCGGTCTTCTTAATTGTTACACAAATACTGATGAAATACTTTTGGTCTTCGCGGTTGGCTCGTCCCATGCACTGTCTTGCGGAACGACTAGGGATTGACTCCCGCTTAGGTCGTGGTTTATAGTTCTTTTACTTCTCGATTAATTTTGCTTTTTCAATTTTCCTTTCGAATTTTTGACTTCTTCATTTTCTTTACTTTCTTATGGCCAGGGTAAGGACTTTAAACGAAAACCCGTAAGAAACTGTAATTTACAGTAACAACGATAGAAATTAAGCTTCCTATTTTCGCTTGACATTATCCTTCTACATCCATGAGCCAATGCCCCCTTTGAGTATAACAACCTCTCGCTGAAAAGTTAGAAGAATTGTGCTTATTAATTTGTACTTTTTGCGTTTATCTTTTAGAGGAAATGTTTTTTGGTGATCAAGTTAATGAAATGGAAAAATCTTGTCAGTTACTAAATCATATTTTGGACTGTCTTTATAAATGTTTTCTTTATGATAACCAACGTTTTGTCAACAAAGAACGGTTTGATCGACTACTCAAACCCTTAGTGGACCAGGTAATTTGCTTTCGTTTACTATTTTGTATGTTAACGTAACGTTCTGCTGTGCTGGGCTGTGGCATGTTACGTCACGTTCGATTTGTTCGGCTATGCCGTATCGTGTCGTGTTTAGTTGTGGTGTGTTGTATTGTGTTTTATAAAATAAATTACTTCTTTCTATAGCTCTGATTGGTCTGTAGCCGTATTAATATCAGGGTATTTAAGCATGGAAGTTTTCCTCCCTTTTCTCAATCTGCTAATTATTTTAGAAATGAAATATGAAATGGTTTTCGTTGTTTGTATACGGTGATATGAACACCCAGGATGTTAAGACGCTTTTTTCCCATTCTCACAACATCCCGCGTGTTTATATCACACTATATAAACATGGAAACCATTCTATATTTCTTGGGTGGTCTTGTCGTGTTGTCTACTCATCCTGGATTGGGTTTGGTTGGTTTGGATTATCCTGTGTAGTGTTATATTGCACTGTATTGGTCTGTGTGGTGCAGTGCATGCAATGCTGTACAATTCAGTGCTGTGTATTTTCTATTTTAAAAATTTAGATTGAAAATCAGATTGGAGTAGATGAGGTGTTCCACGAAAGAGTATCTCAGCACTTGGCCCCGTGTCTTGCCCAATTTGCTGCTGCTGCTGGAGATGAATCTTACTGGAAGGCAATAAACCACCACGTTTGTCTTAAAACAAGACACTCATCCTCTCAGGTATGTGTATGTGAGAGTTACTCCTCAGCAGTGCACAATGTGAAACCCCATCTGACACAAGCTTTCTGTGATAGACTTTTTAAGTGTTGTAAAATTTCTGAGGTACTTAACGTTTTTGAGTTGTGAATTTTGCGAGGAGTTTGCCAGTTTCTTCTTTATTTCACCTTACAAACATATGTATGGTTGAGGAAATCTTAATATTCTCAGACTTAGTTTCCTTAAACTTCAAAAGTTCGATACATGCAGTAATATGTAATGGCGTGTATTCGTTTGAAGGAAAAAACGACATGAAGCGGTGATGTTATGAACACATGTATTTCATGTTTATGATTAATGTTGGCCATTAACACTCGATTGCAAGTAGGGGAAAATTGAAGAAAGCAAATTCCTTGCTTGCACAATGGATCGAACGCCCTTTATACAATAATAACTTAACGAGACCACGTCCTAGTACTTACTGACGGACCCAAGAAGGCTGTTGCCGGGTTTCCGATAACGATTTCAACTCCTGTCCCTCCCGAAAAAAGACCGTAAAGTTGGATTTTTCTCAGTTGGTCTCAGTTGGATCTTGAAGATGGATTTCGCGCCATTGCTCAAACTTAAATTTCCCTTCATTTATTTCAAGCTTAGCTTCATTCGTAGCCGATTTAGTGGGTGTAAGACCAAGTGTATTTAGCTGCCCTATATCCCTCAGAAATCTATTCTTACACTTCTCTTGCTCAGGCTTGGACTGGCCATTGTGCCATCGTACCATGGAACAATAGTCAGCCATTGTTCTGTGTTGCGATGGCACAATGGCCAGTCCAAGCCTACTCACGATCTCCCATCATTTCAAGCTAACTATTACGCCAGGAAGTTTTTAAAAGTATACATATACTTCTTGATAAATCGGGAACGCTTAAGGATGTTGCATGGCTTATCTTCATCGCTAAATTAGATTTAGTTAGGTAAGGAATAGTGTCTTTCAAGTAATATTTCAAATACGAGATGAAATACTTTACCGAAATACTAAAGTTCGAGGCTTTGAAATGAAGGTAAAATCCAACGTCGAGTATTTGAACAGACTTCTCAAATTCGTTTACAACGTATTAAAGAATATTGTTTTACCAATTGTGTTTTGTCGTCGGATGTTCTTGAATAATACGATGAGTTGTTAAGATGAGATGTTAAAATTTTCAAAACTTCTAGTCTCTTGAAATAGTTTTTTCATTGCGGGAGCTCTCCCCTTGACAAGTCAAATTGTCTTCCGTTAGCCAGAATCAGAGGTCTTATGCCGCCGGTAAAGAGTTAACCCACTAACCCACAATGTCCGATATATCGGACACCAAAGAACAAAAGAACCAATGAAAGAACAATGAAAAAACAAAGATAGAACAAAGAACGGAAGAAGAAAAATTCAGGCGTTGAAGGGTTAATCAGCCCCGATTTCTCAGCGCTGAAAAATCTCTCAAACTGGCCACCTCCTTTAGTGTATGAATTACTAATAAATTTGAGAGGAATGTACCAATTTCCATCAACCAAAGCTAATTTATGACCCAAAAGGTTCCTTGTAGGTAACTTTATTCACGTTGCAAAATTATTTTTAGAATGCTTTAAGTCGTTATATAAGCACAAGTTCCTCTAAGGACATAAGTGTAACGGAGTTTCTAAATTCAAACTGAATGAATGACAACACTGATACAATGTGCACCTTTTGCTGTTCATTAACAATAAGAGATACTATCATTAACCCTAATCTCGCGAACTCTTTAACGCGAAAATACATTCATTTATTTGAATCTGCACTCATTTGCGCTTACGTCATCTTCTTTTAAAATTTTTCCATAGAAAGTGATATTAGCGTAGATACACAACCACTTGCCTCAAAGAGCATTCTTTAGCGCCAACAGACGACCATTGTGAAGCTTGCCGTGCTGATTTTCCTATTTAAAACGGAATTCGTTTCTTTCGAGGCAGCCATCCGAGCACGATCACATCATCAATTCCCATAGATTTTCCAGTAAAAAGTATAACGTTTCTTCAGTATATCGGCAATTGATTCACCAGGCGGAAATCGCACTCGTAAAAGGAATACTAATGCCCAGCATAATATTCTTAGAACAGCCATAACCACAAGTATAAAGTTAAAAAGATTTAATACAGTCTGACGTTTCGCTGCCGAAATAAAGATTCTAAATTGTAAATATTCTCTGAAGATGTTGCGCGTTCGGCACCGAAACGTCAGACTGTATTAAATCTTCTTAACTTTATACTTGTGGTTATGGCTGTTTTAAGAATATTATGCTGGGCATTAGTATTCCTTTTATTACGATTCCAATAAAAAACTTATTAAAGCGTTTGTAATTATGTTCAGTCGTTTCAATAGGTGGTTGGGTAGAGACACTTGCAGGCAATTACATTAATCCAGCTTCAACAAAATGCGCGTTTTAGCTATAACTGCTTTGGTATTTTATATGGCCATAACATTAAAACAAGTATCCGAAGAGTGTTTTGTTTCCTTTTCTGTAGGTTCGCCTGGCTGCCTTAAAAGTGGTTCAGCAATTAAATCACAAACTTGGAGAAGAATATCTTACATTGTTGCCTGAAATCATTCCCTTCTTGGCAGAGCTCATGGAAGGCAAGTAGCCGTTTAAAAACTTCAAAAAAATATTATATCTTCTTGTCAAGGAGTCGGAAAGATAAGCGTTTTTGCAGTGAAAATTATCTGAAAACTTGTCGTTTGTTTTCGAAATATTCGCCGACAATGGCTTTACAATAAAACTGTAATGAAGAGTGAATTTTGGATTAAGATGTGTATCATTGATTGGAGGACCTTTGAAAAACAGAATAAGTTGGAGAAGAGATGTAATTGCATAAAGGAAAAGCCAAAATAGTTCGTTATTTCTTTTGATTTTTTCTCCGAACTTAATCTTGAACACAAATAAGTCGCAAGTCTGACTTTCAACCCTGAACCTATAGTTTCTGAATTCTGACTCTTTCGTACATGAATTTTCGCACAACTGTTCTTCATTTTTTTTTTTGTTTTATTAAATTGTTCTAATTTGTTGCAGTACAACAGCCGTTTATTACACTATATTATGTATCAAGCTTTCTGAAATGAACGATTATTTACGTTAATTATACTAAAAATGTTCCAAACTATTCCACGAAGACCAGGACACCTCTTCTACTTTTGCTGAGGTTGAGTAATTCTGTCATGTTGCCATCTTGGGAGGCACTACCAGATTCTGTTGTGCATGCAGGAACGAAGTCCACACGATCAGTATAATATGTTCTGTATATTCGCTTTACCAGTATGTAAAAGGACCCAGATTTTGAAACTTTGTTTGAAAAAATCCTTCTTGTGTATTGATTTTGGATTTGGCTGACCAAGTGCAAACTATTCACCAATCAACGCGATACCCCGGAGATTTGCAAGTCGGCAACGAAAATATCCAGCGCGGAAAGCGCTGAATTTACAAAGTGAAACAGGAAAAATCTAAAGAGCTTTAAACCCTTCATCGGTCTTAACTTCACTGTGGCAATTTTTGGCACTCTCGCTTATCGCATGCAACTTCACTCGTCAAGGGGAGACGTCTTGATGAGGTGCATGTTCAAGGGTGCTCTGTAAGCTCTCAATCAAACCCTGTAATAAAAGTTTAATTTTGGAAATGTTTTGGAATTTAGCTCCTACTATAACACGATTCAATTCGTTTGGGTTTTTTCAATGTATGAAGAAAGTTTGGCGGTTCGTAGGCATGAAAGTTGTATCAGGGTTGATCTATGGCAAGAAATTACAACATTATTCAAAATAAACCAACCTCGATTTTAGCATTTCAACGAAGTTTATTTTTTCTTCCAGTTGTATTTTTATACTCTGAATGTGCTGTATGCACTTTTAAGATAAGGTCACTTCTTACGGAGTATGTAATTACGCTTATCAAGAAGTCGTTGTTAATGTTAGGTATTAGTGGCTATTAATGGAACTAACGAAAGATACTTTTCAGAGCGCCCTCTGAGAATACGGTCCAGTTTGTTGACGTTTTCTGCCCGAGGGAAAATGCAACACAAGATCTATACTGAGATATATTTCGGGTATCTCATTAGCGCGGCAGTGTTGTGCTTCCAATACGAATATGGTGCAGATAATTTCTTTCCAACGTTTCGCTTTAAAGTTCGCTTGTAATCTATTCTGCGTTTGGAGTAGTCACGAGGTTCGGGGTCATCATACCACGCTAAACACTCATGCGTGTTCGTGTGCGTGTATACGTGTGTTTGTACACGGGGGGTAGGGTACTATCATTCACAATGAATAACAAACAGTACCAAAAAGTTACAGATTTTAATTTGAGATATCAAAACGTAGGCAAAACCTATTCCGATTCCTTTCTTACCATGCGTTTGGTTTTTCACTCACTTGCTGAGCTTACGAGTTGTGATTTTTGACGTGATTGACGGGTTGCGGGTGTTAATTAAACTCGACTTCATCCTAATGTTACATACAACTGGTCACCCTGACATCCCTTAAGATCACAACTCTTGCTTACTGTACATTTGCCAGTTTGGCGATACGTTCCGAAGATTCCTGTGACTGAATCGTGTACTTGACGACGAGCAATCGTATGGGACAGTCGTGGCATGTAGATCAACTTTTACCAAAGTTTTAGAGCTTTCACGACGGTCGTGGACATTGTCAGTGACCCTTTGGTAAAGGTCACGCGTCCAAGACTAAGCGTGCTTAGCGTTCCTCAAGAAAGATTTTTTTTTCCAATTCACATATTTAGACGATTCCTTTGAAGTGGAGCAACAGTGCCAACAAGTAATCAGTGAGATGGAGGAAGTTCTTGGCGAATCACTTCAAAAGTATTTTTAGCAAGAATTTTTTGAACGGTAAGAAGATATATTCATAAATCTTATCTGTTTTTTTAATCACTACCGTTGTCTGTATGAACTCATTAACCAACTCAAGTCGGTGTAAAGTGGCCGTTACTAACATTGCAGAAAACACATGACCTTCTTTGGTGACTTCAAGAAACCTTGGTGTGTTTGCCATGAAGCGATATTGCGCACTTCTTCCATTTTCAAAGAAGCCTTAATGTGCATGTCTGCGATGGTTGGCATCCATCCACTGTATGCTTTCCACATTTTCTCATAACTATGATAACTTCCTGTTTTTATAGAATGTATTAGAACGAGGGATTAAACACTAAGTGCTTGTGAGTGAAACTGTTCCAGCGTTCTGCTGCTATTGTCCTTTGGGACTTCATAGAACGAGGAATTAAAAACTTTGTGTTTTGTGAAAGTGCTGCAGAGTTCTGCTGCTATTGTTTCTTCGGAATTCATAGAACGAGGGACTAAATACGGAACGTTTTCAAAGCCCTGCAGCGTTCTATTGTGTTATTTGAGACTTCATACTCTAGTTTGCAGCACTGTTAGTTTCCAGAAAGGATTATCACCGAGTTCAAAACAGCTTTTTATTCATTTGTTTATTCTGATCCATAAAGTTGTTGACGAGATTTCTACGCTGGTGAAATATGGATGAAAAGTCAACAAGAAACATTACTGGGAGAAGACGTTCATCAACATTTGGAGTGTACGAGTCTGCTATACGAGAGGTAAATTGCTTATCACAGACACAGAATCTAATTGTGTCCCCGATGCGCTCCGTAGTTTCTGGTGTTGGTTTGTCATCTTGCGGCCGTCGAAGATCTGAATCATGGCACGGCTCGGCTGTCCAAACAAGACAAGTTCAAGAAGAGGTAATAGCGTCTCCTGCATCTCTGACAAAACCTCACTCCGAAGCAGCAACGAATTTAAGGAATATTTTCCAGGAAATTATTACCGGAGAACTACATGCTCATTTAGGAGATGCTGGTGACCTAAAGTGCAGTCAAGAGTTCATCGACAAAAGTGCTGTAATTTCTAAAGCTATTGGGGAGAAGGCTCGGAAGGTGATCGACAGGAACGCCAAAATTATCGCGTCCGTGTTTATTGGTGAAGTTCGCGGTGACGGAATTGAAGTAGCAAGCCAGTGTTTGCTCGATCCAGCTCAAGACATATTTGTTTTCGAAAATTTTAAAACTTCGGATATCTTTGCTGTTGGAACATTGTTTGTTACATCTTATACACCTCGTATATCGTCTTGAACATGGACTATTTTAATTCAATGATCAAGATTGACATTGCAAGATTAATCGGTTAGGTGGGTAATATCTAGCAATTTTGCGATTTAGATCCTTTAAAGGTTTCAGTTGTCCTTGGATCAACAAGGGTATCACACAGACCGAAGAGTGTAGGGGTCTTTTTTTAGTATGGAGCTGTTAATCATTTTGATATTGGACTAACTAGTATTTCATTGATTATTACGTTGTGCGGGCTAGTTTTCGTCCCCGCCACTCGACTATTGATTCAAAAAATTATGAGCAAAAACGCGAGTATTCATAACATAAATCCTCGAGCTTAAAAAAGGCCCACTTTATACGTAATCACTCTTCACTAACATACTGTCAGTGTGTATTGGACTTTGTCAAAACGTGTTTCCTCTTGACTCCTCGTTCTAGTTTCTCTAGGAGACAATTTATTTCATTTTGTTATGACCAATCAAACGGCTACCCAAAAAAACTCAAATTAAACTGATGTATTAGGAGCGTGATTGACTTTGAGACATTTGGAAAGATGCTAAGCAATGTCTATACAGTAGAAGAAATCCTGTTATATCGTTCTTTGTTCTGAATGCTAGTGTTAAATATAAAGTTGCCATTTTTGTACTAGCTTTTGTATTTGGCGTTACTAATCGGTCGTGAGTCGAACGTTCTCCTGCTGTCATTTTTAATCTTGACCATTTTCAGTACTTAGAAACACTTTTTTCAAAGCCTCTCATGTCAAAATCCAAATTCGGATATTTTGGACCTTTGGTAAGAAGTCAACTTTCACAGTTTTTGCCAAATTATTCCGCGAATTGCAACGCGAAATTACGTCGTAAGAATTAGTATCTAATTTCACAACGGGACACTGAGGTTTTGTACGTTTTGCATGGGTCGATTTTTATTTACTTTGGTCAAACCCTGCTTAACTTTTTAACTCTTTTTTCACTGAGGCTAATGCCAGACTATTTTACCCTCGTTTACTCCTGAGGATTTTAGTGTGGCTAAGCCAGACAATTTTACACGTTTTGGTTGGGTTAGTTCATTTGGTTTTAACGCTGTGTTCGTATCGTTTGTGGCAAATTCCTTCTTTGCTTTTGTTAGTTGCATATTTAGTGGCTTGTTAAGCCTTGGCCAAACTATCGAACATTGTTAGACAAGTAATCGAACAGTGGTAATCTAACATTGCTGGGCAGGTTGCAAAACACTATCTAACATTGTTGGATAGGCTGTCCAACAATTTTGAGTGAGCCATCAACCGAAAACGTGATGAAATGCACTTTAGGAGGGAAAAGACCTAAGACTGGACAAAACAGCGACAAGAAAGCAAATTTTTATTACAATAATTTTAATCAATAATATCACAATGATCGGAATCCTTTCAGCCTTTCATGACTTTCGATTTACTGGGTTGTTTAACTTCATTTTCAACAAGTAAGTCAACCTCCACCATGCTGTTTACAATTATTCATGAAGCACGTGGCTAACTGGTGATATCTGATTGGCCTGTAGTGACAGCTCCTACATTTCAGCAATGCGACGTTGGACGAACGGCTAAACTATCCAACATTTGTTGGACAAATCAAAATGTTGGACCAAATGTTTGATCGAAAGCAAACGTAATCCAACATCCTTTCCATCAAAAATGTTGGGCCAACATTGGGTGTCAAACGATTAAACAATGTTAGATGCAACAAAGTTGACCAATAAGGTTGGATCGTTTGACTAGGGCTTTAGTTCGAAAGAGGCGCTCGTGAGTGTCCTCGTGATCTTAGTTGTTCGTTTGCTTGTCTGCTTTTTAATTTCGTAGTTTGTCCGTTTGCTTGTTGGCTTATGAAGTTGCTTCTTCGATTGCTTGCTGGCTTGTTTATTTTCTTGTTTGTTGCTTGGTTTGCTTGCTTGCCTTCTTTTCCTTTCTTGCTCTTGTTTTAGAGCTGGTAGGAAAAGCCCTGAAAAGGAGTTTGTGTAGAAGATGTTTGATTTTGTTACAGACTTTTAAACCTCGCACATAATGTACAAGCCACTGGCGTACCTAGCCTTGTCTTTCGGAAGAGCAAAAATTTGTTCCTGTCCCGGCAGTGGTAGGACCATTGCTGGCACCCATGATTAATTGGAATTGATATTTAGCTTCCCTTTCTTAGGGTCAAAAATAGTTAGCCTAGGTTTACGTGAACAGGCTAAGGTAGCTACTTTAAGGTAAGCGCAAGAATCATTCCTTCTGTCGACGGGATCACGCCGGTACAAGAACAAGGAGGAATGTATTTTGATATGACAAATTCCGTCTTATCTAATGTCGGCATCCTATGGTAGCCATGTGAATAGAATATTTGAATTCCTTGCCCAACATTTTCCCGTTAACATCTTCGTGCTTGTCTCTTACTGTCTTCTTCCATTCCTTCCTCGACGTTCCATTTTTCATCTCTTACGAAATTATTTTCGTCCCGGCTTTGTCCCTTTCCATCCTTCCGTGGGGTCAAACTGTTCCCGTACTGGCTAGGCCACTGGTACTTGCTACCATGCATAATACGTTACATTCAAATTTTATTACAAAATTCTTACCTAGGCAGCGTGTACGCAAGAGGTTCAAAAATCAAACTTTTCAGAGCACACGAAGGAGTTGTGCCCAGAAGTGTAGAAGAGTAGACTCATTAATAATCATTGAACTCTTGACAAAGGAAATTAATGCTTGATCTGTGTCTGTACATATGATGCAGGTCTGGTTGATAAAACATTGCATTTAAAATGGATTTCTATTTGGTGCAAAATGTCGCGTGCGGGACCGTTGTGTTGTTAAAATTCAATAGTTTTCTACTTGGTTGCACTTGAGAGCTCCAAAGACAAAAGGAAGAACTCGCGCGCGCGACCTTTTGCACCAAATGGAAATCCAGCTTTACAGAAACTGCTACCGTTTTCTGCATCACGGTTTTCACAATGAAACTGATGTCTTTTCACCTTTTCAGTCGTTTAGAAACTTTACTACAATATTCCAGTGATGACCTAGAACACGTTTTAGAAGTAACTTACAAAATTCGTGTTCATTCCGTATCGAGATATAAAGATATTCTGTGTGTATCGATACAGAACAGCCACTTGTGTGTAAACAGTGAATGCATGTGGGAATGTACTTACGTACGAAAAGGTTGTATAAACTAATTGTAATTTCTATCGAAAACAGCGTTGCTAGTTAACCTTCTCTGGAAAACTCTATTAAGCTGAAAAATCGCCCAGCAGAAACTGCAGTATAACATAAAAGGAACTCCAAAAAGAAGCGTCTTAGTACCCGAATTATGTGTTTTCAGGTTTGACAATGACAGTGTAATATCGTCGAAATATTACCTTCTCTATTTTGTCTTGTAAGAAGCCGTAGTAAAGTATAAAAGCCAGTTGCCTCGGTAGTCAGAGCTAAATCCGTAATCGAGTGTTCATCTATACCAGTGGCGTAACGAGACAAATTGCCGCCGCTCCAAAAACCAAAACATATGATGGCTTCATTTACAAAGAAAATAGAATGGATTTTTACCTTCGTCGTTGCGTCTACGGTTAATACAACGGCGAATACGTCATTGTTTAGACGATTACCATTATTATTAGTTTACGTGAAGTTTACACATAATAAATCGGCCGTGAAGCTTCAAGTTCTAGCTCCCAGGCCTTTGCCGACTTCCAAGATGGCGACACTTAAAGTGCCCGACTCCCGGAATGAAGTCAAATTTCCCAGGCTGGGACTTATACAGATTGTCAAATCTCCCTAGGTTGCCTGCACCCTTCTCCTCCAGGGGGAAAACATTGAAAAGTATTTATAGTAGTTATTACACCCCAACGTTTTCAGGACACTGATGGCCGACAGTTCCGCCCCCCAAGAAGTGCCGCCCAGGGCAGTTGTACCTATTGTACCCCCTTGTTACGCCACTGATCTATATTCACCGTTTATTCACGGAGGGGAGTATCGCTGCTCAATGAGTAAAGAATGATATTATAATAATAATAATTACAATAATAATAATAATTTTTACACACGGTGGCCTTTCAGTCTCCTGTTTTTCAAAGGGCCGTGTTAAGTTATGAACAACTATATACAATACTAAATTACAAACTAACAATATTACTATACAAAAAAACTATATAAACAACTATATACAATACTAGTTTGCAAACTTACAATATTACTCAACAGAAAACTATTGTGTGATATTATTATCCCGGCTTAATTGCATGCATCATTGATCACTCTCTTAAAGGCTTTGACAGTGATTTCATTTAATTTTATCATTGGAGCCTTGCCTGCTAAGGTTTCATTCAGTAAGCATACTTTATGAAGACATATCTAATTCAAATTCTTTCCTTTTTAAATTGAAGAATTTAAAACCAAATCTTGCGAGCAAAAAACGTATAGTCTGTATGCAACATAGTGTCTGTCACTGCCAATGAACAACTTAAATGGAACACACAAATAGAACATGCATAACTTCGCCGGAACCAAGAAGCGACTCCGATAATGATAAAAATGTGTTCATCTGCTGTTGAGGTACAAAGTATTCTTGACTTGTAATTAATTCACGAGCAGTTTTTAAGTAACGCTTTTCAATTTATATAAAAAGTATGTCATTTTTTTTCGGTAATAGACGAGGTCTTTGTCGGCCAGATCGATCTTATTCTTGATACACACCGAAAACCGTTCCTACTGCAAACAAACTTTCGTTCTTGAACGTCGCTGATCCCAAACTGTCGCGGACTTTATCCCAAAGGCAACGACTGGTCACTCGTATCCCTTGTGCTTCTACCGATCCCATATCAACAATGCAAACAATTTTGTACCTTACATATCCCATCTGTTTTACTCTGTGTCGTATTTCATTGGCCAAGGATGTCACAAGAAAACGACATTTCTCTGCATCGTAAGTCTTATCTTCCAGCCGTTCCTCCAGAACTTTGTATACGAGTTTTTCGATCTCTATTGGTCTAAACCTTTTTTCTGGTTGCATTTGATAGGTGTTTGCCAATTTAGGTCTGTACAAAAGTGAGCTAGGTTGAGGATCCGATAAACTTTGGCGGCGATATACCGTCGATCTACGCTTGCTATGAAGTGGCTGACCCGTTGATGAAGAAACTGATAACCGTCTTGCACCAACTGACTGATCCCCTGTTGTAGCCATTGATACTTTTCTATCCTGTAAGTGACCTGCGCTGTCACTTATTGAGGATCGTTGACTATCAAGTGCAAAATTACGACTCATTTTCCCAGAAGAAAGTGTTTAGTCTGACTGCCAAACAATGTCGTCGTTGTCACGTATGATTTAAATTCCTTACTTTGAGAGTTGGCAGTGATTGATCATTTACAAGAATTCCTCACTGAATGTTCATTAATGAAGTACGCGCATCTATTTCTAGTCTCTCCTACACAAGACCGGCCACCTCTGTTTATGCTCAACTGATCTCGTTTCCTTTCTTTGTTTTATGCATTTCACCCTCGGGAATAAAAGTTCGTCTGCACGGTGGATTAATTTCTGTGATAATCTACGATAAGCTCGTCGCATATGTTCTGTGTACTTAAGGGGAATATACCACACGTCTGCTGGTTTAAGAAAGTTGACTTAACACAAAATCTTGTATAACCAATGAACGTATTACTTCAGCCATAGAGCTCTCAAGAATTGATTAATGGTGTTAATCGCACAATTTACAGAACTTTTAGTAGCTGAACCATTCAGACGCGAGTTATTGAAGGCAAAGTACGAACGTGCCGCAAGTCGGGCAGTTGATGAAGCCCAAGGACGGACAACTATCCATAACAATACAGGGAGAAGGCTGTATGCGTAGTAATGACAGTGGGAAGGTTTATTTTTAGAATAAATGAGGTCTCAAGACGGTCAGAGCTTTAGTACACAACGTCAGGAATCATCCCTGCTGCATATGTCAGTGGATTCATTAATCAGTGGTTTTTGCTTGAAAAGTGTATGAATAAAAGGTCGGAAATCTGTTTGTTTGCAAAAGTTAAGATTGTTTATCAATTTGTGCCTTCGTAAACCTTTGATAAGACGCCCTTAATCTTCTATTTGCTAAAGTAGTCCAATTTAACCTCTTTGAAACCCTCACTTTCAAGTTTTATTCCTACGCAATGTGATCCTATTAAATCCAGTTCTCGGTTGGTTCAGCAAGATGTAAAACACCTCTATACCTACAGTTCGTTCTCTGTCCTGTACCCAAGACTCTGAGAACGTTGGTATACTGCCTAGTCAATAAAGTTGGGAGCCTTTGTCACCTACGTCGTCATCAAATATTGTGAAAAGCGTTGTTGTGCTTCGCTAGTGGCATGAGATCCTTCCTTTTTTGTTAATCTGGCTCGTTTCGTTAGTTTTGAAATAATCTGCTGCAAACCTCGAAGTATTCATTCTTTGTTAGGGATGATGTCAGCCCGGGCTCACGACGTTCACTTTGAAAATTATCTTGCGATTAGTCGAGGAAATTTTCAGCCTGGGTTTCGCTATTGTATTTTCAGTTCGGTTAGCCAAGCCGAAATTCACCCATGTAACCGATGCGTAGTAACTGACTTTGGGAATGTCCATTTGTAATGCTATCTTCAAAGTGGTCAACAGCTGGCTTGGACTTGTAGCTCTGACAAAATCGAACAGCTTTCTATAACTCGTCAACCTTTACCTAGTAATAGCGTTCCTTACTCAATGTTTTATTATATGAACTCTAGACAGTTGATGTTACTCTGGTTTAACTCACAAACCTGAAGACTCGATTAATAATCTAAGTGTTTGCAGACGAACAATAAATAATTATCATAAACCTACCCCGGAAAAACGGTTATGTCACCTGAAAAAAAAAAACAAAAAAAAAATACTTTTAGCCAAAGAAAAAGTTCAAGATTTTTCGTTTTGCATATTTCCATGGATACCCTCAACGTGTACAAGTTAAAAGAAAAGTAGTACGACATTAGTTGTACTATTATACAGCTTGGATTCACGCAGCATAAAATGTATATCAATGAAATTTTCAACATGAACGTTCTTTCATTCATTCTTCTCCCATTCTTTCTTAGTTTTTATCAAAGAGCGCTTCCCTTTGACGTCTACTGGAATTCTCTTCATTATAAACGGCAAACACGGTTGCAATCGCATAAAACTCCTTATTTTTAAAAACAAGTTCGACAAAACGATCTTGATCTATATTTGTCAGTTCTCTGTTCCATGTACAGCCACTTTGAAGCCACAGCGGAGGTTTGCTAATAGAGCTGACTACACATGTGCAGATCATCTTATATCCTTTGCAATCGAGTACTGCGATCTTTTTGCGCATATCGTCGATAATTTGCTTACAAAGTTCATCACATTCTTTCTTGCGGTATTCTATTCCGTTTAAGTAATACTCAAGAACCTCTCGTATCAGTTGCCTCACTATGTCATCATTAAACGACGACGACTCTTCCTCTTCTGGGATTGTTTTTTCTGTATTGAATCTTGTGCTTACTGAGTGATCTTTCCGAGGATGGTCTGCATGGCAAACCACTGAAATTCCGTAATCTATGCTAGGATGTTCTGGTACAAAAAGAGAGGATCTTCTCGAACTCATTCTTTCTCCAACGTTGCTTTTTGTTTGCTTTTACTTTCAACGAGTAGTAAGTAAATGTTTATCTTAAAGTAATTCGCCCATCCGGTGTTTGTTTGCTTGGGTTCAGTAACACTTCTGTTAGTAATATGTTGAAGGAACTTATAAGATAAATTGTATTATTATTCCATACTATGTTATGTAATATGCGTTATTTTCAATGAAATAAAGTTTGGTAAACGTTTATTTTTTGTTATCTACACCTCTGTGCTCAATCGTTTGTTTTTATGAAACTTACAGAAGTTTCCTGTGAAGATATATAGACGATGGCGAACGTTCTTCAAGCTCTTAATCTCAGAAATATTTTTGATTCCCTAAAAGGAATCAACCCCGTAACCTGTTTACATGTGAGTCACTCCATATTGTCCAAATTGCCTAAGTTTTAAAAAGCCAGCCGTGGCCTTGTTAAATGTGGCCGTCTTAAATGTGACAAGTTTGTAAAGGGCTGTTCGCAGGCTTGTTGCAAGTTTTGTGACGTTTTCTACATGACAAGTCACTACAAAGCTTATACCGCCGCTACCTTACCTCCGCCTGGTGACATGAACAGCGTTAAGAACAAGGATATTAACATTTCTCCAAGTGAAACGAGCCTATACCGGGCAAGTAGAGAAAACTCTACTTGACCGCGGCTGGGATTCGAACCCACGACCTTCGGTTTAGTAGTCCGACGCTCTACCAACTGACCTACCTGGCCAAGCCGGGAGCAGGCCGTGGGATGACGGTATTTCTATTTGATGTATCGAAACTAACTAGTTTCATCCATATCAGCACTGAATTCGTCTGCAATGCTTCCAATGTCAAGTACTTATATGAAATTATGCACTTGGGTGAAGGATAAGAACAAGGATATTAACATTTCTCCAAGTGAAACGAACCCACACCGGGTAAGCGGAGAAAACTCTACTGGACCGCGGCTGGGATTCGGCCCCGTGGATGAAACTAGTCAGTTTCGATATATCAAATAGAAATACCATCATCCCACAACCCGCTCTCGACTTGACCTTGTAGCTCAGTTGGTAGAGCGTCGGACTAGTAAATCGCGCACTGGTAAATCCCTGCCGCGGTCAAGTAGAGTTTTCTCTATTTACCCGGTGAGGGTTCGTTTCACTTGGAGAAACGTTACTATCCTTGTTCTTATCCTTCACCCAAGTGCATAATTTCATATAATTAATGAACAGCGTTGTTACAACTTGTCAAGAGCTGGCACAAAATCTGTTCCCAACGCATTGTTACAAACCTGTGACATTTCTACTGCGCTGAGACTGAACTGTACATGGTTGAGATGATAAGCAAAGTTTACAACAGTGACCTGTGAGGCACTCTTACCATTGAGCGAGGGCTGAGATGGTGAGCGAATGGTAGACTCGAAAATAACTTCTAGCCTTTTAATCACCAGTGAGGCACTCTGATCATTGAGCGAAGAGTGAGATGGTGAGCAAATGTTACATGTGGAAACAACTTGTAACCTTTTGAAGATCTGTGTGGCATTCTAACTATTGAGCGAGGACTGAGGTTGTGAGCGAATGGTAGACTCGCAAACAACTTGTAACCTTTTGATGACTAGTGAGGCACTCCAATCTCTGAGTAAGACTGAGAGGGTGAGCGAATGTTACATGCGTGAAAAACTTGTAACCTTTTGATAACCTCTGAGGCCCTCTAACCATTGAGTGAGGACTGGGATAATGAGCGAATGGTACACTCGTAAACAACCTGTAACCTTTTGATGACTTCTGAGGCACTCCAACCATTGAGCGAGGACTAAGATGATAAACGAAGGATTGTAGATGTTTTGTAAGCTTGGATATATATGATGAAAAGTTTGTTCTCAAGCTTTATCTCAGAAAATTTCTGAGTTCCCCAACGGGAATCGAACATCTACACTTAGTAAGATGAAATTTACTTATACACAATATCACATTACAGGTATGTTCAGCTTTCAAGTACGAAAGAGGCATATCAATATTACGAACCAGGTCTCTAATTAACATCATACTTGCCGTCTGAGACCCTATAGTCTAGTGGTAAAACAACCGTACTGGCAATCGGGAGACAACATATATTTTACGGTAACATATATTTGTGTATAATTGTGATATGTATATCAACCTCCCTCCACAAAAGCTTAACATTGAGAATATGAAACCATCGATACAAACTTTTAAAAAAACTTGATTCAACGCATCGAGGCAAGCCCCTTTATCAACAATCCAGTTTACAAGTAATGCAATCCCTATATTTACACCTAAAAATACTACTTGAAATTCAGATATACCAGTACAGAAAATCTCTTATATTCAAACCATTTGGGATATTTATAACTATCACAGTAACGTTGGAAAAGTGCTTCTGTTTATGGTTTTAGCCGATGGTCAAAAAAAATAGGTATACTTCTGTTGAGTCTGTTCGTACACCAGAAATGTCAATAGTAAGCTTATATTACAGGTGGCTATATATGATGTGCTTGTATTATAAAGATAGTCAACAATGTTATGTTCTTAATACGCACGCTCTCAAGCTGTTCTCTCAGAAAAACTTTCTGAGTCCCTGACGGGAATCGAACCCGTAACCTTCTGATCGCCGGTGAGATGCTCTAACCATTGAGCTACACAGACTCAGATGGTGAGAGAAGGTTACATTTATGTACTGGTAGCATCTCACCGGCCATCAGAAGGTTACGGATTCAATTCCCGTCAGGGACTCAGAAAGTTTTTCTGAGAGAATAGCTTGAGAGCATGCGTATTAAGAACATTATAACTACCAAGCTACCACAATTACATCATTGAAGTCAACAATGTTGTTTCCGAATATATGTTCACAGTTGCATGTTTAAGTTGGGTTTAAGATTTAGAACACAAAACAGCTTATTTTCTTTTAGTTAAAATTAGCTGACAGTTAGCGGCCAATAGATATTTTAAGAACATGTTTATCTTGGCGAGGTTCGTAGCGGTTCGTAACCTGCTCTCAAAATAAGCCTCGTGTTGCTTCACGATCCTTTTTGTATCGTGCAGAATTTTCATGCGTGACTATGAAAAGACGGCAAATTATTGTATAGCAATGACAATAGGGTTAGGTTAAGACAAGATAATGCATATACCTCGCAGGTGAATAGTGTGTTTTGCGCAATCTGATTGGTTCCTCTATTTTGGAATATCCTGGCACTATTCACCTCCAAGCAAAACAAGATGGCGTCCAGTTATGTTTATGCTACGGAAGAAGAACTTTTTTCAATAAACGAAGTCTCCATGCCTGACAAAACCAAAAAACAACGAAATTTGGCAATTAAGTGTTCAAAGATATGTATTTGTCTTATTTTTTAGCGATAAATGCACTAAGGATGTGTTTCAAAATGTTTTGTTTACAAATGATAAGTGCCGACAAGCCGACATCCCGTAAAATTGCGGAAATTTAAAAAGAAATGTATGTGAAAACAATTTTGCGCGGTATATTCTAAAGCAATTATTCACCTCAGTGTCGGTGAGTAGCGTATATATTTACCTCGCCGCTTTGCGGCCTGGTAAACATCTACCATTATTCACCTCCACTTTGGTGAGTAATTGTTCTTTAAACCAATATCGTCGATACAGAAGGATTTTATCTAGTGGAAGGTCAAAGCTAAAACCATTAAATGTGCCAACTTCCAAAAGTTAAAAAACAAAAAGACAAAGAGAAAGACAGTCATCTTGAAAACTCAAGATTCGAGTGATAAATCAAGAGAACAAAGTTGAAATGATATTTTACTTTATTTCAAAATCATCAGACTGAAGTCGAAATATCACTGTTGTGAAGTATCACTGAAGTTTTGTCACTTGATGTATCACTCGAATCTTGAGTTTTCAAGGTAACTTTCCTTCTTGAAAGGTAAACTTAAAATGAGCTTTACATGTACTATCAGCTGTATTTTGTTAACTTGATAAAACGCAGCAAAAAAAATCTCTTGTTTGAAACATGTAGCATTCCCTTTATTTGGTTTTGTTGTTGTTGTTGTTGTGCAAATGGGAGTATTCCAGCATTTATCAATGAAAATAAACTTGTGGACAAATGTCCTTATCAGTGTAACAATTTGAAGTGAATTAAAATAATTAATGTTGAAGTATACAAAAATTAGCCAAAATTCAGTTCCTGCATGGCACGTAGGGTATTGAGATCTTTGGTGCGTGGTTTCAAAGGGGATGCTGAAAGGAGCAATTGATAACCAAATTTTAGGGCACAACATGTTGCCGCAACGATATTTCTGTAAAAATCGTTCAGAAATAAATGGTATGTGATGTGCACCCATTATGTGAGCAACATTTTTTGCGTTAGAGACCATCGTTAAAGATTGTCTCTAACGCGGAGAATACTAATCTTCCACGCGTAGTAAGTTCCCTGTAATTAGCCAGTTCACAGCAGGATATATATAGATATATATATTGCCCATTCCTAAGGTAGATGAACGATCTTCAAGCTCGATACTCTCAAACATTAAATTGCCCATTCCTATTAGCTAAACATTTCTTCAACCTATTAATATGTATAAATATCGTGAGTAACCTGTATCGTGCTCCGTTCCTTAAGCCGGTTTTCCACTTGCGAATAAATTCACGCTAATCGACATTTCTTTGTATAAATTGAATAGGTTTCATTAGTATCAGTTGACAGCCCATGAGACAAAAGAAAAATTCGATTCGCGCGAATTTATTCGAGAGTGGAAAACCGGCTTAAACCATGATATTATTTGCTGCGATTTTCTGACATTGGTTTACGTATTGGTGTTTAGCCTTGTAAACGAAGAGGTTAGCGTCCCGTGACTCGAGGAGACGTGCATAGATATGTTAGATTAATGTTGCTGAAAAGTTTTGTTTGATTCTTGTTGGACAAAGTTCTAAACTTCACCTGTCACAAAATCATGTTATTGCGTGGACATGATAGAATGGTGATTGACAGGTCGTATAATAATTTGCTTACTGTTTGAAGGGGGTGTTCTTGTTCCGTATTTTCTGTGCATTTAAGACTAAGTTGTGTGCATGTTTACGTCGTTAATCTCGTGTTGGCAGGAATACTTCGGTGTTCTCTTTCATTATTATTAATTACTTCCCCAATGTTTGGGCGTCTAATCAGGTTTTTAATCTTTTATCCTTTGAAACAATCCCAAAGCAAACTATCCTAAATCCCAGTATGTTTTTCATATTCAAAAGAGAGATTATACAGTGAAAGTCCGCGCTTCTTTCGCTTACTTTAGATAAGTGCAGTATGTGACGATTTGGCAGTTAGGTTGTCCTTCCAGTCTACCAGGCCGCCAGTGTTGGAACTCTACGGGTCTTCATAAAAGAACCGCATGAAGCCGTTTCCTATGCTGCGGTTTTCGACCTCAGTATTAAGAACTACACAGGAAAACCAATTCAAAAGACACGGAAGAGCTTTCACAAACTAAGTGCCTTGGCAACAAATAGCTTCGACATGCTGTCTGTACATTTTCTATATATTTTTTCTATTTTCCTTTCCGAAATTTCAAGGACTAGAATAAATATATGTCAAAGTTGCTTCATAAAACTTTAATGTAATATATAAAGGTTGTTAATATCTGCATCACAAGCTAGCACTCATATTATCTTCGTATTTCTACAATCCTATATGCACAAATTGAATTTTCAAATCAAGAATTTAAATGATCATAATGAATGATCATAATCTAGCCGCAGCAATCATGCTGCTTACTTTATACGACTTATATTCAGTCGAGTGACAAAATTATTAAAAGAACTTACTTAAAAATTGTATTTTTGATCTGATTTTAAAACTATTACAGAAACTAAATGGAAATTACTTACTTCTCTGATCAATTGCACACTGTAAACTTTCTTTCGCAATTATATAAAACATTCCACTCACAAAATTTGTTCTACAAAACAAACCGACTAAGAAAGCCTGATAACAAGGTACTTGAGCTGTTGAAGCTTTGACTTTGTATTGTAAAGAAACTATAAGGAATTCTAAATTCTTTAACAAGTCCTTAGACTCACTTAAAACAACACCCGTATATTCAATAATATTCGCACAGGAAGATCATTTTCGTATGTACTAATTCTATTCCCTAAAAATTAAAAATTTAAGATTCCTATCAATCTTTTTTTTCCTCTTGCAGCGAGGTATAGACGAAAGTATAAAAACTTCGTATTACGAAGGCGTGTATCAATAAATTTTGGGCAATCTTTCTCGAAATGTATCCGCTCATAAAGTCGCGTGTCTGGAAATGCATGAGTGCTGAAGTAGAAACATCATAATTAAAAATGTTCCGTTCATACAACGTCATTACGTGAAAACAAAAAAAAAGAAACGGCACTAATACGCTTGGAAAAGTGAAAGAAAAGTTTAGAAACTAAACAGCAAAGTGAGATTCTTGTTGCTATGAGCAAATCACTGTGTAAACATCGTGATCCACTATATTCGAGAGTAAGCAACTGGTATCTCTGTAATATTACGCCGCATACATGAATTAACTGTTGAGTCAAAGATATCTTCCAGGTTAAGTCGGCATTTTCTGCTTTGCCAAGCGAATTTCTCTGCTTCATTTTTCCAGTCGGTTGTTCTTGTTTTTAGGGCAATATTTGATGGTGTGTGATTCATCTCCACTCGCTTTGCACAGAGGGCAAGTGTAAGCTCGAAGGATCGGACATACTGTATTTCCTTGCGAATCTTTTAAGACATGACTTGAGTAAACTTTTTTGCTCTCCCCGTTGTTACGACAGAACACACAAACGTTTTGGTTTCGTCTCGCCATGGGAATTTTATTGATATCTGCTAATACAGAACGCCCGCGCAAACCTTGCATTGCCTCATTCTCATTGATCACCGGACCTCTCGAGGGAGAGAATCCCGGAGCTAACGAAGGACTTGCAGCTAGACAAGGCATGCTATCCAACGAGGTGTCCAAGTCGCGACTACCACTTGAGGTATCACTCCATATATCCGAGTCAATGCTGTCTAATCTGTTCCGTTCCATCGGTGCGGAATATCCCAACATTTCTTCGTATCCACGTTGATTTTGGCGCGGTGTCTTGATCTGGCAGCTCTGGATTAAGTGAATAAGGCCAAAATAGTCACGAAATAGACGAAATTCGGCCTCTTTATCGTAATCTGAGATTTTCTTCCCTTCCGCGGCTTTTGTATAATTAAAGATTTCTTTATCGTAAAACAGGCTTAGCATCTCGTCTCCCATAGTGGTAGTCAGTTTGTTTGATTACCTGTGCAGTTTTATCAATTCTGTCTTTCACCAGCAAATAGCTCCAAAATATGAAAACTGCAATGCACGACAACTGCAGCGTTTTGTCTAGTATTGCGGTAACTTGTTCAATTGTTGTCAACTATCCAACGATGTTCGTCTTGCCTCTCGTTGTTTCTAGCCTCCACCTCGTGCTCTGTTTACGTTATCCCCGTTTCTTTGTTTTCAACTATCGCTTTCGGCAATCAGCATATGACTGCGTTTAAATTTTCAAACCTACTTTAAATTAAAAAGTATGACACAAAAGGACATGTGGTCCTTTTGTTAGTCTACACGCCATCACCCTTTCGACCAATCAGAACAAAGTTAATTAATGTACACGCACGCTTAACAGGCGACAGGCAACGCTTGACTTGTCGCAGCATTGATGCTTTAATACAACTTTGAGGCACAATTTTATTTGCCAAAATTTGAAATTCGTTATTCTTTTATTTATTTTTTTTTTCTTCATAATTAGTTTATTACTACACATGCTTGCATTGTAAGGCTTTTCCTGCAATCGATAGGTTTTCTAAGTAATAAATTGAAATTCAAATCAAAATATTTACGACTTGAAACAGGTAAACTAAATTCGTTAAAGGTACTTGGAAATTTCAAGTTAATAGCGTTTCGCTGTTTTTAGATTGTCACGCGAGAAACAGTCCCCTAGGATCACACGGTTCTTATAATGAACAGGCATTATTGGTCGATGTACATGTATATTCATCAGTTCCAAATGACAATTATTCACGTAAGAGTTTGCACTCAAAGTTATTTCGAGTCATCGATAATTGCGCCATTTCGGCAACTTTCCGTCTGTCGGACGTTCACATGGTCTTGTCAACGTTCAATCTTCGTTGCATGTGCTTGCCACCTGCCAACATCCAGCTGCTCATCTTATCGCTTTTCAAGCAACTGTATAATTTAACTTTGTTATGGACGAGCTGCACCATTCTGTGCATGCGTGAGGTAAAATGATGGTTGAGAACAAATTTAAAATATTTTAAATCGGGCAGATACAGATTCAACTATTTATTTGTTAGCCTGACGGTCATTCTTATGTAACATCTGATTTCTCAAACAAGATGATGTTATGCTTATTTTCAAATCTTAATTCTTAAAAAGGAAAAAAAACCTTTGAGCGACGTGCTTTATATTAATATTACATTCAAATGTGCATATGTATGCATGCTTAACATGTAACCATTTAAAGTAATGACAATATATTTATAGAACTGGACGAACTACAGTACCTCGTCTTGCTTTGGATGTTCAGACATTAGTCGGCGTAGTCACTCCCAGGAAGAGAAATGGAAAACGCTCAAGCTAAATTCACTTCGGTAAAAACTCCCACAATGTAAACATATGACTAACGATCGTTGGTAAATGATTTAAATGATTCGATGGTGAACCATTTAAATCTAGTAAATGGTTTTCAACAGCTGAAAGCGGTATCATGCAGATCTCGTGTTCATTAATATTTGTTTAGAGTGTTACCCCAATAACTACTTCAGAAGTTGGTCTTAGACAACACTAGTTGAAACAGAAATATTCCGAATATCTCATTACCTGTGCTATGGTCCGTCGTCTGATCGAATGAAACCATAAATTATAGTGCAGGGGTACCCAGTCAGCGGTCCACCGGACAAGTAAACAATTATGGCCAATTTTTTAGTTTGAATTAAAGTATTTATTAATGAGGCAGGCTGTAAGAAAAGGTTTTGGTAGTGAGTAAAGAGTCAATAGTAGCGCAGATTTTGGGCGCATGCTTGAAGGAAATTTGCTGCTAAATTAAATGATCTAGTAGTTCCGTTAATTGAAACAAGCAAATTAGTACGTAGCACTGAATATCATTCACCTTCAACGGCTTAAAGTCTCGTCTGTTATTCGCTCTGCACTTGCACTTGCATCAAGCGACCTACAAATGTTGTTAAAATGCAGTTCGGCAGTTTGGCAAAAAAAGCTTTACACTCGTATCCCAGATCTCTAAGGAGTAAGTCGAACTGACGTAAACCGGCACCTTTTCAAGACGTCTCCACGTGAATTGCAACTGTTCCAAATGATGGTATCAACGCATTTCAAGTTCATCGCCCTAGAAACGTGACTTAATTTATGTTACACTCTTTTAATCATTTTTTAATATTTTTCAGTTGGCGAACTCTCGTAGATAGTTGAAATAAATGAATGTCGAAACCAGTCTTATTAATGACTTTTTAAAGAATGATTAAAATCGAGTTATTTAACTTACTCATTCACCAGTGACGTAACCAGGCATCTGGGGGCCCATGGGATAGATTGCTTGGTCGGCCCTATCCACGTCAATTCTGACAATATGGAAGACGTATGGGTGGCAATTTAAAGATATTAGGTAAACAAAAGCACGTGATATTCAACCAATGGCTCACTCAAGGGGGGGGAGGCTTAGGGGCTTAAGGCCCTCTCTTAGCAGCCACAAAAATTACTTCTGTTTGCGTCCACCAAAAAAATGTAACGTAAGATTAAAAGGGTTGGTGCAGAGGGTACGGTACCTCTAACAGACAACAGTGAAATGCTTTAACTACTCTGCCACCTTACCGTTGTGTGGTGTACAAGGACTGCCAACTCATAATACCGGAGTTGGCTTCGTATAGACATTAAAATATAAAATATTGCTAGGAGAGCATGCCCCCAGAGCTCCCTGGTGGATGCTATTTTGACATTCTAGGCCCCCCTTGCTGGGTACGCCGTTGTTTTCAACATTAAAATGACGCCTGTATCACGTGATACTATTTTAAAAACGTATGTTGGTGCAAACTACTTATTAGAAAACGGAAACAGCTCTTAGTGTAGCTTTCAAACACGAGGAATCGAATCACAGTTCAGGATTTTATCTGTAATGTTCAGTGGACTTCAGTGAAAATTCTCACGCTTGTTCATTTTCATTCTTTGGGAAATCTGTCACACATAAATAGATCGATTATTAAAGAGACGGCGGATCAAATTTTCGTCTTAATATAACAGTGTGATCTTGCTGCGAATTGAAATAATTTGAAACTTTTGAAACTTTCGATCAACTTCGTGTCGTCATGACATGGAAATAATAATGACGTCAAAAAAATGCTTGGGCCCCCTAATTAATTTCTTTTGCTCGGGGCCCCGTAAGCTTTACCCACTCTTCCCACCCTGTAGCTGCGCCACTGCTGTAACCCAGTGGCGTAACGGACTATGGTCAGGGTTAGAGCAACTCCTCAGGGCCCCCGACGTCTAAGGGACCCTTGATGATTCTGTAAAAACTGAGATTAAAGTCTTGAAATATATGTTTATACTAAGGAGGTGACGGGGGCCCCAGAACGAAAATTTCCTAAGGGCCCCCAGCAACTCCGTTACGCCACTGCTGTAACCGTGAGCTTATTCGTAATCAGTCCATCTCGCGTGATCGAGATGAAGCGGAAGGAAGCTAACGCAGCTAGTTCACGTACGTCTACTGATCTACATAATTCTCTAATCAATGATATTAAAATAGAATACTGCGAGACAGTGATAAATAAGGCAAAAAGCTCATTGGTTGGTGACTCCCATGACTGATCTCAAAGAATTCAAACGTTTCGAGGAAAAGGCCGTTCGTCAGAGAAAGAACGTGTTCTGGAACAGTTCGTCAAGTTTTAACAGTGCAGATATTCTTCGGAGACTCCAGTGGTAAACAAGTGGAAGAAATGAACAAGATATAAATTAGACTGGTTGCCTTTATAATAAGTCATTAATACCCGATTTGTCGAACTTCGTCTAGATGAATATGTCTCATTCTAAGAAATTACGATACTTAGTCTTTCACTATACCGTAGCATTTTTTATAAAAAAAAAAGTGCAAAATGACGATCAATTTACCGATCATTTTTGGCGGAAATTGTCGTCTGGGATCGCCAGAAATGGTATTTCAAAACATCAAGATTTCAAAATTTTCTGGGGAAGCATGCCCCCAGGCCCACCTAGTAAACTTCCGATTTAGAGAGGTCCTTAGGTTGGGCAGTCTGCAATTGAAGAACTTGTGGCCACGCTCTCCGCAACAACCTTCGTAGCTCCGTTGACAGAGCACTGCACTAGATTAGCAGCGTCGTGGCTTCGACTTCCAACAGGAAACCCTAGTGTGACATCTTTCGCAACTGGTCCTGGTTGGGTCCTAAAAACATAAGATTTGGACACTCGAGAAATTTCCTTCATCATATTCTTAAGCTTCATTAATTCTGTGAGCTACATAATGCTGAGGTACGTGAACTTATTACCACGAATTTCTATGAGCAACTGCCACTGGGGTGACAAGTTGACGTTGTAATACACTCATGAATTGGCGATTTGCTTGCCAGGTATAACTCAAAATATATCCATCAGATTACGTGAAAAAGTTTTAGGGTTTTTTTCAATAAAACCATTGAAATAATCAAGTTTAACTGATGCATACCGTAAATGCTCGTTTTAGCGCCGCTCCCGGTTAAGCGCCGCACTCAGGATCAGAAAAATTTAATAAGCGCCGCGGCGCTAAAACGAGCAAATACGGTAACCCTTTCGCGGCTGATTAACCTTAAAATCTTCTCTACATGATACGGTACACCAAGTACAGCAACCATAAGCCCAATATCGTAGGCTCAATTGCCTCATGGACAGCCGGTGTATTACTCAACTTGATGTGGCTCGGAGTATTACGGTATTCGTAAATCATGTCACGCGATGTCAAAAAATTATTCGGTGTGATTGCCTGTGACTCCCAAGCTAAGTGGGGTGGACCTGAAGGTATTGCTCAGAGGATACAAGATTTGATGGCCGAAGATGGCGAACAGTGGAAAACTTTCGTTGCCGAGCGTGGCGAAGTTCCATCTGAAGAAGAACTGAACACTTTTCAAGGTATTTATATCTCTGGTAGTAAACATTCAGTTAATGACGAGGATCAACAACCGTGGGTACAAAAGTTGGAATATTTCATCCAACAAGCTTACAAGCTGAAAAGACCAAAGGTGTTTGGTACGTGTTTTGGTCATCAACTCATCAGCAAGGCCCTTGGGGGAAAGGTTGCTAAGAATCCAAGCAAAAGATTTGTCTGTAGCAACGAAATAATTCTTTTAACACGATCTGAAGAGGATTCGGGCTTTTTAAATGAGGTACGAAAAATAAGTAAGGAAAAATCCCTACGAATTTTGCAGTCTCATGGGGAATGTGTTGATGAGTTACCGAAGAACGCAAGAAGTGTGGCAAAGTCCGCCACGTGTGATAACGAGATAGTATTATATAGTGAGAATATTATAGGTGTTCAATCACATCCTGATTTCTACGTAGAAGATCTAGCAGATATCATTATTCCTTCACTGCTGAAGGGGAAGATCATTACTGAAGAGGAGTATGATGAGGCGAATGAGTCCCTTATGATACCTAATGTTTGTGCAGACCTAGCGAAGGCTGTCGGTAACTTTTTACGATCATGAAACTTTATTTCAGTAGAACAACCGGTATGAGCCAAGAAACATGTAGTACTGATAATGAATTAAGCAGCACGTGCTTTAATCGGGCACAAATTATCGTTCATGTTGTAAAAGACAATTTTTCAATTCTTGATGATTAAGTCTCTTTGCAAATAAAATTTATTCTAGAGGATTTGGTGTTTTGTTTAGTTTTTTTATGCTCCTTCACTTCGAACTTTTTCTTCCCATATAGTTAATCTCATCATACTGAGTAATGCGTAGGCCGAAGTGCTAGTCTATGGCTGTAAGGGTTTAATCACTGATAACAAGTGAACTTGAGGATTTGTGCATATCATTTACAAAATAAATACAATATCAAACTTTGAATCCCTTATCTAATCAGCTTTCAATGTAAAATTTGCTCCAATAAGCGATACCTCCATTGAAATGTATTTGCTACTTTACCAACTATAAGCCAGGCCCGTAGCTAGCCTGCATCCCTACAGGGGGCAATGATAGCTCTAGGGGGGGCAATGAACTAGACCCATCTGACCTGATTGAACAACAACATATCATGACCAACCAATTCAAAAATCAAAATACCCCTTCCTGCACGAGTGGAAATGAAAAAAGAAAAGAGACAGTACCAAATATTTATACAATGAACTATTATTAATATCAATATCGACATATGATTATTTAGTTTATCCAGTCCAACTTAAGTTCAACTACTAAACTTTTTGATTCATAAATTTATTCGATTAACAGTATGTTGGTCTTCTTTAATGCATCATTAAGTGTTCGACTGAACCTATATCAACTGCAAACGAGGGTGAAGTATTGCTAGTCTCTTGACAAATGTATCTAGGTCCAGTTTAGCAGTTATTTTGTGCTCGAATGCAAGCAAAACCAAACTGGCTTGCCTCGGCTGCAGCATAGCATGTCATGTTGGTTTGTCAATACAAGTTAACGCAGAAAAGCCACTTTCACAAATGGCACTACTTGAGCCAATCGCTGCTACCTCATTTAGGCATAGGCATACCTCATTTATCATATTCATTTATTTCAATGAACACATTTTTTAATATGGTCAGCATTTTTTTCCAGGGGAAGTGGAAAAATATTCTGGGGGAATTGCCCCCCTAGCCCCCCCTTGGCTACTGGCCTGCTATAAGCACAACTGCTCTACTGATTTCATTGGCATCACAGTTGTTCTCCAATTTCGAGTTCCTAACTTCCACAATTTACTTTGATAGTTTATCCACAGTTAAAAGAGCTAACCCATGTGCCTATGTTCCCAAATGGGAACTTCTTCTCCTCAGACTTAGTTATAACAAACATGACCCACCAGACTTTCGGACTGATAGCGCATCTTCAGAAATCAAACGACTAAACGAGATACTTTTTTCAAACTTCTTGGATGTCCGATTCTTTCCTTGAGGGTCAACAAAACTGGCCGGTAATTCTACTGTCCAACTGAATGTGGACTGTAAGTGGTTGAAGCGTCTGTGCCGCCAAATTTACAAAAGACGTCGTAATGTACTCTATCTTCGCAACGTCGGGCAACGTCGGGTAAAGAAGGATTGTCCACTTCGGACACCCAGAGGGACTGGTGATAAGTTTATCAACACTTCATGTCTACATCAAGGGACGGTAGCCGGGCGGATTTAAGTGGGGGCCCACCGGACGTGCGCCCCCCTTTTTTAGACCAGTTATCATGTGACTTTTTGCTAGGATACAAAACAAGCATTAAACATATTGACCACCCAGAAGATTGATGATTATTTTCAAAGAGAATCGGAACGAACAACAAAGAAAAGAAACCCAAAGAGAGTAGTAGAATTTCAAATTAAAAAAAACACCGGAAACGATAGTAGCATAAAAATTCTTTCATTAAAACGCCATATTTGGGCATGAATTTGTAAAAAAATTTTTCGCCCCACTTGCTCAAAATTCTGGACCCGCTCCTGGTAGTTCAAATATTTGAAAGGTGGACTTTTGCTTTAGATTAGCGGTTTCCAAACTTTTTCTGGTGGCGACCAAATTCAAGGACCCAGCTTCGGACCGCGACCCCACGTCCAACAAGTATTTAAGTACTTACCTGAATAACAAATTAGTGCTCATTGGTCATGACATTAATTTAGCGACAGTAACTTTGCCAGAAAATGTTTAGCGGAAATAACCTACCTGCAGAATTTTTATCGCGGAAATAGTCTTCCCGGAAATACAATGCGTTGTAGGCCAGGGCAATAGGAACGACCAGACCTGAGACCCAGGGCAGTGAACTTTGAGTAGACCACAGATTGACGTAAAATGTAAAACACAGGATTTTTCAAATTTGTTTTGACAGCAGTCTGTGATCCCACGAAAAGTACCTCGCGACCCCAGGTTTGGGAACCCATGCTTTTGATCCTGACTGCGGTGCGCTTGCTGTATTGTTTGCTTTGCTACTTTTGTCGGATATTCGCAGTTATTTTAACCATGTACTGCATAAATGAGCCATAAACTCTTCGTCAATGTCAGTGAACTAAAAATGCACATCAGAGCCGGATTAACAATGGGGCACTTGGGGCACGTGCCCCAGGGCCCCCTACATAAAGGGGCCCCCCACATAGAGGACTTTACACAAAACAATAATAATCATAACATATTAGCTACACGAACAACTACAACAACAACAACATAGACTACTATATAAACAACAACAACAACAACAGCGGCTACTATATAAACAACAACTTTAATAATAATAATAATATAAATATTAAAATATTCTGAAACGACTCTTCGTGATCGACAGCAGCTAACAGCAGTGCAGTACAAAAACATGTACTCAATCAGACGTTATGGTTTGAAAGAACCATAAAACCGGTTGAGTGAAATCGAGTTGTTTACAAACATGAGCAACTCCAGAGGAACAAACATCGGGCACGCGAGTACCCTAGTGGAGCGCAGAAATGATTGCAAACAACAGAAAAAGAAGGTCGTATAAACTCTGTTGTTTAGAAGTAGAGAAGAATACAGGAAGTTCTGGATCAACCAACTCATCGGCCACCGATATGCGTTCAGCATTAAGCCACGATGGCAATTTGAAACAAGTCGTATCTAAAATT
This sequence comes from Heliopora coerulea, assembly GCA_030142905.1. NCBI lineage: Eukaryota > Metazoa > Cnidaria > Anthozoa > Scleralcyonacea > Helioporidae > Heliopora > Heliopora coerulea. The sequence continues at coordinate 1,459,979 of JASJOG010000001.1, forward strand.
AGTCAAAACCAGGAGACCGTTTCGACAGCTGGAAAAGACATTTTAACGAAGTCATTGTCCATATGCAGACGATGATGCTCAGGCAACACAAGTTCTGGAACTTTGATTTCCCAACAACTTATCATGCACCTCTGTAGAGCAAACAAAGATTGGCTGTATTATCGATAAACGTTCGTTAAGCCATAACCTCAATAAAAAAAACGATTTCGGAGACCCAGATGTAATTGAAGAACCGGGCGGAAAACGTATTCGAAGGATGAAAATCAAGGCCCGGCAAAAAATTTGTAAGACAGGCATATTTGTGTCAAAAGGTTTATTTAGACCCAACGTTTCGTTGCTTAAGACACAACATCATCATACGATTTTAGATCGCCATTATGTCTGCCGACATTACACCATCATCTTACTGTCAGAAGTGCAAAGGCTATCTGTCACAGCACGTGTCAAAATTAAAGACATATACTAGTACACACACAAACTTTGAGAAAATATTTCGGTACACATTCAATATAGACTGCAGAAAATCTGTGTAACTTTTTGTGTGTAATGGAAAATTACGAGCACTCGCATTATGGTTTTTTCCCTAAATATTTAGTTTTGTTTAGTGAATTATTAAGTGTACTGGCAAATTAACTAATATTTGGCAAGCATTAGTCATAAAAACATTTGGCATGCTCCAAGTTCCTGTCTTCGTACAGCACTTGAAATTATGGGTTCCTTGGTTAAAAACTCAAACAACTTAATCCCTGATTAGCAAAAATTTTGCGAACAAACACGGAGGAAACTGCATATGTTTAGAATGTTCTTCAATAGCCTTCATCATGCTAGCAAATTTTTGCAAACTTGTTTCCCTCGCGACATTTTCTCAAAGAAACCTGGTGTAAATGTGTGAGCATGTTTGTTTAACAGAAGTAACCACTGTCCAGCTAATTTTGAAGGCTACACCAGGTTCAACTGCAAAATGACAAGGTGATTGAGGGCCGCGTGTGTTTGTTTGCTTTTTAATCTATGTTCTCTCTAACTGTCAAACTGGACCAGACAATAGACAGCATATGTGACCTTCATGAGACCCAGGTAACTTATCACCTAACAGCACTGAGGCAGTACCAAACCCTGGTTACAAGGGTGAGACCAGAGCACTACCACTGTGCCACCAGCACTCCAGGATGAAGCATCGATGCAATAAAATTTATCGGGATATTAGGACTCCTTTTCTTAAGAGCGATTGGTATAAAAGGATAAACGAATGTCTAACTTGGTGGTGGAAACATGAAGCGTGACTGACATGTTATGAAATTGGTTAAACTAAACAGTCAAAAACACAAAAGAATAACCTCGTTTGTGTTGTCCTAATGGGTAAGTACTTACTACTCGTTTTTCTTGGTCGCTGGCAGTGGCGTGGTCACAGTAAAATACGTGGGAGTCCGGGGGTCCATGTTGGTCAAAGACATAAATACTGCTAGGTCTGGAAAAAATTCTTAGTCTTAAACTCCTTTACGTACATCTACCGCTTCTCCCGAGTGCTTTTTAGCCCTTTGCAGACGGTCATAGGACTGTGTCATTTCAAGGAAGACTGCAATCCCTCTCACCTGGACGTGTCCACTTATTTGACCGAATCTAGCTAATTGACCATACTTCTGATTAATGGGGGCTTTGGATTCCCTTTTCGCCCCGGTTACATCGCCACAGGTCACTCGGTCTGTACGAAAACTTAAGGCAAAAACTTGCCTCTGATTAACGCCGCTTGTTTTGTGCTAGTAATATATCAGCCAGACGTTTTCGTGTAGGGACCAAAATGAGCGCAGCGAGTTGAGAGATACTGCGACAGTATTCCGTAGCCCTCGATGTCTGCTGTACATTAATTTCGCTCAAGTTCTGACGTTTTTGCAAGTATTTCGTAAAACTTTGGAAAATCTTGAATATCTCCAGCAGCTTCGTTCTGCATAGTAACTTTTCTTCTTGTTGTTAAACACTCTCGCAAAACACTCATCAGCGTATGTCGTTAAATTCAGTCTGATTGTTCAACTTCGTTCAAACAGACAATTTATATTTACATTACAAATGACATCAGTAATACACGAGGATTCAAATTTGAAGTATCATTGCTTTATTACCTATTGTCAACCAGCTAAAATCTTATAATAGTTGAACTTAAATTTTTAAAGTACTTTTAAAGTACTTGTGGGGGAAAAAACATTACAATCACTGACGTAGTTAGCGGGGGATAGGAGGCAGTCGCCACTCCAAGCAAATTTAGTTGCCACATCAGGTGAGTAAAATATTGGTGTTTAATCGGGGGTTTTTTCCCTTTTTTCCCCGATTTAGCTAATTCTCAAGCGCCAAATGAAGACATACGTTCGAACAAGTATAGCCACAGAGTTTATTACTACGGATGGGGGGATTGGTTAACTGTTGTCCTTCTCCTCGGATCACTTACGTGCACTGCCCCACCCATATGACCGATCTCACTACGCCACAGATTACAATCGAAAATGGGTTTGAATACATGTCAATCCAAGAACATACATATACACAATGATAATTTAATGAGTTCACTCACAACTACGCACAAACTTCTGTAAAAAAAGACTAGTAATACAAACAAAATAATAGATTTAATAAGAACATTGTTAATATCTGATTAAATCCTATGTGCTACAGTATATTAAGAAGCTACAACTAAAAACCTTTTAGTCAATAGTTTAGAACACTTGTACATGGGCTTGAATTTCTTTTCACAACTTCCAAGCATTTCTCATGATCAAATCAAAATAGACATCTTCATCAACAGATGCACTTACTCCACTGTAGTAGTTCATAAATTCCTCAGCAGTAACCTGTAATAACAAATAAAAAATAATTAGTCTTTGCAATATTTTGCTACTACTTAAAACACTAAATGTCTTTTTAATCTGAATACAGTCATCACACAACATACAGTCATCACAAAACAATACAATGAAACAACACAGAAAAAAAAAGGAAAAATCCATGCAGGAAAGCATAGAATTATATTTGAGAGAGCCTACTGCAGTTATCATATTAACTGGATGACAAAGATCTCCAATCAAATTTGCATCTTCAAAATATTTCAGGAATACCCAGTAAATACTTAGAGGCATCCGTATCTTAAGTACATATAACCTACCATAATAAGTACATCTCTCAACATATATAGTAGTAGATTCAGGAGTGCACAATTATCAAACACAACATGGCCACTTCAACTGTAAAAAGTACTTGTAAACCTCTCATACCAAAACTTATGTTTTCAGTGGACATCTCTGGCATTTCCAGCACACAAGTCTGAGTTAAGTCATACCTATGAGCGTTATAATTAGCTTAAATATTACTGTACCTTCCCATCTTTCTCTTCTGGTGCTTCAAAAGTACTTAAGAAGTGTTTAAAACATTCTGCTTCTGACCATTCACCATTAAGAAACTTTGGGTGTTTTCTAGCATTGTATACACTAAAAATTTAATACAAAGATATATTGTTACATTATAAGTAAGCCCAACAACTAATGTTTACCAAACTACCAATATTTTCATAGAATATCTGATTCCAACATAAACTGCACAAAACCAGTTGGTCAACTAATAACATATGGTAAAGATCAGATGAAGACAACAGATGATTATTATATAATATATACTGTATGGCATTGTCATATATATCATATATTAGATGTCTTTTCAAATGAAACTAGAAATTTGATGTTGTCTAAAAACTTATACAAATGTGACTACAATTATGACAAGCAGCACAGCAATCAATTACTGTTTATTGTAATTAAGAATGACTGAGTGTTACTGCATGAAACTGAGACCATACTAAGCCGGCTGGTTGCTGTATGAAAAACATTTTGAATTAGGCACATTTTGAATATTTAAAGGATGTGGTAGCCCCAAGTATGGGCTTTATCTCAGAAATCTGAAGGCACTTTCCCTCAGGAATCTATGAAATTAAAAACATTACAATGGTCATTTCTGGGATTAAGGTTGCAGAAAAATGTTTCCAATATTTTGGCAAATAACCAGTTTGCCTTAATACATCAGTTGAATACAAGTACCAGAATACTTTGCAGTTTTTTCTTTTTCATGCAAACATTGAATTCCCAAAGCAAATGGAAAAACAATTGCTCCAATTAACATTACAAACAAGATTTTGAAAGACATTCTGGTTGTTGTATTCAGCAGATAAATAAAGGGAACCAGCCATTTAAATTAAACAAAGGGTTTAAGTTTGAGGCAACATTTACTTTTTATAGGTACACTGTACATGTACTCAAACAAACATTGCTGTTCAAAATAAAGACTTTATAATGAATAAGTTAACTCACTAAAGGGCAAGGGCACACTTTAGAATTCTATTATGGCCTATGCCAGACAATTTTACTACCCAGAGCAAACATATTACTTTGCAGATGAACAGTAACTTTTCTGTTTTGAAAGTAAATGAAAAACGTCTATGGCTACACCCCTTTTTCCTCCTGCCCTGGGTCTGTCTCTTTGAAAAACATGACTCATTAGGACATGGGTGTTTGGGTCAAGCAACAACATGAAATCTCACTGTACAGTGAATGTCCTTAAAAAAATTATAAGTCCAAGTACAACAAGTGGCAAATTAAACCTAAAATACCATACATACCCCTTGAGATCTTCAACAGTAACTATTCCATCTCCTGTTTTATCCAATTTAGAAAATGCTTGTTCAATAATTCTTTTTCTGCTTTCACTCATTGGTGGCTAAACGAAAGTTTAACATACAAACTTGCACAACAATGCTCTCATTTACATTTCACAATGTCAAGATCTGTATCAGTTGCAACCAAAATGACAAACAGCATTTTCCCTGTGAGGAACTCACAGTAGTTAATTTGTTTTCTGATAAACTTTTGTAAATGTTTACATAATGTGCAAGTTTTTTTTTTACTTTGTCAATGTTTGATGACATGTATACTTATGTAGTTATTTCTAGTTGACCAATGAAACACAAATATTTATGAAGTTCAAATATACAAAAAATTTTACGCAGCCAGAGACACGGATTCAACACACCTGACGACGACCAATAAAACACTCTAACCCAAGGTTCACCAACTGGCGGACTCCGATCCGGATCCGGACTCCGAGAGGCTTTAATCCGGACCGCTAGACATTTTTTTATACTAATATTAATTTATAGTTTCACTTAAGGAGAATTTTCAGCAGGCACAGCTTGGACAGCTCACCGGCGGCTCCTCGGGTCCTCTGGCCAAAGCGTCTTGTCCAATTACTTGTCCAACGTTACGCCTACAGTTGGTGCCCAGACAAGCCTCGGATAGGAGAAGAGGCAGAGGAAGAAAATAGCACTGCTGTTAAACCAACTACTACGCTGCTAAATGGCGTGTTCGAAGGTTAGAAAAGAGGACTATGAAAACAGAGAGTTCAAAGATGAGTGGATGCATAAATATGCGTTTATTCTTCGAGTAAACGCTACAAGACCCGTCTGTTTGATCTGTTATGAGCCTGTGGCCATCATAAAAAGTGGCAACGTTAAACGCCACTACGATACTAAACATAAAAACTTTGAAGAAACCTACCCACAACAATCTGAGGTAAGGACCACAAAAATAAACGAACTCACAGCCCAGTATGATCGCTCCACGAAAGTCATCACCCAGTCCTTCACTGCACAACAGCGTGCACACGAGTGTTCACTGAGAGTACAGTGGATTTTAGCGCAACACAAAAAGCCCTTTACTGACGGAGGAATAGTGAAGGATTGTATGAATGCAGTTGCTGAAACACTGCTAGATGGTAAACAAAGAGAACTCCTGGAAAAAATAAAGTAAATACCCCTGTCAGCTACAACAACTGCACGAAGAACTGAAATATTAGCCATAGATGTGCTGTCACAACTGGAAGCATCCCTCCAGAGTGCACCATGCATAGCCTTAGCAGCTGATGAATCAACTGATATCAGTGATGATGCCCAACTTTTGGTGTATGTGAGATTTTACGATGTAAAGAGGAAGGATTTCTGTGAGGACGTGTCAGGTGTGACAGCACTTGAAACACATACAAGAGGAGAGGACATATACCAGGCCATAAGAGATGCTGGGATAGAGAGGGATCAGTCTGAAATCTGTGGTCTCCATCGCTACAGATGGGACTCCCTCCAAGATAGGAAGAGAGAAAGGAGCTGTGGCTCGTATGAAAGCTGATCATCCAGACCTCATCACACACCACTGTATTATCCATAGGTCTGTTCTGTGTTCTGCACTAGCAGAGGAGTATGCTGAAGATCATGAGCAAAGTGATCAAACTTATCAACTTTCTCAGAGCATCTTCAGCCCATCAACACCGCCTACTAAGAGAATTTCTGAAGGAAGCTGATGCAAATGCAGATGATCTACTACTACACTGCAATGTAAGATGGCTAAGCAAAGGCAGGGTTCTGCAGCGTTTTTGGACCATTAGAAATGAAATAAAAAGTTTCTTACTTTCTCTTACTTACTTACTCTTAAAAGTTTTGTGGTAGATGAACGATCTTCAAGCTCGATACTCAGAAAATGATTGAAGATCGTTCATCTACCATAATATATCCAAGCTCTCACGTTTCTCTAACATCAAACAGTTACTCTTAAAAGTTTCTTTTCTGACAGTTCATAGAGTTTTTGCAAGATGAGGACAAAATGGATATTCTGGCCTTCTTAGTTGACATCACATCACACCTCAATGAGCTCAATTTAAAACTACAAGGAAAGAATAACTCAGCATGTGATTTGATTGCAGCTGTGCAGTCTTTCCAGAGGAAACTGCATATTTTCAAGAATGACTTCCAAAATGACTGCACACACTTCCCATCATTGAAACAACAAACTCGAGTGGAGAGAAATGTTTCCTCTTCTGTTGAGTTCATACAGGAACTCATTGAAAATTTCAGTGACTGTTTTGACAGTTTCAGCCTTGGAAAGCAGCTCCTCCTCTTCATCCAGAATCCCTTTCTCATGACAAATGTCATTACATTTTCTGAGGAGGCTAAATGAACCTTCAAGTGGGCACAAGCTGGATCTCTACAGATGGAACTGATTGATCTGCAAGCCAATATATTACTAAAAGAGAAGACTGCTGTTTGTGACCCTGTTACTTTCTGGCTTAAGACTGTGCTTGAGACAGTTTTTCCTGGACTTGTCAAAGTAGCAATGCACACTTTAACCATGTTTGGATCTACCTACAGTTGTGAATCAGCATTTTCAACAATGAACATAATTAAGACTAAATACAGATCAAAGATGACCAACGAGCACTTGCATGCCTGCTTGAGAATTACACAGACTCCATTCTTTCCCAGGTTCAAAATGCTTGCAGGAAAAGCAAAAGCTAATTTCTCCTACTGAAAGGAGAAAAGAGAAGGAGAGAAATTATGAAATAAAGTTAAAAATGCTAGGTTTTCTTTACAATTTCTTCTTTATTCAAGTAAAGCACTTTATTTTAAAAAAGCAAGTATTCTATTTAACAAAGAGTTTATTTAGTTGACTTTTTCTCTTGGGGAAATGCAATGTAGTGGTCAATCTTTTTGAGGCCTGAAATTAGTCCAAGTGATTTTTTTACCTTGAGTAATTGTTACTCATTATTTAACAAAAGGCACTTTAGTTTGCTTTGTGTTGAACATATATATTGCACTGTTCAAGGAACCATGTTTCTGAGGCCTGAAGTGGGCATTCTTATTTATTATTTTGCCAGTGCTGCAGTTGGACTTTATTCAGGTTACGTAAACAGAAATTTAACAGAACTAAGGTTGTATTTTATTGTCAATTGTTTTTAAAGAACACTTTTATTTTTATTCTTTTTTCTGTTCCATTTTGCCAAAGATATGATGTTACCTTTTTATGAGAATGTACAACATTTAAAAAAATTGTTCTTTAGGGAAATGGAAGCAAAGTATATTTTGAAGATAAATGTTTAGGACTTTAAGTTATCAAGTTCCTGTTTGGAAATAAACTTGTAACTAAGACAAGCACAAAAATGTTTAGTAAAATGTTGCTGCCACTATATTTTTTCCATGAATCATAGTTATGTGTAATATCTCGTGGTTATGGACTCCACAGAGGGAGAGAGTTGAGTAACTGGACCCCCCTGAATTTTAGTTGAATAGTAAATACCCCTGCTCTAACCATTAAGCTACTAAGACTCAGATGGATATATAATAACCATAAACCCTTTCTCCATAAAGTTTTAATATTATATATCTAGGAAAAATAAAATAATACTTAACTAAACTTATAACATGTTTTGAGGACCAGCCCCTCCTTCAGATCTGTCCATCCATGGTCAAGAGACAACTTTCTTATATAGTCTGACAACCCATCAAATTTCCATAACATCAAGTCCCAATAGACAATAACATTTCAATTTTTCAATCCAAAAGGCTTCTCTGTATGTAGGTTCCGTCACATCAATAATTTGTGCAATTATGCAGTACCTTCTACTCCATCATGATTTTCCAGCTACCAAAAATGCTCTCTACAAATGCCTCTCTTTCCCTCCCAAAATTGCTTAAGAGAACTTTTATAATGATTATTAAACCACATTCTAAACTTTGTCATCTTACTACCCACATATACAGTAGCTTACCATATCTTCAACATGTCATCAAGTAAACCACTGCTGAAGAATCACAATCAAAGTAACTATTTAGATGTATTACTGCTTCTCTTCATTACTCTCAATAATAAACCCCATTTTAACAAAACCACAAATCTTATGCCTGGCCTTTCCATGGCAATTGATCCAAAGGTGCTATCTTGGTATGCACCAAATTATTTTTCAAATTCTTTGGTCTTCTAAAGTTTATCAAAAGAACTGATGATAATAATCTCTTAAACATAGGAAATATGTTAACTAAATCCTGCAATTCTTTAACTGTAAGGATCCAATGTACATTAAGAAGAGCCAGTTGATAGTCAATTGTAATTGCACAAATAGTAGATGAGACAGATATGAAAGACACTATGTACAGAGAAGCCTTTTGGATTGAAAAATTAAAATATTTTAGCCCATTCAGCATTGGGATTTAATGTTTTGGGCATTTGATGGATGATAGAAAATAAGTACTACATACATGTAAATGTATTAATAGTAAATTTAGATTTATCCATTGTTATTTGAAGTTTCCTGCCAGTGAACAATTTTCAGACATCTGATGGGATGACAATGGCTGAATATAAATAACCTGTTAAAGGGGCAACTAGACACACTTTAATATTTTACTCTGGCTAATACCAGGCAATTTTACTCATCAAAGGGATGAGTCCTGCCCCTTAATAAGTTAATTACATCATCACCATGCCATTCTAGGCCAGTGATATAAACCACCCAATAAAAGAGTAGTCAAACTGGAAGGTTGCCAGCTATCTGAAGATCACCTTCTGGAATGAAACTCTGAATAAAGATGTACAAATTTCAGTTTATCATTAATATACAGTGCTCTGTCACTCAAGATATCAAGCACTCTTCATAATGTTAATTCCACTCCTTAAACTTCTATAAACACAGATAGTATAAGAATACACAGTATATAATTGATCAAACTGGCAGATGAGTAATTTCTCATATATTGTGCTTGCCAGATTAGGTCTGCCTGGATCACTAAAATTGTAAGACAACGGAATGGAATCAAATAAACATGAAAAAATACAACTTTATTGAGGAAAAATACAAAAAGGAAAACAACTCTCTTCAAGATCAAAACAACTTGATCTTGACTTTGTTAGCCTTTGTTTTGTTTTTTGATTTGCTGCCATTTGAACTTGTGCATATTCCTATTTCCCAGAAGTAGAAAAATTAAGTTATCACATTTTTTGCAATCAGCAAAATGACTGCATTATCCAACAAAGGCAAAAGCATCAAATGAAAACCTCATTCCCATATGATTACTACAATCACACAATCATAGCAATAATTCCTATGAATCAAGAGTAACTCAGCAATCACTAATGGCAATAATATTGAAGCCATGCTCTCCATGTCTCTAGTGATTGTTGATATAGAAACTGTTCAACCTCAACAATCATGATTGCTATAGTTGTTAAAATCCCTTGTATTGCTGAAAACATAGTTTCCCTATGATCACAACAATCACTGAGGCCAGGCCATTTTTTTAAGTGATCAGAATGACAGCAGTGAATGTACCAATTATAATTATAACTATAATTATGTGGAAACTATGTTAAACATTCAAAATATGGGATATCAGGAAATCAAGCAACAGGAAATGGTCACCTTTTCCTGGTACAAGATATATGTTGTAGCTGTCATGCTGCATTGGCTTTACATTTCCTGGCATATAGTGCAGCATGCACAAAATAAAAAGGACAATCTCCCACCACTGTTGTTGCACAGTAAAATCTGGCCAATTATAATAGAAACCAAGCTTAGTTTTACAAAAAGTATATAGAGTTGCAATTATTTACTTGTCAGAGATAAAATTGTTGCTTTTTCAAAGAAAACATATGGCACTTTCCTGTCATTGAAATCTAATTGAATTACACTTGTTACTTTTTTTATTACTGGCATATATATATATATATATATATATATATATATCAATGTATGTACACATCTAATATTCTATAATATATAATATATGCTATATATAATACATATATATCCATACATGAATATACATATATATATATATATATATATATATATATATATGCAGTACATACCATATAGATAATAGTTTATGGCAATCTTAGCTCTGTTCCTCTTTCATTATTTTAGTAATCTTACACTGTTATTTCGTATTTCCGACTTATAACTTCCTGTAATATAATACCTCTAGCTATCTATTTATTCACTGTAAACTGAAATTATATCTCCACTCTGATGATGTTGCGTGACGCAACGAAACGTTAGTGCACTTAATAAAACTTCATTTTTACCCTTGTCATGGCTTTATTCCGCGTTTTGTGCTAGGCACTGATTTTTATCCTTAAACTGCGATTTCCGCCTGGCTCCTCTCTTGCTACATATAGATAATATATATACACAAGCAAGCAATAATAAAAAGGCTAGCCTACTTGGAATACAACCAGCCCAAACATCAGATCAGATTAGCAAATAAATCTTATATGGAGGGACAGTGGCTACTTAAAAAGCACCTAAATATTTAAATAAGTAGAACTGAGGATATTTGCTTGTCAGCAGATTCAGCAAAAGTATGAAAGACGGATATATAGCAATATTTCTTTCTTCCTGACTGAAACATTTATAAAAAGGCGGGATGTAAAAAAGAAGACCTCGTCGTCCATAATTCATAAAAATATAAAACTGGAGAATAATGTCGCAAACAAGACGTTTGCCATATGTTGATAAAGATACCAATTGAAAATATACCATTGAGCTCTTCAGGCTTGATATTGATCACAAAGGCATGGCGTTCGCGAAATATTGCACGCAATTCGTATGATCCGTACGAACGGGATGAGTGATCTGTTTACACTGACGTTTCGACAAAAAATGACAAAACAACGGTAAGAAAAGTCCACTGAGATCAATGTTTCAAAGTTACTCCTCGACGTCGAACTCATGATGCAGCTGACGCTGAAATAAATCATTAATCTTTTCGCGACATCGTTTTAAAATATTAATGAGATCTTCACAAAGATCTCATTAACATTTTAAAACGTGTAGCAATTAACATTGAAGGAAAAACGTAAGGTATCTTGTGCAGAACGGAGCGACAGCTCGAAAAAATCTTCGACTTACCCTCAAAGATATGAGAAACTCATTTATATCAACACTTCCACTACCATCTTTATCGAACGTTGCAAATGCTTTTTTGACAACCTGACAAATACAACACAATATTCAGTAACCGATTATGTTCTTACAACGAAAATTATTTTCACTTCAAAACTTTGTAACTTACCTCAGGATCAAGATTTAAACCATAGTCCCTAAGCCCTTTATCAAATTCTTCAAAATTTAGTGCTTGGCTTCGATCGTCATCCATAATCCGAAAGGTTCTATTTCAAAGCAAAAGAAATGTTCTGATAATTGTTACTCTCAAAAGTTAAGATCTTCAGACTGCAAACATTGCCATACTGTTGAAGACAAACTGGTTCGACAATAGAGCCAAAGTTACCTTCCCAATCCCTTAATTCCACTTGCACCTCTTGCCAAGCACATGTAACGAAGCTTTTCAACGGGATCACTGGATTCCTCGGACAAATGATGATATTTCCTTCGCATCTCCTGCTCCTGATCCTGCTTACCTCGACGCGCCATGTTTTTATGCAAACTGAAATCAAACGGTATATCCCAGCAGATTTTATATTAGCCACTCCCATATTTTGGTTTGCGCTAGAAGTCATACCTCAGAATTCTAATGCCTTACAAAAATATAAACATAGTGTTGCCACGACGTAATCAGCGTGGAAAAAAGGCAAAATGAAGTGATCGCCGTTATATTTAACATAAGACTTACAGCATCTCAAGCATTTGACCTGAAAATTGCGAAGTTTGAATTACGACTTACGAACTCTCTCTTATTTGATATGAGATTTGCAGAGCGATATGGGTGGGAAAGGCACCGGCATAACAAACCAAGATTGGCACAAACCAGTATGGTATAGAGTGGTTAGCGGACCATAAGCTTGAATTTTATCGTTAAATCTGTCAAAAAACAGGATTGTATGTTCTCTAGACAACTGCTTCAGCTCTCCATAGCCATCCACTTCATCGACTTCCGCTTCTTGATCGTTGTTGAACTTTGTCAAAAATTAACCTACCAGAATTCCTTCGTTCTTCAAAATCACTCATTCATTTATAATGAATATATGGTGATTAGATTTTTATCACGTGATTTACTTACGTCATGTTTAAAGAATTTAGAATGTTCAACCGTCATTTTAGCCAGTAAATTGTGGAAGCTGTTAAGTGGACGAACAGTCCAAAGTTACTATTTTAGGATCGTCCTCTGTCTGGATGACAAGAACAGAATATTTCATGTATTTGAAGTATTCCAAGGTTTGTCGTTCGCCCTTTTGAACAAAATGTTTTCATTAATATATGATTTTCATTCTATGTTTGATGTAGAAACTTTTTTCATCTACTTGCAATGAAATGAGATTTTGATGATGACACGGTACCGTAGTTGCTCAGTGTACTTAAAACTATTTTTCGTTGAACTGTGTCGACAAAGGTACAGATAAACCATTTATTAAAACACAGAGAGGAATAGTGGTACAATACTGACATACATCACAACACTCTAATTTATCATTTACACACAGTACAGTAAAGTAAAAGCCCACAAATGCCGAGAGAGTCCTGCTGTCTGTCGGTATCATAGTGATCCCTGTACTAACCTCTGGATCACTCAACCCAACAATCTAAAACAAGATCATTGGGACATGCATGTATTCACTTATTAGCCGGTATTTTCCTTTGACCCTATTTCTGCCTAAGCAAAACGTTCCTTCTCTTTTTCCCAACTTCAATGCCGTTTTTGTCAACTATTATTATGAATTCACAACTTTTTTTAATTTTTTTTTGGGAGAGGGGGGTGTTAAGTTAACCAACATTGATTAGAGGAAGGGGAAGTGTCCTGTTTAGTTGATTTTAATGGAAAATCCAGATAATTATTGGGAGCACACGCCTTGTTCCAATGAATTTCGTCCACGATTAACTGAAGAAGGATTTTTAAAAACAAATACAGCGGAACCCCGTTAATACGGCCACTGTCATGTCAGGGCATAAAAATCTTGCCGTATTAATGGAGATAGAGTCAAATTTTGTTATTGATCTCTTTCTAATTATGAAATTAAAGGTACAATAAAATCCGAGTTAAGACGACCTATTTGTGAATATCTAGAGAGATGAAATGTGTTGGAACCAAACTAGGATAAACAATACTGGTTTTTATAAGATGTCGAAATTGTTGGTAAGTTAAGGTTGTAAATCGCGGGTGGCGGATGCGGAGTGGAAGATTTGTGTGTTTATAAATTTACGGGAGAGGAAAGAAACATCGCAATGTTAAGCAGACTGTGAGACATCGACAACAACTTTTCCGTGAGAAATGAAAATAGACCAAACTCAAAGAGAAAAATGGAGTAAAAAGTCGAAAGAAGACGTTCCCCCCACCAATGAAATCGACCTGGTAGTTTGTCGGATTTTGTTATTCTATTAAAATACACATTTTAATGTAAGGGACCGCATTTTTTATGGAAGTCAATCTGCCGACATGTCACTTTTCAACTAAATGACTCTAACTGCGAAGTTTAATGCCCTTTTGTCATTCGAAGGTTTTCGCATTTTTGGCAGAGAGGCCGCATTAACGGGGTAGGTATATTAAGGATATTACGAGTCAAGATTTCAAAAAGTGGCCGTTGGCCGAATTAACGAGGTATCCAGATAAGAAAATAACTGGGCGTTCGTTCGGTACAAAAATAAAGTGGCCGTAATAACGGGATGACTACCAGGCAGGATTTCATTTTACCTTAAACAGGTCGTTTAATTCTATAATCACCTTAATTAATTCAACATTACTAAAACGTATTTGAATTAAAGTAATAAACCAGACAACAAGATGGGAGCAATGATTTTCAAATTCGAAGCTGGTTATTTTTAATCACATCCTTGCCCCCTCGAGACATCTGCAGCCCCCTTCAGGGACTATGGTAGCGTGAAACCGCACCACAAGTTGAAGATCTTTGTTTCGTGCATAGACTTACGGTGGAAAACTAACAGATAAATATGGATATAATAACTTTTAATGACAGAGGAAAATGACATGCCGTATAACCTCGTAAGTATCCGCTCCTCTTATTGCTAGTTGCGAAATAGAAAGACTGATAATATCGACTATTAATTTGGAAATAACTACAGTTTATTCTACAAATCGGATTCTTCATTACTTTACACCTTTTGCTTTTCAATGACCAAAGTTAGAGGTTGATTACATGGAAAATTTAAGCTCAGGCTGATGCAAGTTCGGGATGAAATTGCAGCCCTGGTCTCACTAGAGAGATCTCTCAAAAAAAATCATGTTGAGATCACCTGACGAAAATTTGCAGCGTTGAGTTTTTGTATTTTCTACTTGCTTAGCCGGGCTTAAATTTGACACCAGACTGAAATTTGTCTATGAAACCCATATACAGGGTGAGTCAAAAGTAGCGCCCAGTTTCTAGGAAGTTATGCTAATGTTGTTGTTGATGTTTTTAATATGTTACCTTAATGAACCCCACCTCATTATGCACGACATGTTCGCCAGTGGCTCGATGGAAACCTTCCTGGAAAGTGGATCGAACGCCGCGGCCCAATTGAGTGGCTGGCACGCTCCCCAGACCTCACACCGGCAGATTTCTTTCTTTGGGGGGCCCTGAAATACCTTGTTTATCGTGAAAAACCTCGTACTCTTGAGGAATTGAAAGCTAAAATCATTGAAAAGTTTGAGGAAATTGATAGCGAACTCTGCAAACGTGTGTGTCACTCAGTGCCTGCTCGATTGCAATTGTGCATTGTTCACGAGGTTGGACACTTTGAACATTGCGAGTAAAACAGCCTGTTACAAGTCTTTATTCCCAATTTCATTTATTTCTACCTTCTTGCACATTGTAATACAAATATCAAACAAACAACAAACTGACAATCTTAAAACAGGTGTTGGGCGCTACTTTTGGCTCACCCTGTATATAATATTCTTAAATAAATATAAGGTCAACTCTCTCTAAAGCAGAAATCCTCGGGCCCAGCTTTAAGGGTCCGCCTTATAGAGAGTTAATGTACAGGGAAATATGTACGGTTGGGACCAGATGGTTGTGACCGTCTTAGAGAGCTGTCCGCTTTATTAAGGCATCCGCATTGAGAGAGTTGACTGTATAGATATATATATATATATACATATATATGTTCATGTTTATGGATAGTAAAGCGGATTTCAGGAGTGTCATGGGAGAATCGTTGAAGTGATAAAGGATTTAGAAAGGCAATGAGCATAAAAATAAAAGCGCAAACCAAATCAACAAGGTCAATGCTATCATGCAAGCTTGTTACACAGGAAATACTTCAAGGGTTACTTCTAGTTTCAGAGCATTACACAGCACACCAGTTGTGGGAATTTTGGACGTGAGTCGGCCAACTAGGGGCATTATAGCACCCTAATTTAGGAAAAAGACAGTTAAAGAACAAAGTATAAGAGCTTGAAGGTGGTGTGCCACTAAAATGAAACAAGAAGAGTTCATACTTCTACCCAGAGATTTGCATCAGACTAAATTTTGGTCGTCGTCCGCTGACTTATCGGCACACCTTCACAATACAGTATAAGTATTACCAATAGGAAGGCTTCGTTCGCAACTTCGAACGCCTTAACTTGCCTAAGTTCTTTTAGTAAAGTCTATCAAAACTCACTCCATGAGTACACAAGTCGCACATTTGTTGGCCGTGTTTCATGGCTTTATCGTTTGTGATAGACGTCTCGTTGACTGCTGCACAACTTCAACGATTTTCCCATGATGTTGTTCTGAAACCCCCTGAAGTTATTGATTTTACAAACTTAAATATCGTAAATGAAAAATCAAATTTTTGCTAACATATTTTTTGTCAGAATGAAGGTAGGTTCACGTTGTTGAAGATAATATAACTCATAGGAAAGTCTTATTTTGGATAATGAAGGGAATAAAGTATTTAATTCCAGCTTCTTAAATTTATTTATTAGTAGAATATTACAACTAAATAACTAATCATACGTAAAACGTTAAGGAAAAAAAACTCAATCCATATACATCTTTAAATCTTATGAAATATAAACGTCTCAATAAAGTAGATTTACAGGTCTAGTAAGCTGATTATTTTGTCCCTATTGTTTTTTGTAGGCCATCAAAGTTACAGTTAGTACCACGCCATTCATGGTGTGAGTCATCCTCAGTTGATAACTGACAGTTTGCAACCAATACCTTGACATTCAAAAGACAAAGATACGGCCGCCATGTTGATGCCACATTGTATACGGATACAATCGCAGTCAATGGTATTTAGCAGTGCTAACGTTCAACCAACATGGCAGACAAGACATCACGCGAAAACCAACGGTAATGATGTATACCTGTGAGGAGCTTTTCTTTGATACCATAAAACTCACCACTAATCTCATTATTAATTCTACTTTACAAGTAAGCGTAGTTGATAAGTTTATAATTTATTGATGTGTCCACTGATAAGGGAAATCTATTTAAGTTTGTAGGCATTCCGCATCATCAGATCAAAATATGCATCACTGTCAATGGAAGCACTCACTCCGCTGTAATAATTCAGAAACTCATCGAAGGTTATCTAAATGCGACAAGGCAAGAAATAATTAAACAAACAAACAGGAACGAAATAGAGCTTGAGTAATCTAGGGTGTAAATTTACGTTTTATATATGGTGCAGATTCAACGAATACAATCATAACTAGTTTTTGAAAGTAATTGTTATGAACATATTCATTGGGGATGACTTGAAGAACATTTCGGTGGCCATTATCTACAAAATGACGTCACTTTGACTTTTCACTTTGGTCTCCTAACCATCATGGTGCGCTCAACTATAATACGGCAATCCGTCAAGGAAAACGAAATCTAGTTTTCCCCAAAAAGTTGGAAAAATTTAAGCAGGACAGCGTTATGAAATGTTAAAATGTTTTGAAAGTTTGAGATGTTTTTTCCCAAATTGTTAATTTCTTATTTTGAGCTAGATTCCTTAGGGTAACGAATGAAAATTTTATGGTATTTTCAATTTACTTCCATGTCATTTCACACGTTCTATTTAATTTAGTTCTATTCTTGTTATTACTTTTATTTTATTATTTCATTTCATTTTATTTTATAATTTATTTCCACTTCATGCTTTATTATCATTCCATCCATTAAATACTACTCCTTTCTACATACAGTATTATCCCTAAGGATCGTTCTGAATTAGACTTACGGAGATTAGCGCAGACTATATACTAAAGTCCCGCTACAAAAGTTGAGCGAGAGGTCACAGGAGCGGGAAAATTCTAGAGCAGAGGTAAGCCGCAGCCCACTTAGCCTGCTTGTAAAAATAAATATAAAGTCTCCAGTACTGCAGCACAATCTACGATCCTGTACAAAATTCGTTGGGTCATGGCGCGAGCTTTCAATTGCTATCAGGAATTTTAATTAAAACTTGCAATATAGGACGTTTCACGCTAGGCACCGCTGGTCAATCTAAACGACAATAAAAGTTGAGAATTTACGATAACTAAGAAGACAGGACGCACATGCGGCGAGTTGTTACTGTGAATTATTAAAAGATGTCTTAAGCTTACGTCGTCCAATCACATCATCACCAACGATTTCGGATGATGATGCCGTAGGACGACCATAGTTCTTCTAATAAATCACTGTACATTTATATAAATCACCATTTTTGTTCCAAGCAAAATGCTCGCATAACAGGGACTATTTTACCTGAAAGTGAAGTGCAACCTCAGCTACCATGATGCGCTGCTAAAGCTGAAATTGTCTATTTTAAGGGATTTCTTCGTGAGCTGAGATTGTTCAGGGAGCCCGGTTGAATTTTTACAACGAATTAGCACGAAAAATCAAAAAAGACCAAAAATCACAAAAGAGTAATTTTTGTAGGTTACGTACTCCTGGTTTATTGACCAGCTTTAAAAAAGAATTCAAGAAGCAGAAACCTCCAGTGTTTTCAATAAAATTGCACGGCACAGCTAGAGGCCTCAGTTCTTCCTCTCTTACTACTTCGAAAACCATACCAGACCAAATGTTTCTGGCCCTTCAATACCAAAAATGATTAATTTTTGGGTGGTTGTGTCTTTCGTAGTAAAAAGAGCGTTTCCGCTCATCATTGAGGCGACAGGAAACTTAAAATAGCTGGACCAATAACCACTTTCACATCTTCATTAATGCAGCTCGTTTAGAAGAGGATTCTTTGCGTAAAATAACACAAAGGATTTGCCGTTCATCAGAGCATAGCACAATCTCATGGGAAAGTTTTTATGAACAGATACCCCCCAAAACATACATTACGGGTAATGTGAAGGTGGTCAATTATATGGCAGAAGTACACGCTTATCTCATCATTTCCTCCTATGATTCTCCTTATGAAAAAGATTTTCATATTCCATTTTGCGCTTGATTGCGCTATTTATTTACGTTTTACTGTCTTTCATAAATGTACATTGCGAAAGTGAAACTCTCTTCAGGACTAATCGCATGGAGAATTTCATCCTGGGCAAACGAATAATTCCCTTACTACATTGAAAAAAAATTTCAGCCCGGGACGAGTTCTCAGCCTGGTTTGATCTTACCAGGCTGGAATTTCTAGCCCAGTTGACCATGCTTAAAAATCATCTGGAATAGCGTAAAAAAAACATCCAAGAAAGCTCTGGCTGAAAATTAAATTTACACGTACGGTGGATCTAAAATATCGACGTGAGTTCATCACTTTTGATTTCAGTTTCGGCCCAGGCAGAAAATCATCAGTTAATGAGAACTTATTTCAACTCAGTCAAGCGGGCTAAAATCCTCCCTTATAACAAAAAAAAAATCTGCAATTATGGTAGTTGAGAAGCAGTGAGATAGCAAAAACTTACTGCCTACAATACAGTTTTTCGTATGACACTGCTGTGTACGAGAACAGCATACGAGATTGTCAACACAAAAGATCAAGTCTCTCTTCAGTCTTTTAAAACCTTGACTAATCAACATTAGAGTAATATTTTTAAGAAAAATGTTTCCGTCAAGGGATGTAAATACTTATAGTTTTATATGTAATTACTTCGTAGACTTTACGTCGGATCATTACATGGTTTTCACGATAAAAACTTTTGTAAAGTATGTTATAACCATATGTTGTATTTAGTAGTTACAGATGTACCAAAGTAGATGTTTTTGACCTTTTGTTTTTTTTATAAATGTAGACTACTTATGTAAACTGCAAATACTTCCTTCTAAAGGATTAGGGTTCTGAAAGGCTATCATGGGTAAATAAGTATAAAAGAGTAATAATAACAATAACAACAATAACAGAAACAACAGCAACTACTACAAAAACAACGACAGCAACAACTATAACAATAGCGATGAAGATGACAATGATGATAATTATAAATGATGAAGATAAAAATGATAAATGGTTTCATTCTTCAAAAATTTTCTCACAATTCTCATCACTCTTACCCGTCCATCTCTGTCATCCGGAGTGTCAAAACTATCCAAAAAAGTCCTAAAACACTGGTCTTCTGTCCATTCACCATTTTGGTATTTGGGATGATGTTTTACGTTGTAAACGCTGCAAGAAAAGTTCACAGACATTTAATGTAATATTTTGCAGTCGTTATAATTACATGCATGGAAAGGATCAAATTAATCAGTAAAACTATAATAGCCCAGCAAACGAGTTTAAATAAAGCCATAATGGAACCATATCTTTAAAAAGATTTTCTTGACTAACTTTTCGTTACTTAACCAGTAACATCATCAGAGTAATTATTTAAAGGAGTCGAGAGGCTTAAATAGCTACCTGTTACAAAAATGGTAATGAAAGAATGTCTATTAGCTATTTAAGCCTCTCAACTCCTGTAAATAATTACTCCGATGATGTTACTGGTTAAGTAACGAAACGTTAGTCAATAAAATCTTTTTAAAGATATGGTTCCACTATGGCTTTATTTAAACTTGTTTGCTGGGCTATTATATTTTTAACTGAACTTCGTTTCCCACCTAGCTCTTCAATCGCAATAATCAGTAAAACGTTTAGTAATAATATTTTCATCCTTTACAAATAATAAAAATATTTTTGATAAAGAATATCTTGATTATTTATAACATAATTGCTGAACATTTACAAGAATTTGCATTGAGTGAACGTATTGCAGGCAAGAAGGCATATCACAGATAACTTGGGCCATAAAATAGACAATATTAATTCTGGAGATACTCCAACAGAAAGTACACCGCCCATTTTTCTGTACGCTGTCTGCCGTTCTGCAGATTTTGATACTGCCTCGACCCATGTGTATCATGATCTTTTTAAGACAGAAGCTGCGGCCAGTAGCTTCTTAATTTAGTGGATGTAGATAAACCGCTAACCTTGTAGGGTTGGGATTAGGGTTAAGCCTAGGGTTTAGGCTAGGGCATTGAACTCTAATAAGACTGGAACAATACGTCGGTATGCCTGGCCTCACGATTGAATAAAGCTGAAATGGGGGCTGCCATGTAAGTCAAAAACACGCGTGTGAAAAAGTTGTATTGAATGTTTATTTATCATTGACCATTAACTCAGACAAATACGCAGTCCGATGGACAATGTCCTCTACGTACTAAGAATAAAAAAGAAAATCGTCAAAAAACCCGAAATAAGTTTTTCTCATTAGGGTGCGTGTTTTATCCCGTAGAGGACTGGGATGACCTGCAAATTGACCCACATCTCAGCCTCTATGTCGGCTTCAAGATCCAGTATGACCCAACAAGATTATCCCTGACAACTCTCCGTTTTACCGATCGACTCACCAAAAAGTAGGAATTGTCGCACCTCACCTTCCTGCTCAGCACACCCGACAGCTGGACATTGTATATATAAATGATTTGAGTAGTTCTACAAACAATCTTTAAAGATTACTTCTCAGCTTACCCTCGCAGGTCATCAACAGTAATAGCACCATCGCCTGTCTTGTCTAATTTCTTGAATGCCTCGTTGATTACTCTTTTTCGTGCATTACTCATTGGTGGCTGAAGATAATAAGTCAAATGAATGGCCACTATTATCAAATCAAATAAATGGCTAGTATATTACATCTTGACTAAATATCACACAATTCCTCTTTGTCAGCTCAACGGTGTGCAGCATCAACACTATAGTTTGCTGGCAATATTCAAAGGGCTTTCTTTCAAGTTGTTGAATGTGCAGAAAGAAAGGATAACGCTAATCATCATCATCAATGTTTAGTCAGAATTCATAAACAAAAAGTACAATGAATGTCCCCAACCGCTGAAAGTTTAGTTACGTTTTTTCCAGCTGGTCACGCTCAGGTCTTAAAGTATGCGAATCTACCATGCGAAAATCTCGTAACACTTATCATAGATTATACTTACGAGTCACTCATCAATCATTCTAGTCTTCCCAAATTAAAATGAATAAAACTCCATAAACCTGTAGCTAGGGATGGTAGAACAAGGAGGAAGCAGTATCAGATAAGTTAATATCAACATCATCTGATTCGAAAAAGCTAATAAACGCTTGCCTTCAGCTTGTCTTACGTTATGCTTTTCTCAAGTCTCACAACTTTCAGCGTGTTTATATCACGATATATAAACATGGAAAATCATTTTACATCTTTAACCCTTTATCGCCCAGTGTCCAACATATCGGGCTCCAGCAGCATCAAGACAACGAACAAACAAAAACAAAGAAAAAAAGAACAAAATGAAAAATTTAAGGATTAAACGGTTACCGTATTATATTAAGTGCGGCCCTCGAATAAGCGCCGGCACTCAAGAACGCGGCGCTTATTCGCAATAATGTTGAAGGAGCTAGTCCCGCGATGCAGGTGCTTGACCTTGATCAGATTTAAACCCGATCGTGGAGAAGATAGTGACTAACAATGACTATAGTTTAGCATGCGTTTCGTTTTTCTCGTTCTGGTTGTTTTCACTATTAGATATAAAAAGCAGTTACGTTTTATCCAGAATCGTTTCTGTCAATTAGTTTTAATAAGCGCCACCCTCGAATAAGTGCCGCATCAAAAAAATCGTAAAATTTGATAAGTGCCGCGGTAGTGTAAATGGTGAAAATCTATTGCAATCAATCCCTTGAGACTTAAAAGAAAACAACTGAGTGACTATGTTGGACGTCACATACCTACCAATATCCATTCCACCGACAGACGGCGTGGGAATTCATATTCTTAGGAATATGGGGGCGATTGTTCAAAAGGCGATTTACTTTAACCCGGATTAGTGAAAATTTTCCGGAAGAATTCTTAGGATACTGCTGAGAAAAGTTGGAATTTTCTTCAAAAAACATCGAAAGCAGGAATTGTGCCTTTGAAACTACATTACATACCCTAGGACGAACAATCGTGTACGTGTAAATGGGCCCTTATGCATTTTCAGGTGAGTGCTCAACTGGTTAAACTGTCTAAACCGAAAAAACTTACTACAGGATAAAAATAAAAGAAAATTCATCTTCCAATGACAATATCACAGTTTAAAAAGATTGGTGTCACGTCAGCACACACAATTCAAACGGTTTCATTGGTGACACGTCAGCACACAAATGATGAGTATTTTTTCACGTGAACAACTGCTAACGTCACGTTAACACAAGCATGACATGTTTTTCACACAATTTGAACGGCTTTTGCGATCTAAACTGTAGATACTAAGGTTTCTTACAAAGTTTTCTTAAAAAGTTAAGAATTTGCAGGAAAATGTACAGTAAAGGTATATATATACGTCGATTCTGGTTCAGTCAAGTTTGCAAATCCGGGATCTGATTTCAAGGTTGCTTGGTAACGGCAACTAAATGTTTATACTGGCGACAGCAAATGAAATTAACCCGTCACAATATATAGGGGGAAAAACGAGAGGAAAAAGACCTTTCTACGAGGGTAATACGATACAAGATGATGAAGACAAAGCAGAAAGGCTCCGAAAAGAATGACAGCGAAAGCGACAAAAGCTCCTGAAAGGAACAACGGAAAAGTTTGCTCAAGTGAGTAGCAAGCGTTCAAATTATTTAAACTGGTGTCAGAAAGTGAAGCGACACTATTACGAAAGGGAAAATGAACGATAGACAACGTTTTTATTCTTTAAATAGCATAAAATTTTTAAGAATAATCCCAAACATCCTACAGCCAGTGTTTGTCGAACTAAAAAACTTTTACTTGAGTGAACTTTTACTATAAACTAAAGTTATTAAACTCCTTCGTTTTTGGCCGAATAATTGGATGAACTGTCGTGCTTGAAGTCCTTGTTATTTCTATGCTCCTCCGAAGATTTTTGTTTTGATCTTCTGAAATATTTAACAACGTTCAATTCGCCCCGAGGATCGATAAAGCTATCGTCTGGAAAGGTTTATTTCAAAAATTTCGAAAAACACCCCCAGGAACTTTGTCTCCGGAAAAAAGTCCCTTTTATGCATATTAAGTATTGTCTGGACCTGTTTAATCAAAGTGTCACTAAGACGTACGTACGAGCAGTGTTACTGTGAAACGATACCTCATACGAAACAGCACAACTAATATAAAGCTTGATCAAGGCACACATTATTTTAATTATGACGACAGATCTGCTCAAAAGTTTTTCTTTAAAGCAAAAATAATTAGGAAAAAATTTTAAGAAATTACCAATGGAAGCTGTAGTGTTTCAGAAGCCGAAGCCGGGCCATTGCCCTATACATAACTGGACTGCTTGGTCTCATTACATTCGACTAGCGAAAAGTGTCCCCAAAAGGATAGCATCAGCATTGAAATTCATGGGTCCTTCTGCTAATGGCAGCGACCTCTGACTTGTGCTTTTAACAAAATTGTGGGCGATATATGAGTCCTTTTAGTAAATATTTTTTGAACATCTTGGCGCTTAAAGAGTGTTTTTCTTTCTTTATACGATTGGTTATCGTTAATTATAGATTGAGAGGTTTCAAGAAGTATTTGCTCAAAAGTATCAGTAGAAAGTAAATGAGTTTTTAATTCATAACTTGAATTAATTTCGGTCGTGACAAATGAACTTCTGGTTCCTTGTTTATCAGTTTTATCTTATGCATAAACAAAAGCATTTTTTAAGAAATAACTTCCACGTAGCAAAAAAAGGTAGGTTTAAGGTAAATATTACTGGCTAGAGAATCATGAAGTGAACAAGTATTGCAATTAGTGCTGAGCGATAATGCTTTTTTTACTATCACGATAGTGGCTAAGGTAATAGTCGCGATATTCGATAGTTTCGCGATAGTCTGTATTTAATATAATACAATCAGTAAATAACCATTGCTTAACACAAAAACACTATGGCAAGTCATTATTGACCACTGACAGATACATGATGGATGGAAATAGAAAAACTGATAGCTCCAACACAAAAGTAGCTGTATGTAATAGTATAAAACAGTGTAACCAACAACAACAGCTCTTGTAAGTTAGTCTTTTACAGCAGCTATGTGCATGTGAAGCATAGTTAATGCAGGTTCTCTGCTAAGAATACCAACATAGTGACGCTGTCTGGTAGCAGGCACGACCTCCTCTCATTTGCAATGTGCCCGGCTGCACTAAAGGCCCTTTCTGAAGGCACAGAGGTGGCTGGTACTGCTAAGTACTGCCTGGCTAATTGTACGAAAGTAGGGTACTTGGAGCTCTTCTGCTTCCACCACTGAAGTGGATCCTCCAAGGCAGGGTCTTCACTAAGGTATTTGCGCACTTTTTCCTTTGTCTTCTCGATTGGTCGCAACTCTTCTTGTTCTGATGGTGTGATTACGTCTTGCAACAGGTGGAAAAGTTTGTGCTCTCCTCGAGCCCTCTTCGGTGCAGGTTCTGCATCAGGAGCAGTTAGAGCATTGCAACAGACAGGTATGCTCTCTTCCTCAATCTGGGCAATGGTGCTTTGCCTCTCTTCTTCACTTAGAAATTTCAACAACTTGAACCTGGGATCCAGAAGAGCAGCTTTATTGAGGACCTCAAGTTGTGGCCCTTTGTAGCGACGTTGCAGGTTTGAGTGCATGACCCTTTTCAGGGACTTCTTTAAATTGGAGTCAGAGGGGTCTGGCTGAAACTCGATGTTAAGCAGCTTGTGAAGCAGTGGACGAACAGCTGAGATGGTCACCCATTTCTGAGCACCAATAGCCTCTGTAATCTCCACCAAAGATTTCATGACTGCCACAAAGATCTCCATAGTCATAAACTCTGACTCTGAAGGTATGAGGTCACCTTTCCTGAGCTCCAGGAGCGTAGCGCACAGAAGTTGTTGTTGGGCAAGGATCCGTTCAACCATGTAATATGCAGAGTTCCATCTGGTGGGAACATCCTGCACCAGCGAGAACTGCTTGTGGTGCAGATCTCCTTGCTTCTGTCGCAGCAAGTATGTGGACTTGGCAGAGTGATTGAAGTGGGTGACAAGTCGTCGGCAGCGTGCAAGGGCCTTGGAGACTTCTGGGAGCTTCATGGCATCTTCAACTACAAGCTGCAGTGTGTGGCTGAAACATGGCATGTGAGGCCATCCAAGAATCTCCACGGCCAATGCTATGTTGCGCCCATTGTCGGTCGTAGCGGCGCTCAGAGAATCAGCAGGCAACTTCCAATCCTGCAATATGTGCTGAAGTGCTTCGACAACATTCTCAGCTGTGTGAGACTCAGGGAACTCAGACGTCCTTAGCATGTGGCTCTGCAGCTCAAATGCCTCACTGACATAGTGCATTGTCATTCCAATGTAGGAATGCCTAGCACGGGATGTCCAGATGTCAGTGGTGATGGCAAAGTGACTGATACCGCTTATCTGCTGCTGGACGCGAGCTTTCTCCCGATCATACAGTTGCGGCATGTAGTTGGTTGCAATGCTCTTCCTATCTGGAGGCACATAGCGGGGTTCAATCTCGAGAAGCATGTGGCGAAAGCCTGCGGCATTGACTGTGTCGTAGGGCATCATGTCCTTGGCGATGAAGTAGCAAACAGAATCTGTTATGCTCTTCCAGCGATGTGATGTGTGCAAAAGTGGAGCTTGAGATTTGAATGATTCTATAATCGTCGGCTGCATGCGGCTAGAACCAGCAGAGGTATCACTACCTCTACTGGTTGGCTTAGCACGTTCTCGAGCTTCCATTGCACCATACTCACTGTGGTGGTGAGTCTGCAGATGGAACCGCATGTTCGTTGTGCTCGATGCATATTTAAGTACCTGGAAACGGAGCTTACATGTCATATCATTCCTCTTTTTCTTGTCTTTCTCCACAAACTTGCCATCTTTTGCCGGGATTCCAAAAAAACGCCAAATCTCGCTGATAGCGCCCTCAAGAGGAAGCAACTCGCTTTCGTTCGCGGCCATGTTTGTGCACGCAACGACGTAGTTTCTGCGCTGTCTCACGTTGCCTATCGCCTCTTCTTCATCTTTATTACGCCGGTTATCGCAGGGTCCCGCGACGAAACATCCGGTTTACCAGGTGAGAAGAAAATGGCGGAAACGTACGAAACTGTTTGTCGTCGCCGTTCCTGGGAAACCCTATGGTCGAACGGTATTAAAAAGCGATTGATCGACTATCTGAAGCTTAAATCATAGAAATCTTAGGGATTAAATTTGAGGTAAGCACAACACACTGCTACCAGCCCCACTATCGTGGTAGGGTCCAATGCACTTTCACTATCGCGATAGTAATTTTACTATCGCGATAATCGCAATATCGATACTATCGCCCAGCACTAATTACAACTCGGTGTTTTTTTAAATAACTTTCGCCGTTTTCAGTTCGGCGGCAAAAACAACTATATAGCATAAACAGCAAACATTGAACAAATAGCTTTGTTTTTGTTACCAGAAGGACTCTGTCGAGACTTGAGTACTGTCTTCGTTCTTCAACAGGTAATTCAAGTAATTTTTCAACAAATTAAGCGGTTACCTAACCCGAACGTACATTTTCCCAGAACTATCAGAAATTTCAAACACTTTTTTGTTTTTCATGATCTTATTCAAACATCGCTTCGTCCCGTTAAATGGACAATTCCGGAGAATATAAGACGTTTGATTGGTCGATGATAGCAGCCTGAGCCACCAATACTGACCAGTGGTCTGCACCATGAATACAAGGACCAGTGAACTCAATTTCCATATCTGGAACAGTGAACTCCAAAAAGACCGGAACAAGACCTCGTTATGTCTGGCCTTACGACTGAGTGAAGCCGACATGGGGGCAGCCATGTGGGTCAAAAACACGCATGGGAAAAAATTGTACTGAACGTTTATTTTTCATGGACAGTTAATTCTAACAAATGTGCAGTCCTAACGACCTTGTCTTCCAATTTACTAAGGACAAAATAGAAAACTGTCAAAAAATCCGAAATTTAGGTGAAGTTTTTCACAACAGGTTGCGTGTTTTATCGCGTAGGGGACTGAGATGACCTGCAAATTGACCCACATGTCAGCCTCCATGATGGCTTTAAAATTCAGTTTGCAGGTATCGTTCCAGTCTTTTTAGAACTCAATGATCTGGAATGCTAACTGACCAATGAAATGTGAAGCCAAGATGGCCGCCTATGGAGGGCAATTTTGGACGTCAGTTCCCTATGCGGGCTTGTACGTCAGTTTTAGTCTCCCACGCGACTTTTTACATTTTCTCAAAATTTTCCTAATTGAAAATACACACAAAACATGTCTTCAAAAGATGGAAATGAGCTTAAGAATTTCAAATATATTTCGACAAAGTCAAACCGAGTTACAGGTTATATATTTTCACGAAAATAAATTACCAAACTCACGAGAAACCTGATAAAACGGTCCCAAAAAATTACTTGCGGAAAGTCTTTAGGGCAGGTCCTTTTTCCACCGTTAGTTTACCATCTTCAGACAATTTAGTACAATTCTTAGGCCACACGGCAATAATGAATCCTTTTAAATACTCGATTATGTAAAATTGGTCCAGTAGTGTTTTGTCTAAACACTTTTTCCATGGTTGGGAATGTTTTCGAAGCCGAACCAAACAAAAACTGAAGATTAAAGTCGTGCAAAGGACTGGAACTGACGTACAAGACCGCGAAGAGGACTGAAACTGACGTCCAAAATTTCCCTCCACGGGCGGCCATCTTGGCTTCACTTTTTGCCCGAGCAAATGACTGGGAGTTAGCATTCCAGATATGGAAATTGAGTTCAATGACAAGGACCCATTTGTAAATGACGCCATGTTTTTGGGAACACTTTTTAGGGGTCCCCCAGCAGTCCAGTTATAAATAGGTCTGTGAGCCGGGTGCACACGTTGCGATTTTCATCGGCCAGCGATTCTTATCGCCTGACAAATTTAGGGATTATGGGGCGGGTCCACTGACCTCTGTAATATACCTGGACTGCGAGTGCAGTTTAAAAAGAATCCGAAAAATGATAGCGTCATTAGAAGTCCTTTTGCTCATGATGACGACCACTGACACAGGATTTACTAGTAAATTAAAACAGGAACGAAGACTCGTTTGGGAAAGGACATTTTACGCTATGTTTTTTCATACGTATTTTCTGCTCTGAAAAATGTTCAACTTTCCTCATTTTAAATTTCAGATTGGGGTCTATCACCGAACTATTCATTCATAAACTTCTTGATACTATTTGGTAGGTTTTTTCAAAGAAAAACAACAAACTTGAAGTTTATTTTCCTAACTTTTATCACTAAGACGTCTTTTAAATCTCGATATGGACACACTTTAATCCTTGTTTACCTAGAACGTTTTATTTCGTCAAGTGAATTGCTTGAAGCGTTCCTGTCGAGAAATACCTTGTTTTACTAACCTCTTTATGAGTGGGAAACAGTTATTTCGACTAGAAACAGGAAAGGTCGACATCAAGACCGAAGTCAAGCACGAAAAAAAAAGAAATAACGAACGGGGTTTTTGAATTTTGTTAAAAAAAAAAAACCTTAAAAAGCGGCTTCCAAACAAGTTTTTTTGTGGTTCGTTACGAAAAAAAACCTCAGCCAGAAGTTTAAAAAGAGAGAAAATCATCGCTACGAATGGCGACCCAGCGTAAACAAACTTTCACACACGAGCCTTCTTTCCAGGTATCATACAGTAAATATTTATTTATTTGTTTATTTATTTATATACTTACTTAGTTACTTATTTATTTATTTATTTATTTATTCATTTATTTATTTATTCATAAGAATGTATTTTTACAGGATTTCGCTTCAGTTATAAATAAACTGCTGTTAATGCAAGTCCTGCGGATAAAAGTGAAATATGCATATGACTTCTGAGAGGTCAGTGATATCCGTCATGAGAGAAAGGACCTCTAATGACGCCATCGTTTTTCGGACACTCGCTGTAGTTGATTTCTTAGGAGGACCCGCAGTCCAGGTATATTACAGAGGTCAGAGGGCTGATCACATGGGAACACTTCAGCCCTGCAGACCGGGTTGAAAAAAAGTCCCGATTACATGAAATATTTCAGCCCAGGTTGAAACTGAAGTAAACTCAGGCAGGAATTTGTTAGTAGCCTTTGTTGTTTTGGCAATTTGCACCTTCCCATGCCTGTCAATCAACTTTTCAGCCCGGACTGAAATTTTTTCGTGTGATTACATAGGATTTTTCAGCCCGGTCAACCAGGCTGAAATTTTCTGCCCGGGTAGCTCAAAACGGGCTGAACCTTTCTTCATGTACACCTTTTGCTGTTCATTACCAGAAAATATACTATCATTCACACCAACCTCAAACTCATTAACGCAAAAATTCATTCATTTTATTCAATCGACAATCACTAGCGTGGATACACAACCATTTGCATCGAAGGACATTCTTTAGGGCCAACAGACGACCACTAACACCATTCTACTGTACATTAGGGTTAATAAAATTTCAATTACGCGAGAGAAATACCTTACCTAATCGAAATTTTATTATCCCTAATGTATAGTAGAATGGTGTTAATGGTCGCCTGTTGGCGCTATAGAATGCCCTTTGATGCAAATGGTTGTGTGTCTTCGCTAATGAATGTCGACTGAATAAAATGAATGTATTTTTGCGTTGATGAGTTTGAGGTTGGCGTTAATGATAGTATATTTTCTGGTATTGAATAGCAAAAGGTGTAATCGCGAGCTCCGTTTCTCAACTGTTTTATCAGAAGGCCGGGCTGGAATTTTAGCCCGGGTTGAAAATCTCCTGGTAACCACCCTCTATGACACAAATTTTTACGCGATTATCGGGTTACCGGACCTCTGCTCTACCAATTGAACTATTATGTCAACTGGGAAGATGGGAGTTCAAATCCCGCTCTAGTCAAACTTTCTAGATGACTTTAGCAGTGTACGTCAATTCATGAAATATTGTGTTCATGTTACCCTGAGGATGATTCTGAAACTACACTTTTTGCTGTTCATTACAAGAAAATGCACTATCATTAACGCCAACCTCTAATTCATTAACGCAAAATTTCATTCATTTTATTCAATCGACATTCATTAGCGTAGATACGCAACCATATGCATCAAGGGCAGTCCATAGTACCAACAGACGACCATTGACACCATTCTACTATACATTAAGGATAATAAAATTTCAAGCATTATTCTAAGAGCCCAAACGGTTCCTTTAAAACCGCAAAATATTAAAAAATTTAATAGCAACGATACTCTTTAAATTTTGTGTTGTGCTGTGTTCATATTTTATATTTTAAAACATAGATACGAGGAGAGGATTATTCTGGACATAGGTGTTCAGTTCAGTCCTCCAAGATTTATGGGAGGGTACTATTCTTAACACGATCCTTTGCTCAGTTAGTCCAAGTGGTTCACCAATTCACCTTGGCTCTTGATAAAAAACAACAGGTAGATGTTGTTTACCTTGATTTTTCAAAAGCCTTTGATCAGGTTCCATACAAAAAACTTTTATACAAACTCAAAAGTATAGGTACAAGAGACCCTTTACTGTCCTAGATGCATTCATATCTTTCATTCAGAAGGCAGAGAGTCATAATTGATGATAATGCATCTGACTAATTACCCATTATGTCTGGAGTACCTCTATGCTCTGTACTGGGTCCATTGCTTTTCTCATTTATATTAATGATATGCCAAATACTATATCTCAAGGCACATCACTCCCTCCCTTTTGAGGTGATTCTAAATGTTTTTGATTGATATTAGAAGGTGATGATGGTGATAAATTACAGGACAATCTTAACAAATTGTTTGATCAGTCACGGATGTGGGGTATAGAGTTTAATTTGCAAAAGTGTAAGATCCTTCGAATAGCTCAAAAGAAAACTGTTTTTGATAAAGATTATTTTCTTGATGGAATTAAATCATATACATGTGTTTATTGAAAGGATCTGGGAATATGGATAAGCAATGATTTGAGCTGGAATGTTCATGCAGATAAAATGGTTGCTAATGGTAATAAGATGATGAATGTTCTTTATTGAAGCTCTAAGGATATTGATAGTATCCAAACAAAAAAACTCCTTTATGTCACCTGGGTGAGGTCAAAATTGGAGTATGCAAGCATTGTACGGTCTCCACATACTAAAAGAAATATGCATGCATTGGAGCAGCAGTTACAGTGAAAAGCTACTAGATTTATTATGGATAAAAACCTTTCTTACTATGGGTGACTTATTATATTAAATCTGTTACCTTTAACCTACTGGAGAGAAATAGGTAATCTCTTGTTTCTCTATTGATGCATGAAGGGTTTGTATAGTATAAATCTTTGTAATTATATATCCTTTTGTATTCCAGTTAAATCACTTAGGTCAATTTACCATCTTACATTAGTAATTCCATTTAGTAGAACTGAAGTTTTTAAGAATTCTTAGTTTGTTAGTATCTGTCATTTATGGAATATGTTACCATTGAATATAAGGGAATCTCATGATCTGGCTACTTTTTGCAGGCTCTTAGTTAAATTTTATAGAAATAAGTTTTTAGATGAATTTAAGGGGAATAATTTATGAACTCTTTCAAACCCTTTTTAACTTAAGGTATGATTTAATTATTTATTGTTTCTAATCCTGTAATTCATTATAGGTTTTAATCTTTGTTGTAATAATATTGCTTACTAATAATTTTTGCTCAAACATGCCATTTTAAAATATTGTAAACTGTGTAACTTTAGGAGGTTTTAGATTAAGGAATCTTGAATTCTGCTTTAAACCTGACTCAATGTATGCTATTATATTTAGCTCATAATATGCATTGCAAAATTGAGTAAATTAAAATTAAATTAAAAACCATCTTTTATTATCAATGCATCTTTTATTATCATTGTAACCTACTGCACAGTTTACCAGGGATGTGCTCACGCCGGTAGGTGCCAGGCAGGCCAACTTGGTAGCACACACATTGCTGCCTGGCATTAAATAAAAGTTTCAGAATCCCACCCAGCAACTTTTTCATTACTGAGTCAAAAAAAAAAAATAAAAGAAAGTTAAATACCAAATAACTTTGGTGCTCACCTTAGCTTCAATAGTGCAGTTAGTTTCTACCTGGCACTCAAAATCTTCTGTCAGCACATCCCTACTATGCAATTTATTTAGCATTATTACTAGCAGAGAACCCTCTACATTCACAAGCTAAGCCAATAAGAAAAAGACAAATAAAACTAATGACAAAAAAAATCAAGCTAGCCTTCTTTAAGTTATCAGGCTACCCTAAACAGGCTACCCTAAAATTTTCTGATATTAGTTGTTTGTCTCTTTGACAGTGTTGGTTGGCTTTTAATAGTGTTTGTCAATTTTTAGCATTAATTAGTATGACTGCCGCAAATACTGTTTTGAAGCAAAACAATGTTACACAGTGACAAACATGAACAAACCATTACCAAAATCATTACAGTGGTAAACTGCTGATTTATTATGAAAAATTAAAGATTTTTGAGAACATACTGTACCATATGATTTAAAAAATACCAAAAAATCGATGTAAATTATTAGTGACTTCTAATATAAAAGATTTTCAAGTTGCACAGTTCCAGCTTGAAAGTTGAATTTCAAATTAAAGATTACTACATAACTTTAGCTGCATACCATGAACAATGAAGAAATTTTTTGTTGTGGTCCCATGCTCCAGAGCATCACTCAGCTTACTAATACTTGATCACATGATACTTATACACACAAAACAACCTTCAACAATGCATGCAGAATCTGTAATTTAGAACTCCAGCGACTTCAATATTTGCAGGCAGCTAATTGCCAGAGATATAACAATTTCTTACTGCATCAAAAGGTGCAGTAAATACCAGACTGAAAACATAATCTATTTTTAAGTTAGCTTCTGTATTCTTCCCTTAAAAAAATATTCAGTATTCTTTCTCTGAAAATATTGATTTAATTATCACTTACTCTCAGAGTCACAAGAAATTCATCAAAATCTAAGTTCCCATTGCCATCTTTGTCAAATGCATCAAATACGTTTTTTACCTCCTGTAAATGACATTGCAAATGAGTGCGATCGGTTACATAGTGTCTTTAGTAAGTTATCGTGACTTGTCGATAAACTCTGTTTGTTATACAACTTCAAATAATGACGGACATTTATTACTTCGGGTGACAACTCACCTTTGGTTCCAGATAAAGACCATAATCTCTCAGTCCTTTTTTGAATTCATTAAAATCTAACGTTCTGCTCCCATCATCATCCATGATCTTGAATACTCTGTTAAAAAGTTCAAATTACACCAACAGTTTAACAATATAAACAATTAAAATATTCGGCATACAACTTTCATTATCCTACACTAAGTTCAGCACGAATGCTATATTGGGCAAGTCAAATCACCAAACTGTTGTACCTTCCTAATCCTTTAATACCAGAGGAACCTCTAGAAAGACAAGCAAGCCTTAATTTCTCTATGGGATCTGTGGTTTTTTCGTAGGCTTTCTTCGCCTTACTTAACATTTCTCTCTCATGTCTATGAGTACTCGCCATCTCGACTGATTACATCGCGACATGGCATTTCGTCGGCCTGGCAACGACTCAACATTCATTGAACTCTTCACCAATCTCCGAAACATAGCGAAGTGGACGATTTTGAGCTTATGAAAGCGTATACGTTTAACGCATTGAATACTCGGTCAAATTATTTGACTCTTTGATCATCAAGCTAAAACCCACTAGGATTAATTTCCTTTTTTAGTTGATTTCCTTCAGAAAAGTGATTTCAGCCTTTTTTGACTTTTTAGTTTCCTTTTTCGTCATTTTGAGCAGTGGCGTAGCCAGAAAGCTAATGTTACGTGGGCACAACATGGGCACAGGCGTCAACATTTCCTGGTAGTTTTTTAGTTATTACACTGCTAGCTAAAGGCATGCGGCACGCCCCTCAAGATATTTTGTAGTTCTTGAGCCCAATAACATTTCTGTACTAACTGCTATTACTGCTGTGTTTCCTCAGGCTTCTCAATATCACCTCTAGGCTCGCCTGACTCGGGCTCGGTCTTACCACTTTCTCTCCTCTGTTTATTCGGATTCATCTCACAACAGTCGAACAACGACACTAAACATTTGACTCATCAGCTCCCACTGACACATGCCTTAGCGGTGACAGTCAAAAGCATTGAATAAAATACAGTGCTGCCTAGGCACTGTTGAAATCGTAGTGAAATGATAGGAAAGGTCTGAGTAATGCCGAAATGTAAAGAGTGGTTTTCTAATGTTTCGAGCGAAGGTCCTTCGTCCGATAGAAAACCAAAGACGAAGGGCCTTCGCTCAAAACGTTAGAAAACCACTCTTTACATTTCGGCATTACTCAGACCTTTCCGATCATTTCACTAAGTCAAAAACATTGTTTTTTACTTCCTCCAGAAAAGATATATTTTTACGAAATATTTAACATTTATGTGGAAATTAAACGAATACTTGGACTTTAGGTAAACAGAATAGTTATATTTAATCTTTGTAGAGACTATACTCTATACTTGTGAGCAGAGACTATGCTCTGTACTTGTGAACAGAGACTATACTCTATACTTGTGATACAATATTTCACCCGGGCACAAGCAGGTTTCACCTGGGCACAGGCCCGGGTAGGCCCGGGTGTAGCTATGCCACTGATTTTGAGCTCACCAAATTTGGGTTGGAAACTGTATTTTTTAGAGTCTTCGGCAAATTCTGGACAAAAAGTAATTAATATTACGATTTGTTTTTGTCCCAGCAAGTTTTGCAATTTTTATCTTTCTTTCATGTTTTTGTATTTTTCCGTTTTCCTTTGATAAACATTTTTTGTTACGGTTGAGAAAATACCTGGCAGACCTTTCATTTGATTTTATCTTAGTCAATTCTGGAAGTTTCAGGGACCACGAAAACAATTTGGAGTTAATTTCCCATTTATACTATTATAAAAGTTCATTTTATAATCCTTACCTAACATTAATTAAGTCCTAATTCTAACCCTTCACTTTACCTCCGATACTATTATAAAAATTATTTTATTATCGTGGTCCTTTCATACCCTTCCTAGTTTTATCGCTCCCATTCACTTATTCTTACCAAGTCTTTTCCCCACATTCCCTTGACTAATCTTCTAACTTCGTGTTTAAAAGACACACACAACAATACTTAACTTCTAAGTGGAGTCAAGACAGTTCTTTTTATCAAAACCCTTTAAGGTACTATTTCTGTATATAGGGATAGACAAACAGTCCAACCAATTTTGTAATTGTGATTTACCATAACACAACTTGGACCTGAATAACTGATTTTAGACTTTCGGGTTTTCGATAGGTTTTCACCTTTTTCAAAAAATTGTTTTATGATTGAATTTCGGGGTACATTTTTTTCCTGGTCACCCGTAGTCCAGTCATAAGTAGCCCAGTGTTCCCTTGTTCACCAATTTTGGCCTCATTTTTTGATTGGCTGTCAGTATCTGTATCTCCGGTCACGATAAAGCTCGGCATGCTGGCATTGTATTGCCTTGTTTGCGAGCATGTAAAAACTACAGGATAACTAACTGCAGGCGTAATTCTACACCTTCTGCTGTTCATTAGCAGAAAATATTCTATCATTAACGCCAACCTCAAACTCATTAACCCAAAAATACATTCATTTTATTCAATGGTTATTCATAAGCGTAGATACGCGACCATTTGCATCAAAATGCAGTCCATAGCGCCAACAGACGACCACTAACACCATTCTACTATACATTAGGGATAATAAAATTTCAATTACATAAGAGAAATATCTTGCCTAATTGAAATTTTATTACCCCTAATGTATGGTAAAATGGTGTTAACGGTCGTCTTTTGGAGCTGTGGAATGCTCTTTGATGCAAATGATTACGTATCTACGCTAGTGAATGTCTATTGAATAAAATGAATTTATCTTTAGGTTAATGAGTTTGAGGTTGGCGTTAATGACAGAATATTTTCTGGTAATGACTGGAAAAGGTGTATAAAATCTTAACCGAATTTCATCTCATATTTAACCATTTCACTAGACACAGCATGGTTTTATGAAAGGAATGTCTTGCCTTTCTCAGCTCCTTACAATTTTAAATATTATCGATCAGAACTTGAATTTGGGTAAGCAAACTGACGTTACATTCATGAGCATGACAACGGGCCTTAGGACTTCGATTAAGTCGACCGCCCTACTTTGCTAAATATGTTAAGGAATTTTGAGATTACGTATCGCTTTCATTACTACCGCACCGTCAATTTCAGCAAGTTATAATTGATGGTTGAACTACATTGCATGAAAATCTTAATGAATCTAAATTGCACCAAAATATCTATTATATGTATTCATTTTTTGCATCACATTGAACTATCTCGGTAGTGAATATACCAGAATCAGTTGTTTCCATGATGTATAATGAAAAACGGGATTCTAATTGATTGTGCAGACCAATCAAAAGAAAGAACTAAAATATATGTTACATGCAGGCTAGATACGTGTGGTGAGAGGACATTAACGGTGCTAATAGGTGGTAGAAAATATCAAAACAAGTAAAGAGGTTTTGAGCCAATATTGGTGTTAAGGTTAGGTTTCAATTTAAACTTTCATGCAAAAGAAGTTCAGATTCAGAAGAGCAAGAAGTAATTCTAAAATCATGGAAAGAAGTAGGATCTCCACACTCGGGACGGTGGAAAAGTATGCTACCACGAGGTGGGCTAGTGGGTTTTTTACCAGTAAGGACTGAAATTTCAGCGTGCTCAGAAACG
Organism: Heliopora coerulea; assembly: GCA_030142905.1. Taxonomy (NCBI): domain Eukaryota; kingdom Metazoa; phylum Cnidaria; class Anthozoa; order Scleralcyonacea; family Helioporidae; genus Heliopora; species Heliopora coerulea. The sequence continues at coordinate 1,497,835 of JASJOG010000001.1, forward strand.
CGTGGGTATAATAAAATGTTTGGTAGTTTCACCTATATACAAAGCTCCACAGATTTGACACTGAAATTTAGAAACTACGTGCGATCTCAAAATAAGTGGAAGCCGGTCCTTAAAAGAAAAGAAATCGAAAATGGGAAGTGAAGAGCCAGCTACAAATCGTATACTAATTTGAGGATAAGGGGAGTTATCTCTGAAGATGTTGTGATGCAACAACCAAACGTTAGATTAAATATGTTGCTTTGTCGGTGTGTTTATTGGTTATTATCCGTATTTTGTGCTGGGCACTAATATCAATCACTCGATTGCATTTTCCGCTGGGAGAATCTATTGCAGAATGAACTGATACATTTCGCTGAGAACCACTTTTTTTTCCCCTGACGTGGTTATATACGGGTTTTTTTCCCTCCTTCAGGCGGTTCTTTTCCCGTACAGAGCTCGCTCCCAGTCGAGTATTTTCTATAAAATGAGACGCTGATTGCCTGCGAAGCTTTCCTTACATAAGCTTGGGCAAAAACTGGAACCCATCCCTGGAACCCATCTTCCCGCAACTTCGTGACTCGTGAATTGTGACTTGCCACACAAGACCCCAATCGGCACACGTTTTAGATTCGATTTCTAAACTAAGGCCATCCTATGTCTTTCTGACAACTAACTTATGACAAATTGCATCAGTGGCTATAAACGAGAACGCAGGACTGCGTAAATAGAAATAAAACTTACGTAATATTTAAAAAACGAGCAGGAGTGCTTTATCGGATTTAGAAGACGATGCGATAGCCGAGTGTTTTAGGTCCGATAAAGTACATACTGCGAGTTCTTTAAATGGCTTTAAAAACTAACCCTTTAACACGTTGATTCGCGTAGAAAGTTTGAAAATTGATGTTTTCTAAGCCGCAAAAGTTTGAGGAGAAAAGTAAGCGTCTTTTTATCACATTTAAAAACACGACATGGTTATGATTTTCCTTTGCATTTTCCTCATAAATTATTGAGTTTTTAAAAATCATATTTGAGTACCGCTTAGACTTGCTGCACATCAATACAAACGGTCACAAGTCCATCGAGTTGGTGATCAAAGAGAAGCAAGACGAGTATTTGCAGTGGCTTGAATTCTTTTTTTAGTCATGGCTTAACTCGGTTTACACACGCTAACAAGAGACGATGGCAAAAAACTTCCGTGATGCCCCGTGTCCTTTTAACTTGCCGCATTGCTCGAACTCTATAGATCATCATGAATAGAGCCTTAATCGATGTTCTTTAGTATGTATATCAATCCCGTTAGCCTTGATGGACTTATTGATATGCAAACTAAAGGGGATTTCCCATGCAACCAAGCTAATAGATAAATGCATTGTATTTTTGATGTTTCTGCCTCTGCCACATTCATGAGTTATGACAAGAAAGACAAGGCAGAAACAAGTAAAATGACATAAAATTAATCCTAAAGTTAGGAAACTGATTAAAAACTGATCTCTGGCATTAGCTTTGACAAATTTTCCTACAAAACCTTCACTTGTAAACTTGGAACATCTAGAGAAACGTTAAATAAAATTACCGCATAATTATAATTCCATAGCATGAGGAACATCAGTGATCAAAGTCACAGAAGGCCGAGGAGCGTTTGTGAAGTCCCCAAAGCCGTTAATCCGTGGAGTTTCACGAATCTTCCAGAGACTGAGGACATCAACCACAATAATCCAGCATCATTCATGGTATTAGTTTGTAATTTTATGATCACTGAGAAACATACGTCGCTATCAAACTTTATACGTTTTAATTTTGCATTTCACTACATTTCACTCATCAACCGGCTGATGAACAAATTTAATGAGTAAAGGCACCCTTCCTTTAAAACAAAATAAACTGAGGATGTCATGGTGTTATCTTATTAATGTAGAATGCAGTGATTCAAAGGAAGTTACATATTTCAGTTGTTTAACTTACCTTCCCAAACCCATAATGCCAGCCGACCCACGAGACAAACATTGCAAGCGAAGAGTTTCCACAGGACAATCTATTTTACCTGACTGAAGAACTTGCTGAGATTTTCGCTTCAAGGCTGCATCAGCTCGTGAAGTCGCAGGCATGCTTTTTTACGATTGTCCACCACTTTTCACAATTCTAAATCAAGTCTTTCGTAATTCGCATCCTATAAAAGGTCCTTTCTGCATTAGAAGTCATAATATTGCCAAGAATAGTATGAAATATCGAGCTAAAGTACCGCTAACTACCGTTACTATAGACAAATTGGCTAATGTTTACGAGCGATCCAAGTGTCCACCTGCCGTGTTTGTGCGTAAACCTGCGGTCCGCAGTAACTAAGGAAGCTATCCAACCTACCAACTTTTCCATACTTTCATCACTTTTTAAACAACGTAACAAAAGCGGACACAAGAACAGGAATAAAAAAAATTACCTATAAACTGACGGTCATCCAGCTGTCCACTCTAGTTATACATATAACACGCGTCCTACGCACGCTCTGATTGGACGAGCCTCATTTTCTCTCAGAGTATAAAGACATGATTGACGTCATTTTCATTTTGTATTAGAGTACAGAGACATGAATGACGTCACGAAAACTCGAGAAAACCTTGGTTATGTTATAAGACAAATAAAAAATAGCTTTCGTGTCTCTGTACTGTGGTAGAAACATGAATGACGCCATTTCAACCAGAAAAATACCAGAAAACACTCGGCTACGTCTCACTAGGCCTACGTTTTCACTAGACATTTTTTTCCGGTTGAAATGACATCATTCATGTTTCTATCACAGCACAGAAACACTCAAGCAATTTTCTATTTGCTAAAATATGCATATTATATATACATATATATATATATATAGAACTGGAGTGACAGCAGTAATAACTTATTAAAGTATCAATCAGTGACAAACTAGACTGGGAAACCTCACAAAGTCATTACTCGCTCCCAAAAAAAGTCATAAATCTAACAACGCCCCCCGCCCCACTTCAATGTTGTTTGGTAACAAGAAATAATCAGTCTCGGCTAAGAATCGCACAAAATTCACCATTGTTCACCACTCAACATTGAAAAAAGGGGAAAGGGGAAACGCAGATAGTTTCGAGGGGTTCGTGTCTTGCTAATACACCTTTTGCTGTTCATTACCAGAAAATATACTATCATTGACGCCAACCTCAAACTCATTAACGCAAAAATACATTCATTTTATTCAATCGGCATTCCACAGCGCAACAAACGACCATTAACACCATTCTACTGTACATTAGGAATAATATAATTTCAATTACACAAGACATTTCTCTTACGTAATTGAAATTTTATTATTCCTAATACATAGCGGAATGGTGTTAATGGTCGTCTGTTGGCGCTATGGAATGCCCTTTGATGCAAATGGTTGCGTATTTACGCTAATATATGTCGATTGAATAAAATGAATGTATTTTTGGGTTAATGAGTTTGAGGTTGGCGTCAATGATAGTATATTTTCTGGTAATGAACAGCAAAAGGTGTAATGTCACTGATTGTAGATCTGTGCCTAGTGCGTGTGCAGTTGGCGCTCGGGACACAGAACAGCACGCGTATTATGGGGATATTAGGAAACTATAAAGGACCCAATAATGAAACCCTACAATCCTTTTTCCCCTACAGCCCATCGGGTTTCTCTGAGACTCTGGTACTGTTTAACTGAACAAGAATTCTTCATTTTCTGAAACAGGAACAAACTAATTTACAACTGTTTTAGTGGGGTAACAAAATAACCAATTTTAAATAACGAATGTAAATTTTAAATAACGAAGTAACGAAATAACCAAGTTACTGTCGATCTGTGCTCGCCTGGGTGCGAGCACAGATCGACAGTAACTCAAGGCACGGGTGCGACTCAACGATTACCAGTAGTTCACTAGCACAAGCAGTCAAGCCTGCATTAGTCACCTTGATAAATCTCAACACCCACCGCCCTACTCTTCATTCAACGTTGAAATGGTAAGTTTCTTTACTGGTGTGACAGGTGCAAGCTACGTCAAGAGAGTTCAATGGTGAGTGAACAATTATTCACCAAAGTGGAAGTAAATAGCTACACTATTCACCGACAGTGAAGTGAATAATTATTTTAGCATAAACGTCAAATAATTGTTCTCACATATTTGTTTTTAAAAATTTTTAAAACGATTTTGCGGAACGTCGGCTTCTCGCCCGCTCATCATTTGTAAACAAAACATTTTGAACATGTCCTGACTGCATTTATCGCTACAAAATAAATGAAATACACATCTTTGAATACTTTATTGATAAATTTCGTTGCGTTTTGGTATACTCTGGCAAGGTGGTTTCATTTATTAAAAAACGGTAATTCCGTAACTTAAACAAAAAGGGACGCCATCTTGTTTTGCTCAGAGGTAAATAGAGCAGGATATTCCGAGACACGGCAACCAATTAGATTGCGCAAAAAACACTATTCACCTGCGAGGTATATGCTAATTCAAGATATCCCCTGGTCGGATATTAACCTTAATCCAAATACCTCAATTTGTGCCCAGATCCCACGTTCTAAGGTTTGCACCTAACCTTCCTATCGGGTAAGTATGGTGAACGCCGGTGTGAAAAGTCAAATATTAGATTTTTATTCTGTCATGAAATTTAGCCCTTTTTATAAGGTTTACGCAGATGTCCACCAGTATTGTTTAAGCTCGGTTTACATAATTGTTTTGGGACAACCCTAAACTTGGTGCCCGTGGCAAAAATTTAAGGCTCGGAGTCGTCATATTGAGATAAAAAATCTGTCTGGTAAACGTAAATTCAGCGGGCCCAAAATTTGAGGACCTACCTGAAATTGGGAGTGCTGAGGCCAAAACGCTTGGCATGTAAATCAGACGTTAGACCATCCAATATAAAATAAAACGAAGTGCTGCGCAGGCATCTTTCTTTTAATAATAGCAAAACGTTAACGGTTGTGTACTGCCAGGAACGTCAGCTTCGCGTATTAAGGATTTCGGCAGCTTCCCATCTTCGTATTCCCGGCAGTATGCAACATTTAAATTTATGCTATTTAGACATTATTGTGATTAACAATACGAGATAATGTCACGCATTTCCATACTCTGTCCCTGATTGGAATGCCAAACTATTTGTGAATAAAAATGCCAAAAATTATGAATGTAATGTGTTTCACTTCACCACAGTTGAATTATAACACACTCATTCAGTAGGCCGAACACAGGTGGAGGACAAAACAATGGATTTACACTTTGAAGTTGTGTACAACAACACACTGTCCCAGCATCAATGGAAATACGACTGTTTCTTTCCCCTTTTATTGGTTGGCTGTTTCGCACGCGTCAATCCAATCACTATACACATCTACTGGTTCCGAAAGGTCTGATTAAATAATTAAAGAAAAATTTCAAAGATCAGTCATTCTCTTAATTACAGCTAATTCAGTTAAAGTTGTCCTCTTCAAAGATCTGAAACTCAAACCTTTCCGGTCCGAGACGTCTTCCCTCGACGAGTAAAATTTTCTGTCGTTAGCTAGAGCAAATTACTGACAGATTCGTACTAAGTGTACCATGGGAACGTTCGGTTCAAATTCTGACAAGCTGTGCCTGACTAAGAGTGCCACAAGCATACAAAAAAGATATACGATGAAGAATAATCTGCTTCACAGAAATAGTCGGTCTTGATATTGAAGGAAGGAGCTCTTGTTTTCTACTATCGAAGAGAACAACGTCTTGGGACATGTTCAACATTGTTCGAACGTTTAGCCAGGCCTTAGAAAGAAACAAAACGCAAGTGCAAAGAGCACAATTACAGGTGACTAGGAGGCATTGTTATTCTATTCGTTTATCTTTAATTATTTAAAACCCTAAAACGTAAATACAACTCTGCACTTTCTCTTGTTAAATACTCTTTTGATGACTGGGATTCACCAAAATTTGGGATTCGCATTCCGTACCGAGGCAGACGAAGTGAAAATCTTTTCAGTTTGTTTGATGAAAATTCGGTGTCATCTTATCTATCCGGTTAGACTGATCGTTATTTCTAACACCAAGAAAGTATGTAATTTTAGTTCAAACAAAGACAAAATTCCCGATTTATCTCACAGCAGTGCCGTCTATGAAACTACCTGTCCAGGCTGGAATAAAACATACAGGTAAAAAAAGCAGATCTCTGCCTTCAAAAACGTCTTTTCGAACATGACCCTAACAATCAACATGACCTACTAAATGATCTTCGCTTGTCTTAAATTTCGTTGCGGTAGTAGGTTACGTTAAAAATCGCGCCGTGGCTGTAGGTCCAATAACCGGAACTCTACGCAAAATCCATAGCCTAGATGTCCGATAATACGGCCAAAGTTCAACGCGTGTTGGTTGTTTACATGATATGAAGGGTGGGAGACCGGAGCACAGACCGGAGCACAGACCGGGGACAGCAGGCGAAAAGTCATTCCCAGGAGATACACTTGGGTTTGCTGTGGCGGGGGCATTGAACTCTTTTTAGAGTTCAATGGACGGGGGTGACTGGATCCCAACCCCAACCCCAACCCCAATCGCTGGCCGGGTTAGTACTACTGATTTCATCAGCCTGTCTCCGGACATCTGGATTTTTTTGAAGAGGTCCGGTTACCTGACCAATAACCACTTCGTAAAAATCATCACTAAAAATCGTGGTGTGTAGCAATGTCTTAACGAATGCTCGAAGGCGCAGAGCTGAAATTCGAGGTTTGACGTGCTTGTAACCGGCCGAAATGTTCATTTTCCTAGACGAGAGAAGGTATTTCTTTAATGTTTCTGGAGCACTACGTAAATTATTGATATCGTTAATTGAAATTGTTTAATATTGAAATTCTGTGGTAAAAGGACACTCCTCACGTCAAAACATGAATATCTACAAGTTAATAAGTATTTGGTAAAATTATATACAAATAATAGAATGGCAAGTGAGTCCTGCTGGAATCTCATATAATGATACCTTTACCATATACGCTTTGTTTCTCTCCAAAGGCCCAGCTAAACATTCAAACACTATGCTACATGTACCGAAATTTGTTCTCTTCAATTACTGTAAATATAAAATCACTCTGTGAACATCAAGACTCCCTATTTCGGCGAAGCAGTTCTCCATCGCAAACCTTTGCCGTATGCACGAGTCGTTCAAACAGCCCACCAGCTCGGCAAAATTTAAACCACACATTACCGTTATGCTTTTCACGCTTAGGTTTGAACCTGAGGCTTTGAGAGACAACTTTCACGGTACAGTATCAGTTTTCTAAAGCAACAAAAAAGTGAACATGGGCCAAATGATACAAAACTCGTGTAATGCATAATTAATTACCGTAATAACAATAACAATAATAATGATAATAATTATTAAAGGATACAAGTTATTGATGTCTGAAAGTCTTCAAGGCATACCCGACAAGCAATTCTTGCTGTGTTACGAGGTCGATCCCTGTAAAGTTAGATGACAGTTTTAAATAACAAGGAAACTGTGGACTGTTGAACTGACGAATGAAAAATAATACGATACTACTAGCTGTTACAAATGGCAAATTCTCGTCAGACTTTTACCTCAACATGATCAACTTTTGCTGCAGCATTCTTTACGTGGAAATTGTCATCCCCCTCCAGCCCCCAGCAGCGATGCCCTGGTCCAGTTCCCCTGCCAAATCTCACGGTTTCGCCGCGAGTCACACGATTTTTTTACCTTTTTTTCGCCGTCTCACGATAACAACCTTGTATTTCACCTTTTTTTTTCTTTTTAAAGATACTGAAAATTCCACTGATCTTTCATCCAAAATGCTGTCGCTTGTTACTCAGGTTTCGTCATATTTAACTATTAAAATTTCGATGTTTTGCCTTGTTTCACTGTAATCTTTGCAAGTTCACGCATGAGCAGCCGGTGCAAACACGGCACATTTTTACATGTTTCTTTATGGCAAAATAACAATATCTCACTAATTTTACAATATTTCATCACTTTTCTGAGAATCTCCAGATGTTTTAAGTAGAAAGTCCAGATTTTCCTTTCTTAGGTCTCTTACAGAGTTCAAATATCGAGAACAACTAAACGTGAAAGGAATCCGGTCATACCAACACACAACCAGGGCTACAAATATTGGAATCAATGGAGAAATTAACTTGATTCTGAAAAAGGGAAATATTTTGAGCGAAACTGTACACTTTTTGAGGAATTTGTAACAAGAAATACATTTTTGAAGCATTTTGATGGCTCTTGCTAATAAAAAAAAATTCTCCATGGAGGTTGATTCATGAACCTCAACTCATGCAGTACTGAACTTTTTATATTTGTCTTTCTTTACAACATCCTAGCTGCAACCCTGTCAACTTAGCAAATAATTTCAGTCAAAAACATTTGTATTCTTCAATACTCAATGACCAAGGTGTCAATTCCCCAAATACATGTATAAATCAGGATCTGATAATTTGCACAAAATTATTTGTATTGGATGGTTTCACAGTCTGAAATTGACTTGAAAGCTTCGGACAAATCCCAAAGGACCCAGTTTGTTTAATAGTTTAGTGAAAAGTTGCCAGTCACATTTACATCTCTGTGTAAAATGAATACAGAGGAATTTCCATTCTTGTCTCCTGTTAAAAACAGTGTTTAAATTAAATATTTTAAAGTGAATAGCAAATGTCCATCAAAGTTTTTTCATGTTATCCAGGGGACCTATATTCTGGACTCCTTGTATAAGTTACATTTTGATTGTTTTGTTGTGATATTGTCTGTGTACATAAAAATCAACAATAAATTTACATTAGAATTGCAGATTGAGGACAATGAAGTAAACTTCCTTATCAACACTTCAGTGTTTTCCTCTGGCTAACACCAGATGATTTTACTCATTAGAGATGAGTCCCAGGCAAAATATTATGTCTTTAATCCCTAACCATGCATATAAATACAATTTAATGTATGCAAACTGGATGCATGAACTGATTTCAATAGATTTTCAACAGAGTTTGGAATAGACTGAATAACTTATAATTCCTTTTGAAAAATTGAGGGGCAAAAGAGTGAAACACTATCTCCTTAACCCATTATGGGGCAAGGGCACACCTTAGTATTTTACTCTGGCTAATGCTAAAATGGTTTTACTTACCACAGGGATGAGAACTGGGTGTTTAAAGGTTAACTCAAAAAGAGAAAAATACATTTAAGCAGAATATCAAAGCCAGTAAGGCCTCTCAAAGTCTTCTATGGAATGGACTCAAAGAAAGCTTTCACAACAGCAAACATGTTAAGTGTAAACAAGTTTGTTGGTAAAAAAAGTTGGTAAGAGGCTGAATACAACCAGAAATAGGAAGATAATCATTGGTCAGAAACAGAGGAAGAACACAATAGGTGGTCTGCACATGTGTTGCATCAGAAATGTTTTATAATCAAAATCAAAGCAGAAATTCTGCTACACTAGCATATGTTGGTTTTTACTGGTAAAATCATCCTGTACCAGTAATATTTTAAGTTGCCGGTTTCTTGTACTGATAGATTTTGGTTTATTATAATCTGGGATAATAATACCTATATCAAGAACAGTCAATACATATATTTTTGAGGTAAAATATCCACATTAAAGAGTTTATTAACCAAGTATTGTGCTTATCCTAACCATGAAAGTGTAGTGGAATCCCATAATTTTTTTTTCTATTAAAAATAGCTCATAAGTTGCACTGATTCAATATTGTACCAGTACATGAGTCTGTTCTGAAAAAGAAAATTCATACCAAATACAGAGTACTGTACCAGCTAACTACAAAGGCCAGCAGAACTTCAGTATGCATGCTTTCCTAAATTTTGAAAGATCTTGCTTCCAGGAAATCAAGAGTTTTTAATTAAACAGCTATTTATTAGTTGAAAACCAAAAAAAGTTTATCAGAATTTTCCACTTGCTATTGCATTAATTTGAAACTTGGTCCTGAAAATCACTGAATAATTTGTAGCATCACAGTGGCATCATAGTGTTGTGGCAACTGTTCTATTTTAGTATCCTACTTAGAAATTCTTTTTGTAGCATCTGGAAATGTTCTTGCCATCTTGACAAACAAAAGCAGATCAACAACTCCTTTGTCCTTAACTCAAAAGACCATTACTAATTCACCAGTTAGTGGTCCAATTACATGTATTTTGGTTATATGCCTGAACTGGCATAAGTGCATAATCCCCATTGGATGGCTGTAAAAACTAGAGTAATAAGCAATAACAGTATACTCCATAAAGAACACAGTGGAGGGTTATTCAATACTTGTACATTACTGAATAAAAATGCTCATAAAAATACATAGATAATATTAAAACAAAATACTCCAGACACATCAGTAATGTCAATTGTCAATTACAAATACTCAAAGAGTTGGCAATTTTGTCACTAAGGTTGGAAAATACAAACATTTTTGACTCAATTACAGCGCCTGACTACAAAACACACTGGGAGGTCGGGTACTATAACCAATTCCAAGAAAATGCTCATTTGTTAACTCAATGCAAACCACCTCCTAATTGGGAAAAAAAATTGGACACTAAAAGAATGAGGGTGCTTTTTGTGTACCTACAATTACTCTGATCATAAATATAAATGTTTTCAAGAATAAAAATCTACCCAGTTATTTTTCAAACTTAGGTGAATGTGTTGAGGAACATCTCCCATGTTAGGGCTTTATGTCCTCTAATATTAGTTTATCATGACTAAATTTATTTCCATATTTTTGTTTCTTTCTGACTGTAAGGCATGCTGTTTTAAAAGCATTTGTATTCATGGTTTTTGTACAGAATTTTATTCTGGTTATTTAGATTCATCCTCGTTTCTTGGCTGGCAAAATCACTTGCTTTATTAGTTGCTGTAATTTTTAAAAGGAAAACTTTCAATCGTCTTCATCATTCAGGTTATTTATGATTTAGATAAGTAAACAGTAACTAAAAATGGGATGCTAAAACGCTAAGGTTTTCAATTCAAACGAGCAATTATCTAGCCTGATCTGGCCAAGCCGTCCACTGTTGCATGAGCAGTTGTAGCACATCAGACTTTAATTTTACTAAACCAAGAAGTCCAGAAGAGAAAGCTCTTTTCGTTCTACTTACATCTTAACATCACAAGATTTCTCGTGGTTGCAAAACGGACAATTAAATTGGGTTGCTAAAGGATCATTTTTTTTCTTCGTGGGCGCTTTTCGTTTCGACCTTCTCCTTCCCATATTGCTGACACGTTCTTTGAGCCCGTTGTTCGAGCTAGTCTGAGCGGGGGAATGAAAACGAACAAGAGCACAGGCCACCCATTCTTTCATTTCAACAGCCAGACGAATCAAAGGCAAAGGGCGTTTGCTATTGTTTTAGTGAGAGACTTCCTTCCCTGCAGCTGAATCTGAGACGTTGCACTTGGATGATCGCGAAGTCTTTAAGGCATTAGCAACACTAAAAACTCATGCAAAGGACAGTCGAGTGAGGACATGGCTGGTTTAAAAGCGTATTTAACTGCGTGAGCGAAATCATTGGCAGAGAAGTTGCGTGGTGGATGTTACCAACTAAACACGGTGTTACTGTTAAAAAATGCGTTGCAGTTGTAGTTCTTCTTGGTGTAAAGTTGATCTAATCATTTAGCGGGCACTGTTGCCAGGCGGAAACCTGCTAATTTGACTCCGGCTAATTCCAAACGACTTTGTTCGTCAAGGGCAGACATCCCAAAAGCTAAGCAGGTAAAGGGTTAACAATTAATTTTATGTTTTAGGAAATATTCTACAAAAACTCACTTCATTTAGCACACCATTTGTGAACAGTATTTAACAAAGTTTGCTGCTTAATGCCCTAGGAGTCTTTGGAAGGTGTACGTGCGCATTTATAAATTCGCAAGTCATGCTACATACACAGGAATGTTATCGGTCCAGTTCCTTTCTGACACTCAGAAACTCAGTTCTTTTCATGTATACAGTGGAACCCCATCCACCATACGGCCACCTTGTTAATATGGCCACTCTTTTTTGTCCCGGCGAAATGCCCATACATTTTCATATAAAAAAAACAGTTGATGCGGCCAACGGCCACATTGTGAAATCCCAACGTACATGTTCCTTTACAGATTCACCTCGTTAATACAGCAATTCAAACCGAATGTGCATTCCAAAGGATAGTGTCAAACGAAAATTAATCTTGAGAGACAATAACGATTTTCTTTCTTAATTGAAAATGCCTGTGACACACTATGTCGTTGACTTTTAAAACAGCCATTTCCTTTACAAAGTCAGCAATGTAATACGACCCCTATTAAATGACAAAGGAAAATAAAACTTGATAAACAATAATATCCCGTTATATTGCAAAATGATGAAGTCAATGTGCTTGCACAGAACAAGTCAATCAAAAGTCAAGGATTTTTTTAAAATCCTGTTGAAAGTTAATTTATTTCTGAACATAATATGTAAAACTAGAGAGTTTGGGGCCTATTTTTTGTTTATAAAATTCAGTTGTTTATCTTACTGCATTCCGCTCATTATTATATCTGCATTCCGCTCAGGTCGCACATATGTCGAACTTGCACCTTAGCTCACCATCTGAGTCTTGGTAGCTCAATGGTTAGAGCGTCTCACCGGTCACCAGAAGGTTGCGGGTTCGGTTCCCGTCTGGGGCTCAGAAATCGTTTTCTGAGGACAGGGCTTGACGAACGTTCATTACTCATTCAAAAATATCTCCAAGCTCCCGTATTTCTAAAATATATATCTCATTATATCATTATTAACACATAGTGGCTTCCGCTCAGGTCGCGTATATGTCGAACTTGCACCTTAGCTCGCCATCTCAGTCTTGGTGGCTCAATGGTTGGAGCGTCTCATCGGTAATCAGAAGGTCGAGAGTTCGATCCCCGTCTCAGCAATCGTTTTTCTGAGGATAGAGCTTGACTGACGTTCATCTATCATTTAAGCTATTTCCAGGCTCCCACATTTTTAAAATATGTATGTATCTCAACATCTCTTGGGGTGTGTAGTCAAAATAAACGAGAAAGATTTTAAAACAGTACATAAATTAATATGTAATCGTACATTGAAACTGAGTTACATCGATCGACACGCTGTAACAGATCGTCCACTGGTACAACTTATGATAAAACGATCCGCCATGGTTATCGGGGACAAGCAAAATTGTAGAAGAGATGCTGTACATTGTACATTCAACGTTATAACGATTAAATAATTTGAAACGTGCCCTTGTACCCAAATGACAATTTCATTCAGGCTGCGCCACTGTATGATTGGTTCCTCTATCTGGAAATATCCGACACTATTCACCTCAGAGTACAAGATGGCGTCCAGTTTTGTTTACGTGACGAAAGAAGAACGTTTTTTTAATAAGCGAAGTCACCGTGCCAGACAATACCAAAATAGCAACAAAATTTGGCATTTAGGTATTCAAAGATATGTATTTCTTTTACTTTTTTAGCGATAAATGCACTAAGGATGTGTTTCAAAATGCTTTGTTTACAAATGATGATTGGACAACAAGCCGAAGTTCCATAAAATTGTTGGGAAAATTTCAAAAAAATATATGCGAAAACAATTTTGCGAGGTTTATGCTAAAACTTTCGTGGCCAGGTAAATATCCATCACTATTCACCTCCATTTGGGTGAATAATTGTTCTTTATATGCTCAGTAAGAATTTCCGGAACACCAACAAAAGCTTTTATTTTTTTGACTAGTAACTTTACCTATCAATCAGTTATTTAAACATGTGCCAATGATGTTCCCACCGGTTCGACGAAGTCCATCATGGTATCTGGGGATTTTCAAAAGCAAAAAGGACATTTTCGGTAAAACGAGTTGATTATTCAGACATTTTCCAAATGAGTTACACCTCTTCAAGTTAAAAATATTAGCTCACAACGAATTAAGACTTATATATCACAATAAAAGGTTATAGTTACTCGTCAATTTATGACCGTTTTCAGTGCAGACGAACCTGCTTCGGCATTCATGGCCTGCACTTTAATCAACAAAACTTTGAGACTTCGTCACTCACTGCCATGTTAAGACAAACTTATCGACAAAGCTCAAATTTAAAGACTGCACGAACAGAACTTCTGATGTCGCATTATAACCAAACGATGTTATGGACGCTCCGTTGACAGAAACTTTATCAGGTTTTGATGCAACGCCGAGTATGGCTACAGTATGTAGTTGTGCTGAAGGTGTATAACCTGCTTTTGTTGGAACAGAAGTGAGAGTACGGGATTGCACATTAAAATTCACCAGTGTATAGTTATTGCCAGTATTTAGACTTTCTCCATCATCAAGGTATAGTTCTCCTTCAGCATTGCCTGCTGTACCGAGGGCAACAATTAAGCTATATGGATTCTTTCGGCTTTGTACTGTGGTGGTTGACGGAGTTTGAAGTGGAAGAATATAACCACCTCGAATATGCAAATTTATTTTGTCAATAGGAGTGTCCAAATTTACATATTGACCACGGCCTTGTAAAGCTTCACCAGTGAAGACGTCATACCACAAGTCTTCGGGAAAATATGCCTTTACTTCACGAGAATTTGCAAAAACTGCTGGGGAAATCAATAATGCCGGGCCCCATAAAAATTGACTAGAAATCGAATACGTATTTGTGTCCTTTGGATACTCAAACACAAGTGACCTGGCCACAGTACTTCCTTGAGTGTGAGATCTAAAAAACAAAGTGTAAAGATATGGCAGCAGACTGTACCGAATTAATAAGGCTTTGCGAGATATCTCTGCCACATCAGCTCCAAGTGAAGGAGGATCTTGAGCAGTTGAACCCCACGCATTATGATTTCTTGAGAAGGGATAAAATGCACCAAGTTGCATCCATCGAGTACAAAGTTCTTTCTGAGTATTTCCATTAAATCCACAGATGTCAGCACCGACCAATGGAATACCAAAAAGGTTAAAGTTAAGTACACCAGGTATTGACATAAGAAGGTCTGGCCATCGACTGTGGTTATCTCCAAGCCAATGACCGCCATATTTTCCACTGCTTGGGAACGTCGAACGAGAGATAACCAGCGTCCTTCGTTTTAAAATATTATGCAGACTTCTTGACGTAGCTATCATTTCAGAATACCCGTACAAACTGTGAAGGTTATAGTGAATACCGCTGGCATGTCTGGCATCCATACATATCGTTTTGGTAGATAAATGACCTCCGGCCACATGTGGGACGTACGGTGGTGTTTCATACTTTGTTGCTGGGCAACCTGTAAGGGAGCCATTTACAAAATTGGAAGGTTCATTCATATCTATCCACAGCCCATCAAATTTCACTTTGTCATGGAAATTTTGTATTTGTTCCTGCCAGTATTCAATTGTTCTCGGATTGAAAAAGTCTGGAAAGACAGTTGTACCAGGCCACACCTTTCCAACAAGAGGAGTGTTCTTGTCTGGTCTCAACACAAAAGCTCCAACTTTAAGACCATCAGTATATGGAGCGTAGTCAGGATCTGAGTTAGCAATTCCTGGATCAACAATAATGATGTAACGTTGATTATTTTCATGCAAGTTATTAACAAGTTCTGGTAATCCGAAATACCTCCGTGAATCGACTGTAAAGTCGCGACGATTTCTCGCATAGTCAATATCATTCCATTGAACATCTTGTGGTATACCATACTTTCTCATTCTTTCTACGACTTCTTTTATCTGATTTGATGTCTTATAACCAAAACGACAAAGGTGGAATCCTAATGACCAGTAAGGTGGCATAAAAGGACGTCCAATAACTTCAGTATACTGCTGAACAACTGAATCTGGCTCCGGACCAAGGAACACGTAGAAATCCAGAATTCCACCAATGGTACGGTACGTAAGGGCTGGAGTTGGCTGCAGAATAATTTCCATGGCATTGCTGTTCAGTAAGAATACTCCATTTGCATTACCATCTGGCTCGATATTTACATAAAATGGGTGCACACCGTAGAGGTTCGTACCTCCAAAAGGAGTTCCTTGATCTCGTGCAAAAAGTGTTAATCTGGACCAATTTGTTTTCAGCAGAAAACTTTCAACGTGTTCACCTAATCCGTAAATAACATTTGACGGTAGGAAAGTAGACAACTGAAGAAATTGATCTTCAAAAACCATACCACCAGCTGTAGAATTGAAAAGAACGCGACCATTTGATTTTCTCGTGACAGCAAAACCAAAAGGGTAATCTGTAAAACTGACATGATAGTCTTGTTGGGAACTTTTTTCTGTCACACGAGGAGTCTCCACTGGAACTTCATATCGCGGATTACTAGGATCATAGATCTGCAGCAAAACACGCAAAAAAAAATTCAGTCTGTGAATTACTGTCGCTGTAAATGTATTATTAATTGCAAGCACATTATACACATTTCAACATAGTGTACCGCTTACTAAATGTGTGAATTGGCAATATATAGAGTATAAGCTTTAACTATTAATTTTATTAAGCAATTTAACTAAGGTTAAATTACAATTAAAAAAAATTCGGAAGTTGCCATCGTTGTATTCGGTGGAAAAGGAATCACTCGAAAAAAATTATTGTAACATTCCATCGATTGATATATGGGAAAGGCTTAAATCATTATCAGAGATAACAGGTGAATGAATGTGGATGACCAGTTTTGAAAATTCTCGTCAGTTAAACCACCACTGTGACCTTATACTACATTCTATGACTAGTGACTGTGCACAAAAACAAACAACTTGCAACGCTACTTAAACTTAGTTAGAGTTCTTTACAAATCTCTTGTGGCAATTTAAAAGCCACTAAAAGTCGTGAGCTAGCGACGCCTAAAAAATCAATTTTGCAAGTGGAAAATGTAATATAGAGACGGCAAGTAAAAAGTTGTTCATGTCAGGGTTGGCGCCAGGAATTCCCCGACGGAGGGGCTAAGGTCCCCGATAGTGGGGCTAAGGTTTAGGTTCAGGAAAATGCATTATTTTTTTTTGAAATGAATGCATATGTATGGATAAATGAACAATTTGTTTTTGTACCGACTACAGTAAGACATATATTAAATTATTAATTTCTAATTAACGTATTATGTAAATAGCAATAGGCAGATCATTCTCGAATACTTAATTTATTGTTTTTATTTCCTCACGCCTATGATGGTTCTGAAAAATGGGAAAATTTCTTGTTTGAAGATAAACTAATAAAATGTCAAATTGATATTTACAATTTTCAATTGTCAAATCTAAAAGTACAGGAAAAAAATAATACTGATAACAAAATACAGCACTGACGACATTCAGCCTAGTAAGTTAGAAACGTTATACTTCTATAATATACACAGTTAGAGCGCAATCCTGCACCTAGAAAATCTTGCTTTGAACCTGTTCACTACGGTATCTAAGTTAATTTTGCCCGCTCGATCAAGATGAATTCCTAGCATCATTAGGCTATCCAGACGCCCCTGTTTCATTAACGTTCATAGATCAATCTTCATCAGTCGTATAGTCCGTAATATTCTAAACTCGCAAAGCCACAAAACAGTAAAGGTGATACCGATAATTATCGCTTTAGGCCAGCTTGCCCAGCCACATCAATGTCAGTTTGCTTTTTCGTTCGTTTTCACATTATTCCCCTCGATTTTCTCGTAAAAATTCTTCCCCGCTTTTATTATTCACATTTAAGGCAGATAATTCGTTTTTCTTTTTACCAGTTTGAGAAAACAAACACGAATATTTAGTGTCCCCCACGTATGTCCTTCCCCGACGAATTGTTCAATTTTCTCTGACAGGGGGGGCTGTATCCCCCTGCCTCCCTCTGGCGCCACCCCTGGTTCATATCGTTTCAGTACCATTAATCATGGTTCAACTGACTGTAAATGACAGACTGTTGGCCAAACTTACATCCAGACACAAACTGTAGGCGAGACTTTCAGCACTTTCACATTCCCACAATGGTGATTTGATTGGAACACGGGCTAACTTTTAGTAAAGCTTCAGGTTTTTTATACACACCATTAAATAATAGCTTTACCGATTGTAAACTATGAGCGTCGACCTTACCTTCGATGGACAGAACTATAACAAGTTTTTGTTCTTTGATTACCCTTGACAATGACCCTTGAAGGAAAGCCAGACATTATCCAGACGTTCTCAATTCATCTCATATTTTTAATCAGATCTTATATAATGATGCCTTTTGGAACTTCTTCCATTTCATATTACAAGCAAAGAAATTGTACTGTTTTCAAATAAGAATCACTAATTTTTAGGACTAGAATAGAGCAGGCCAAGATTATCATGCTGACTTTTTTATCAATCCCACTATTTTGCTTTCAAAACTTACACCAGATCCTGTGGCTTATTTTAGTGTCCAGTACTTGAAGAAGAGCAGTAATTCAAGAAAGTTATGGCAATAATGCCAAATTGAGAATCCTCCTGCCCAGATTTGGGCAAGGCGTCTAAATCATGAACTTTAGGAGAATGCAAAATGAGATAGCAGATAAACTGGTATCATAATGACTACATGATGGAAAATTACCTGAGTGCACGGATAACGAAAGGCCGTTCAGTTTTGATCGAAAGAGACAAAAGTAAAGACAGAGTAGCAAGTAACTACAGACCAGTTTCATGTCTGCTGCTGATATGGAAGCTAATGACTCGAGGGATGGCACAAGAGTTATTTTGGTTCTTAGAAATTGCTAATATGATCCAAGAAAAACAAAAGGGATAAAAAAAAGAGAAAAGAGACAGGGACAAAAAAAAAAACAAACACAAGTGGCATGCATGACCTGTTGTTTGTTCACAAGATGATCACAAGGAAAGGGAAATCGAGAAATAAGAATTAGGCCACGGCATGGGTTGACTTTTAAAAAGCATAGGATTTGATACCAGATTCCTGGCTGCTGGAGACTGTGCATGAACATGTTTGAAGTGGCTACAAATATCAAATGTTTGTTAATTAATAACCGGATTCAGACCTGTTTGTTGAGAATTGACAACAGTTAGAATCACTGGTCCATACAGTTTACGTGGTCATTAAAGTTAGGATTTAATTTGAGCTTGAAAATGTGCATGAAAAGACCAAAAGTAGCAGACTGTCAAAGGAGTTGATATGCCGGGTGGGGATAATGTAATGTGATAAGATCTAACGTGAAGAAATGAAAGGGAAATGCAGACAGAGTATTATTACAACGTAAAAATATTCTAATATCGAAACTCAAAAGTAGTGATATTATTAAAGCAACCAACACATGAGCAGTAATACTGGTATGACATTCAGGAATATTTGTTGATTGGACACGAGTTAAGTTGAAAGATATAAATACGGAGACAAGGAAATTAACTACAACGAATGGAGCATTACATCCAGGAGCTGATACGTCAAGATTGCATGTCCATATCTCAAATTCATTAACAATTTATAAGCAAAATACAAAGGAAGTCCGAGCAGCGTATATTACTCCCAAAAAAGCGTGCGAGATTTTTTTGGATTTAAAAATACGGATGATTTTTTGCCAGATTTTCGGATTTTATTCACTAGTTTCTTAGATTTTTCGGATTTTTTCGCCCCTTCCAATTCTCCTTGATTCACCTTATTAAATCTAGTGCCACTGCAGATTTATTTATAGTTTTATTTCTTGCCATTTTTTATGTAAGAAGCGATTTAAGGATGATTTCTTAAAAAAATTTCTTTTATTGACAGATTGCGATCAGGTTGATACGTAGTAAAGAGAAACAAAACAACGTTCTCTGACCAAAATTTTTTTAACACGAGTTTTCGGCTATAAGCACTATAGCCTTCAACGGGTGACAAGAAAAAAGGAAGAAACAAGAATTCAAGGGCTATATGTACATCTGAAAGAAACTGAAAAATAATTAAGACGTATCTAATTATGCTATATAAATTATACGTATCTGCGGTGTCATTGTTTTCGAAACAGAGTAGAATACTGTTGGGGCAGTGGCTTGGAGTTCTTATCGGCATCTACAGCTGAGGCCATGTGCCAAGATTCTGACGTCCTTCTTATTCGAAACCCTCCCTTGTTGATGATGTGTCCGTTACTAAAATCTATCTTATGTCCATGTGTCCATGAATGGTTAGCAATGTTCGAATTTTTGGCAAAATATTTAACGTTTCGGATGTATTCTTTTTTCCTTGTGTCGAACGATGTGCTAGTTTCACCGATGTAAGACCAACTGCAATCTGCGCAAGGAATCTTGTATACTTCATTTGTTTCTTTTTCGCTTAGGGCTCGATATTTTGGTGAAGGGAAGTGTTTTAGCGTGCTTAAAGGTTTACCGTTCACTCTTAATTATTTTTAGTCTCATTCACATGTACACATAGTCCTTGAATTCTTGGTTTACCTTTTTTCTTGTCACCCGTTGAACGCTATAGTGCTGATAGCCGAAAGCTCGTGTTAATAAAATTTCGGTCGGAGAACGTTGTTTTGTTTCTTTTTAAAATTTCTTTTGGAAACAATTTCAGGATCTATTATTTTTTAGAATGGTTATATGGACAAACACTGCGGTTTACTGAGATGATAAATGAACGTTCGTAAAGCTCTAACTTCAGAAAAACGATTTCTGAGCCCCAGACGGGGATCGAACCAGCAACCTTCTGATGTCGGGTGATCTCCGTTCGATCCCGGTCTGGCGCTCAGAAATCTTTTTCCTGAGGATCGAGCTTGACGAACGTTCATCTGTCATCTCAAGATATCTCCAAGCTCCCACATTTCTAAAGTATATGTCTCACTGGGATTTATACAGAGATCGAAGAGGTTGGCACGGAAATGATCGAATGATGTGGTGAGACATCTGTTCCACGTAGTCAACTGTTGAGAGTTGACTTCTTACGTTTCCATCTGTTGCCAAGTTACGAGGAAGCAAAAAATTGTTCACTACCTTGTAAATTTTGAAAAAATTTTTATTGGAAATTTGGAATTTGAAACACTTTTTCTCGTGCATGATATACAATGTATTACATGAAAGATAGAGGACAAAACTTGATATCCATGGAAGATTATGTTGATCAGGCTATCTTGAGGCTTCAAAACTATATATAACCAAGATAATGGTGATAAAATGGTTTGATCCTTCGAACCTTTGAAGGTTTTTTTAGCCTTTCCAACCTTAGCAACACATCCCCTTTTTTTTATCACATCTTGTCTCGATTTGTTTTCCCGATTGATGTGAAAGGTTTCTGATTAAGTTTGATAGACCCAAAAGCGAAATGTAATAAACTACCTCCTGTTCGTTGTAGTCAAGCGTGATATTAATATACATGGAAATAACGTTTTTAAAACTTTCACAATTTTTGAGACAAGGAGAAGTCCGAGCTGCCTGCTATCAAAGGTATGAGCCTTTGTGAAGGTTTTGCAATGAAGGTTCAAAGGTTAAAATTTAACCAACCTCTCACTGCTAATCCGACTGTACAAAAAGAATACGATATTCAGAAAGAGTATGTGATCGAAGTGAGCTAGACAGAAGGGAGATTCAAAGTACAAATGATTTGGCTTGGCTGATTTGTCTGTAACTTTATCAATAAATCTCAAGGGTGTGACCTGGCATACTTCTTGTAGACATGATATCCTTAACAGACATTCCTGCACAATTGACACAGGCACTAAACAATCTTTCAATTAGAAGGGCCACACCTTGCAAGAGAAAATACACCTTTCAAATGGAGTCAAGGTTTCTGCTAATTTTGATTGGCAAACAACTAATGATAATTATCAAATGGTCAGATAATTTCAGAAAAGGAAATGATTTTAGAATTATATTCATAATAGGATAATTTATGATAAAAGACTTTAAAAAGTAGTATTAACTTTTTCTTTGCTGGAAATTTTTCACAATATTATATGCTTTTATTGTATCACATGCTTTTATCTTCTAAAATTTTGGAGTGTGCATGTACTGAATAACAGGATGTGATAACTTTGGGTGAAGCAACTACCTGAAATATACAAAAAGAAACTTTGATATTTTGAGCAAAGGCACTTTGTCAGCCTAACTTCCTGATGAAGGGCCTTCGCTTGAAACATTGAAGTTTCTTTTTGTACATTTCAGGTAGTTGCTTCGCCCAAAGTTACCGCATCCTGTTATCCTCAACTACCTACACTGGCACCCATTGCTTGTGTACTGAATACCCCAAAGTTATTGCTCTTACACTTGTGCTTTTGAGCAAACAAGATAGGATGCATTCTTTGTAGTAAGTCACAACTTACTTAGTTCAACATGTAGTTTGGTTTCTCCTCAGTGAAGCAGTACATTGTTTGCTTTCTTGTCATAATAGCATAGTTGAACTTATCAAATAGGGTATCAAATTATTTCAATTATCAATTAATTTATCAAAGGGTTGCATATTGCCAAAAATTATAAATAAACAGTGATCTGATGTTTCAAGCAAAGACCCTTTGTCAAAGTGAAACAAAAATGGAAGCAAAACTAAGTGAGGTTTTTATGTGTAGTGTCCCTTAGTTTTGATTTCCTTTTTACATTTCACTCCAAAGAAGGGCCTTCACTTGAAACCTTAGTTTTCAATTATATATATATATATATATATATATATATATATATATATGTATGTATATATACATGATATATGAAACTCTAAGTAGCAACCAACAAATTTTAAGTGAACTATATATATATATATAACTATATAAATGTATATATATATGTATATATAGTATATAGTTCACTTAAAACTTGTTGGTTGCTACTTGAAGTTTCACACCTTTCACGATCTTCAAGTAATGGTGGAAAGGAGTCTGGTTTGATTCAAATATATATATATTTGGCAGTACCCACCCCCTTGACTGTTTCTATTTGATAAACAAATGCCTATGTACCACTCCTTTTGTATTACTGTTAGTTGACGTTTGGTCATCAGAGTGGCAAATAATCAAGGATTGCACCTTGTCATTATAAGGTAAATTAAGACTAACTCTATTCTGTTTGTGGTAGTGTTAGTCTTATCAAATACTGTATTTACAAGATTTAAAAAAAATACACTCTTTGCCAAAAAATTGGGGACTAATACAGTACCCCCACGGGATCTCTGTGGTATGACATCAAATACCACTGGCCCAACAATTTTCAAAACTTGATTTTTTAAATCACCTGAATTGTACTCGACGTGCAGTCGCGAAAATTTCGCTACACAAGTCCATCCCACCTGACACCTGCCAGCACGTCGGACTAATATTTTTTGGCGGACTATTCCTTGGTCTTATAATATACCATATTAATATAATACCAATATATCTTTGTATACAGATGCAACCCCTGTTGCCGTAACTTAATTCATCATCACTAGTACTTGCACGCTGGTCTAAATATGAACTTCATAAGAAAGTATTATTCGTATGAATGTCTCGTAGAACTACCTTGACATGCAGACGATATTGGGTTTCCAAACGAACGTCAGCTTTAAGGAGGGCGATGTCATTACCAAACGGCCCTTTCTGCTGCATTTGTAAGTCCAGCATGTAGCCTGTATCAGTGTCTCGCTGTTTCACCAGACGATAACCAAAATTTTTTGGATAAAAGCAGTAAGGAACGTTAAGGGGAACATCTGTTTCATGAGGGGAAGACGAAGCTTCTTTCCAACAGCATCCTCTACTTTCACACTTCTCTTGCGAAGCTCCATCATCAGGATAGCAATCAAACCTAAGGGAATCTGAAGAGTCTGTGCAATCGGGCGCACCAGACGAGGGTTCAAAGACAAACCACAGGAAAAGTAATAACACCGTCGTCACCATCTGCGTACCTTCGAGGGACCATTGATGGTGGATTATTAGGGTAAGGGTTTATGGTTAGGGATAGCGTTGGACGTTAGGACTGGAATTGTAATAGTGCAAGACCTTCTGCTTTTTAAAGTGAGTATAAACCCTCTGCAGCTTTTATATTTTTTGTGTAGAGGAAGTGAAAAGAGTTGATGAGTTCTTTTATAGTTTCTGACTTAGTATATTCGTTTTGGAGATATATCACTTTAAATAATAAATACACCTGCTTGTATGAAAATAGCGTGCATTAAAGAGGCCTGGGACTCAGGAACGGATAGATTTCACACAACAAAGAAAACAACTGCGTTTTGATGACGAAGTTATCAAAAACGCTTATATTTCGTAGAGTGGTCGCCAGTGGCGTACCGTGACCATTTTGAGTTGGGGGTATAGTGTCCAGTCCTCATTTTACCGACGGAAATACATTCAAATCGCGGAGTCGAAGGGATCATCGATCCGTTTATTCCCAGTTGGTCAGGATTCGAGAGTGCGTAAAAAAGACATACTCAACGGCGCACCCAGGATTTTTGCTAGGAGAGGGCTAGAAATGTAAAATCAGCTTACACTTCGAGGCTTTGGCAGCATGCTCCCCCAGGAATATTTTACATTTCAGAGTCTTTACGAGGCCAATTCCGGCATGAAGCAGACTGTCCAATCTAAGGACCTAGCCAAATCGGTACTTGACAAGGGAGGCCTGGGGGCATGCTCCCCCAGAAAGTTTTGAAATCTTGATGTCTTGAAACACCATTTCTATCGATCCCACACAATAATTTCTGTGAAAAATTCTCGGTAAATTAATCGTCATTTTGCGTTTGTTTTTTTATTAAAAATGCTACTGTAATGAAAGACAAAGTATCGTAATTCCTCATACCGAGGCATATTCATCGAGACGAAGTTTGGGAAATCGGATATTACTAACTTATTAAAAGGCAACCAGTCTAATTTGCATCCTGTTCATTTTCAGTTTTTCAGTTTCAGCTCTCGGCCCAATCCAATGGCTTAGTTGCCAACTAAATTTAGCTTTTTTGTCAAATGTCTACAGTAGTTTCGATTTTCAATAAAGTCAATTTTCCGAACTGTGAATTTTTAAAATCATCAGAAAACACGAACAGGTTACCCGACGACAGGTTTAAGTTGCACGATTTTCCTAATTTCTGGTTATACCTACCGTCTTTACCGACGCAAGTCGTGCTTTACCGACAGACTAGCGTTTTACCGACCAGTTCACCAAAATGTGGTGAGTGTCATACCCCCACACACACACACCCGCACGGTACGCCCCTGGTAGTCGTCATGTCAAGCTCGAACTCGGACTCCTACACGAATGAAAGCGAATCTCCTAATCTACTGGTTCTGGTTCTTTTAATTTGTCTGGTTCCCAGGTCCTATAGCATTGAGAACATTCGTGGTAATTTCTAGCAGGGAGTTCAAAATTCGACTTTTTAGCAATATTTAAAGAGAGATACTGTGTTTCTGAAACAAATGGACTAAATCCAAAATTGTAAAAAGATTTACCAGCCAGTTTTTTTTCCCTCTTTACAAAGAACTAAAAACATCAAAGGTTAATATGCACTATAGCCCCGCAGGTCATGCCAGTCCCCTCTACGCGATAAAACACGCAACCTATTATGGAAAACTTCACCCAAATTTCGGATTTTTTGACAGTTTTCGTTTTTATCCTTAGGAAGTAAATGAAAATGTCGGTAGGACTGCATATTTGTCAGAATTAACTGTCAATTATAAATAAAACTTCAATGCAACCACGCCAACCAGTGGTGTGGCCAGGCAAACATGTTTTGGGGGATCTGTTGTTGGGTGTGTCCTGGAGACTGAGTGAACACTGTTGCAGTACGGTGATCTGTGCTCTCACTTCCTGTTGCTACGAATTCCTGAGATTCCGGGATAAAAATTCCTTAGACTAGGCAGAATTTCCTTAAAATTGTGATGGAGCCTTTTTTGTGGGTAAATAATGAACTGCAGAGCTTTAAGTAATAAAAAATTCAGTTTTTCTGGAATCGTCACATTTAGTTTTGGGCATATTTTCAGAATTGATGCTATTCATCTTTTCGAGAGTGAGACTGTTTGGGATCATTATTCGTCCCAGATCTTTAATCTCCACATCTCTACATTTGTGACAACTTTCAACAAAACAATTGATTTTCAAATGATACTGGGATTACAATCTAGATGACACTTTCTTGACGTTTTAACTTTAAAAGACCGCCATTTTTTCAATCTCGTATAGGTAGGAAATTCTTCACAACCTGTTTAGAGATTACATCAAACTTGGAACTGATTACACACACCAATTTGATCATATCTGATCTGTCTGGTCATAGATTAAATAATTTAAATAAATATTTGGCACGGCAGAAATTCAAAGTTTGAGATGAAGCGAAGCATGTACTAAATCGAAGCGATTGAAACACCAGGTGGGAATCGTAGCCTTGTCAAGAATATTTCTGCCCAGCATATTATTCTTAGTAGCATAGTTGAAACAAACAAAAACGAACCAGTTGATAATGGAAATAATATCTAATAACTAACGTTTCGTTACATAACCTGTAACATCATCAGAGTGAATGACAACTATATACACGTGTCGCGAACTTTTAAAGCTTAACGATTACAAAAATAGAGTGGAGTGGTGAGTGTTGCTAAGGAATGACGAAAGTTTATTGTGAAAAGTTTATTAATTTATTAAGAAAGTGAAAGTTTATTTATTTCCAAACTAAAACCTTCCTTAAATAAGAACATTCGATCCTTCCCTCTCTCCCTATTTTAATTTCACCATCTCTTACTAACACCTCTCTCGTCATTCCTTAATTACACTCTCACTTACTAATTACCTGCCACCTCTTTCGTCATTCCTTAGCAACACTCACTACTCCACTCTATTTTTGTAATCGTCAAACTTTAAAAGTTCGCGACACGTGTATATAGTTATCATTCACTCTGATGATGTTACAGGTTATGTAACGAAACGTTAGTTATTAGATATTATTTCCATTATCAACTGGTTCGTTTTTGTTTGTTTCAACTATGCTACAAAGAACAATATGCGTGAGAGTAATATTCTTGACGAAGCTTGTACTGCAGAATACAGCAGAAGCACTCAAATGATGGGAGAAATTAAACTGCCCGCGACGTCTACGATGCTGTTTTTATAAAGCTTACGTGAAAACATGAGACATAATCAGAACCGCATCATAGTAATAACCCTTTCTGTGACCATATCACCGCATGCCCGCAAAATCGACAAAGTTTAACTTCTTGGACCTGGTGGCGATAAAAATTGTAAGTATATGAAAACTTAAAAGTGAGTAACTGAAAATTTAGGGGGGCACAGCCCTCCCCAGGTCACCCCCTAGCCACGCCACTGAATACGTTTTCCCGCGCGTGTTTTTGACCTACGTTGCTGCCCCCATGTCGGCTTCATTCAATCGTGAGGCCTGGTATGACGAGGTATCGTTCCAGTCTTTTTAGAGTTCAGTGCATTAGACCATTGAACTCTGAAAAGACTGGAACGATACCTACAAATTGTATTTTGAAGCCATCATAGAGGCTGACATGTAGGTCAATTTGCAGGTCATTCCCAGTCCCCTACGCAATAAAACACGCAACTTATTGTGAAAAACATCACCCAACTTTCGGATTTTTTGGCAGTTTTCTTTTTTATCCATAGTAAGTAGAGGAAAATGTCGGTAGAACTGCATATTTGTCAGAATTAACTGTCAATGAAAAGTAAAAGTTCTATACAACTTTTTCCCATGCGTGTTTTTGACCTACATGGCTGTCCCCATGTCGGCTTCATTCAATCGTGAAGCCTGCTACTACGAGGTAGCATTCCAGTCTTCTTAGAGTTCAATGCATTAGACTAGGCTTGCAGGCTCAAGATATCTTGCAGGCATATATCATGTGATCATTAAGTCAGGGTCCTCAGAGTACACAAGGGGAACGCGAAAACATTGCGATGGCAAAGACCGTTTTCGAAAGGGAAAATAACCAAGCCGTCACACTTGCGGCCTGGGATTGCTGGGGTTGATTGGGATGCGATTACGATGAGATTCGTGCGTGGGAAATACGTCTTCAGAGACAACAAGAAACGAGCATTCTTGCGGGGCTTTCATTCACTGTGTTAGTTATTGACTCATTAAATATTGCATGTGTTTGCCTCTTAGCAGAGTAGTAGATTGACAGTCCATTAAAACACCAAAACTGTGAAAATTATTTGGCTTTGTTTTATTCTATCCTAATGGCCTCACACCAATGCTGGGTCTCCTATGCGTCGGACCCTTAAATTCTTGCCATGCAAGCAGGAGTTATTTTTGAACTCAAGCAGTAATTGTTTTTGAGAAACATCCCCTCAACTTTTTTCGTGGATTTACGCCCGTTTAAAAGAGGTACGTTTTTGAAGTCATTAAAAAAAACTAGCAGTGTGGGCTTTTTGGATCGAACACTCAGCTGTCGCCTCGAGTTTTATATCCCATAAAGCAGTACTGCTCGTGTTGTCAATATTACACAACTTACCATTTATCATACATTTCTACACTGCACCCTCATTCTCGGTAATCCTGGTTGTACTGCTATTGGCACACTGGTATGACTGGATTTCTCCCACAAATGACAACTTGAGGGACACTACGCAAAAGTTTTCATCTTTATGACTGCCAACCTTAACTTAAAGACGACTTGATAATAATTTCGAAATATTACTAAGTCATCTTCTTTTCATTTCATGAGCTAAAATCTTGAGTTTTTATGAGGTTTTTATTTTTTTTATCATGACAAACTTTTTTAACAGCTAATACATTCGTTTTTATCGAATTACACAAAAATTAACAATTTTCAGTATAGATCTATAGGTATCAGTAAATTTAGAATGTATTTGATCTGCATTCATAAACTTTGTTTTAATCAATAAAATACGGACATTTTGTCACTCACTGCCATGTTAAGACAAACTTATTGACAAAGCTCAAATTTAAAGACTGCACGAACAGAACTTCTGATGTCGCATTATAACCAAACGATGTTATGGACGCTCCGTTGACAGAAACTTTATCAGGTTTTGATGCAACGCCGAGTATGGCTACAGAATGTAGTTGTGCTGAAGGTGTATAACCTGCTTTTGTTGGGACAGAAGTGAGAGTACGGGATTGCACATTAAAATTCACCAGTGTATAGTTATCGCCAGTATTTAGACTTTCTCCATCATCAAGGTATAGTTCTCCTTCAGCATTGCCTGCTGTACCGAGGGCAACAATTAAGCTATATGGATTCTTTCGGCTTTGTACTGTGGTGGTTGACGGAGTTTGAAGTGGAAGAACATAACCACCTCGAATATGCAAATTTATTTTGTCAATAGGAGTGTCCAAATTTACATATTGTCCACGGCCTTGTAGAGCTTCACCAGTGAAGACGTCATACCACAAGTCTTTGGGAAAATACGCCTTTACTTCACGAGAATTTGCAAAAACTGCTGGGGAAATCAATAATGCCGGGCCCCATAAAAATTGACTAGAAATTGAATACGTATTTGTGTCCTTTGGATACTCAAACACAAGTGACCTGGCCACAGTACTTCCTTGAGTGTGAGATCTAAAGAACAAAGTGTAAAGATATGGCAGCAGACTGTACCGAATTAACAAGGCTTTGCGAGATATCTCTGCCACATCAGCTCCAAGTGAAGGAGGATCTTGAGCAGTTGCGCCCTTTGTATTATGATTCCTTGAGAAGGGATAAAATGCACCGAGTTGCATCCATCGAGTACAAAGTTCTTTCTGAGTATTTCCATTAAATCCACAGATGTCAGCACCGACCAATGGAATACCAAAAAGGTTAAAGTTAAGTACACCAGGTATTGACATAAGAAGGTCTGGCCATCGACTGTGGTTATCTCCAAGCCAATGACCGCCATATTTTCCACTGCTTGGGAACGTCGAACGAGAGATAACCAGTGTCCTTCGTTTTAAAATATTATGCAGACTTCTTGACGTAGCTATCATTTCAGAATACCCGTACAAACTGTGAAGGTTATAGTGAATACCGCTGGCATGTCTGGCAGCCATACATATTGTTTGGGCTGTTAAATGACCTCCGGCCACATGTGGGACGTACGGTGGTGTTTCATACTTCGATGCTGGGCAACCTGTAAGGGAGCCATCTACAAAGTTGGAAGGTTCGTTCATATCTATCCACAGCCCATCAAATTTCACTTTGTCGTGGAAATTTTGTATTTGTTCCTGCCAGTATTCAATTGTTTTCGGATTGAAAAAGTCTGGAAAGACAGTTGTACCAGGCCACACCTTTCCAACAAGAGGAGTGTTCTTGTCTGGTCTCAACACAAAAGCTCCAACTTTAAGACCATCAGTATATGGAGCGTAGTCAGGATCTGAGTTAGCAATTCCTGGATCAACAATGGGAATATAATGTTGATTGTTTTCATGTAGGTCATTAACAAGTTCTGGTAATCCGGAATATCTCCGTGAATCGAATGTAAAATCAAGGTGATCTCTCATATAATCAATGTCATTCCATTGAACATCTTGCGGTACACCATACTTTCGCATTGTTTCCACAATTACTTTAGTTCGATTTGATGAATTATAACCCCAACGACAAAGGTGGAATCCTAATGACCAGTAAGGTGGCATAAAAGGACGTCCAATAACTTCAGTATACTGCTGAACGACTGAATCTGGCTCCGGACCAAGGAACACGTAGAAATCCAGAATTCCACCAATGGTACGGTACGTAAGGGCTGGAGTTGGCTGCAGAATGATTTCCATGGCATTGCTGTTCAGTAAGAATACTCCATTTGCATTACCATCTGGCTCGATATTTACATAAAATGGGTGCACACCGTAGAGGTTCGTACCTCCAAAAGGAGTTCCTTGATCTCGTGCAAAAAGTGTTAATCTGGACCAATTTGTTTTCAGCAGAAAATTTTCAACGTGTTCACCTAATCCGTAAATAACATTTGACGGTAGGAAAGTAGACAACTGAAGAAATTGATCTTCAAAAACCATACCACCAGCTGTAGAATTGAAAAGAACGCGACCATTTGATTTTCTCGTGACAGCAAAACCAAAAGGGTAATCTGTAAAACTGACATGATAGTCTTGTTGGGAACTTTTTTCTGTCACACGAGGAGTCTCCACTGGAACTTCATATCGCGGATTACTAGGATCATAGATCTGCCGCAAAACACAACGAAACTGTAAATAACTGTAACCGTATTATTAACTGCAGTTACAACACATACTTATGAAATATAGATGAAGCACGGTCAGGTAATGATATATCAAGGATATTTGTAAAGCTTTCCCAAACCAGAGGTCTGTAATGTGTTTTCGGCTAGCCTGTTGATAGCTACAGTTCTGGTAGCCGAAAGCTCGCATGAGAAACATTTGGCCAGAGAGCGTTTCACAAAAGCCAGAATATATACATCATAAGGTGATGTAACAATTACCAAATGTGCAAGTAATCAATAGTAAAGAATTCCATACAGTTCAAATGCAAATATACGTGCAAATATATTAATCGTATTAAAAATGACGGCGCTGATATTTAATTAAATAAAGACATATACAGTTCACTGTTCGGACGTTTTGTTGTTAAATCTGCGACATTTTCAGAGTTATAATATTTGCAATAGGCCATGAAACAATTCCTGAGACGAAAGAGAACATCGCAGGTTATGGGTGCGGTATATTAGAGAGAAAAGTAATACAGTCGAACTTGTATATAACGGTCCGGTATTGAGCAGCAAGTTTTCATAGGCCCCGAATTTTACCCCAATAAACTTTGAATTCGACCAAAATCCACAACCAGCCGACAGCTTCGAAAAGTAAAACATAAAACATATTCCGAAAAACAATGTCATGTTGTAAACTCCAGATTCGAGTTATATAAGAGACGAGGCTTGTATAACTCTCTAATATAACTCGAATCTTGAGTTTACAACATGACATTATTTTTCGGAATATTTTTATCTTGGACTTTGTATTCGTGACCTGTTTTAAACGGTCACCTCTATTAAGCAATCGCAGCCACCCTGCAGCTGTTGAACGTACGTTTGTCTTCGTTATTATTACCTGTATTTAGCGGCCACACTTGAATGGACACCTAAAACCACATAGTTTAAAATTTATTTCGCTTATAAAAGGATCCGTCAACGTTACAGCTCCAACAACACTAGGCTGCAGAGTTATTGTTCATTACTGCAAAGTTCATTCACCGATATTGAAGAGCCAGAAATGAAGTCACTGGCAGATGCTACAACGTATGCAGAACGGCTATGGGCGTCCGAGCGGTATCATGGATGCCTGGAACTGTATCTGGCAATTTAGCCAGTCAATGACTTGCTCTACAAGAAAGAGGTTCAGCAGCTAAAGCGTTAGACGACCATGAACGGCATTTTTCGATTCGTAATTTGGCACGCGAAAATGCATAACAATATACCGTTAGATCGTGTGTATTATCTCCAATTATTTCATTATTTATTATTCCAGGATTTCAGTATTGCATTGCAGCAAAGTTCCTGTTGTAAACATGCATTGTTGATTGTTTAGAAAATCAGTTCGTTATTGAAAGGCTACCGTGTATAAAGACGTTTTATTAAATAAATAAATAAATAAATAAATAAATAAATAAATAAATAAATAAATAAAAATAAATAAATAAAAAAATAATTGAACTTATAAGTAAGGCAACATACCATAGGGGGTTTGTGCAATCTACAGGCCTATTTCAGTTTTACCTGTAATTTCTAAGCTTTTTGAAAACTTAGTTTCCAATCAACTTCAACCTTTAGTTGGATGATATTGAAATCTTAACTAAATATAAATTTTGTTTTACAAAATTGCATTCAACCTCATCTTTGTCTCTTAAAACTACCAATAACTGGCTTGTATACATTGGTAAATGTTATAATTTCAATGGTGTCCATATGATTTCAAATAGACAAAGGAAATATCATTTGTTTAAATGCCATAATAAGCTTGTAACAAATCTTAAGGATTGCACATACATTAAAATATTTTAAACAGTACAACATACACCTGTTTGCAGCTTTTCATTTGATAACCCCACATTTCCAACTGCTGATTATTATTATTATTATTATTATTATTATTATTATCTTTCTCATTCTGCAAATTTCTATTGTGGGGGTGTGTGACTGGGGACCTCCCATGCACCCCCTTGGCTACACCACTGGCTACAGTATGGTGGTTTAAATATGAAGCATTTCTAGCATACAAAGCTCTTAGGTAGTAATTTGGTAAGGTAGGACTAATGGTGAAAGAGCACCTGCAATGATCATTCAACATCTCTGCACTGTGCTCATGATTAAAGTAATAAAGATGGTTTTCCATGTATGGTTATTGTGATCCAAACACTGACATGTTACATAGTGGGTGGTTTTTAGGTTTTTGAAAGTGCAAACAAAATATAAGAAAAAAAACTGTCATTGTCACATGATTTTTCAGATTTCAAAAGTGAAGAACAAATGGCTACAACAAAGCCAGGAAGTCAAATAAGAAAAACTTGAGACAATTATTCAAGTACTGCCTTGCATATTATATAACAGTATGGAAAAAAAATCACCAGCTTATTCACAGAAGGAAACAACTGAGGATTAATTCCCAGTCAGTAATTCTTAATTAGGATAACTCTTCAAAACATCTGCCATTGATTTGGAAGCTGGGGTACAATCTGTCTCAAAATATCAAACTCTGTGGAATTGAATTTAATCTGCATAAGCCTTTTGGATTGATAAGAATGTCCATGATCTCCATAAAACAGGCCTGTAGCCAAGGGAGGTCTAGGGAGGCAATGCCTCCCCCCAATTTTTTTCCCACCTCCCCTGGAAAAAAATGCTGACCATATTAAAAAATGTGTTCATTGAAATAAATGAATATGATAAATGAGGTATGCCTATGCCTAAATGAGGTAGCAGTGATTGGCTCAAGTAGTGCCATTTGTGAAAGTGGCTTTTCCGTGTTAACTCATATTGACAAACCAACACAACATGCTATGCTGCAGCCAAGGCAAGCCAGTTTGGTCTTGCTTGCATTCGAGCACAAAATAACTGCTAAACTGGACCTAGATATATTCGTCAAGAGACTAGCAGTATTTCACCCTTGTTTGCAATTGATTTAGCTTCAGTCAAACACTTAATGATGCATTAAAGAAGACCAACATACTGTTAATCTAATAAATTTATGAATCAAGAAGTTTGGTAGTTGAACTTAAGTTGGACTGGATAAACTAAACAATCATATGTCGATATCAATATTAATAATAGTTCATTATATAAATATTTGGTACTGTCTCTTTTCTTTCTTTGTTTCCACTTGTGCAGGAAGGGGTATTTTGATTTTTGAATTGGCTGGTCATGATATGTTGTTGTTGGATCAGGTCAGATGGGTCTAGTTTGTTGCCCCCCTAGAGCTATCAATGCCTCCCCTTGGGATGCAGGCTAGCTACAGGCCTGCCATAAAAGGTATAATAGTTAGAGTTTTCCCTGCAAGTATTTAGATTTCTCCAAATTTGCAATAGTGTTTAGCTTCCATAATGTAAACAACTTTGTTTTAATTAAAAGTTGAGCAACATTTATGACTTAGTTTATAATGGCAACAAAAGATGTGGGAAAACTAGACTGAAAACATTTGGCCAAATTTCAAATTCAGTTGTTTTGCCAGATTTAGAAAATGATCCAGTGGTAACCAAACCAAGACAATAGATTTCTGCAACAATCATTTGAGTCTGAAACTTACTTGAGTCTTTACAACTAATGAATTGACAAGTGTTCACTTGGTCTTATATGCATTCCAAAGACTTTCAATAGAAAAACTTCAACAGCACTCTGTCATGCAGAAACTCTTTAAAACACTCTACAGCCATATGATTCACCATGGCATATACCAGGTGATAATAAGCTTTGTATGCATGACCAAGTTATTCCTTGACAAGATCCCTTTTTCAAAAGCTGGCAATTTCAACAAGGTTCCTTATCAAAGAAAAATTGTCAAGGTCCTGAAATACTTGATCATGTGTATGGGACTTAAATAATACATAAAATCATTGAAATCTTCAACTCTGCAACAAACTTCATGATTACTATTGCCTGAATAATCCATCAACCATTATGGTATGTTTATCAGATAACCCATCAGAAACCACAAATGCTAATAAGACATTTGTAAACAATCATTAATTTCCTTTAGTTCTAGATTATATTCTGCATTTGATGTGTCCAGAGGTTGACAATATGTGGCAGCAGAAGGTCTGCAAATACAGTTTTTTTAGCAAATTCATTGTAACAAGACAACTTACCAATTTTCTATTTGAAGGAAATTTGGCTAAAATATGAATGACAGCTTAAACAATTGGTAACAATACTATTTAATAACTTAAACATTTTCCTGCATTGCTCAGTTGCAGTATGCATCTTTCCTTACATATTGAACAATTATCGCAAGGAAAAGGTCTTGCATGTATCTAATAGATCTACATCATTTATTAAAATCTGATAAATATTTGTCATGACTGCAACACTGTACATTTCTCCAGGGAGTGACCAGGCATGCACATTGCTGTTATGATTTCCTTGACTAAACACTAGATATTATGTGTTTGACATCATGTGATTGGTGATTATCCAATTTCACACCTTCCCTGAATCCAAGGATGGAAATTCACTTTCTTATATGGGGATCATCAAAGTGTCATATATTTTTGACAAATTTTATGGGTTAGCAACCAATCACATGCAGAATTATTGAAATATGAAATGTATTTAAATTTTTTGGATAAAAGACCTATTAAAAACTTGCATAAACTAATCAACTTATTTTCTTGTCTGGACATCCTCTACAAATCTAATTGTCAAAATTACAGCCAAATAAAAGATTAGGCAAAATAATGAGGAGGTGGGCAATTGTCCACTGCTTCACCACAATCTCTGCCTTATAAACCATGCAAGCATCACCTCTTTGAATAAGAACCAACCCTGATGTGGCTTGCTCTTGCCAAGATGAAGTCCTGGACTAAAGTCCAAAGTTTTTGATAAAATAATCACAATATTGGAGAATTTAAGCCCTGGCTCTTAACCCAAAACAACAACATGACTTCCTATTAAATCCTAAAAGGTGCATAACTACCAGTACAACTGGTCAAAAAATGTTGCACTAATAGATTTCAAAACCTGATTTTTCCATCTTACCTAAATGGTGTGTGTAGTTTACTTTATGCCAAAGGAGCACCAACCCAAATAGGTGCATGCAATCTGCACCTGTCCGCATGTCAGACCTACTTGATTGAACCAATATTTTTTTGGGTTCAACCTATACTTCTGTGTTACTACAGTCAAGCCTCCATTAAGCGGCCACCCTCGGGAAATTACAATGTGGCCGCTTAATAAAGGGATGCCAAGAGTCGAACATGGGTGTGTCGGAAGTCGGTAATTTTAATCAATTTACAAGTCATCAACAAGAACAGACGGTAGCTTTTAATAAAAAAAAAACAAAAAAAAAAAACTAACAACAAATCATTTGTAAGTTGAGAAAACCATACGCAACAAAAATCAATGTTCGATTCGTGAATAATTATATCGTCAGCTAGGCTGGCTTAAAATAGTCTCGAATCTGCATGTGTCGTCGCGGTGCATTGAGTTTTAGAGTGCAAAGCAAGTCGTTCGTCCTCGAAATGGACGACGCAAGTTCCTCGTACCTGTGGTACAACGCAAATCTGCGCAGTTCCTCAGCATGTCCAATAGCCTCCGTCAATGACTTTATTTTTGATTCTTCAAAACCTTGGTCATATTCATCATCACTTCATATTCATCATGAATATTTGGACACATGGCAACCAAACATCGGTGATGAACATCGTTTTATGCGAGAACCAAATAATAAAGTGGACTCGAATGCTGTGGCAGTTGTTTCTAAATACTCGCGCAAAAACGTCGTGCATCGTAAATCAGCTCAATATGTAAAGCACCTCGAGCAGATGTCTTTGAAAGTGTGTTTGCATCCAAATGAAATGAGTGCGGATTTTCAAGTCGTTGGACATGTCACATGTGCCGAAACTAATGGTAATTTGGCTCGGAAACACTAATTTTAATAATTGTGCGTAATGAACAGATGTATTGTTAAGTGACATGAATGTTTATCTCATATCACCAATTGTTTTTTCGTTAATCTTTGTCTTCGTGCTGTTGTAATACTTCAGACAGACCGTTTCATAGAGGTGATAGGTAATGCTAAACGTCGTTTGGGACCGCTCGAAGGTGGCCGCAGCCGCTTAATGGAGGTGGCCGTTTAATAGAGGTGCAATTTATAGTAAATTATAGGTAATATTTTTGGGACTTCAGCCTGTGGTCGTTTAATAGAGGGTGGCCGCTTAATAGAGGGCCGCTTAATGGAGGTTCGACTGTATCATGTGTGTGAACAAGATGCAATCTCAGTTCTTGCCGTTCAGTTCATCGTCATTCGTATTTGCACGCTGAACCTTTTAAAGAACATAATCAGAAAGTTTTATTCATATAGAAAAAGTCTCGTAGAGGTACCTTGACATGCAGGCGATATTGGGTTTCCAAACGAACGTCAGCTTTAAGGAGGGCGATATCGTTACCAAACGGCCCTTTCTGCTGCATTTGTAAGTCTAGCATGTAGCCTGTATCAGTGTCTCGCTGTTTCACCAGACGATAACCAAAATTTTTTGGGTAAAAGCAGTAAGGAACGTTAAGGGGAACATCTGTTTCATGAGGAGAAGACGAAGCTTCTTTCCAACAGCATCCTCTACTTTCGCACTTCTCTTGTGAAGCACCATCATCAGGATAGCAATCAAATCGAAGGGAATCAGCAGTATTTGTACAGTCCGGCGAACCAGACGATGGTTCAAAGACAATCCAAAGTAAAGGCAAAACGAGCAGAGTTGTCAATACCTGCATACTTCCAGCTATACCCAAGAACTAATGACCTATTCCATTAAGTTAAATACTTCGATTTGTCTACAGAAAGTCATCTGACCAGAGTAAGATTGGCAGGCAACCACAAATGTTTGAGTCACGGACGGAAATTAAAACTCAGTCACTTACGGGACGCCTAAAGCTCCTGTTTAAAGAGCTCAGACCGGATTAAGCGAGAACTCATTGTCTAAAATTGTGGATAATAAAAATTTTCAAATTTTCGTCACCCAAAGACATGACCTACTCGCCTGCAGCTCAAAAACTTTTACGGACGACTTGAGGTTGACAAACGTTCTCGTTGTCGTAACTCCAAGTAGGTGAGGTGTGTGTATGTGTGTGTGGGGGGGGGGGGGGGGAGATAGTGGGAAGGGTAACCTGATCCTGTCACTATTTCACGGGGAAATTATTTGCATTTTAAAAGAAAATTAAGCAAAATAACATTGCATCTGCACGGTTATCAC
This sequence comes from Heliopora coerulea, assembly GCA_030142905.1. Taxonomy (NCBI): domain Eukaryota; kingdom Metazoa; phylum Cnidaria; class Anthozoa; order Scleralcyonacea; family Helioporidae; genus Heliopora; species Heliopora coerulea. The sequence goes on from JASJOG010000001.1 coordinate 1,535,988, forward strand.
GACTTGGCATTATTCACACAGCACAAGTAATAACTAACCACATATTCATAAAGATTCATAAAAATAATGCACAACATTTATAACGTTGGTTACCAAAATTTCTGAGCCACAAAATGAGGTAATCAGACCACTGGAATGTTTTGCTCGATGCATATTACGGGGGGAATCAGGCCCAAGGAGAGGGGGTGCAGCCGGTACATCGCTCCGGGGCCCATGAAGCCCCAGGGGGCCCATATCTATCTCGAGTGCACATATTTCAGTTATTAAAAAATAAAGATTGTTGAACATAAATGTATTGTAGTGTATTTTATGGTCTTAATGTCCTTGCACAGGTGTGGGAGGGAGGCCCAAGATTTGTCTTGCCCCAGCACATGAAAATTCACTCGGCGGCCTGGGGGTAATGTCTATGGGGGCGAGCAGGATGTCATCGAAATACTGTAAAAGTGACTCACTAATCCCTGCGATAAGGGGGGTCAGATGGAAAAAATTTGTCTTAAAGAACCTGGTCTGATGTTTTTCAGTAATGACCAAGTGGACGTGATTAATGAGATGTTTATTGTACTATATGGTTTTTTTTACACAATCAAACTATACAGCTAAAAATATGTTACATGATAACAGCGTGACGAAGAGATGGTTCTTCGCGCGATTATGCATGCATAGGGCACTAAGAAAGATCGATTCGGTGCAAATTTCCATGTAACAAAAAAATAATTTTAACATCTAAATGAAAATAATGTCAATAAATCGCCTGTGAATCTTTCTCGCGATGACTTGATGCAGAAAAGTAGACGAATGAATAAAAATGACTCAAAGTCGTCGTAAATAACAAAGAAACATGTTTCACGACATCACAATTTGACGCCCCTTAGTTTTAGGCTTCCAGTGGCATTTATACCCTTGTAACGCCACTGCTTCTAAAACTTTCCAAAAATATACAGAGGCGTAGGAAGTTCTTCAGAAGTGGGGGGGCAAAAACTGGACATCTGGTAGCCGAGCAATCGGCGACTTTTTTTTCAGTCCAAATACAGAGCCAAATATAGAATGACATGCACGTGTTTTAAGTTTTAGAAGTACTATATAGCGCATAAAATTTGTGCAGAATGTTTTTAAACGTTCACCGTGCCAAAAAGTGGGGGGTAAATACATATGTTCGCCCCCCACTTTTCAAAGTGGGGGGCAATCGCCCCCCTTGCCCACCACTTCCTACGCCCCTGATATATACTGGATAGGAAAAACAACCTCCATTGCTCTCCCCTTTTTTATGCCGCAAATGTTGTTACAAGGCATTGCCAGCACGGAATTCCTCAATTTCACGCGGTTGGTCCTTCAAATATACAACAAAACCACGCAATGAAGTTAGCAGACCCATCCATTACTCAGGCCCAGTCTACAAAGTACGATAGAACTCGAAACATATTTTAGCGACGTGAATGGTGTACTTCTGGGTCTATCATCCAAAAACGTCTGGGGTTATTACTTCCTTTGGGCAAGCTTTCACCAGTATTTAAAGAGGAAGTTGTATTTCGTGTGCGAAATGAATCACGACAAAAACTCGTGCATACACTCGCCGACTTGCTGCACCCTCCCTTCTCATAATTTGCCGTACTTCACATGATGACTCACACGTTGTTTCTTAGCAACCACCAATTCCTGGGTTTTGCAAAAACATGGTGGAAATGTAGAGAAATCAAGTTATTGACTAGCGAAGAAGTTGAACTTACCGTTTTCACAGCCTAATTTGCTAGCATGCCAGAGGAGAAAAAAAACGCAGATCCTGTCGACGGCGGAGGTAAATCAGCTGCGAAAGAAGACATACTGCCTCTGTTCTTCACAAGTAAAACGCAGCAAATATTTGAATGCCGGGCAGACGAAGACGTGAATGCTGACAACCCGTACAAACTTATTCAAAAGGAAGCCATCTTACAAGACTTTAAAGAACGAGCAGCTATTTCCGATTTTCACCCGGCAAAAAAGATTGTTTTGGTTAGTGCATTTTATATTTGTTCCTTAAGCTACATTATGTTGTACTTGGCTCAAGTACATTTATCAAAGTATGCTCCAATTCTGTGAACTTTAAGAATGAGGAGAAAGTTACAAAATAGGGGACTTGATTATAACACAATAATTACCCTAGATCTTGACAGAGTTATTTACTCCTAGCTATAAGCTTCTGAAGCACCAGCTATTTCAGGATTGATTCAATATTGAATGCAATATGTAGTATTTGGTATCTGTAAAACTCAAATGTGCGTGCTTTTCAAGCTAGCTCAAGAATGTATTATGTGCCTCAGAGGATAATCCTGAGGTCTTCTAACCATTGAGGTACCTGGGCTCAGTTAGGTGGAGCAGGTACTGTTCATACTTGTTCATAATTGTGGTGACATGTATACTATTAGGAGTAGGCAATCTCAATTTGAGGACCTCCTTGAAAAGAACTTTCGAGTGAAGGAGTATGCCTCTTAAATAAAATAAAATAAATTAGTCACTACTGTTAACCACAAGGCTCAATAAAATGGTTTGACATTGGACATTGTCCAACCAGAAGATTCAAGTGTCCAGCCAGTCTTACTACATAGCAGACAATTTGTCCAATGAATTTTTTGATGGTCTCAAACTGGATTTATTTTGTTTGTTCAGGGCTTTTTAAAAATTGATTCAATTTAATTTACTTTAGTTTAATTCTAAGTAACAATTCTCCAGTTGTTTCTTGCCTGATCTTTGAGTAGCCTGATGATTGTTTTGGAAAATAATATAGTGCTTATTGCTGTGTAAATATGATGCTTAAGGCTGCATTAAGACTGCATGTTGATTGAAACTAACATTTTGCTACATTTAGAAGTGAATGGTAAACAGTAAAAGTTCTCTGTAGAATTGGGCATGCCAGCATTACATATATTGACTTCTAGCAACTGTATTGGTATACTGCATCCCTCAACTAAAGATCTTAATTTGACCCAACAAAATTTGTTCTTCACAACTGTCCGGACATCTCTGACCTTACAATGAAACCACCAGATAGTTTGTCTGTCACACTTGAAAAAATTGTATCATGCCTTTTAACCATGATGTACACTATTCCACTGCATGTGGTACAATAATCTCAGATATACAAGCTTCTGGACAAGGAAAATCTACATGCAGTTACAGTGAAGTATCTATCATCTACATCTGCATTAATCTCAAATTTGAAGCATCTCACTGGCAAAGAGAAAGTTTCATATTAAATGCTGTTGCTTGAGAAGCATGTGTATTTCAGTTTAATGACTGATGTGAATGAACAGTTTCTATTATAGTGTCTGCAGAATACCATAAATTTTTGAATAATCAGTACCTTATCTAAATTGGCCCTCCCTCAATGAATGCACTCAAGAAATAATCACTCATGCTCAAAAAAGCACCCTTGAGGCACCATTAAGTATGAGTGGCAAATATAATTAGCATTACACATCATGATAGACTCAGATTTTGAGGAGGATCATTTGATGCTCTTGATAGTGAAGGCTCTGACATACAGTAGACATTGACATTGAATAAGATAATTATATACTTGGGGTTTACCTTGTCAAAATTCTTCTGGCTTTTCCTTAAATTTTGGTATTTGTGACAAAGTTATATTGATTTAATTGATGATACCAAGGAAATAAATGGTTGAAATTGTCTTGGCTTTTCATTAGATTTTCATGTCAATATTACTCTACATGTATACATGTAGGCAAAATATTATTTTTTAAAATCAGCAACTTAGTCCAAGAGTTCATGGAAGGTATAGAGGTGAACTAGTTCTCCAAACTATTATTTTCTGCAAGCTAAGTTTCCCCTTGTTAGGATTCCAACAAATAGCCTTACTAAGTTATTTCAGAGTTTTGTAATTTTGCTGTTACATGTCATTAACATTTTAACCACAAACTGAGGTAATGCATTAGAGTCAGACAAATTTTTGACCAGGAGGGTCTGGCATCAGGTCAATGAAAGGTTCATTATTACAGTATTAAGTCTGGCATCAGGTCATTCAAGGATTGATTATTACAATACTAGTGCATGCACTTACAGTAGTTAAGAGCATCTGCTATGTTGAAAATCTAGTTTTATGCCCCTCAGTACAGTGAAAGACAAGGGAGAGTGTATAGTGGCCAGTAGGTTCAAGAACATTCTCCCCAGGAAACTTTAAGCCCTAGCTGTACCTGTTAATTGATATTTTCCAGTACAGTACATGTATTTGGTAGCACTTTTAAATACATTCAGTCAGAATGCACAGCACAAAGTACCTGTAGTTTGAGAAAAGATTGACAAGTTTATTTTCTTGTTTAATGTTGCTTTGAAGTTGAGGCCCAGTTGCTCATGATCCTCTTTTGAATTTGCTTGAGCTCAAGCTGCAGTCATTTTTAAAAATGAGATGGGTACACCAAACTTTGTTGTGTCTGTAGTAATTGAAATTCACTCCATTATTATTATTATTATTATTAATATACCTTTCTTCAACATTTAATTGTTTAGGATTATCCTGGTGATGAATTGTTGATTGTTTTTGATGCAGATTTTAAATATGGACAGAATTTTTATCTTTGCACTACAGAAGAATTCAAAGAAAAGATTTTACATGTCAGTTGAGTAATGAAATTATAAATTTAATCAAAGTTTCACATTATGTGATTATTCATTATATATATATATATATATATATATATATATATACACAGTTCTTAATCAACATTTTGGAATTATACATTTATTTCATATGCATACAGTACTTACTTCTGTATTCAACTAATTTTGATTTACTGTCTCTACCCAGAATTTACCATAATTATTCCTCCTTTTGCCATCTGTTAAAAGGTTTACTAGTTTCCTTTTGTTGAGGGTTTTCTTGGAGAAAAAATGATGGCCAAATTCTCCAAAGTAAAGAGTTCTGGAGATTTAGTCATAATTTTGACATCCAGTTTTCCTTATTTTGTCTAAAATGATGTGCAAATTGTCCATTGCACACTGTCTGTTAATTTAAACCCTGCCATGATCATCATACTGTTTTATATCCTCATTGTGGGTATTTTCAGTTGTTTGGACAGGATTCAAAAATGTTTTTGACTGTGAGCTGAATTATTTAGTTCCATTACACAGGTGATTATTGAAAGTCTCACATAGTGATTGGCCAGAAAATTACATACTGGTAGATCTTGATATTCACATACAGGTGAATCTAATAATGAAGACTCAAAAGCAAGATAGCAGCCACATGTACCTTTGTAAATGTTAACAAGGAGATTTTAGAAGTCCTAGTTTGCTACATTCTTTCAAATAATCACCTGTGTAATTATACTAAAACAATTATTCACCTCAGGCTCAGTGAATATTACTGGATAATCCCCTTGACTTCATCTCAGGGATTATTCAACAATATTCACTTCACCTTTGACAAATAATGTTTTGCAAATAACTCTGTAAAACTACAGCAATCCTAATCACTCTGCAAAACTACCATATGATGCATCATAAAGGATGGGTTTATCCTGCACAATCCATGCACTCAGTTAAAAAACCAGATCATTACTCAATCACAGTCCATGGTTTAGTGAGATTCAAGACCAGGAAATGTGACATGTTTTCATTCAACTATGACTGTACTTTCAGCCCAAATTGGCAGGTACACCATTGCCCTCAGATGAGCTAGCAGAAGCTGTAGAAGAAGAGCCAATTGTTGTCAGAAAAGGACCTTCCACACCAAAACCATGGATATCTTTGGGAAGTGAAACTGAAGTTATGGATGAAAGTGTTGTTGAAAATAGAGCTAAGGTATACATGTAATCATTCATTTAGCTTGGTAAGATAATTTTTGCCTGCATTGTGACTGCTAAGTAGGATGCTATAGAGGTAAACAAATACTTTTTATCCCATTTGTGTAGTCTTGTAGTTGCAAAGAGTGAAGGCTCATTAAGCCCATGTACAGTGAAGCCTCACTATAATGTGCATCGGTATGGCACACAACTTGGTATAATGCGGTAAATCTTTGGACCTCAAATTTCTCAATCACTAAACTGATTTACAAACCTTGTTTACAAAACAACATTGAAATGGGTCAATCATACAAGAATTCTGCTGCCACAGCTGTTTTTCACCTGGAGCCACAATTTGTTGCATCATGCAAAAGCCGAAGCTTGGAAAACATGCAAACAATCAAAAGTAACAGACTTCTTTAATACTTCTTAAAACTATTAAAACAATATCTAACTTACAATTACCACATGTGTTTGTGTTTTTTACAGCTTTGATGCTTGTCATGTCAATGACAATGTATTCATATTTTATACTTTCCTGCAACCTGTACCATTTCCCCATGCCAAATCCTTATTTTTGATTGTTTTGACATATATAACGCTTTTTCGATATATATAAGCGCTTCAGCTATAACACAGTCATTTATAATGGACCCCATATACTGCATTATAGCAAGACTCCACTGTACTCAGAAAGACGTTTCAGAGTGTCGAATGGGGATTAAACCCGTCACCTTCTGATGACTGGTGGTTACTGTTCAGGAAGTACCTATGTGTAAATATATTTCAGTTTTCAGTCACTGATCATTTGAAACTTGCACAGATTTAATCCCTGTCTGGTGCTCAGAAACATTTTTCTGAGTGAGTGAGTTTGACCAACATTTAATTATTGTCTCTGATGACACCAACCTCCAACAAGTGCAAAATTTGTACATAACATTCAAATAGTTAATTAGTCACTACTGATGTGTCATAGTAATTGCTCAGGCAGTAAATATGTGGTCTGGGCAGGTGAATGATTAGAGAAGCCATCTGAAGTTGTGGGTTTGATTCCTGATTAGGACTGTAGACAAATGTTCACTTGTCTTTGATAATGCCATGTTCCATAATGTAAAACATTGGTACAGTGTACAATGTATATGAAACTCACATCGTCCACAGTTTCCTTGCTTGAGTATACCTGTTTGTAACACAAAACTACATTCAAAAATTAAAAAGTATGATGAAGCACAGTATGGCATTCAAATTGTGAAGTGAAGTAGTTCATCAAGTTTGTTTCTATAAATATACAGTATGATAAAAACACAACCCACTTTGATTTTTAAGGGAAAATTTCTAAACCACTGATGGTGCTGGATCACACTACATTTTAGCACTTACATGAATACTATAGGTGCTGACTGTGCTGTGTGGGAATTATTGCTGGGTAGTCTCATTCACCACTGTATGCTGTTAGTACATTACAAACCTGGTAGTGTATTATTTGACATTAGATAAAACTTGAACTTTTTTATAGCTAAAACTTTGTATCTCTCGAAAACGGCGTGAATTTGGTGCACCTGTAAAATTTGATGATCAAAATGCTGCATCAATAAAGGATGCTGTAATTGAATGTGTCCCCTATGATGATGACAGTTACAGTCTGAGAAGATCTGAGTTGGATATTGGCATTCAGGTGAGTGAAAAATGGCCTCATTCCTTGCTCTTGTTTTGATTTATGTAGAAGAGACTTCCTCTTGTGGTATAAAATGGAGCATTGAACAAAGTAAAAGTTTTCTTGGAGAAAGAAAAAAAGTTAGAATTTAGAAAATAGTATTTTTGCTTTTACAAATGTATTAATTTCCCCGATTTAGATTCAATTTTAAATTATGCCTATAAAATGAAACAAAATAAAAATCATATGTGGTACAATACCTGTATGTGGCTGGAAATTAAGCCGTAAAAGGACAAGGGCATACTCTTTAATTTTACTCTGTCTAATGCCAGACCATTTTGGGTATTTTTGCAAATACCCTTTTTTAAATCAGCAACTGACCAACGGTCATTTGCTTATAGGGCTGTTAAAATATGGAACAATCTAGATACGGACATTAAATATAGCATGTCGCTTAAAACGTTTAAGATAACTCTTAAAGAACGTTTGATATCCGAAGAAAATATTTAAGGTTTCATAAGTAAATTAATCACAAAACCTTGTATATTGTGTTGGTTAACTTTAATACTTAATTTTTGTAACTTTTACGTGTAAATATATTTTCAGTTTTTTTATGATCTTGTAAATAGTTTCTGAAAAGCCCTCCTAGGGAGAAATCTATTAAAATATCATATCATATCATCATACCATTTTACCAGTCAAGATGAGCCCTGCCCCTCAATGAGTTAACAGTGGTGCAATGATACGCTGAAAAATTACATTACAGTTTATGTAATGTACAGGTATTATGTTTTCATGCATCTCGCGGTATGCTTTGCTGCTGCTCGTACACAATTGCGCATGGGAGAAATGGTACTATATGGGACTTGAGGCTTCATTCATTTAAAATTACTACAAGGTCAAAAAGTGCATCTTAAAATGGCAAGCTCAGTACAGTGAAATATGAAAGGTGTAATATCTCGGAACCTTTAGTCAAATTTAACAAAGTTGAACCATTAATCATTCCAGAGGACCAAAGTGAATCACTTAACACTTCACAGTATATCACTTAACTTTACAAATCTATTCAGACTACGTCGCTGAAGAAACTAACATTTTTCAGACATAAATAAGTTACTTTCAATCCAAGATGTTATTGATTATGCTTTGGCGTTCATACAAAAGTTATGAATCTTACGTTGATTAAAGTAGAATTTTTGTTGTGGGACTAGTAAACGAAATTGTTTCTCGATACAGGACATTTTTGCAACATATCGAGATACACCGGTGTTTCTATTTTCGTTTGTCACTAATCTGCCCTTTGGAATGCACATTCGGTTTGAGTTTCCGTATTAGCGAGGTGAATCTATAAAGGAATATACAAGTTGGGATTTCACAATATGGCCGTTGGCCGCATTAACCGGGTTCTCTTATAAGAAAATGAATAGGCCTTTCGCCGGGACAAAAGAGAGTGGCCGTAATAACGAGGTGGCTGTATTAACGAGATGGTCGTACGGCGGGGTTCCACTGTATTTAGTTAGTGAGATGTCGCACACTACTGTTGCTAGTAAATGTCACATTCTTCCCACCATCTGGCGCACACAGTTTCTAACGGACAAATTGGAAATAGTTTAGGTATCCCGTAAGCCATTACACGTTTTCAAGACAATAAACCATGAATCGATAAATTTTTTTGTGTAATGGAAGTTAACTTGCTATAAGCTAATATATTGTCTTTGCGCGTCTCACCAATCTAGTTTCTATTTACAGTTGTGGTATTTTGCTTTAGTGTGTGGTGAAATCCCTAGTTATTGTACAAAAAAGAATTCCCCATACACTACACTTATACAATACAACATGTTCCGATAAATAGAGACATCTTGGAAAACTCAAGATAGGAGTCAAAACAAGACGAGTATACTCGTCTTGTTTTGACTCATATCTTGAGTTTTCCAAGATGTCTCTATTTTTCGGAATATGTTTTATTTTATACTGTCTGAAGTTGTCGGCTGGTCATGGTTTCTACACTTATACATATAACTAAGTAAAAGTTAAACAACCCACGAATAAACTTTAATTTAGCAGAAGAACTCTGCGCCTCATTTTTTCCAAATCTCTCGTCGTCGAGATGGCTCAAAATACAACGAGCATCTAGAACGTAGAAGCTTTGAATGTAACGGGCCATGGCTTAGTGTGCTGTTGCATCTTTCAACTGTACGTCTCATAACGTAACTTACGTTTAACAAAGTAACGTCGTGTCTTACGACGAAAATTCACGACTTACAACGATTTTTTAAAACAACGGGACGTCTTGTCATAAACCTACGTAATGTAAAATAAGTCTTACAAAGTAAGAGTGCAGTATGTTAGTAAAAGTATAGTCACTTTTAACTAGACGTAGCATCTTTTGACGTAATTGTAGAGCTTTAACTAAGTTACTTAACATCTTACAACGTGAACTCGTGCGGCATCTTCCGTCCTCATGTGTGAACCTGAACGACATCGTGATGTAACGCCTGATAAAGTACTGTACATGAAGATATAATTGCCCAGGCCCATTCATAAGTGAAGTCCCTCATCAGCTTGCTGAGGACTGGTTTTAAAGATTTAGATTATAGGTCAGTATTTGCATGTCTAGGGCCCAGTCTACACGATACGATTGTCGTGTACGATTGTTCGTTGTGATGTATGCGATTAAGTCTATGACTTCATCAGGATCTACTGCAACGTTAGCAAACAAATCGTAGGCAGGATCTGTACGTTTGGGACAACATTGCATACGCCGGGCGAACAATGGTATGCGACAAATCGTATCGTGTAAATAGACCCTAACAGTGACAACTTTGGAGAGGGGTTCGACGTCAACCGATTTCCAAATTCTTGGTTGATACGTCAGTTCTATAAGGATCCATTAAAGATGGAACATACCACTTAACTTATGAAATTCTTATGAAAGAAAAACATGGACTAAGCAGGCGTTTTAACTAGGCTGAAATATTGTTATTGATACTAAGCTTTAAGCGCCCCATACAAGTTCGAATCTAGAGGGTTTAGTAGTGAGATCGCTAGGGATTGGCGAACTGTCCCCCTCGCTCAGCGAATGTACTCACCTGCTTGGTAAATCGTGCCTCCCTCGGTGCGTTTGTCTTGCTTCAGCCGTTTCTGTTCTGCTTGTAACAACTTCTGGGTTGACCAATGAACAACGCTGTAACAGTAGAATGCTGCGTGGGTAGTACTGAATGACATTTAAGAAAAGAGAAATGCCGAAACTTTGGAGGGGAGATACTGATGCTTCCAGCAACGGACCTTCGCCAGAGTGGAACAGTTTGGCACGGGAAAAATTGTTCCTTTGGTGTGCGGCAGCCAATACCTTAATGTAGCTTGCATTTCGGAATTCAAATACCAATTTCATCAGCGCATTATGTACAGTAATTAATACCATTATCTACGAAGGATAATGTAATGAATATTGTTTTGTGTGCAAGTATACCTTATTTGAGCAGGAATCTGGCTGCAAAATCCTAGAACTTGTGAAGGCATGTGAGCATATTTGTAGGGGAATCAGAACTTTTTGGACAATCAATTGGATCCCTTCAGAGCAGCACCCATATTTAATTACATATTTTCCTTCCCCACTCTAGATGCAGATTTATTTATGAGAGCTTATAGAAATACTTTTTTGATAGGCTGTCCAAGAACTTGAGGAAAAAGGAATCCAAACAGACTGGTAAGTTTTCTATTTTAAAAATAAACATTTGGTGGATTTAGATAAGGTACACCTTTTGCTGTTCATTACCAGAAAATATACTATCATTAACGCCAACCTCAAACTCGTTAACGCAAAAATGCATTCATTTTGTTGAATTGACATTTATTTACACTGTTGTCATTTTCAATTTTTGCATAAAAAGTAACCTTCATTAGCATCGATAAGCAACGATTCGCATCAAAGGGCATTCAATCGCTGCAACTGACGACCATTCATACCATTCTACTATTCATTAGGGAGGATAAAATTTCAATTACGCAAAAGGCATGTATCCAGTCTATTGGAGGGTCGATCTTAGGTTATGTGGAATCCCGACATGTATAAAAGATCGGGAGTAAAACTGTCAAGATTTGCAAATAAGCTGAATTCGTTTGGACAGTTCAAACCTCTTTTATTTCGGCGATATGTCTATCTGTTTTGACATTTCTCAGTCTGCTGAGCCCTTGTCAGGACGATATGTTTAATCATTGAGATATTATGCTTTCTTGTACGTTAGAGAGTAATTCCATTCTTCCTTTCTTGGACATACGCCTTATGGTTGCTTATCGGTGCTAATGAATGTTCCTTTTTATGCAAAAAGTTTAGTTGAACATGACAAAAGCGTAAATGAATGTCGATTCAACAAAATGAATGTATTTTCGCGTTAATGAGTTTGAGGTTGGCGTTATTGATAGTATATTTTCTGATAATGAACGGCAAAAGGTGTAATTATATAAATACATTTCACAGTATGTAATTAAATAAACCTACTTATTTCATAAACTTTAGTGTGATAGAAAGTTTTCGGCTACTGAGAAAAATCGTATTTTATCACACGTAAAAGATAAGATATTTTTACGTGTAAAGATATTGGTTCAACGATTCGATGAAAAGCTGCGGAGGATATTTTATTAGATCAATCAGATCCGATGTTTTACAATTTATATCTTGGTTTATTTGCCGGACATTCACCTTCAGCGAACAAAACGAGCTTTTTTGAGAACAAAACGAGACAAAAACTTTCCAAATGGCTGATCCTCATTTTAGACTGTACTTTAGTGTTTATGAAATAAACAAAAAATGTATTCTTCTCAATACATTGTAATAATATATTATTTTCTCTGCGTTCCCATGTATTATTCTCTATATCAGTTAACCCGTCAACCTCAAACGGTATCTGATAATTTTGATCCGTGGTTAAGGCGAAGCGAATGATTACAGTTGAGCGAAAGCCTTCTTCGAGAGTCAACTGAACTCAGTTGCAAAAAATGTAACTTCAAGATTTTACGGCGGGAACCGAACTGTTAAGCTTCTGTTTCTCTACCGATTGGGCCACGAAGTCCATTGTCGGTGTCAGAGCAGATAGTGTCCCCCTCCAAAACCATCCGCCAGTCTTATAATTATAATTTATGCGGATAGTATTCCCCGTATGAAGGGCAAAAGTATATACCTCCTTGGTAAGTTGTTCATTTTACAAAATGAACTAGTTTATTTGACATGATGACTCGTTCAATTAAATGTTAAGACATAAATCTATTAAGGTCTCTCTGCTAAATATCAACCAGCTATCTATTGAAGTTGAACAATTAAAATATTCGCACAACGAACTGTTAAAATCGCTCAGTCGTTCAGTTAAACATTAACACACAAGGTATAACTGAAATCTTAAGATTTCCGTCTCAAATTGAGTTTTTTGCAGTTTCGTAAATTCACTCGGATATTTCTATTTTGAAAATAGTCAAGTATTTGCTGATATATCGATCCGGTCTGCATGTTTACGTGGAAGTGGGCTTTTGTATTTTCCGTTAGCAGCTAACTTATGCGTGAGTTATTGCTAACTTATTAAGAGTTATACATGCAATTGACCTTTTTAGAAGGTTACCTTCCTATATCTCCATAACACAGTTGATTATTATAAAATTTGCATGTATTATTTTATTATTCAAGCTGTAGGTTATTATTCAGGCATACAAAAAGCGTCTAAATCGATTTTAAAACTACACTGCCAAGATATATGTACGAAAAAGAATTGAATTGCTATTTTTTAAACAGTTTTGGGGCAAACCTGGAGAGAAAAACTCCCAGTGAAGTGTGTGATCACTGCATATGGATAGGTTAACGGGTTTTGATTAATGGCGCTTTCGGTTTTTAATAGAGGTACGGTATTAAAATCCATTCAGATTTACGTTTTACTGAAGGTGATTTTTAACTTTTTCAGCCAAAACGTTTCAAAAATTTCGGATTTGTTGTTAAGTTCAATAATGGACGCGCAATCTGGCACTGTAAATTAGGCCGGCCCCCTTCCAAACGTTATTCACATGTTCACTTGCTTGGTTTGGACTTCAGGAATATTTTACGATCTTAGTTTTCGTAATTATTATATCCTAACAGAGTTGTCCTAGGTGCTCTAAGGTTTATTTTGCTATATGATTCAACACATATCTTTGATCAAAGAATTTTTTTAAAAGGTCTTCCTTTCTATCACGTTCAGCAGGATAAAAATGAGAGCCCAGCTCAAAATTTTTAGGTGGTTCTTCACGTAAAAATTTTGAGCTGGGCTCTCATTTTTATCCTGCGACTACGTTTTCCGCCCGGAAAGTCTATAGCCACTATCACGTTCAGTTGAAAATTCCCTGAAGCAGTTCTACTATATTTTGTGCTTATTTCATCCTCGTGTGCGTTAATAATGCCAAATGATGGCTAAAACACGGAGATTCCTTTGATATTTCTATCAAAGTAAAAACTGAAAGTTACCGCACCATTTCTGATTTCTTTTTGGAACAGAATTCGCGAGGGTGTACACTATCCGCTCAGCAGATGTCTGCTAAGTCACTATCTGCGCGAGGCTAATGTCCGGGGGACAGTATCTCCTAGCAGATAGTGTCCATGACGGAGAGTTTTTTGGGGAAACATCATCTATTGTGTCACCGAATCCGTTACAGGGATTAAGCTTTGCACCCTGGTCTATAGTGCTTCAGTATTCTTGCGACTGAGCTGTGAAGGCCGTTGCCGGAACTCTGGCCGTGAATTTTACATAAAATTGTGGAAAGCTATACTGGTGAATGAATATGGAAACGGCCATAAATATGCAGCAGTATTGTTGTCTTCTTCGCAGAAAATCATTATATAGCATCGAATATTTTGATGTATAGTTTAGATCTTCGGCCGATGAGGTCAGATAGAAAGTGAATCAAATTTGCCTGACTCCGTTTCACGTTGATAGCCAATTATCGCTGACTGAGGGAAACTAGACGGTTTTCTTTAGTTGTAATGTATCGGAGATGATCCCTCTGCAGTAGAAAACGTGTTTCGGGAACAATCATCAGTGAATTAAGTGTGACCCTTTCGTAGCAAGTAGTCTTACATTGACGTGTAAAATCGTCAGGTGTCAGCCAGAGTAACATAATTCAAGACCGATCCTGCCTGCAAACCTTAAGTTTATTGATAATGGTATTTCTGCTGAATTCCTTTGTTTGCAGTGCAATCAGTGCATCGTTGGCCTCACTGGTTTCTTTACGCTTTTGAGTTACCTGAGTTTTCTCAGTCCTAGTCTTGCTGATAATTCGGGACTTTTTTACTGTATTTGAATGAGACTGAGACAAACTTACTCCCAGGGTCGCAAATATAGTGCAAACCGGTACCGTTATTTGTCAAAGGAACGTACTTGGGAAATTCTCTTTATTCAGCAATGATTTGGAATTGTTTGTTGATATTTGAGGAAAAAGCCAAAGAATGCTTGTGTTCAATATGAAGCTAGATTCCTCCCTGAAGAAAAAATAGCAGAAGTGGAACATTCCCTTTCTTTATCAGAATTCATTCAAAAAGTTACTCCAAGGTAAGTGAAAATATATCGACATCTACTTCTGTGAGAACTGTCATTAATTTCATACTTTTGATGTACATGTCAGCACTGGACTAAACATATCGCGAGATGTGTAGCAAGACGATGCCAATTGCAATGTTTTGCGCCCACGTTCAATTCCATGGAGCTGAGTAGGCCGTAGAGCCCTTGCAACTCGTTGTGTATATGAATGTGAGATACTGCATGTTACTATAGTGCTGTTGAAAATACTGTGCGAGTTGTTTATTATATATAATCATTTCACAAATACAATCACTTCACTATCTCGAGCTCTGCCACTTTATTTTGAACTATACCTGACTGTTCGATGCCTGCGTACGAGCATTAATAAGATCTGTGGTAGCACACTGCAAAAACAATAGGAATTTGTCCATCTGGTGTTAACCGAAGGGATGTGGCTGATCCTAGCAGGAAATGAACTTAAAATCATATAATGAACTCCATATAAATTAAGTTTGCTAGATTATTACAGTAAGGTCTTTACTCGTTATCTTTGCCAGCTTGTTAGCCGAGGTTTTACTATTTTTTCGCGCAAACTTCGCACCTTTGTCGTTCGGTCTTCGTGAAGACCTCAGGCGAATACATTCCATGAAGACCTCGCTGTCACTTAAAAAAAACAATCTGTATTCTCTAAATGTGGAAAAATGACAAACCCGTGCGTATGGTCATTGTGTCAATGCAAGACAGTTTGCAAGTTCGCATTTCCATCCAGCATTCATATTGGCTTAAACCCTTGACCAGTTTTTTGCACAGTATGCTTTCTTTAAACAAACAGGGGGTAGATACAATATGATTATTTGGTGTAAATTTTTCAAGAGGGCAAAAGAATGTGTAAGACCATATATTTTTAGGAAAAACAATTCAAGATCTGCATAACCAAACAACATATCAAATCTTAATTTCAATTATTAGTTTTGAAAATCTATCTGCTTTTAATGTCTTTAATTATACGTTCTAGTAAAGCTTGAGCTGAATCTACAGTGATTTCTTATGTTTTCTCATCCTAGTTACTAGAAAAGACGATCACTTAAGTTTGGCTCCAATAATAGGTCAGAGAAAAGAAACCCATATGACATACTTTTACGAGACCACAATTTTATGGGGGCAACACTACATTAGAAAAGTGTTACAGTATTCGTACCTGTTGACATTTAATTGGCATTCTCGTTGAGTTTACCACAACTTCACATGGACATAGTACCTGTAGTTTGTCAGTCATTTTCCTTGGACATTCCTACGTGGTTGTCTGCCATCCATTTTTAAGCAGTTCGAACAGTTCCTCTTCACTGTTTGCCTTTTGATCTGTATTGTTGGTTAATTTAACTCTGCTTCAAATATTTGATTGATATCAGATAATTATTCTGTTCGTTGCATCATATGGGATCGTCTTCAAACAGGAATGGAAATTTCATAATCGATAAAAAGAAGAAATAAGACGATTAATCATAATTTGACAAGCCGCCATGTTGGTGTTCTTTAACGAAAGAATTTTGATCAAGTTCCTTTGTTAGGCACACCAACATGACCACCCAGCTCTTTATTATTCGAGTCTCTGGGGACTGAGTGAATACGCTCTATAATCGCTCTGTAATCGATTTAAATTACTAAGAGATACATTGCAATCAGTTAAGGATTTTAACAGTTATCACGGCAACAGCAGTAATTGAAAACAACCTTAAAAATCCATTTTTGTCAACTTAACGGAAAAACAAGTCCAACTTTTCTTGAGTTGTACGTAGCTTGCAATAAACAAATGTTCTCGTCTAATTACAGTTTGATTACATTTTAACTGAGCATAGTGGCTCCGTTTAGACAGAAAATACTTCGGATTTCCCGCTGTTTAGCTGTGTTATTGAGTTTTCATCGAATGAACTGCAATATAAGCCAACATTTCTGTCAAATTTCAGCAAATTTTAGGAACTAGATTTTCCTCTAACATAACAAAACTGAGTTTTCAAGGTTACTTTCAACTACCATTGTTGGCAAGAATACAAGGAAAAATCCCCGATATTACCCGACCAGCTCAGCCGTTTCACCTGTTCTAAAACGCTTAAAGTGTCAGTTCTAAATTTTAGAATAACGCTTTGAAGCGTGGCCAGTTTGTAATCTGAGCAACTGGACCTCGACCTAATCCTAAACCTAACCTTAATCCTAAGCGTAACTCTAACTCTAATCACATAACCTGACACTTTAACCAACCCCCCGACTTTTGGAGGAAAACTTTTTAGGGCCAGGTTGCTCAGATTACGATCTGTGAACGCTTCAAAGCGTTATTCTAAAATTTAGAACTGACGCTAAGGTTTTAGAATGGGTGAAACGGGTGACCAGCTTAAGGTCTCGACTTTCATCGGTTTTCTATAGAGCTTTCTATAGTTTTCTATAGAGCTTTGGACTAAAATCATTGCAGAATTACGAAATGTCATAATTATCGAAATCTCCTAACTGGAAATCAACATTTGGAAAGTTCCAGTTTACGTAATACACCATTCTTGCCCTTATCACCATTTCCTCTTGTATATTTGAAGGTGTTATTTGGGATTGGTAACTACCAGCAAGAGAAGAAAATAGTTCGCTAAACTAAAAGAGTAGTCTGCTCGTAATGCGGTTTTTTAAAAAATCACCTGCTCATTTACAATTACGTTCTAGAAAGTGCCACTAGATTAAGTGCTGTTCATCACCAGAGTTCACATCGAGAGCAGTGTTTAATAACTTGAGTTTTAACTAAGTATACCATCGCTGTTTAAGGTTTTTTCTTTCGCTATATAATTATATACTTGTGACATATTAGAGGTTATTAAACGCGAATCCCATATTTTCCGAATTGCAAATATTACCTTAGTCGACTTTCATAAAACGACTTTGAGTAACTTGCAGGCGGAGCAGCAATGGCGTAAATAGGCTTTTCTGAAGGGGAGGAGCATGATTTGTAAAATTCCCGACAAGTTGCAGGAAACAAATTACCGCATTACCTGAAAACTCTGGTTATGTTGCGTTCTGCAGTTCCTGTATTATGTTGATCCAGGAGGAAACTATGGAGCTGCTGTTGGATTGCGTTTTCTCCGATTTGATATACATTGTTAGAATGAATAAGTGTTAAACCTGATACGAAGTTATGTGTAGTAGTTGCAACGTCGGGTCATACTTTCGGTGTAAACTACGTTATGTTGATAAGTTAGGAATGTTTTACCCCACGCAGTGGGGATGCTGGTGGCACGGTGGTAGTGCACGTGTCTCTCTCCACTGTGACTAGGGTTCCATTCCGCCTCCTTGCAGTTATCTAATTAAAGTTATCTTAGTCGCATGTGAGAAGAGTATTGTCCAGTTTGATTCTACCAATCATCGCAGGTTTTCTCCGGGTACTCTGGTTTTCTCCTGTAGTAACACTAGACCCATGAGCGGTGGCCCTTACTGGACCTCTAAGGAGAACAGCTTATGTAGCTGATAGGGTTATCCAGCTTGAATAAAGACACTTTACCTTTACCTTAAATACTAATATGGAGAGTCGGGTCGAAAGCGGTAGGATTTACATGAATTGACATTGACGTCGATGTAGAAGTGATATTTCTGGCCCGACGTCGCACCGAAAGTACAATGCACCGTACTGATTTATTAAGGCTATTTCCCATTGCGATATTTCGCATTCGCGTCTAAAGTCTCTGTTTTAGATATTTTGAGATAAAGGATAATCATGACTTCCTTGGTATAAATCTTGGTAGAATGTTTTCAAATTTCTATTTGACTTCTAGATTTGAACTTGCCTTGCAACAGAATGAAATCATGGATGTATTTTTCGATGATTACTTTTCATTGGCAGATGAAGACAGTACTTTTGGTTCTAAGTCAGATAATTACCTCAAGGTAATAGAAGTTTTGGAAAACATACAAGTCCAATATAATTTAATCGTTTACCAATTATTATTGGTTAAAAATAATGCAATTTGTAACGATATTGGAAATTTTTTTTCTGTTGGAATAGCTTGGGTCAGTAGTCAAGCACGCACAATAGCCAGAACAAACACAAGCCAGGAACGTAACCAGGAGTTTTGAAAGGGAAGGGGTCGGATGGTAATATCAAGTCACTGCTGGGGGCAATTTTCGTCATTTCGGAGGAAGTAGATCCACGTGGGTTTGGGAAATTAGAGCAAAGAGCTGTGAAAAAAAAGGCAAACATAAGATCTTCCACTAAAAAGGGCAGTGGTTGCGACATCCCACACCACCTCTCTCTAGTTACGCCCCAGCAAGTATAAGAAAAACTACAAACACAACAAGAAAGACTAGGAAATACACGAACTACCAACCAAGTACAAAAACTACTACAAGAACAAGCACACACACACTTTCATGAATTTAAATACTCGAACAAACACTTTGAAAGAACCTAAACGCAATGAAAGGACTGACACAAACACGAACTCAATGAGAAACGCCAATACAAACATGAACACAAACACATGCCCGCACTAGTGCCTAGGCCTATGCCAAGGTCCATGTTCTTGCCATTGCCCATGTACATGTTTGTGCCCAGGCCCATGCACTATTGCCTGCGCCCGCGGAAATACGGACGCGGAGACACTGGTATACATTCAGAAACAAGTGCACGAGTGAGCAAAATTGCGATTATGAATATTCCACACACCGGATTTCGCATGTGAAATTAAAACGTGTGAAACTGTTTCACATGTAAACACATGTGAGACACATGATTCCCATGGAAAACACATCTGTAAAACATGTCAAATCAAATTATATGTGAAAGTTGAACATGTGAGAAACATAAAAATGTGAAAAACCACACGTGAAAATTTTCGACATTTGAAATTGAAGCATGTTTACGTTTATCACGTGTGATCACTTGTGATCGCATAAAATCAGACGTGTGAAATCGTACACATCCTTTGTTCATCTGTTTTAGGAGTATCAGTCGTTTACAGATTTATTGTACAGTAAGGAGAAGATTATAACCAATACAGAATGGCATCCAACAGCAAAGGGTATTTTTAATATTAAATATTATATTCAGCGCATGTTTCGGTAATCGAATCGAAGCGGCGACTGGATTTGATTTTCCTCAAGGTTACCGGCGAAAACATTACCCATAAGCACAATTTTGTCCGCAGACAGAGTGAGATGTATTTGTGTGGCTGGATCGTGTTGTACCTTGGTTCGGCATATTGATGAACATTCACTCGATTTTGCTTGAAGAGAGAATTTGATACAATCATAATTATATATACGTAAAATCTGACTGCCCTAGCCGGGAATCGAACCCATTAGGAGACCTTGGGTTCGATTCCCGGCTGGGGCGGTCAGATTTTTCGTTTATATAATCATGATTCACTGGATTGTTAACAAGACGATATGTCAAGACAATCGAAGTTTGCAATTGTTGTAAAAATGTTAATCTGTCGAACGTTAACGTAGTTAAATAAACAGTAACTAACCTTGTCGTACCGTACAGGCAAATAATGGCTGAACTTCCCTGGTACTTAAACCTGCACCTCGAACTGTAATAATTTTTTTCTGTGTAAGATCACTCCAAGACTAGGTTCGAGGATGATGTGTGCTGGATGTATAACCCTGAATGCTTTACATAATTTCTTATACCTGTGATAACTGAACTGCACTTATTTCTCCACAGGAATTATTGCAGTTTCTTGTGCAGAACAGATGTCTTTTGATGAAAGAGTAGATAACGCTTCAAGAATAATCATGACACCTTCTTTGATTCTCATATGGAGTTTTTCTGACCCAATAAACCCTCAGGTTAGTATTTTGAAATTCGAATTTTACTCAATGGCACTGATAATATGAGTTGGCTCTTATACTTTAGGCGCCATCTGCACGACACATCTGTCACAGAGTTCTTCACCTGGCGTATCCAATTATCTTATAAGATCACAATTCCTGCAAACTATACGCTCGGGAATGTTGCAATGTGTCCTGAACACTCTTGAGACTAAATTGTATACATCAGAGTGAACAATCTTGCGCGGTAATCGTACCATCAGGTCTTACGTTTAGCCAACGGCGAGTTATGGCGATTGCTATTGTTGCTACTCATTTTTGGACGTCAAGGTTCAAACACCGGTTCTCAGTCATTTCGAGCAGTGCAATCCAATGTAACGAGAGTGCATGGCCCCAAGTGGAACCCAGATAACTTGTTAGATAAACCAGACTGCATATCATCTTCTCATTCACTTCCGATAAATTTGAACAGAATTTGTATTGGTCGGTAATTTGTCTCGCCAGTTTGATCGGCATTTTTTTCATAGGGACAACTTTATTATAAGCGATACCATGACATGAAGGAAATTAGTGATTGAATGTCCCCGAGAGCCGAGGGAGGTTTGGGTAAGTGCCGAGAGCGTTAGCCCGAGGGACTTTCACAAACCTACCGAGGCTTGAGGGGACATTTAATAACTCATTTCCCTACGTGTCATGGTATTAGTTTGCAATACCATCATAACCGACAAAATTTACTTGGTATTGTTTGAAGTTCTTTTTGGTATGTTAGTATTGTTCATGGTGGGTACCAGCACCTGTATTTAATGAGTTGTTCGATGCTTGAATCTCATGCATAATAATGAGGGAAAATTAGAAATCTTTCCCTCTTTTGAGGGAAAATTAGTAAAAGTATGCATGATGAGCGAATTTAGAGAATAAATCTCCCCTTGAGAACAACAGAATCGGAGGTTATCATGGTATTAGAATCTAAATAAAATTTCTGTAATTATCATGGAGGAGGGAAACTGGGGCATTTTGCGTGTCTTGATGATGGAAATTTAGGATTATTAAATTCCACAAATAAAAAAGAAAATCGAGATTATCTTGGTGTTATCAAAATTAACGCGGTTTACTAGTATCGTTGTTCAACTTTTTCTAGGGCCAGCTGTAGTTATTTTTCCTTTGGTGTATAACTCTTCATATTCTTAACTTTTCCAGCTCTTGTTAGAAGCTCCTGATGATATACTTAGTTTTAAATTTAATCCGTCTGAACCAACTATCATTGCTGGAGGATGTGTGAATGGCCAGGTTGGTTATACATGCATTTTAATAATCATTTTTGACCGGGAGGCATTCCGTCTTTTTTGTGGAGGGGGGGAACAAAGCACGGCTACAGAGAATTTAGACCCTGGGAGTAAGCCTATTAGAAAAATTGTGTATTTTAGAACCCCCTTTACATTGTAACATTTTGGGTACGGCACGGGTGAAGCTTTGGCACGGGTGCCGCTACTTTTTTCGGCATGGCACGGTTGATTTTCACAGTGTAAACGGTGTGGACTTCTTAAAATTTGGTACCCGTACCAAACACCTCCAAAATGTTACAACGTAAACGAGGTTTAGGTCCTCTGAGACTATTCGCGTGCGGTACACTCGTTAGTTTCTTTACTATTCATGTACAGTACATTCGTTAGTTTCTTTACTATTCACGTGCGGTACACTCGTTAGTTTCTTTACTATTCACGTGCTGCACATTCGTTAGTTTCTTTACTATACACATACAGTACACTCGTTAGTTTCTTTACTATACACATACAGTACATTCGTTAGTTTCTTTACTACTCACATACAGTACACTCGTTAGTTTCTTTACTATACACATACAGTACACTCGTTAGTTTCTTTACTATTTACGTACAGTACATTCGTTAGTTTTTTTACTATTCACGTACAGTACATTCGTTAGTTTCTTTACTACTCACATACAGTACACTCGTTAGTTTCTTTACTATACACATACAGTACACTCGTTAGTTTTTTTACTATTCACGTACAGTACATTCGTTAGTTTTTTTACTATTCGCGTGCGGTACACTCGTTAGTTTCTTTACTACTCACATACAGTACACTCGTTAGTTTCTTTACTATACACATACAGTACACTCGTTAGTTTCTTTACTATTCACGTACAGTACATTCGTTAGTTTCTTTACTATTCACGTTCGGTACATTCGTTAGTTTTTTTACTATTCACATACAATACACTCGTTCGTTTCTTTACTATTCACGTACAGTACATTCGTTAGTTTCTTTTCTATTCACCTGCAGTACATTCGTTAGTTTCTTTACTATACACGTGCAGTACAATCGTTAGTTCCTTTACTATACACGTACAATATATTCGTTAGTTTTTTTACTATTCACGTACAGTATACTCGTTAGTTTCTTTACTACTCACGTGTGCTACACTCGTTAGTTTCTTTACTATCCACGTGCAGTACACTTGTTAGTTTCTTTACTATTCACGTACAGTACACTCGTTAGTTTCTTTAATATTCACGTACAGTACACTCGTTAGTTTCTTTACTATTTACGTGCAGTACACTCGTTAGTTTATTTACTATTCACGTATGGTACACTCGTTAGTTTCTTTACTATTCACGTGCGGTACACTCGTTAGTTTCTTTACTATCCACATTTCGTCAAACTCAAGTCTAACGGCAATCCAAGTGTCTGCTGGTTATTTCACATTAGCTTGCGTTAATTTACATCAAGCACGAGCACGCAAGAATACAAGTCGGTGAAAGTTTTGATTGCTTGTTTAAAAGCTACAATGATGGTCAAAATTCGTGGGACACAGCTTCCACTCTCCCTTAATTGAAAGGAATTTTGATTTACGGCTATAGAACGGTAGGTTTTCCCTCCCCCAGTCAGTGTTAGTTAATCTAAACGGGAGAAAAGTCCAGTAATGACAATAACTGTTCAAGAAAACAGCAATGATATGGAGGGAAAGGAAAGACGCTTCTTTTTAGAGGAAAGTACGTAAAAGAAGAATGGTGACATGTAAGGGAAGAATTTTTTGTCGTGTCTCGATAATTTTGTCCAGGATTGCAGTTTTTATGAAAGCCTAGCTTGTCGATAAGCAAACAAAACAGTCGCCAATTTGTCATGTAAAAAAAACCTTGCACAAGATGCTCGTCTAATTGAAGTATTATGCCTTTTGTCTGCGTAGGTTATTCTCTGGGATATTAGTAACTGGAATGAGCGACTTCAGAGCCACCGTCAAGCTGGAAAGACCAACAAAAACACGATGACATCGTTGGTAATTTTAAGAGTACTAATCTTTCTCTAAACACAATTTGTGTGGTAACAAAATGAATAGACCCTGTCCTAGATATAACTGCGAGAAATACTCGTCAGACCTCTTACTACAGTTCTTCATGATATTCAGAATTACCAATTCCTGAAAAAACTTGACTCTGGTAATATTATTGTTGTTATACATTGGCTTTCGTCAGATGATTGTACTCGTCAAGGGAAGATATCCTGCAAATTTTCCAAATAAAGGACTATGATTTAAATATTGCTATCGGAGAAACTTGTTTTTCGTCAGTGGAAGCAATCATAGGTATTTGGTTTCATTGGGTGGGAATAATTTGAGGTATTTTAGCAGAAATGCTATAGATTTGATGTGAAGTAACGAGTAGGCTTTTTTGCTCGAATAGGGAATTAAAGATGTGACCCAGTAGCAGGGTCCGATAAACAAGTGTATAGGCCTGTGCATGGTACTGACATATCTTCGGCCTTATATGATGACATCTCGTAGCTTAAGTAAACGTACCCTAAAGAAAAACGGTTTGAGTATTGCTCTCAAGTTATATATTTTCTATCTTAAAATGACACGTTTTGCATATCAGACTGACGTAACTGTCTACCTTTCCTGCACACGTATGAATATGCAATCACTCTGTGATCACCTGTACATGGCAAGAGCTTTGTGCTGCACAAATCTAACCCTCGTTCACGTACACAAAAAATCTGGTGAAAGGTACAGAACTAATAAACAGTCAAGACACATGGATGTATTATTTCCTATTAGCAAGACGACCAGCTGCCAGGTGTAGATATCGCCATTCTTGTCTGGAAAGCCATCCGTAGTTGCCCTAACCACTTGCCCCCTTTCCGACCTCGCTGAGTAAAATCGTCTTGTCTTTTTAAGTAAACAGAAATCGACTTTAGTTGTCAAAATGTTAATCAATGGTTGACATGTTTTCACATGACCAGTAGACCAGACCTCGTTTTCCATTTGTTTATTCTATTGGTTTTTCAATGGTTTTTCAACATCTTAATTCATTTTCTTGCCCTGTTGATTTAATGATTTTTTTGACATTTTAATTCATTTTCTTGCCCTGTTGGTTCATCAATGTTTTTTTTAACATTTTAATTCATTTTCTTGCAGCCTGGCTTTGAAGATGACTCTGAGACAGACCATACTCCTATTGTTCGTTACTGCGCAGTCTCAGCAATTGAAAACAGTCATAGAAGCGCTGTTACAGATCTCCAATGGATTCCTGACCACATGGAGGTACTGATTGAGATGAAAATATCAAAAATAGCCCGTCCTACGATTTTATTTTTATTATTTGAGACCTAATCTAACCCATGGTCTAACCCATAATCTATTGATTCTATACCCTCTCCATTTATGGACCCTCCCCCTCAAAAAAAGATGTCAGACAGTTGAAATTTATGTAGTTTACTTTTGTTATTCCAGAAAATAAATTTCCCGACCTTTATAAACCTCAGATTTCACCGCAACTCCAAAGCAAAGTCCTGAATCCCTTGACCTGCAGGATTTCATGATTCTAAACTTTTCTAATTGAGAAATTCTCGTTGTGTCGTTGTGATGGGCTGTTTCAAAATTATGAGCTTTTATAAATTAAAAACATTGATGAATAACTAAGAAATTTACGTACATGTAGTTAACAAAGTTCGTTGTTGTATGTGAAACTATTCCACCAAATTATTATGCAAAAATTAAAAATGTGAAATTGCTGGACGTTTTATAGACAGGAGCACTCTTTTTTTCAACAGATGATACATCCCGATTGACTCCAATGTCGAACATTTCAACCAAATCCTTAGGAGTTCATATATTCTAAAGTTGATGCGCTTACAGTTTTGAAAGTTCATGTTGCTCTATGAACTTTCAAAATTCTAATTAAACCTTGTTTTCTGCTTGTTTTCTGCTTGTTTTTGTGAGAACTTGAGAATTTTCTTAAAATATATTGTTTCGCTATTTAGATCGGACGAATGGGTGTTGTGGTAGAAAACAGATCAAGTTACTGTCATCAGTTGATAACATGTGCAGCTGATGGGTGCGTTTTGTTTTTGTTGTTTTGTTTTTTATTATTATATAATTATTACAACTCGCACACCACCCAACTAAGGACAGTGGAAGGGGTCTCAGCCTGCTACGGGCTCCCAGCATCCCGCCGGGTAAGGCCAAAACAGACATTGCACATTTCAGGGAACTTGTGGGGAAAGGAAATTTTACCATTAATATGGATTTTAAGAAACACCCACCGGGCCAGCCCTTACTCGCCCAACTTATCCAGTCAGGAAGGATTAAGGGATGTACAGCCTTTTAAAATCCCTGAAAGTACTCCCCATTGCGTATATCCAGTTTGACCTTAACAGTACACTCTTGCACTTCCAACCAGTTAAGGTCAGTTTAGGCGTGCCACTGCAAGGGTTAAGTCTGAATATTGTTTTATTCTTAAACTAGTGAAGATCTGTCTCAGCATTTAAGGTAAGAGGCATCAGCCTGCTGCACAGATTTTCTTCTAGTCTTTGGGCTGACAGGGCAGGTTTGCCAACACCTGAAGGTAGTGTACTTGCAGCTGCCAGCCAATTAAGGCAAGCTGAGGCTTTCGGCTACCTGTCTATCCAGCTGGCAAGGCAGGGACGCCACTCCCTAGGTCATCTCATCAAAGCCTGCTCGTTTTGTGGAGGTCACTTGCTCCGAATCAGTGTCCTGCCTACCTACTTCTGGTTTTATGTCAGAGTTTCCTTCTCCTAGATAAGTTGCCATCCAAGGCTAAAGAATCTTATCTACCCTTGGCTATAAGGGGTTGCTGGCACTAGCCAAAGGTGCCACCCCGGACTCTGGTGGGCGGGAGCGTCCACATTCCCGTAGTAGGCTGAAGCTGTGCTTGTCCTACTCCAGTGCACATTTATTATTATTATTATTATTATTATTATTATTATTACAACTCGCACACCACCCAACTAAGGACAGTGGAAGGGGTCTAAGCCTGCTACGGGCTCCCAGCATCCCGCCAGGTAAGGCCGCAACAGACATTGCACATTTCAGGGAACTTGTGGGGAAAGGAAATTTTACCATTAAAATGGATTTTAGGAAACACCCACGAGGCCAGCCCTTACTCGCCCAACTTATCCAGTCAGGAAGGAGCAAGGGATATACAGCCCTCTAAAGTCCCTGAAAGTACTCCCCGATGCGTATATCCAGTTTGACCTTAACAGTACCCTGTTGCACTTCCAACCAATTAAGGTCAGTTTAGGCGTGCCACTGCAAGGGTTAAAACTGAATATTGTTTTATTCTTAGACTAGTGCAGATCTGTTTCAGCACTTAAGGCTGGTTTATCCTCAACCAACTAAGGTCAGGGGCACCAGCCTGCTGTACAGATTTTCTTCTAGTCCTTGGGCTAACAGGGCTGGCTTGCCAACACCTGAAGGTAGTGTACTTGCAGCTGCCAGGAATTAAGGCAAGCTGAGGCTTTCGGCTACCTGTCTACCCAGCTGGCAAGGCAGGGGCGGCACTCCCTAGGTCATTTCATCAAAGCCTGCTCGTTTTATGGAGGTCACTGGCTCCGAGTCAATGCCCTGCCTACCTATTTCTGGTTTTATCTCGGAGTTTCCTTCTCCTAGATAAGTTGCCATCCAAGGCTAAAGAGTCTTATCTACCCTTGACTAAGGGGTTGCTGGCACTAGCCAAAGGTGCCACCCCGGACTCTGGTGGGCGGGAGCGTCCACATTCCCGTAGTAGGCTGAAGCTGTGCTTGTCCTACTCCAGTGCACATTTATTATTATTATTATTATTATTATTATTATTACAACTCGCACACCACCCAACTAAGGACAGTGGAAGGGGTCTAAGCCTGCTACGGGCTCCCAGCATCCCGCCAGGTAAGGCCGCAACAGACATTGCACATTTCAGGGAACTTGTGGGGAAAGGAAATTTTACCATTAAAATGGATTTTAGGAAACACCCACGAGGCCAGCCCTTACTCGCCCAACTTATCCAGTCAGGAAGGAGCAAGGGATATACAGCCCTCTAAAGTCCCTGAAAGTACTCCCCGATGCGTATATCCAGTTTGACCTTAACAGTACCCTGTTGCACTTCCAACCAATTAAGGTCAGTTTAGGCGTGCCACTGCAAGGGTTAAAACTGAATATTGTTTTATTCTTAGACTAGTGCAGATCTGTTTCAGCACTTAAGGCTGGTTTATCCTCAACCAACTAAGGTCAGGGGCACCAGCCTGCTGTACAGATTTTCTTCTAGTCCTTGGGCTAACAGGGCTGGCTTGCCAACACCTGAAGGTAGTGTACTTGCAGCTGCCAGGAATTAAGGCAAGCTGAGGCTTTCGGCTACCTGTCTACCCAGCTGGCAAGGCAGGGGCGCCACTCCCTAGGTCATTTCATCAAAGCCTGCTCGTTTTATGGAGGTCACTGGCTCCGAGTCAATGCCCTGCCTACCTATTTCTGGTTTTATCTCGGAGTTTCCTTCTCCTAGATAAGTTGCCATCCAAGGCTAAAGAGTCTTATCTACCCTTGACTAAGGGGTTGCTGGCACTAGCCAAAGGTGCCACCCCGGACTCTGGTGGGCGGGAGCGTCCACATTCCCGTAGTAGGCTGAAGCTGTGCTTGTCCTACTCCAGTGCCCATATTATTATTATTATTATTATTATTATTATTATTATTATTATTATGGTTATGATTATGATTATGATTATTATTATTATTATTATTAATTTCATTACCACATGGTGATGAGGACAAAAAGTTGCTCAGAGTGACTGATTTTCTTAACAATATGTGACGCCTCATGTGCTTCTCTAACGCTACGTTTACACTAGAGTACTCGACCAAATGTCTGCGGATTTGTAGGCATTAACCTGAAGACTTTTTCTTCCGATTCAGATAAATATGAATCCGGAAGAGAATCTCGATAATCTCAATCCGAGGGCTCAAGAACTCGGAGAAATTTCTTCTGTTATTGTGTATAAAGGGCCCTGGCCAATGAATCGGGAAAGTCTATTTGCCAGTGTAGGCTGCTTTCTTATATCGCTGTCGACGATTTTTTATCTTTGTAGCAATTCTATCCCTTGTAAACAAGCTTATGTCAAGCAGAAACTTGCCTTATTGGCTAGGGTGCAGTTTAGCGAATAGGAAAATACCATCTGACTTGCGTAATCTATGACCTGTAAAAAACAAAACAGTGCAGTTAGCTGTTCATATAACACAAAGAGCTGTGGCTTGTTGAAAGTTGACTAGAGGTATCTCAAACTTCATCACGTCATCTGTGCGTATTTCTTCTTATAGATCATGGGTAACAACCAAAGAAAATGACTTACAGAATTCAATTTAT
The DNA here is from genome assembly GCA_030142905.1 of Heliopora coerulea. Classification (NCBI taxonomy): domain Eukaryota; kingdom Metazoa; phylum Cnidaria; class Anthozoa; order Scleralcyonacea; family Helioporidae; genus Heliopora; species Heliopora coerulea. Next base: position 1,565,395 of record JASJOG010000001.1, read on the forward strand.
TGGGTGAATTTATAAAACTCGCGTAAACACACTCATACCGAAAATAAAGACCCCTAAACCTTTAAAGGGAAACCCCGGCCAACGTTTTCTACACTTCGTCACGATTAATAACTGCGCGTTGCTGGGGCCCTTCTCCCCCTCACAGCTTCGCTGTGAAGGTGAGGGGGTAGTTGGAAAATAACTTGTGAATACTCACGCACAGTTTGAAAGGAACGAAACTGGTTAACCATGCACGCATGCAAAAGAATTGGTGAGGAAAGTCAAGCATTGTTTCTGAAGGCAAAAATATAACTGACTTTTTTTTGCGGTTTTGTTTTTTTTCCTTTGTTGTTTTTAAACAAACAGAAACATATTATTTTGGGATACGAGACCGACAAAGTCAGCCCATCAGAGTCACCTAACCTCAACCAATAGATCAGTTACAGCTACCAATCCACTGAAGCAACTTGACTTGACGTGGAAACCTATTTCAAAGGTAAGTACCTGTCCTCACCATAAACAAGTCGATACATCTGCGACATTTGTTGACTGTTGTTTTTGAAGCAATATTTAATGCGTGTACTGAATTGTTTTCTTTTATGCGTTCGGTCATTTGAGCGGAAATCAGTTGTTTTATTTACCTTAAATATTAATTCAAAATGCATAACTGCGACTAAGAAATACAAGTCATTTATGTCTGTTTTTTATTTTCTAATGGACGTTTGTGTTTTCAAGCTTTCTTTATGCCTAGTTCTTACTGGTATTGAATTCGGTACTTAACTAACTCTTTTCAATTAGATCCGACTTTTAAAAAATACGCCAGATTATTCTAACTCCGGCTGACGCCACACTATTTTGTTGTGGCTAATGTCAGACGATTTTATTCGGCAACGGAAGACGTTTCGGACAGGAAATGGTTAAGACTAATCTACCTCAGTTAAGCGTTAAGGCTGAAAAATTAACTCCGTAATTCTGAAAACTTAAATCTTAAACATGCTCCAGAACACTAGATGTTTGACGCTCTCGCTTGTCCTTAAACCTAGTGTCATTTCTAATACGCTTAGGAGCACGATGGGTACAAGATCAGTGAAAATGCTGTGGGACCTGCAGCATACTCCTCCTCAATTGACACTTTGCAGTGCCGTTGCCAACATTCCCAAGGGCTGGTTACGTGGAAGAACTTCAGCTAATGCAAAAGAATCAGCCTGCTTGACCAGGCTGGAATTATTATGTAATGGAAAGGTCATTCTTCGTGAGCCCGACCTGAGATCTTCAGCCGAAATTGTGTGTCTAGTTTGGCCCTCAGTGGGGTATATATTCGTAAAAACAAGTAATGTCAATTGGAAAAAAATGGGATGAAAGTGGCGGTAAAATCACCTGACTCTCAGTTGGGTCATAATCTAGGCTGAACCAAGTGTTAACAACGCTTAAGTTCAAGCAGACTATTGTAGGCGACAGCGCGGTACATTGACAGGGACTGGCCAAACATTGCAAAGCTTGTTGTTAACGTTGTGTTCGGTTTAGGTTTCAGTGAGCCATCTTACTGGATCAGGAGAATTTGGGCCGACAAAAATTAGTCTGGCCGAAAAACAAGGAGACAGAGCATCAAGTGAGTTTAAGTAAAACTAAACGATTAAGTAACAGTATTATTGTTCAATTTTATCATTGGGAGACATTGCGCTAATATAATCTGTGCCTGCATGTGATGTGTATTTTTGTCTCAAGAAAATTTTGTTGGTTTACAACTTATATTTTGCGGACTCGTTTTAACTTGATTTTTTACCTTTCACTGGCTTATTCGTTCACAACGTGTCACTACTTATGTCGGAGTTCTCAATATCAATCGGCAGTTGTTAGCAGCCAAAGGTGAAACCAGCTGCCTGCCCCTGGGTTTATGGTCAGAGAGGAACTAGAGACAGAAATTATGTAGGTAGAATTTTTGAACTTATTCAAGTGTGGAAGTTTGAACACTAAACATTATAAATGCTTACCTAAAATTCATTAAGTCGCACAAGAATGTTCGATGTTAATTAATGCAGCCGTGCAGGCGAGTCTACTCCGGAGCGAGGTATCGTGCGAAACCTTCCATTCGAAAATGCGTTATGTTTGCATGGGAATGAAAGCTAATTTTTGTTTTAAAGGCTCTGCACCAAGCCTCGTTTTAGAGTAGCGGAGAAAGGCAATTATGATCGTTCTTCCACGACACATTTAATATTTGATCGTTTGTGCAACTTACACGAAGTATACATCAGAATTCTAAACATGATTCAGAACCCTCGGGGGGTGAGACCGATTAAAAGTTACATGGAACTCATTATTTTCCAGCCTTTTGTCAGAGTTACGTCTGTGGTGTGATGTTAAATCTAGATATCTCCTAGGCATTTTAAAGACATTCCTTCTATTTCGTTTGGTCAGAACTAAAGAAAGGTAGCCATATCTTATATTCTTCATAACGTTGTAACAAATTTTTGACCGACATGCATTACATTTCCTTGGTTAGTAAAACAACCAGATAACGACAAAGAGCCTGGAACATTAAACAGAACAACGTCTTTTAGTGGTAAGAAAGACCAAGGAAAAGTATTGGACAACATACCAAGCAAGTTCTTTGTTGGAACTGAGGTAATTTATCTGTCTTTGTTGGTGGGACTTGTTCGACAAAGATTGGTCTTCCTTACTTTACCAAATGAGCTGTTCTGTGGGCTTTTTACAGAGCGGTGATGTTGTTTATATGGACTGGAAGTTGATCAAAGATTCTGACAGTGGGAAGATTTCAGGTGAGACAAGACTGTTTACTAATCCTGAAACTCAAAATTATAAGCATTAGAAATTTTTTGAGGTTTACAACCCTCATTGTTTCAATCACTCAATGGTAACCAGAGAAAAAAAAACAAACTTTGTAAAGCGTGAGCTCAACTATAAATAGTCAGCACACGTTATTTGAAAACATGTTAAATTGAAAGTCAAGGTTTTCGCTTGAGGGGTGTGCTCTATGGTTTCCAAAAGTGTTGATGGAGGGATCTGTTCCGAAACTGCTTTAGTTAATAACTTATTCCTTATTTTCCGCTCCAATCTATTAATTCTTTTACATTTCTAAATAGTGATACGACTATTAGAACTAACTAGCTTTTATTGGTTATGCATAAATCCAAGTTTAAATAAAAATAACCGTGCGTCCTTTATTCATTGACTTCGTTCATTCAATGCTCACCCTTACAGACCAAATTATAAACAGATTATATCGCAATGACAAATTTATGAATCCTTAACCTGAAAATCGTCTCGGCAGATGACTTACGACTTACCGATGGTGCCAGAAAACCAGTGTTTTTAAGACGTTTGAGTGAGACGTTGGGGTTGGTTCTGGCTCTCTCATCTGATGGTCAACTGGGGTGACTACTGCTTCACAATGCCAAGATGGGCAAAGAAAATGAGTGCATTTTGCATCGAGGATGTCCCCGAGGATCGGCCTACCACCGCAACTAAGTAAACATAAACGAGTGATTAATTGGAAAGAATTTTTTGCAAAATGTTATGTGCGCGTTCTTGTTTTAATTAAGATTTGTTGGTTTTATAGCTGGTAAACCTGAACTTGTCTTGGCTGCTCATGAAGGTTTGGTTTGCGCTCTTCAAAGGTCACCATTCTTTAAGGACATTCTCTTGTCCGTCGGTGGTTGGACTTTTGCTGTTTGGAAAGAAGGAGTCTCAGTACGTTTCCTTTAAGTTTATTACTCTTATTCTGGATGTTGTTTTTCATTGAACTTTGGGACTTAGTTTGGTAAACTAAAGTTACTATGTTGTTCACTTTGTTTTCCATTTTAATTTTTAAGACTGGACCTCTTGTTCAGTCAGCCACGTTTGCCATGCGATTGACAGCGGGGGTGTGGAGCCCAACGAGACCAGGTAAACAGGCGGAGAGTAGAAAGTAAGAAGAGCGTAGAAAGAATAAGGATATGAAGAACAAAGTATAACGGAAAGGAACGAAGGAGAAGGGTGAAGAGAAAGAAATCGCATTAGATACGACACAGTAAAAGTGACACGTATCACATCAGCACAATGAGGAGTAAATAGACATAAAATGAATTTTATATCACGTGGTTGAAAAATCTTTTAAAAAAACTTTTAGGCGTGTTTTTTGTGACCAGGTCAGATGGCAATGTGGATGTCTGGGATCTTCTCGATAAGTACATTTTTTCTTTTCTTCCCCTATTTTCTGACTCTTGTAGATGTGTTGTTGTTGTTTTGTCTTGCTCTGCGTTTGTTCATACAAATTTATTATCTTGTGAAGGTCCCACGAGCCTTCGTTATCTCAAAATGTGACTGCGGCAGCTATTACTAGCATAAATCCATATCTAGTTTCAAGTAAGTATGTTTTCAAGTCGTGGATTATACTCAGCCCATGAAGTTCAATATTTATTGAAAATTTCATGAGAAAAGCTTTAAAGTAATTCATGACCTTGACGGGTCTTTAAATGTAAGAAAGGCTCGCTGTTTGTTTTCGATAAATTTCCCATCGGGTTCTTCATCGGTTGAGTGAAGTTGATAAAGCACTGATGCTCATTTATAAAACATTACATTACTCTTTCACTGCGAGAAGTCTCCCGTTGACAAGTAAAATCGTCTGACATTAACCAGAGTAAAAAAATACAAGTCTTATCCCACGGGAAAGATGTAATATATCTCTCTTGCCCAGGTAAACAACAATTACTATCTATTGGTGACAACATGGGAACACTACATATTATGGAAGTGCCGTGGAATTTGAGACGCCCTTCGGTCAATGAGGTAACAACGTTTCATTAAGCAGATATATTGAAACATGCACTCACACCTTTAACATAGCCCAGGTTACAATGACACGACCATTCAGTCTTAAAATTCCGAGAACATTATGGCATTTACAATCAAATGACAGTTAAATTTACAATGTTATTGATGGAGGAAAATTTCGAGTGTCAAGATATATTTGACACTTGAAATTTTCCTCTGAATAATGTTGTAAGTTTAACTGTCAATTGAATGTGTTAATAGTGTTGGTCTAACTACTTCCCTTGGAGTCTTTAAAATGTCTACGAAGTGAAAAAAAATGTCTGGAGAAGCTATCTTATTTTAAAGAGCTTTTTAATGTATAAATATTGGCCCCGACAGTTCTGCCATTTGATATGGAAGTAATATACACGCATAAGTGACACTACATTATTACCTGTTGTAAAATTACGAATATTGTTGAATTTATTGATCAAAATCACCCGGAACTAGATGAACAGGACAGTTATAATGCCCAACCTTCATATTTGTAAATGTTCTTTCAAATAAGCTAGAGAGTTTCCTCCAAACTTATCCTATCACTTCATAGAAACTTTAAGATATTGATTCATGATGAAATTCCTTTAGCAAGTATTTACGATTGTAGAATTGATAAGGAGAGATGTGTCAGCAAATTGTGCACCATTGCAGACTATAGGTTACCCAAAAGCTTGCAAGACAAGATATTGAGTTTCATGCACGCAATAAACTATCTAAACTAGGGGAACTTGTGCTTTTACGTTCTTTACAGTCGAGTTTTTTTCTCAAATGCGTGTTTATACGGCAATTATTATTTATCCGAATTAAAAATTTTGTTCTATAGAAAAACATAATTGAAAACTTTTTCGACCGCGAGGTGAATCGATTAAAGTTTGTTGAAGAACGACGAAAAATTCGAGTATTGGAAAAGCAAGATGATGGTGCAGTGGAAAAACGAAAAGTACAGGTATGTGAATATTTTAGCTTTGGCAGAATTGGCGTAAAGGAGAAATAAAGTTTCAATCTAACGTTTTGTTGCGAACTAAACAACATCCTCCGAGAGTTGTCTATTTGCATCATGAAGGTATTTTGATATATGATTATACAAGCAGAAGATTAATTTCGTGTACGGACCAATCAGAAGGACTTTTTTAATGTAATATTTAAAAAATGACCAGGAGTGCTTTATGGGATTTATCTTGTGCTATTAATGTTCATCACACCCTTGGTTGACACTCCATACTGTTAGCCCACTAATTTTTTCCCCATCTTCATTATTTTGTTTGCCGCAAAGTCAAATGATTGATTACATTTATCTGGCACCCTTTTTGAATTCATAATGCCAAATGCTTTTGATTTCACCTTTCGCTCGAAACATCAATGCTTCGTTTCTTGGCAAAGTAGAGCCTTTTAACTCCCCAGTTTGCCACAAGTTGGCCAAATTCTTTGTCCCAGCTAAATACTGCACATTACTTTTTCAAGAAAACCGAGCATTTCTTACAATATTGACTACTCGGAGCGTTTTGAAGGCTTATAAATCGAAACATTTCACGTTCAGGAAGACTAATTTTTTCTGACATGGACCTTCTTCAAGAAATCCTGGTAGCGTCCGTACCCGTACCAATGGTTATTTTTTCATCTTATCATTTCAGGAAGTAAGGAAACCCGACGAACGTGAGGCTGAGTGGGAAGCAAAAGCACGCGTGGTAAGTCAGTGAAATACACGTCCCGACATACTGACTTGTATTTTTTTAGGATACTTCAATAAATCAATCTAATACCTTTCTGAAGAAAGCCAATATGTACTTTTGATTGGCAAAAATTAAGTGAATTATACAGCCTGACTGATGAAAGGAAATGAAAAATAATAAAAAAGTAACTACAATAATCACGTTTTCTCTCGCGTATTTTCCAATCTCGATTTGCGTGAAGCCACGTTTTTCCGATCATCTATCGCGGCTAGATCAGTGGTGGAATCCTATTTGGTTTTTTCGTCACATGCGCATGTTTTGATCAAATTTAATGCTAAAATACATGACTTAGGTTTTCCGTGTGTAAATCTAAGACAAGGCTATCTCACCTTGTCTTAGATTTGTTATATAAAATAAAGCATGCATACTCCTAATAATATTGACATCTTGAAACTCAAGATTTGAGTTAATAACAAGGTAAGACTATCGTGAGATTGTAATATTTAGACTTTATTTCAGTCATCATGCGGCAATGAACACATTTACAATCTTACGATAGTCTCATCTTGTCATTAACTTAAATCTTGAGTTTCAAGATGTCAATATTATTTGGAGTATGCATTATTTTAGACTTTTTCAAGTTGTAGGCTGGCTGGTTGTGGTGATTTACTATATAACCAAAGCATCTTCTGACAAAAACAACCCTGATTCCCTTTCTTAAAGTTTCAATCGTAAAGAAACTGCGAGAAATATCAATTAAAATCATGGACGTTTATGCAAAACCACACAAAGCCACAAAACTTATATTAGACGGGTTACCTATTAATATGTCAGTAATATCCCAATTCTCAAACTTCGTCTCGATCAGAATGTCTCAGTCTGCGGAAATGACGATACTTTGTCTTTCACTGCAGTAGCGTCTTTTTATAGAAAATAAGGCAACAACACGATCGAATTACCGAGCATTTTTGAACAGAAGTTGTAGTGTGGGATTGCTAGAAATAGTGTTTCGAGGCATCAAGATTTCAAAACTTTATGGAGGAGCATGCCCCCCCCCAGGCCTCCCCTAGTAAAATCCTGATTTAGTGACGTCATTAGGCTGGACAGTCTGACAGTAGTTATCACCACAAGTGCCTGCAATGAGGGCTGCATGGAACTGATGGGAGACCGAAGATTAGGTTTTATATAAACAATATTGAAATTGCATGACCTCAGTAAAGGGTTTTGGTTTGAGGTGAAAATACGAGTTAAACGTGAGATGCTAGTCACTGTTCGCTATTTACTACTCGAAATTGTACAAAGACACAGCACACACATGGTAAGCTTTTTCAAAAAAAAAAATTGCAGCTCGATTGTATCCATGGTATGTCTAAGCTTCAGCTCAAATTATTTCCGAAAGCTTGAGATACGATTTACGTCACAGCAGGCTGAGAATATAGAACTTCTGGTTCGAGGTTTTGACCTTTTAAAACTTGTCGTGTCTGGCTTGTCAAATTTTGGATCAATAACTTTTATACAGTGATTTAAACCTCTCTCCATTTTGAAAACAAGAATATTTAATGATAACAACACAAGTTGTTTCACCTTTGAATCTATATGAAGTTGAGTCCAATTGTGCCCAGGCAATATTGTACGATAATTACCGGGAACCACCTTGCGTGCTTGCACTATTTTAACCGGTAACCCTTGCATACTTCGCTGTTCAAGTTGAACTTTGATTCGACGTATAGATCAACAGGCTTACCTCCGAAAAGATGGATAGCGTCAATTCTGAAAATGTGCTTAAGTAGATGAATAGCATCTTTTTAGGGGGGACTAGGGCCTGGGTTTCGATTAGGGTTAGGATGAGAGTTAAATCATCTCCCGGGCGACGGTAAAGCTACATCTCACGCCATTTTAAAAGTTTTGGGTTATGAAATCTTTGAAAGATAAACATATCAAGACACGGTGATCTGACAGACTCGCAGAATCATTTTTTGTTTACACCAACTCAGTCAGTTTATCGAAATTTATTCGAGTTTCTCTAGAAAAGAAATTTTTAACAACCGAGCAATATGACCGTGATTTATAAAGTTGTTCAAAAGTTGGTTAGTTCAGACAAGACACTGAAATCCTATGGAAAGACGAGGGAAATTTGAATGTCGGATAAACGAGTTCTTTGGAATAAGATTTTTATGGACAATCAAACGCTTTTGAGAACAAGTGGCATGGAATAGAAATCAGTTGAGTGGCGCTCACCTTTCTGTTTGTGTACGGTTTGAGCAGTCGTACATTTTTAAACTTCATACTGTGAAGGACCGCAGACGGGGGAAAGATATCCCCCTGTAAGGGATATTACCATTACGTTTAAGATACAATGGCCTGAACTCTGACAAAACTGATCGGACTTTTCTTTTTTGGCCTTATCTTTCAAAAACGAGATGTTATTGCGATCGTCTGATTCCTATCAAGTGTCGTTTCTTTAGGGTGTAATTAGAGAAATTTCCTTATTTCTAGGAATACCAAGAGTATCTAGATATGGAAAGGCGTTTCCTGGAAGAACTTGGTATTAAAGAGGCCACTGATGACATATGAAAGGAGTATACTTTGGGTCATTTTAACTATTATAGAAAGATCCTTCTGTGATTAGCCAGTACTCGTAGTTTTCCCTTAGGACTGGTTTACTTGTTTACTTAGACGTTGAGATTTTTGCATTTTGTTTTCTTTGGTAATGTCTATTTCAAAATTAATTCTCGGTTTGTAAATTTTAGTTATTTATTTCAACAATGTAAATATATATATTTGTAGATAAATTATTTTAACCATGTTACTGTGGTATACGGATGTCTGCCGAAAATCGAAATGTTCACTATTCGTTGCATACTTCTTTGAAACTGAAATATTTTTACTCGATCTTTTAGATTTAATGGAGCTAAATCTAAAACTACAAAGTTCTTGCGGATTGCTTAAGCAGTTTTTTTATATATGTCGTTTGAACTCTGTAGCAGCTCTTACTCGAGGCACTCTTCTTGAGCACTAGTCTTTTCGAACGCGATATAATTACACGTAAGTTGACACTCCCCTAGTGATGTGATTTAGCAGTTTCAAGGAAAACCAAACAAGTAACAGCGAAGTAAAGATTCTTCGGAATGACTATTTCAGTTAATTTAAATATTGGATGGGCTTACGGCAAGTTGAGCAATTTTTAAACAGGAGTTGTCGAAAATTTCGATCGAGTGACACAAGAGACTGCTAGAACGTCTTAAATTTAGATTTATCGTTATCAATTCCATCGAGTAAGGTAAAAACTGCAACGAAGCTCATTTTCTAATGTTTTTCATATCATCAATTACTCACCTTGCGTGTGCCTCGCTCAGAGAGTTTTATTGCGCTTGCTGAATTTACGGTATCCAACGTTGGAAGAGCATCTCTGGCTAGCACTCTTTCCGATGTTAGCTATTCTTCACACTCAGGCTCAGAAAGACTGAATCTCTGGCTGAAGCATGGCTATTCAAACTGCAGCGAGCAAAGAACGGAATATTTCGTTGGTTGAAATCCTGTCTGTGCTTTCACACAAACACTGTGAGTGTCCATTTTCACCTGATTACGGGACTGGACGGAAAGATGCATCGATGTCTGTAAATGATGTATTTGTACAACTTTGTTGATTTGGTGTCCATCAGCTGCGTAAGAAAGACCGCCGCGCTTCTTTTTTTTGCGTCGGTTGCCATTGCTCTTCATCTCCGGTCGACTGAACTAAAGATGGTGTCAACGGTGTGACGTAAAAATGTCAGTGTGGCTGCGCAATATTATTTGCAACAACTGAGCTTACCTTTTGAAAAACAGAATTAACCCATGTAAAATGACCCAACGAAATGGTCAGGAAAAAATTCATACTTGTGGTACAGCGGTCGTAAAGATTTCATGTCTCGGACACTAAAAACGTTTCAAATTAGACAACGTGCGGCCACTGTTATTTCTTATCTACATTAATGATTTGCCTAACTGCTTACGTAAATCCACAGCTAGTATGTTCGCTGACGACACTAATTTAACAACAAGCGGTCCCTCTATTGCAGATATTGAAACAAATTTAGCTGAAGACTTGGGACATATACACCAATGGTTGCTGACTAATAAACTAACTGTAAATAAAGAAAAAACTGAATACATGATCGTTGGTTCAAGACAAAGACTAAACAATATTAATAATGACCCTCATCTTAAACTCGGAGGAAGTAGAATAAATAGGGTGAAAGAAACCAAAACACTGGGAGTCATAGTCGATGACCAACTTAAATGAAAATCCCATTTAAATAATATAGTTTGTAAGGTGTCTTAGGGTATAGGGAAGATCAGGCGTATGAAAGCTTTCGTACCACAAGAGACACTGATCTCAGTCTACAATGCAATTATTTTGCCATATTTTGACTATTGTAGCCTTGTCTGGGATACCTGCAATAATTATTTTCTTGAAAAACTACAAAAAATGCAAAACAGGGATGCACGAGTCATTACTGGTAAATCATATGAATTTAGATCTATAGCGATCATAAGAGAATTAAATTGGCAACTGTTGGTAGAGAGAAGGGAAGACAACAAAGCTGTATTTATGTACAAAATAAGGAAAGGAGAATATCTGGAAAGTATTTCTAACCTTTTCAAAATGGTAAATAATCAAACATACCGCTTACGGAATAATAACTTTGATTATGCTTTAGATAAGCCCAAAACATATTTTCTCAAAAAAAGTATTAGTTATTCTGCGGCTAAAACTTGGAATGACCTACCAAGATCTTTTAAGGCCACCAACATTCCCCTAGGGCATTTTAGGGTTCTACTCAAATACAGATGTACTAGTGCTTAAGCATAAGGTATTTAAATATTTCCAAAGTAATTTTAATAATGTCCAACAAGCGAATGTAATAATTGTTATCTTCAGCCCTCGAAATTTTCGACGGCAAAAGGCAATTGCCGCCGATAATGCCGCCGAAAATGAAATTATCGACGGCAAATTTTTGCCGTCGAAGATTTTTGTGCTTATTGCCTACTGAATCTCATCAATTCTTCTAAGAAACTCAAGTGTTATGTTATGAACAAATGATTATCTACAGATTTCCTGAGTTTTATTCCTCATCATTGCTCAACGATAATAAGTGTTTTCATGGCGACGTTAAATACCGTTGTTTACTAACAAATGGATCTTACGTACTGCCTTACATAAAGTACTAACAATGAGTACTGAGAAAAGGAATCCACAACTATTGAGACGATTGACCCAAATTTGCTTCCCGATTCTCATTCTGATTCTGAGTCAGAATTTCAAACAGACGAGGATTAATTAAGATGGACTGATGTTTGTTCATTGACATTGTTCTTTTTACTTGCGTATTTGTTAGTGATAACAACGTTTAGTACGACTAGTTATATATTAAAATGAGAAAGTTTTGAGTTGTTTTTTTATTATTCAGCTGCTTACGACATATATTTTAGAATTCCTCTTACAATAAACCCGGGGGAAAAATTGCCGTCGAGTTGCCGCCGAACTCTAAAATATCGACGGCAAAAAATTGCCGTCGAAGATTTAGAGAAATTTCGAGGCTGTATCTTAGACGTATAAAAATTTTAAATTAATAAGCGAATAATTATGTAAATTTCCATACTGCTCCTTGGAAAACAGACTATTGTACAGTTTGAAGGACTACTGTATATGTAAATAAGATTAAATAAATAAATAAATAAATAAACGAATCGAAGTGCGACCAAGGTATGTATCGAGAGATGGATCTCAACAGACTTGTTAATTATGGAATTTATTTGGCCGATGAGGTAACCGGGTTATTCGGGTAATCACGTTTAAGGAAAATGGTTTGTGATAAAGCACATTCTTCATCAAAAGCTTCTGAAGTAAATATGGCTTGAGGAAAGATATAACATGAATTGGCAATGTTTTAAAAATTAAATGGCTTGCTTCTAGCGTTTACGAACGTTACTTTGAAAATTTCAACTTGTGTTCCAAGTTTAGCTCCACCTTTACTAATTTCTATGCCAACGAACAGGAATCTTGCCATCATACTGAACAATCTGCAAATTAAATTGGTATCATGGATTTGCTTGTACATGTGGTTCTTGCCATATTTGAGTACGTGGCTTGAAAAGATGTCCCCAAAGAGTCTTAACCTTGATACCTTCCTGGAGATAAGCACAACTGCCAGGGCTACTGAGAATTTGGTTATTGAGGCCGAGATTCCAAGCCGCAACATTAAGTTTACAAGGCCGTTGATCTCCTGAGTGCAAGGCTTGGACAGCAGCAACCTGTGAAATTACAGTCTTGCATTTGACATTTCAAAACCCAACGCTAGTGTTTACTGTATAGACAAACATCGCTCTTTCTTTTGTAAAGATGGCAATGATCGATGAGAGATGTTAGATTGTCGTGGAGAATAAGGCCGTCAATGCAACTGCGAGCTGACGAATTCCAGTCGACGAAGCAAGAAGCCTATTTACAACACATGTTCACCGATCCACGGTAATTGTTACCAACCAATAATCTTCTTGCTTTTTCACTGCTGAAAACGCATAAATATCCTTTCAAAGAGCTTGATGCTTTGACGGAAATTTGCCGGAGTGAATGGTCTCGTCCTCTCAATGAATGTTTTGCATTATTATTTTTTAATCAATGTTATATACATGTGCGCGAGCTTACAATTATGACAGACGTCATGCTAACGTTCGTCCAGCTCAAATACCTTGAAAATTTTTTGTGAGTTTTGGGCAGGGATAGAACCTACAAATATTTTCATGACCGCCGAGACACTAACAGTTGAGCTACACAGACTCTGAGGGACAGCGAGCATTACAAGTGTGTGTTGCTTTAATTTCCGTGCAATATTCTGAGTCTGTTTCACCGTACATTCACGTTACGTACGTGCACGACATAGCCAAGGTATATACGAAGCTGCACACGCTAAAAGTCGATTTTAAATAACTGATATATTGAGGTTCGCACTAGTCCAAGAATCGATTCAGTACACATTCACCATTTGTAACCTTCGCTCTAGACCTCCATCTGAGTCTAGGTAGTTCAATGGCTGGAGTGTCTCAATGGCCAACAGATGGTCACGGTTGTACACATTAGTAACCTTAACACACCCTCAAGGTTAGGCGTTCGATCCCAGTCCGGGGTTCTGCAACATTTTTTAAAAACTGCGCACGTGACTAATCATAAATCTTAAACTCCATCGACAAAGTATATTAATCTTATAATTCAACAAACGTGCGTTTTTAAATAAAGGCAATACGACATGATGGGTCTTGGTCTGTATAGACCTGGTCAATCACGTTGATTATCAACGCCCAACAGAAAGTTAGCTACTTGATTTCAAGATAGTTTATGTTTATAATGCGCTGCTGGTTCAGTTATCTATTAATGAATAAACATATACTAGAGAAAAAAGGATTTTCTATTATCATTAGGAGTTTAAGTGTGGAATATTTTACCAGGTCCATTTATTGCTGTGACTTCCCTTCACAAATCCCCTTTGGTCGTATTAGTTCTCCACAGCAACAATTTTTTATTACGTTTTCCCTAAGGAATTTCAAGATCTTTGTGTTACCTCTGTTGCACCTAGTGCTGTCCCACTGGTATGAAAAGCAGGCCCTTCCATTTCTCTTCCGCAGCCTTTGTCATTTTAGAGCATTACACTTTTTAACACAATGTAAAACGGTTTTACTTTACTTTCAAAAAAGATACCGGAAGAGAAGTTAAAAATATTTTCCATGTTATATGATACGTATTAAAATCATAAAGAACATAAACTCTATCCGTTTCCACTGTTCTCCTTCGCCAGTTTTCTGTATTCCTCAGCCATTTTTGGGTTCACATCCACTCCATCGCCTTGTGAATAAATTCTGCTTGCATTAACACAACCCCACGAGTGACCAAGTTTGCAGCTTTTAATGGAATACTCCAGTGCTTTAGCCATGTCCCTGGAAACACCATCATTTCCAGTCAAATAAATAATACTAAGATTGAAACATCCATTTCGGAAGTTTCCTTGACATGCCTTGGAAAACGACTCAACGGCTTTGTTAATATCTTTTGGAATGTGGAAGTGCTTAGCTCCTTTCTGGTAAAGAAGTCCAGCATTGTTACATGCGCCAAAAATGTCCCTTTGGCAAGCTTTGTTAAACAACCTCAAGGCTTCATCTGGTTTTCTTTGTTCTATATACAAACACCAAAGAAACAAAAACGATATTTCGAGCTAAATAACAAATTTAAAAGTAATATGAAAGATATTTAAGGTGCACTACACTTTGAAGTCGAAAACAGTGATAGCAATTCACGATATTCGGTTCCAACTGGAAAGTATGAAAGACAACTCCAACACACCACATGATTGTCCAATTATTGGAAATAAACCAATACAATACTTAGAAAATCATAGAGAAAAACACAAGCTCTTTATCAGCGAATGTCTCAGTGTGAATTGTTAGTATATGTTAACAGGGGAGCTTTATATATTACGATTAACTTTGCATGCATGATTAGTTTTGATGGACATTTACGTAATTAATTAGGTTTATTAGGAGTCATATGAACTGAAGTTGATTTAGTCAGGAAGTTACTGTTGTTTGGAAAGAAAGTCTGTTAAGTTGTCTGTTTTGCTAACCTGAATTGAAAATTGTAAAGCGTGGTAACCCGGCAAGAAGTAAGTAATGTTAAGTTATCATAGGCAATTTGAATAAAACGCGAATTTATTGATATATAGTAAGTCTTTAATCATTGTGATTTATCTCCTAGATCGAATAAAACATTTTAAACAAAGCCTTAAAATCTATACGATTCTGTGTTCCGCGCTTTAAAACCTGGCACTGATCTTCCACAGTGAATATTTTGTATTTACACTAGGTTGATTTAAAGCAGATAGAAGGTTAAGTGGAGGTAAATTGTCGAGGATTGGCAATCATGTTAAGACTCAGCCAGAAGGCTTTGCATGGAGGTGCAGTTTTGCAACTGGTCTCTGTTGGGTCTTGACATAATTTTTGACACTCGAAACTTTTCCAGCACTTCAGCATTTAATCGGTTCTGCACCTGGCCTGGTTTCATATCTGTTCAGAAAATTGCAGCAACTTGTGATACAGCCTGTTACTGTATCAGATATGACGCAGCTATATAATATTCTTGAATTATACATTCTCAAACTCATTAATAGGCTTTTACTCAAACAAGGAACTGTGTTCTGTCACTTGCACGGAGTTTGATACATGGTCAAACACTGTGACCGGTTTGTAGTACCATCACCTAGAGACGGCAACAGTGTAATACCAAAGCACATGTCGTGTTTTGATATCCAAACATACGGGTTTTGATATCAAACTACTGCTTACTCCGTGTGATAGGATCAAACTACTGCTTACTCCGATCATACAGTTCTCCCGCCTAGCATTTGAAGAGACATTTACAAGTAAAAATACCAGAGAGAACTCTAAAATTCGCAAAACATCAAAAGATGAAATCACCTGTATTATATTTATTGTGTATAAGCAGTATGAACGAGTGACCTCAAAGAACAAAGTAATTCAATTTGGTTAATTCTTGGCGTTTTTCTTCTGCTTGAAATCTTTCTTCAATTCATTTGTGTATCGCATCAATTGTAGACCAAAATTTATATTCTATATTCTTTAAGAAATTATAAAGTAAATGGTTTGAACCTGGGAGAATCGTGACATGTTAGTCTTGAGAAAGACTGTTGGTTGAAGTCACTTCAACCAACAGTCTTTCTCAAGACTACACTAACCTGGACGATCAACTTCCTCAAACATGTTAAGAAATTATGTTTGCTTCTAGACATGCAACGTCTGTATGAATAAATTTTCCGCGTCTTGGTAATCCAGGAGAGTTTTACTGCGTCGTTATAAATAAATTTCCCGCAACTTGGCAATCCCTTCTCCAGAAGAGTTTAATTTTCTCCATATTTTTTCAAACATCCAGTTAAGATCGTGATCGTTTGAGAAACCACGCCAAGAACTCGTGCTTTGTGCTTGAAAACAATGAACTTTCGTGTTTCGATAACTCGGTAAAACACTGGTACTCGTTCTCCACATTATGTAACTGTGACAGCTGTCACAGGAACTGACCGGCCGCTTCAGACAGCAACATGCAGTTATTCGACTTATTTCTATATCACAGGGCTCAAATTTCGTCGTGGCCATCGTGGCCATGGCCTCTGATAAAGCAAAAATGGCCGTGGATAAAATGAAATTGTACTTTAAATCTAAGGCCACTTTTGGCCTGGATTGGTATTTCAAGAAAGTCCATACATATCCCGCTAATTGCATGGATTCCTGGCTAAATTTGCTTTATATATGAGAAAGGTTTCCTGATAGTCTGCAACAAGGTTCAGAGGAGCCTCGCTACAACGCGCATCGGTTGTAAAGCGTGACTCGGTATAAGTTAACGCGGTTGATCTATGGACCCCAAAATTTCACTCTGCTTGGTTTATTGAAAGACCACTAACGGTTATGGTTACCTACTAAAGTTCACTCAGAATCACCTCTAAATTCACAGTACGACAAAACTTCAACCTGGTTTTCATTTCATCCTTAAGTAGTGGAGTAGAACAATCAAAATATTTAGGCGATTTTAGACGAAAATGGTTAAGCTGGGGTTTTTTCCCCCAGCGGCCTACCTTTAGCGACTGCATTGAAGTGTAATTCGATTAATTGACGCTGAAATTAAAGTTTCTTTTATTCTCGCTTGCTCACGGGAGGCAATTCTTGACGATCACCAATCATTCTTAATGATCCCTACCATTGCGAGATAAAACAACAACGTGGCGATGCGACTATTACGTGAAATAAAAAGCAGGCTCAAAAACTGTTTCCATGGTTCTTTTTTGTTTCACTTCAGCGGACTTTAAGCTTCTTCACACTCTAATTCATAACTACAAGTATATTTATCTGCTGGCTTTATTTACAATATTAAGTGATTAAAAAATGTATTTAAAAAGTGTAATCTGTAGTAACTCCGTAACTCTTAATACGAATGGCCAGAAAACGCATGTCGATTTTATTACGAGCGTGATTTGCATTGTCAGGACACAAAAATAAAGTAAGGTTCTGGCAGTACCTCGGAAGAACGAGCTTCATCTATACCTCGGCCTCCACTGTGGACCCCAACTACCACTTTATAGCGTTGCTTCACTGTATATACAAACCTTTTTCATTTGGTGTTGGAATGAAGCACAAGAGCCCCTACTGATAAACCAACTAACACCGCCATTTTTTTGATGAAAAAGCCACCATTAGTACAGTGAATTTAGGAATAAACAGCTTGCAAACTCAGAGCAAAGCTGATAAACATTCTAGAGGTAGTGGTGGCAGAACTCAAGGGTAACAACTGTAAAAAACTCAAATTGAGACTGGCTAGAATATAAAGAGGTGGATGGAATTTAAGTGAACTCTTTAATGTTGCTTATCGCGGCTAGCATCAACTTCAAAAGCAGTTCATTTGTTTGTGAGGCCTGCATAAATGGCACACATACGGATTGTGCTTTTAAGTACAGTACCGTGCAAAATTATTGGTTGTACAAATGGATGTTGTGAGGGCAAGTATGTTGAAACACAAACCAACCAGACTCCTATGTGCATAAGTTGGTCCTCTAAATGAATATTTATAAATGGTTTATGTACAGCCAAACATTTGGCTTGGGTAAAAAATAAAATGGCCAAATGGCCTTGGATAGCCACGAGCAGATGAAATTACCAAGGCCACTTTTGGCTTACGATAGAAAAATTTAAATTTGAGTCCTGTATCACTCATGTTCTCCGAAGAACCGTCATAGTCTCTGAGAGAATAACGTATCAAATGCAAAGCGTACATTCTTCAGTTATTTTCTTGTTGTCCATAATGTTGGGCAAATATCGGATGAGGTTGACCATATCTTGAAGCCGAAGGCTGAGCAGAATAACACAAACCCGATTCTTCGATAAGTTTCACAATCATTCAAAAAGCGAATCCACTACTGCTTCATTGTACAATTATTTATGCCTATAAAGATTTAACAAAACGAGAACACTGTAATTGATTCACTTATTTCACACTGACCTGGCTCCTTCTTCGCTCTGTCTGTACCAAAACCTCCGGCAAATACTATTCTGTGCAGACCCCACAATCGGTTTATAAGTTATCAGTACTTGCCTTTAATTTTTTCGCACAGATCTCGCTCCTTCTTCTCTTGGTCTGTACTAAAACGTCAGGCAAATACTTTCCTGAACAGACCTCACACGCGATTAATATTTCATCAATATGATACTGCAATAAATTGACGTTCTAAAGAAATATTTTACCTTTATTTGTCAAATGCAGAACACCTAGTGAAAAACAGCTTTGTGGAAATTCCAATTCTTCACATGTTGTCTTGAAAACATCTCTTGCTTTTAAAGTATTTCTCTCTACAGCTTGATAAAATTCGCCAAGTTGGTGACAAGCTATAAAATAATAATAACAATAAAAACACATCTTTTAATACTCACAATTTTTTTAATACTTCCAATACTTTTCATTGTGGTGAGAACTGAGAAGGAGAATTTGTGCCCAGTTGAGTTTCCATAGTTATGAAAAGTGAGTCATTTCATTGCACACAATGTATAGGGTCGACTGACATATTTGACAGCAAATTAACAAACACAGATTGCAATGATCAGTTAAAACATTTGGTACACATTAATGTTGACAGCATGTTTTCAGTAAGGTAAGGGGTTCATCCTTCAGAATAGTTGTGACACAGGTTTGTGGGAGCTGTTTTGAATACACTTAGAGTAAGGGATATCTATAAAAAATACCATGTAGTATGGTATTAGAAACCAACAGGAAGAACAATAAAAAAAAAAAGAAAAAAAAGAAAACAAGAAAAAATAAGAGCCATCTCTACTAAAATAGAATACTTTAGAAGTTTTCAAAGCAAAGTTCTCCATGAGAAGTATGTACTATTTCACATTCACTTTTCAATCTTAAGAAATTGACTCACTTATTGAGTCATGCACAGATTTATTATAGATGAATAAATGTCATATTTATGTCACCTGTGAAACTTTTTACTACCCATAACCTGAATATGTCTTAAGTTTCATCTACACAGATGCATTCCACATAGTTTCCTTTTTCATATTCTCTCCATACAGTTCTTATATCATGAAACAGCATTTTCAAAAGGTTTCCACTTAAAGTGATGTCAATAAAAAAAGTATATAGTGAGCACAATGAATTGTACAGATTAGATTGTTGTGACTGGTGAGCATGATCTGCATTATCCAAAAAAGGGGTGAATTAGCTCCCTAAAACTAATCTTGGTTTGCATTTGTAACTTGCACAACATTTAAAGTCTAATCACAGGAGTTTCAGACAAATTTTACAGAGCAAGAACAACAAGTGCTTAATAGTAGATGTTTACTTCATGTAAAATGTACTATAGAAGCCAGGGCCTTTTTCAACAATTTTTGAGTGAGGACTCTTTCACCAAAGGGGACCTTGTGTAGAAAGCAAGGGGACCAATTAATAAACATCTGACAATTAAATGATGATGCTTCTTGTTCATAGTTAGGGTCTGACATTTTGGAATTGTTTACTGTCAGCAGCAAATTCATGCTAGAAGTGGATATTAACTGAAGGAAACAAGTGACAGTAACATTTGGTTAGAACTATGTTTTTGGCTTTATTTTCATGGATATATAACAGAAAAATAATGACATACAAAGCATTATTTCAGGCAATTAATTGTTTTTTAGCTAGTATACCTATAAAGCATGTCAAAACATGCTATGTAGTGCTGCTTTCCCAAATATTCAAGTTTTTTGCATTCTTAAATTGACTTTCTCTTAATTTTACAAATATACCTTTTAGAAAAGATATTGCATGCGAGGGGCTAAAAGCACTGACAAGAGAGGCTGTGTGGGTGGCTTGGAGGAGGCGAGGCCCCTTGCTTACATACTTAAAAAAGGCCCTGATAGAAGTGAAATATGTGAAGCATATGCAACACAAAATTTCGATAACCACTGAGTATTTTGATTAAATACACTTGGGACCTATTCTGGCAGACGTCATTATGACAACTCTTGAAGAAGTAATCCGACCTCTCATTTCCTCTGGCACAATAAAATTTTTTGCTCATTTTGTTGATGACACATTTGTGTTGGCTAAACCATCCAATATACTGACTACCTTACAGAAATTAAACTCTTTCCACTCACAAATCCAGTTTACCCATGAAGAATTCAGACAACAATGCCATCCACTTCCTTGATATCAAAATAACTGCAACAGGAACTACCATATATTGCAAATCTATACACACTGGGCAATACATACATCTATCCAGCTTCATTCCGCAGTGCAGAAAAGTCACCTGGCTCAGATCACTTGTTTACTGTGCCCATAAAATATGTAGCAACAAAGAATTACTTCATGAAGAGTTGCAAAACATTGTCAAATTTGCATCATGGAATGGTTTTTCACACTGGTTAACCAAGAAACTCATCTGATTGTTTGCTCCAACAGCCAACCCCACAAATGTCAATGAAAGACCAGACAAACTTCCAGTTATCTGGATCCAGTTACCTTTCATCAGAAAAATGGGAACTTCGCTTATTTGAAAATACACAAAAAAAATTTCATGCCTACTCCCTCACCCAGCCAAATTTATCACGTTTTGGGACGCCACAAACACGAATACCTTCTTAACTCTCAAAGACTCCATGCCTAAAGAACACCATTGTTGTGTATTTAATATGCAACACGGCTACAGCACATAAATGTATCTGTCAATAAATAAAGGAGACCATTTCCCATTCATTTTGAATTTCTGTCTTGGGCCCAAAAGTCTGATAAAGATGCAATTTTTTGATCATTGTTCATTTCTTGCCTTTGCCTTGGCTAGATAATGCAGTCATTTTGCAGATGGCTAAAATGGAAAAAACTAGAAATGTAATTTTTTATCACTACTAAATAGAGGTCAATTACACATTGTTGTGTAAACATACAGCAGCCAATCAAATACAAAACAAATGGCCAATGATATCAAACTCTAGTTGTAGTTTTCATCTTGAGGAGACCTGTTTTTGTCTTTTCTGGCAATAAAGTTGTATCTTTTTAAGTAAATTGCACTGGTAGAAAGGAGTTGGGAGCATCTGGTTGAGTGCAAACATGGTGAGGTTCACCTCGTTGTTCATATTGATTTTGAAGAATGTTTTCAGAAACTTGCATTTTCATAGGAAATTATATCATCCCCATGTGGATGGGACATTAATGCAACAAACCACACAGAGATTATAATAAAAACATGTCAGTAAGCACATCAGTTTCCCAGTAAATTATTAATTTTTCCTGGAGTGGTTGTTGCCAATCTTGTTTTCCCTTTCTACCTTACTTAAAAAAAACTGATTTTTTCCTTTTTTTTTAATGGACCTTTGTGATATCAATTCACATCCTGTGCAGCAATCTAAATTTTCAACTATATGCAATTGGTCACTTCTCACAAACACCACCCTACAGAAATTCTATCCTGCCTATACCATTGATAAAAATAATTTTTTCAACAGAAGTATAGTAGTTCCCTGATGATCAACAGACATTGTTTTTTATGTTAAAAGGACTGATGACAAACAGACATTTCATTGGATAATCACAGGACTGATGATAAATCAATGTTGCTGTGGATGTTGAGAGGACTAGTGATAAACAGGTGTTACTCTGGATGTTGAAATCACTGGCAACAAACAGATATTGCTTGTGGATGTTGACAACACACATTTTGACTTGTTAGAAGCCAAATTTCCAGGTCAGCAAGAAATGTGTAAAAATTTTAATAAAAACTATGATGGTTTTAAAATACATGTTTTGTTCAACATGGTCCATCATCAGTTAAAATAGGGCATGTGCGAAGTTGGATTTTATAAGGTAATGCATGTACAGTAGAACCCCACTAAATCGAACTGCCAATGGTAATGAAAAATAGTTGTGAGTTAGTGGGATAGGTGTTGGATTTAAAGTATCCTGTTAATAATTAATACAGTATTGTGGTTTTATGATTCATCCACAATTGCCAGTCATTTTGGTCCAGTCAGTTTAGAATATTTTAATTTTTCATCATGGATAGAGTTGAATGTGCTGTCCTGAATTCTAATATTACCATATTTTAATGTCTACCACTACTGATCGAGTTGAATAACTGTTTATGATAAAATGACTACATGTTTTTTTTATAAGGAGCCTTAATCTGGATTTGAGGCTGAGGTTCCTTATTTTTTTGGAGAGTTTGAGGCTCACAGTTCCGTAAATCGTTCCTTATTTTTAAAAAGGTTTTTTCGATAATAAATGCTAAAAATTCCATTGTTGACATTGTTTTGACTTTATAGCTCGATTTTTGTACGAAAGTTATTTCCTGACGAAGTCTTCTGTTTATTTTTCTTTTTGAATCTTTGGTCATGACAAAGAAAAAAACTTTCAGTTGACTTTACTGTTTCTTAGTTCCTTGGTATCCCTTGATTCTAGATCTCAGCCTGAGCAGTTCCTTAAGAGTTCCTTAATTTTTCGGCAAATCTCAGCCTCAAGTTCCTTATAAAGGTGTTCCTTATAAAAAAAACGTGTATACCAGAATACATGTGCAGGTTCAGTGAATGTTTGGGTCGTATACATACGCTGAACAAATTTCTGAAAGCCTTACAAAATAAACTGGATAAACTAGAACAGTTGCTACGGGCTACTCAAGACTAATTTGCGTGACAATCCAAGACTCATTTCATCGAATTATAATTGTGTACACAATATTTACCCAGGATAATCAATTCGTTGTGTGGATTTTAAACCGTGTCACTCCAGAAAGATGGTCTTTTCTGGGTTTGAATTACGTTACCGTACATTGTCACGTTGTTATCAGTAAAGATTCAAGATTCCGACTAGTCAAACAGCTACGTCCTGACACTTTCAGGTTTATCGACCGACGTTTCCAAAATAGAGTTCGAGTTAACGGGGTAAATTTGAACCAAGGGAGTGTGAAATTAGTTCGAGTTAGCGAGGAATTCGAATTAACCGAGTTCGACTTATGTGGTAGTAAATGATAGGGGAAATGTGATCAAATCCAGGGGAAATTGAATTTCGTTCGAGTTGTTGATGTATGATAATTATACTATTATTGTAGTTGGTCAGGATTGGCTGTGGACATGTCACGTAACATCACCATGCGGTAAAAAACCTCTTGTTCTGTTCATACTTTGTTGTAGTCATACTCTTTATGTTCATATTAAAGAATTCTAACACGAGTTAGCGAGGTTCTACTGTATATACATAAATACAAAGAACAGCAGAGGAATAAAAAATTAAGAGTAATATGGCTAAGCTAAGAATAACAAAACAATTATATTAAAATATGATTGTTAGATTAGTGTGAAAGAGCCGTTTATTTGAATTGGGCTTTTCCCACTCAACATTGTTGGCAGTGTCCAAGATTGAAAAACAATTTTCATTAGCAAGATACCTACAAGACACTGGGTCTTTCAAATGTTTAAACACATGTGAATTCTTGTCGCTAATATTTGTAAATATTGCCAACAGTATTTACGAATTGAAATTAAAGAAATCCCTGCATAATGAGTGGGAAAAGCCCAATTTAAATAAACAGCTCTTTCACTCCAATCTAACACTCATGTTTTAATACAATTTGTTTGTGATTCATACATTAAACATATTACTCTTAATTTTTTATTCCTCTGTTGTTCTTTATATTTATGCATATTCATGCACTACCTTATAAAGTTAAGCTTTGTGCAGACGCCGTTTTAACTGACGATGGACTATGTTGTCCAAAACATGTATTTAAAAACCTTCGTAGTTTTTATTAAAATTTTAACATTTGTTAGATGATATATAACTGGCTCTACCTTCTGACAACCAATTTGTCAGGATCTCGTCGACTCATCCCACCAACATATCATCTCCTACCAGTTCTAATTGCAACTCAGCCTACTATATATCTCGATTCTGAGACTAGCTTGGCCCTGTGACTACTTCGTCCCTTTTAGCGTGGACCTACCCTCTTCCGAAAGAAAAGACCATTAACTTTTTGAGTTTTGCTTCCTGCTTTATTTCTACCACTACCAGTCTATTGTTTGTGTACTGAAGGCGGATTTAAAATTTTGCGACTGTAGAAATACACGTGTAGAACTGTGAGGGCCTTCTATGAGTTTTAAATAGTCTGAATTACTTCGCTTCAGTGAACAAGTACCTATCTATTTTGAATTAAATTTGTAAGGTCGGAGAAGTTGTCCTGGGCCGGCATCATACATCGGTACAAATACAGGAGCTCCCGAATGCACATTTTAACTCAAAGACCCTTTCATCTGCTGAATAAAATCGGCAAATGTTAACGAAAACAGTGTAGTTGCTATACCTGGGAAATGTGAAGGTTTAAGGTGATATATGTGATAAAAGATTTAAAAATAAAAACGTACATTCCTTTTTTCTGGTTCCAAAACATTCATGCTCCAGGACAACTCTTAATTGTTCTACATATTCCTCAGCACTTCCGTCAGTTGGCTTTTGGGGTTTTGATGTAAACAATCCAGACATGTGGAGCGCGTAAAACGTAACCAAAATTGAAATACATGCACTCTTTGAGGTGCTATGCTCATGGGAAACTGGTAACTAGATGTAGTTTCCCGTGTGTGGAAGGTATGATCGAAAGATCTTTGTGGACAATGTAAGCAAGATGTTCAAGTTGAATAATTTTTACAAGGTTCATCGTCTCTGAAATATTTTGTAGACGGTGGCATCCAAAACGAGATGTAATGATCGAGATACTTGTAGGGTGGATATGGCGGTAGGTTACGCATCTTTCACAGCATTGTACAACTATTCGCCGACAGCAACGGATGAGATCGAGTTGCGAGTTGGCGATGTTATTCTAGTAAAAAGACCATTTGATTCGGAGGGACTCCAAACTTGGCTAGAAGGGGTAAACCAAAGGACCAAGCAGTGTGGACAAATCCCTGGACCTTATTTAAAGGAAGTTGCAGGTATAGTAAATCTAAATGAAAGACGTTTATACACGATCTTTTCCCCTTCCGTGTTATTGTCACTATCACGTTCTTGTAAACTTGTTTAACTTAAAGCTATCGTGTAATACATCAGGCCTGCCTTATCCGAGATTTTGGATAGAGGCTTGATAACACTCGATGACAAAGATAATGCGTGGAAAATTTTCCTGAAGGGAAGAATTGGTGAGATTCTCTTGATCACGCTCAAATGGCAGTCAGCCAATCAAATTCCAACTTATGTTGCAACTTTTTGCCTCATTTGATGTGATAATAATCTTTCTACACTTGATGATTTACGTCTAAATGCCTTTCAGTTAAAATTGTTTTCGTGGAAGGAGAAGTGAGATAAAGACATTGATCATTTCTCACAATTGAAATTACATTTGTGTAATGTTAAATTGCGTGCTAAGTTTACTGGTCAGAAAATCTGCAAAGATAAAGTTTGTGGTTGGTTGATCAGGAATTAATTTGGTAATTCTCAAGATCTGTACGTAGGTTGGAATTATCACTTAGAAAATCCGTTTATGCCGTTTCTAAACCATCAAGTTCAGACTGGCAAAAGTTTAGGCGTTATTTTTGCGTGTATGCTTTCCGAATTGGTCAGATTTCGCATACGGTAGTACTAGTTCAGGTGCGAGTGAACTCATTGCCAACCTGATACTGGATCACTCTGTAATTACGTGCAATTCACGTGTTGAAACATTAGTGTACGAAGTTTATGGTTGTTTTTTAACTTGCACTGGTTGTATTGTTAGTGAATGCATTTGTAGATCCGCAGAGTTTTCAGACTTTTAAGCTTAATAATAAATTAATACACTAGAATACAATTACTGTGAAGCACTGGTCCACTTGCTCAATTACTGTCTTTTTAATTATCAACTACATCATATCACCACAAAATTTGTGAGTGCTTATTTTGAATTCTTTTGAAGTAATGTGAAATTACACCCATAAACTACTCTAGGTCTGATGAATCTTTAAGGGTTTCCACTAATATTTCTGAATGTTGAGTGCAACTTTAGGCAAACAAACCAGGGGATGGGAAGGACAGGCCTCCAATAGTAATCGTGAGAGGGCCTGGTCCCCTGATATTTCTATTTATCATACTTGTAATAAGACTTAGAACAGTTCTTAACCCATTAAGGGGCAAGGGCACACTTTAAAATTTTACCTCGGCTAAGGCCAGATGATTTTACTCATTAATGGGGCAAACCCTGTTAACTAAAGTACCAAATGAGATACTGGTAACAAATGGCCATGGTAACAAATGGTCATGGTAACAAATGGCCATGGATACAAGCTCTTCTGCCTTTTGGGAAGGCACTAGGGATAAGCTGGTTGGAAGTGGTAACTGACTATTAGATTATTTTTATTTGGTTCCAATGTGGTCTCTGAACATAAGAACTGACCATTTTACAGACCAATAAATTTAAACATTTCCAGGAAACATGCCCTTGGCACCCCTCTCATATGATCAGGGCTCTGTTTTTAGGTGACCACCCTGTGGTCAGTTAGGTGCTGTCCCAACAATTTGTTGCTTCCTATATAAATGAATTTGAACAAGTTGTTCATAATTCTTACTACAAACAGGAAGTTGTTTTTGATTGCAGAGATGATTTACTTGTGAATGAGTGTTTTTTGAAATTACCTGTAAGTGGTTCAACTTGCATAAAAATGGAATGGGCAAGTCTGAATTTTAATAGTTGCTGCTCTACACTGGGCAAAACTTACCTGAACTGTGATCAGGGCTGGACTACAGTAAGACTTTGGGAGGCTCAGGGCCAAATTTTGTGATGGGCTTCTATACCATAATTTGTTTGGAGCTACTGTAAGCCAAAGCCCCAGCTGTAGTTTTGTGATATATCATTCATGTAATTGACTAGTGAGGATACATCATTATAAAAGAACTTTTTTAGGTACAGTGTGATGGAAAAACTTATGAAAATATGACATCACTAAATGTAATAACTTACAAAATTTCAAGACAGTAGATGATAGAGAGTTCAGTTACAAAAGCATCTTTTACTTTAACTTATATGTGTTACGTTTTGACAAAAATAATAAAGTAATATCCATATTAAGGCTAGAGGCAGCACCAGTAACCAATGGAAGTTACTTTAAGAATATTTTTTTTTGAATTTTTTAATTGGCAAATGTGAATAGAATTTCATCCATGCATAAATATTTTAATCCTGCTCCAAGGAGATGATGGCAGAGTTCTGCCCATGGTACCCAGCACTTATGCTAAAGTGGACCCTTCCATCTGGCACTCAAAAACTATCAAATATGTGATATGAAAACCTCTTTTGGGCCTTTTTTTAATTTAAACAATATTATGGACCATTATTATTTTGGTAAAATTTGGCACTGTAATGCACATATTGGGAGTTCAGGCCCTGGTGACTCCAGCCTTAATCTCCCACTGGCTGTAATTTAAACTGATAACAGCCTGTAGCCATACCTGTATTACTAATTAGATACATAATTTTATAAGTGAGCTATATAAAACTGAAGACTGAAACTTACTTCTAAAGCAGGATGCCAACTGGGCAAAGGTCTTTTCATATTTTTGGTAAGCATCTGGAATAAAATATAGTTGACCAACAACAGCAATGTACTAGTCAGTCTGATATCATGGGCAGTGGTGTTTATACTGAGGGAGTCAAAATCAAGAGATACTTTCTATGAACAATCCCAAAATTCATCAGGAGGTCAATTTGAGTCATGCCTCCCAGTTTCTCCTTGTCTCAAGGACTGAATATATTACACATCAAGACTATTATAGTTCATATACAGTAATAGTGTTCTCTGCTAATGTCCATGAGTTTCATGGGAACTTGAACGTTTTGGGTGTTCTGATATGGGAGTAGTATTACAAAACAATATATCTGCAGAAGCAGAAGATAAAGGGTCATATTGTATATGTAAGCTTTAAATTCATTCAGAAATCTGAAAATTATAATTTGAACACACCAAATTTTCCTTGGGATTACCCTCAATCTCTTAATTTTGTCAAAACCATAAGTGAAGTGACTAATCTGATAACTTTTCACGACATTGCAGAACTTGAAGTTAAAACAATTGTAACACCATAGCAAACATTTGATTTAAAACGGATTATCATCTGTTGAGGTCTTCAGAAAGTTGACCCTTTGTGCTACTACTACTACTACATTTTCCTGTTAACAAACACTGTTATCCAATGCCTGCCAACAACTTTAATGAATATAATGTAAAACAAACTCCAAAAAGAAGCATCTATGTACAAAATTGTTGTCTTGTGCTGTTACTTGTATTTTGGGTACCAAGATGCTTCTTTTTGGAGTTTGATTTATAAACACTGTTATTTCCCATGTCTTCATTCTTTTTCAAACTCTGTTGTCTTGTTTGTTTTTAAAAATAATTTACTATTTTATGCAGTTGTTTTAATCAGTATTGTTTGTTTTCACTGTTGGATCTGGTCTTGTGAGAAGAACAGGAAGTGAAATCACATTGAAATGAAATTATACTATTGCATCTCATGGCATTATGCATGAAAACAGTTGCAGATTTTGGATCAACAATTTTCAGGTGTATTTACATTCAAAAATCATCGTAGCATTCTGGATTTAAGGGAAACCTCAACATTTGGCATAAATCATTAAGAATAGTGGTAAATGGTGTTATCATATAGCTACATTCTTTATGGTCAAGCAAAGCATGCTGTCCCAAAAAGACATGCAGTCCATCATGGTTTCTCCAAGAAGATGCTGAAGAAATTGCTTCAATACTTACAAATATTTTTCAAGATTCTGTTATCACAGGGACTGCACCTACTACATGTAATAAATGGGAAAAAAAGAAAATGTTTATGCAATTTTTAAAAATGGAAAAGCCAATTGTGCAAACCATAGGCCTATTTTGCTATCTCATGTGGCAAGCAAACTCCTCAAATACATTGTACACAGTCATATTATGAAGTATTCAGTGTAGAACAATATGATGTCCTGAATTACTTACAACAGGGGTTCATATTTATGGTTGATTGTCTAGATGGAAACTGTATGTTTAATAGTGTACAAATAGCAGTGCTCAGCAAAATATGTTAAATGTCACCATACCAGTTAGTACTGAAAAACAAAGAAGGCCAGGAGAATTTTGAACTTATTTAGTGACTAATATTAATTTTGTCACTAAACACAACATCAAAGTGACAGTGTAACTCATTATAAAAAGTTATACACCATATGATACTATAAAGTAATTCTTACTGACACCATAAAGTGCTCGTTTTTTAATCTGTGCTCATTTCTATGTTGTAATGTCACCTGGCTGTTGTCCCCTTTCCATTTCCTTAACTTTTGTAAATATATCACCTCATTTAACTGTCATATATATAATTATATATTATGTACATACAGACATACTATACATACATAGTATTACACACATACATATACACTTGGTTACCTGCATGGTATAGTCAGTGGTGGCTTGCTGATCACCTCAAAAGCTTTTGGCATTGTACCACACTATCACCTGTAAACTAATTGAGGGGTAAAGGGTGCATGTTAGGATTTTATTCTGGTTCCTGATGATTACATTTGTTGGAGTAGGGATGTCTTCCCTTTACCATGAGTTACTATTTGTTTTTCTTACTAAAGCTACAGTACAATTGGTTATCTAATGGTGTGGGTAAGACATTAATTCTTTGTAATTTACACTCATACCTATGATGATTGCTGTACATGCCATGCAGGTAATCACTCAGAAAATATGTTACCAGGGTTAGAATTAACTTTTTGACAGTGTATCTCCAAAAAAATTTTAATACATCAAGAGCATGAGGAAAACACGATTGGGAGCAGTTGAGAGTACCAGTACTTGGTTAGAATGTTGGAAGAAATTTCATAAAAATTAATTGTTGGGAAACTGTTATGCTTTTATAGAGACAATATTTGCAAACATTTAATTTAGTGTCCTGTCCATGTGGCAACAATATCATTTTCTGTGAAAATTAAATGAAATGTCAAACTTTTGATAGTGCATCTGTGTGGACAGGGTTTAGACACATGCAGGTTGGTTATTGCTTTTTTTCCCATTCTTCTTTTTTTAATTTGAAGAAAAAATGTAATTGTTGCTTACAATTGCATCTTAAGTTATTAAAAATGCATTGCAATTTCTGAGGACTGGATGACTGCTAAATTCAATCATAGAATTTGCTTGAATCACTGTGGGAGGCTCACTGAAGAGTGATACTATATGCCTGTTATCAACCATATGACAGCAGATTATAAAACAACCTTGTATATACAGTAGTAGGCAAAAACTGTAAGTTACTTGCACCTGACTCTTACATTTTCCTCATTGTGATGAAGGGTATAGGTCATAATTTTTATTGATTTATGTAGGTTCAGTTTTGAAGTAAGTCATGCGAACATGGCCATTTTATGAGGGTTACATAGTCTTAGTATTCCCTTGGTTAATACGAATTTCCTGCTCATGCCCTGCTGTGACTCATTTTTTTGCATTTTTAAAGAACATGAAAGATTTTAATCTTCAGCAGATTATTATCTCGTTACTCCCCTACTCATCTGAATACAAAGCAGGGAGCTTGGGGGTGCTGCAATCCCCCATATGGTGGACAATAGTCATCAGATAGGTTTTTTCATTCTGTGATTCAAGCAGTGCAAGTTAACTTTAGCCTCCCCTGATCAATTTTTTCCATTTCCCCATGCTTGTGCAGCATTGTCATTCAAGTTTCACTTCAGTTTGAGTGGTTATTTTCTTGATCACCAACAGCTATGCTAAAACTGGGCAGTACTTCTGTTTTGAAATCTACTAAGAGCAGTTACATGTACTATGCAGGGAGTTGGCTTCACAGGATTAAAATAAATTTATCGCGGAAAGTACTTATTGAAGGGATAACCTCGTTCATTATTGGTCTTTAACATTTAAAAGGAGACAAGGCTACCTGTGTATTATACACCTTATAACTTGCTGCTGCTTTTGCCAGTAACAAAGGACAATTGTCACTCATGGCATAAGAACAGTGTAAATTGCTTGATCCTTGCCAAACTGGCAAATGTCATTCATAGAGCTAAAATACAACATATTGTAATCCATTAAATCAAGCCAAATGAGTTCAAGATGTATTATTTAGTAAGTAGAGGATTATTAAGGCTAAGGTTTTGTTACTAGCTACTGTGAGGGGATCATGATAGACCAGCATTGAATCAAGTGTTGCTAATTAATTTTGCAGGTGGTAAATAATTCCTGGCCATGTATTACTGTTGCTCTAGCACTCATCCATTAAGGGTTTTTCATAATGAGACATTGTTTATAGTGTTTGTTAATACTTTATCATTTCCTTATCTTCTGTCTTATTTATGTGTAACTGATGTCATCTTGTTTTAGATTTTCCTGACACACTGGTTACAAATGATCATGAGTTTCAAAAATTAATCCGATCAAATCCTGTCTGCTGTGCAAAATGTAAGCTAATCTATTAAATACGTGTACATACAGTGTACTAAAGTTAGAATTATGTTTCAGTAATTTGAACATGGTCAATTTTCATACAGTTAGAGAATAATTATTGATAGTGTGATAGATGACTAGACATTTTGACCATTTCCAGGCATTCTGCCTTGTTAAATTTTGGTTTACCATATGTAAATTTTCAAAAATGCAAAACTGAGGCTGTGTTCTTCAAATTCTTTCTGAATTAATTTTGGCTGATTAATATATTTTAGAAATGTGAATTGTGCATTTTTTCTTATCTAATCATTGATTTACATGCATTTAGTTTATGAAATTATTAATTACTGCAAGAGATAAAAATGTGCTGAATCAGATATTTCCATTTTGGTTGTTACAGCATAAAATAGCCCCTTTTCTCCTGCTGTAGTTACCATTTGATTAAATTAAATGTACAGTTTGTAACTTTGGAATTCCAGTGACAAAATATGACTAAGCATTTGCTTTAAAAGACTGATTGACTAATCATATTTGCTCTTGAAAACATCTTTTGTTTTGAAACTGCCCTGTAGTGCATTGTGAATCAGGTTTAGATATAGTAACAGGGTTGAAATTGTGGTGATTTCAGCTAGGCAATGCCATCAGCAAATTAAACATGGCCTCCCCTGACAAAATTTTAACCTAAAACCCCCTGTAAGATTGAATGAGGTATGCACATCACAAAATGGTGAGGAAATATTTCCTAAACCTCCAGATTTCAAAAGGTATTTACCTAAGTCTTTTTTTTTCTTTCATTGTTGTCTAACATCTTCAGGTACATGTTTACAGTAACTGCTATTGGAATTTGTCTTACAATGATTACTATTGAAATTAATTTGGGCATTGCAAGGATCCTATCTGACACATGCTTTTGTCAGGTTGAAAGTATTCACACATTTTCATAGTAATGTTGTGATTTTGATCTACAAGATGCACATTCAGAAACTTAATAAACTATACCACTATGTTAATTCTCTTAAAAGTTTGTGTTTGATCCCCCTAATGTTTGAACTGATTTTGTTTTTTGTTTTTCCTTTTCATGATTCAGGTCAAGATTACATTTGGGGCAAAAATAAGAATCTTTATCAATGCCTTGGTAGGTGGACAAAAGTTTTGTTTAGAAAAAAAACCCAGCTAAGGTCTGCTCAGCACCAGTTCAGAATGCCACTGAGACAAAACAAGGTTGCAGTTGAATCCAGATTTTTATTTTATTTCATATTTTTGATGTCTATTAAAGTGCTGGTCTATTATTTTGCTGTAAATGGGTTTTATATTTCCATGGTTTAGTTATATTCAATTTCAGTACATGTATTAACCAACTTCCAAGACTTTCATCTGGCTCCTCCCTTTTCAGAATGTTTTAAATAAATAACTAATAAAATTTTGTTATTATAAAGGAAATCTTGACAAACCTTAATGTATTATTTGTTATATGTTGATTAGTGTATTAATCATTCTACTGACAAAATCAAAACAAATCTAAATTTTGTTTCAGCATGTCTCAAGCCTTTTCATCTGTTTTGTGCAAAGGAAAGTGACCTATGCAAAGGTGTTGAAAAGAACAAAGATGAGTCCCCATATGACACTCTGGCTAAGGTAATTAATGGAGCACATACTGTATTATTGTTTAACATACCAGTGTTTGTCATTATGTGATGTTTTATACTCCATTGTGTCCATGTTATGAGAAGTAATTTAGTACAACTGTAATGTGGAGTAGGGCTTACTTTGTTACTGCATCACCTTTGTAATTGCTGATTGCTAAACTATTAAAATGTAGTTAGGGATTTGTATGTTGGATTTAATTTACATTCTACACTAAACGAAAAGTTCAACAGCTAAAACATGCCTTACTCATGAATTAACTCAGTGAGAAATTGATAATATTGAACTTATATTTTTGAACAATATATTTTATAAAAACTAGAAGCCATAATTCTCTCATAGAAGATGGCAAATAGCACATAATCAAGGAAAGCTTATGCCAGTACTGTACTTATACTTATCAATATTACTGTACCAGAATTGATCTTGGGCAACAAATTTGTCAAAATTTTCTTGGATCCTCCAGATATTCTGGGATACCTAACCAATATATTTTTCACTCCATCAGATGTTTAGACCTTTCTTCACCACTACTGTACACTGCATGTTGCACTGTCTCCAAGTAAAAGTGTTAAACCTGGACACAACTGGGATTTTTAAAACTGGGGGACATTAGTGGAAACGTTATATGGACTTTGACTCAAGGCCTTGAGGGATATTTTACGTCTCCTAGTGACTGTTTTAACACTCTCAATGCTCAACCTTCCATGTAACTTTTTCACTAACTAGTCCCTGATCTAGTAACATTTAAAATTTACTAGCCAAAAAGCATGACCTGGTAGGCAAGCAGTGAATTATGACAGAATAATAACAACTGATGTTTTTTGCAGTTTTTTATTTTTTGTTAAAGTAACTTTACATGTATTTACAAACAACCATAAAACATTACAGTATTATTATTTTTTGCTTCTATATGTTTGATTTATTGGTGAAACTTAAATAATCATTAAATTTGAAGCTCGTCTTTAACCTGTTCACTGTGCATGAATGATATTCAGTGGAAGTTGCTCAACTGCTCTGCCTAACCTTTGTTTTCTTATCTGATTATCAAAATACACGTCTTTTGTTTTTGTTTGAT
The DNA here is from genome assembly GCA_030142905.1 of Heliopora coerulea. Lineage (NCBI taxonomy): Eukaryota > Metazoa > Cnidaria > Anthozoa > Scleralcyonacea > Helioporidae > Heliopora > Heliopora coerulea. Next base: position 1,600,099 of record JASJOG010000001.1, read on the forward strand.
AAACGTGAGAGTTTGGATATATATCTTAAGAGAGATGAATGATTGTCAAGCGCTGTACTCAGAAAATGATTCTGAACCCCAGACGGGGATCGAACCCGCAACCTTCTGATGACCGGTGAGACGCTCTAACCATTGAGCTACCGAGAGTCAGATGGTGAGCTAAGGTGAAAGTTCGATATATATATGCGACCTAATCGGAAGCCACTATATATTAGTTAGGGTTGATGGGGCTCAGAATCATTTTCTGAGTACAGGGCTTGACGATCATTCATCTCTCTTAAGATATATATCCAAGCTCTCACGTTTATCAAACAAACAAAAAAAAAAACTTGCATCAACTCTTACTAATATATAGTGGCTTCCGCTTAGGTCGCACATATATATATCGAACTTGCACATTAACTCACCATCTGAGTCTCAGTAGCTCAATGGTTAGAGCGTCTCACCGGTCATCAGAAGGTTGCGGGTTCGATCCCCGTCAGGGGCTCAGAAATCATTTTCTGAATACAGAGCTTGAAAATCGTTCATCTCTCTTAAAATACACGTCGTAATTAACAATTTAAGCCGAATCTCCTCTAGGCGAAAAATGTCGCGCGACTCGACTTTTCCCGTCACGGCTAACACGTATATCTAATCAGAACTGTTCTTTCCATGTGACGCTGAGAATAAAGTCAAGTCGCACGACATTTTTCGCCTAGCAGAGTTTCGGGTTTACACCAGTTTTGTAAATTCCCTGAAGTCACGTGATCGATGACTTCATCAGAATTCATTACAAATTATACAAAACAGCTATACCTTCTTCAATGTTCGTCCGATTTTGTTCGCCTTGACGACAGCTTTCTAATGATATATAGCAACAATTGATCCTGCTAATGTCAGCATTGTGTCGATGACGTCATCAGATCCAACACGGCGCATTCCGTGAGGAGATAAACCATTTGATAACTATTTATTGATCGAACTAGATTAATTTGTATTTGCTATATACATAAGCTTCATTTCATACTCTGTATTCTGTCATACGAAAAGGTTTTGTCCGCCGATAATGACGTCATCACTCAAAGTTAACACACAATTTAACTAACGTCATCAAATAAAACTTGACGTTATGTTGCAAATAACGTCCTCAAGTCTCTTATGGCACTCAATCATTACCGGAATCATCGGAACAAGTGTAGTCCGAAACTTCCCAATTGCTTTCACATTTATGTGAATTATCCTAGCATGATGAATATTTGGCATTTACGCTCAGTATGATGTAGATCAGACGTTCAGATAAAGATAAATTTTCCAAGTGTCAAAAAATATATTTTAAGACCAAACTAGGAAAAGTTGTGAAAATACAGTTCCAAAGCCTTCTGTTTGGGGATCGAACCACTACTGTGCGATTCAGCTGGAGAAGTTGTCTTAGCAACTTAGCAATTGAGCTACTAAGACCTTTGGTACAGTGATTCCGAGTTCTATATTGATTGGTTTGGTAGTGACGGTGAAGTGTGGGATACATTGCCATTAATATGTAACATTTACACATGACTGGTCTAATGCAGATTGAATGTTAATGTCAACGTTTGTCAAATAGGGGGTGCTGGGCAAATTTGAGAAGGTCGCGTGACTCTGACAGTTTGCATACATATTTTTCATTTCCATGTTGAAGTAACAGTAATCCAGACCAGGACTATAAAGTACATTGTAATTCTTGTTCCCTACTAGAATCGGACATACACGTAGTAAATAGTCAATGAATAATATACACTGTATAACTAAATCAGTTAGAGATTACCCGTTCTCGTAGCTGTAATACACGGTCTTTACCCACATGAGGGATGAAGTTGGTATAAGGGCCGGGGTTGCTGCGCGTGAGAGCGGTCACTTCAGCACGTGCTGAGGAACTCGCTAGGACCAGAAACTTGAGAACAACACGTTTAGGTAAAGGTAAATTTTCAATTCGAAAATTTTCAATTGAGTCTTTATGTTGTATTAACACTTTAGTTTGGGTCTTCATGTTTCAAGATCCAAACTGGTTGTGATTGGACGTGATACTCAAGAATTTACTTTTACTTGAACATTCTCAATCTCAGGTGGATATATTCCAAAATGAAAATGCCAAATATCCTCTGTAATATACCTTACACTTCACCGGCATTAAACACCATATCAGCACAAAAAATTTAAGTTAGGTTGTTCAAAGCATGAATAAAGCTGTTCCTTTGCCAGAACTTGTCCACGGGATGAACTATGTCAGCTTCGTACAGCTGGGTCCTGCATCTTGAAGAGTTAATCGTGGCATTCAGACGTCGTAAATAATTCATTGAAGAGCTAAACATTTGCCAAATAGTTTCACTACACGTCTGTGGATTCACAAGTTCTATAAGCTGTCAAGTAGATAGCATATAAAATACAAAGCGATGAACACACCGAAAGTTAGTCGAAACGTTGAATAAAAATATTAACCTTTTTCGGAGTATCCATTGCTTTGTATTTTATAAAATTACTCAGTGGTAACCGTAACTTCTAGACAGCATGTATTTCATACGTATTTATCTTAGTTCTTAAACTCAATAATTCAGAAAGAAAACGCAAGGAAAAATCAACTTTGACGTATTTGTTACGGTGATCAAACACATGCACAAATTAAGCGAACTTATACCACGGTTTTTATCCTAAAATATTAGTTCGTTTGAAAACATAAATTAAATACCGCAGTGGCGGATTTAGGATTTTTATCACCTTAGTCAAACTTTTGAATTTTCATTGCAGGGGGGGGTAGTAGTACAAAACAGGGACACGCCCTATATTTCTCATACGGTAGTTACATGAATTTTAGATTTAATCATAATTTTAGTATGAATGACTGAGCTGAATTTAAATCGGTTCGGACCAATCAATAGAGAGTACACGTATATTTAAACGTAAATCAGAACATTCTGCACATGCGACAGGCTGAAGTAAGGGAATCAGCAGATGAACCGCCGTCAATTTTTGATTTGGCTTTTTGTTAACAGTTGTAGCATCACAACACTTTCCTGACAGACGGACTAAAGTGCGTCAGAGTCTTCAGTACATGCATCAAGCGCAGTATACAATCTTGGCCTGAATAATAAGGTGTTTAAACAGTTTATGTTTTTTTGGAAGTGAGAGCTTGGATATATCTTAAGATAGACGAACGATCGTCAAACTCTGTACTCAGAAAAACGATTTCTGAGCCCCAGACGGGGATCGAACCCGCAACCGTCTGATGACCGGTGAGACGCTCTAACCATTGAGCTACCAAGACTCAGATGGCGAGCTAAGGTGCAAGTTCGACATATAGAAGGTTGCGGGTTCGATCCCCGTCTGGGGCTCAGAAATCGTTTTTCTGAGTACAGAGCTTGACGATCGTTCGTCTATCTTAAGATATATCCAAGCTCTTACTTCAAAAAAAACATAAAAAGCATCAATCATTATCCGTATATAGTGGCTTCCGCTTAGGTCGCACATATACAGGGAGTGTTCAAAAAAAAGTGGCCACCTGCCTTTAAAACTTCCATCGTTCTTATCACAAGTGATTTTACATCTTTACCTTTATTTTCCTTAGTTCACTACAACATTAAACATGTACATGCATCAGCATTCTCGTTTAATACTTTGTTGGCATTCCCTTTGATTTCATTATCGCCTTGCATCGACTCTGCATGCTTTCAATGAGCTTATGCACGTATTCTAGTGTTAATGACTGCCATGCACTTTTGAGTATGTCAAACAGCTCATCTTCATTCTTTGGCTTACGGTCTTTCGTTGCCCATAAATTCTCGATAGGATTCAAATTTGGTGATTGCGCTGGCCATTGTATCACATTAATTTTCTTATTCTTCAAATATCTCGATACCACTCCACTAGTATGTTTTGGATCGTTATCATGCTGAAATATAAAACCATCAGGGCACAATCGACGAGCAGAGGGAACAAGATGATGAATTAAAATCTTGCGATACACTTCTCCAGTCATTATTCCTTTAACTCGATGTAAAACCCCAATACCATTCCAGGAAAAACAATCCCCCACGTTAATTGACTTTTGGTGTTTTACCGTGCCTTGCATGGAATGAGTTGCCATTTTCTCTTTATCAGTCCGCCAAACATATTGAGAAGAATTGTTTTGCAGAGTAAATGGTGACTCATCACTCCAAACAACACTTTTCTACTGATCAATATCCCAATGGACATGTTCACGAGCGAATGTTAAACGCTCTTTGCGATTCTTCTCACTCACGAATGCTTTCTTAGACTTTTTTCTCCAGTGTATTCCCTTTTCTCTAAGACGTCGCTGAATAGTTGAGGTGGAAACTTTTACTCCAATATGAGCTTCTAATTCATTAGCCAGCTGTTTCTTGGTTGGGGTTCCTATTTTAGAATGCTTGACTATGCATCGGTCACTTCGATCACTGGTCTCACGCTTTCGTCCTGAACCAGGAGTATGATGGCAATTCCAACTTGTTTTTATCTTGGAACAAAGCTTCTTTGCTCCTGAGTAACTGAGACCAAACTCTTTTCCAATTTGGTGAGCACTGACTCCAGCCTTTAGCATGCCAAGTATTTCATGGTTTCTTCCGAATTTTTTCTTTGCCTTTTCGTCTTGAATTTGCTTTCTTGTGTTCATATTTGTTGTAATTCAACGGCTCCGTAACTTGGAAATTTGCACAATGATCTAACTTTCTCATCTAACAACTGTTACACCGTAGTTTAGGTTGCAATGCTTATGGTACAAGATTTTCATACTATACGCGAAAAATTTATGCACGAAGTGGTAATAAATGACAGGTATCGCATACCTCCTGTTATTCCAGGTTATTTTCACTCAGAATCTTTATACATCAAAGAAACTTACATTTTGGTAGATGGCCACTTTTTTTTGCCCACCCACTGTGTATCGAACTTGCACCTTAAATCGCCATCTGAGTCTTGGTAGCTCAATGGTTAGAGCGTCTCACCGGTCATCAAAAGGTTGCGGGTCAGATCCCCGTCTGGGGCTCAGAAATCGTGTTTAAACAGTGCCGGGCTGGCCCGGGCGAGCAGTCATTTCACTGAGGATACATGTCGTTCCATTTAGGTTTAAGGATTCAAATCACTACAGTTACGATGGCGATTCCACGACATTTTACGCCGGTATCGTGAGAACGCAAAGCCTATCTCATTCGATTTTGTTACGGTTCCATTTCGTACGGTACAGTGTATCGGGTGAACATAGTCTGAATTACTCTTTAGCATTAACCCGTATTATACTATCCTATCCTCAATCAATAAGTCAAATTTCCCTGTATAAATTTCGAGAAAATCTGTTCACGAAGACCACTTTATCTGAGAGCAATGCCTGTCTTCTTGCCTACTGCATATGAAATGTCAAAGTACTCGGCGCCAAAATTTATTATCGAGACGTTTACCACCATCAGCAGAACGACTGCGAACGCTTAATATCGACAACAGCGTCTCAGATGAAAAACAAGGTCTTACCATCATCGCTGTTAAGCGCAGCAAAGCTTTTCAAAAATCTCGTAGACAACATGTTCAAGGACCGTAAGACTGTCACTGAAAACGATCTCCACGCGCTAGTTCAAGCGTTTCAAAGTCAACCAAACACGGCTTACGGTAATATGACCAATCAGAAGACAATGGATGAAACGTGATAGCCTCGGCAAGGTGGCATACCTCAGCAAACTCGGCAAGATGACATTACAAGTTCGGAAAAAATCTTCAAAGTTTATACCGCTAAGCCAATAGCTGATGCTGTTAAGGAGCGTCTTAAAAGGTTGAGCCAATCAGAGCAAGCGAAACAAAATGAAGATTCGGCAAAAGAGGCAACGAATTTGGTCAAACCAATCACGGCTCACGATAAAAGCAGTTTCAACAAACCAGCCAATTGCAAAGAGGAATACAATCGAAAGATTCGGCAAACTAATTGAGCTTGACCGAGAAACCGGCTAGAGCGTGATTCTGATGCTCTGCAATGTTACCATAGACGACAAACGCACTAGATCTAAATACGACACCGGGAATTAAGATTCGGTGATGTAAACAAAACTTTCTGACGAGTTTACAGCGGCAAATATGCAACGCAAAGTCAGTCTGATATCTTAGGATAGCGTGATAGTTACTTTAGTCGGCTGACCTATTTGACGTACCGTAAATTCGCCACTGAATACCCGTAAGAGTGCTTGACCCTTCGATCGAATACTTCGAATAACGTTTATAAAAAAATCGGCTCCCCTTGCTTTTTGAGCTCTGTTTGTGGTGTTTGATGAAACTGAAAAATACTAACCTTCACGTTTTACCGTATATATTTCCTCTAAACGTTGTGAAAAATCCTCAGAAGTTTCAATCAAACCAGCCTGTAGTATCAGGGTATCTTGCGTTTTATACAGGGCGGCCAATCACTGTGTGTGTTGTGCCCTTCGTATTTTATTCATGATCTGTAAATTATGATCATTCAAATGTTTTGTTGTTTTTCAGTCCCCAGATGAATGGTCAGTTACGGATGTTGTATCCTGGATGGCTGCTGCCAAGCTCTTTGAATATGCCCATACGTTTATAAAACATAATATGAGTGGTGCCAAGTTATTAAATATTGATGAATTGTATCTTACAAACATGGGAATATGTGACGAATTTCATAGAAAAATGATTTTGGTTTGCATCGGGGAACTTGTCGGAAATTCAGAGACAGTAAGTATAATTTAGTACCAGTTTGGTGAACCGCGAAAACAAGCATTGATTGTTGGTCTAGCTGAGTGCGCATTTGGTTGGAAAAGGGCGCTTTTTGCCTAACGTTCTAAAAGGTGCTTTTCGGTAAATTTGAAAATTGGGAGCCCTGGTAAGAGATAATGAATATGACCAAGATTGCTTATAATAAAATAATAAGATCTTTATTTCTTGAGGGCAATTAATACGCTGTAACTCAGAATAGTATTTTTCCTTATGACCCTCATAAAAAACAAAGAACAAAACTTAATACAGTAATAATTATGCAAATAATACAAAATTTAAGAATAATAATTACATTCAACAATGCTTACAAAACGCATTGCTGTTATCTTTTTTGTTGATTCGACAGTTATCCGAGATTAAAAACAGTGATTGCATAGGTTGTTCAGTGCATGGATAGCTATATTCACCTACCATTTTTCGATAATCATCCAAGACATGTATAAGCTATCAGAGCTTCAGGACAAAAAAACAAACGCGAGTTGTCCAATTGTTTTAGTATAATTCGTGTCCACTCTTTAACGGGATATACATGTAAAGACACTCAACTGCGACTCATGTGTAATAGAGGCTGTGTGTATACGCGGGTATAACTATATATAGTGGAACCTCGCTAACTCGAACTCGGTTAACTTGAAGTACCTGGTAACTCCAACCAAATTCAATTTCCCCTTGATTTGACCCTATTTTCCCTATCATTTACTATCATATAACTCGAACTCAGTTAATTCGAACTTCCTGCTAACTCGACCCTAATTTTATACTCTCTTGGTTCAAATTTACCCCGTTAATTCGAACTCTATTTGAAAATTTTGGTCGGTAAACCTGAAAGTGTCAGGGCGAAGCTGTTTGACTAGTTTGAATCTTGAATTTTTATACTGATAACAACGTGACAATGTATGGAAACGTAATTCAAGCCCAGGAAAGACCTTCTTTCCAGAGTGATTATCCAGGGTAAATATTGCGCAGCGATTCTTAAAATGTCCCACAAATTAGTCACGAGTAGCCCGTCATAACTGTTCCAGTTTATCCAGTTTATTTCGTAGGGCTTTCACAAATTTGTACAGCCGTATGTAAAAGAGCCAAACATTCACTGAACATGTAGAGATGTATTCTTGAATGGTCATTTCACTATAAACAGTTATTCAACTCCATAGTGGCAGACACAGCAGTATGGTAATATAAGTATTCAGGACAACACAATCAACTCTATCCATGAAGAAAAATTAAAATATTCTTAACTGACTGTACCAAAAAGACTCGTAATAGTAGATCAATCGTAAAACCACGATAAAACAGGATACTTGAAATCCAACGCCCACCCCGCTAACTCGAACCCCTGCTAACTCGAACCCCCGCTAACTCGAACTATTTCTCATTGCCCTTGGTAGTTCAAGTTAGCGAGGCTCTACTATATACGAGTTGCCTAAAGATCGCGATCAGCGTGAAACTTGAAGTAGCAACCCAAAAAAGCTTCCAAAAAATTACCATAATACATATACAGTGCGACCTCTATTAAGCGGCCACCCTCGGGACTTTGAAAAGTGGCCGCTTAATAGAGGTTGGCCGCTTAATAGAGGTAAAATATAAATCGGACAGAAATGGCGTCAACGTGATTTATTGACTCTATATAGGAAAATGCATTTTGAAAAGAGTTAAACACGTGAAGATACATTCAACAAAATCCATGAAACAAAACTTAGACCTTTTTTTCACACCAACAATCATTGTAAAATCTATTGTAGTTCAAAGCCTTTGGCGGACGATTTACTTACAATAATCGGTCAATCGTGTAAACAGAGGGGCCGGCTACGGTTTAGAACTCCCATGCGAGTATTGTTTCACAGGAGACGAGTTCTCTATTCGATGGCTTAAAACGAAACTTGAGCAGCAAGGATTTTTATAGACTAGCAATACCGTAGTTTTTCGTGCCACAGAACAGTGGGTGCTTTCGGTACCGGATGTGAAAGATTTCCACGTGTATACATTTTGCGGCTTGTGACTTGTCATTACAATGGAGATTAAATTGCAGTTCTTGTCGTTATCAGTTATCACCTATTCTTATTGCCGTCTTCCTGTCACTATTTCGCTCTAAAAGATAATTTGCTGGCCGCTTAACAGAGGTAAAAAAGCAATAAATAATGACCTTGCAACAACGAAAAGGTGGCCGCGGCCGCTTAATGGAGGTGGCCGTTGAATACAGGTATCAAATGCAGCATTTTAGTGACAAATAATTCGGGACTTTAGAAAGTGGCTGTTTAATGGAGGGTGGCCGCTTAATAGAGGTCGCACTGTATATATATAGTATGTATATATATATATATATATATATATATATATATATATATATATAGTATATATATATATATATATATATATATAGTATATATATATATATATATATATATATAGTATATATATATATATATATACCAAGAAGAGTATGCAACACAAATGTCACACAGAAGGCGTAAGGTTTAAGAGCGCTCAATACCATACGTAGAGCGTAATATATTATTTATTTTACAGTAAAATCCTGTCGCTACTCAGAGTTTCACGCGGTACGCGATCATCAGGCAACATACGGTATACAGCAACATACAGGCAACAACGGTACGCGATCATCAGTTGCCTGATGATCGCGTACCGCGTGAAACTCTGAGTAGCGACAGGATTTTACTGTAAAATAAATAATATATATATATATATATACATGTACTTATATGTATAGTATATAGTAATATATTATTATATTTTACCATAATACACACACACACACACACACATATATATATATATATATATATATATATATATATATTATGGTAAAATATAATAATATGTATTATTATATACTATACATATAAGTACATGTATATTTGTGTATTCTTGCAAATGTATACATATAATTTGTCTTTAAATATTTTTATCCATTTAACAGAGAAAAAGCAGGAAATATCCTGGAATGATAACCGGGCAAAGAGGTACTAAATTAAGTTTTTGTATAAAATTGTAGACAAAACCTGTTTTCGACTTCAGCTATATTAAAAATTTTCATTTTCTTTTCAGGCTCAATAAATACACATTCATTTGTTTTGCAAACATTTACAACTGTAACGTGGTGCCATGAATGTGGAAAAATTTTATTCGGTCTTGTAAGACAAGGCCTACAGTGCACAAGTAAGTAGTTTGTACGAAAAAAAGGTTTTGAAAGTCAGTGGTAGTAATTTTCAGTTTGTGTACTGTATTGATTTATAGACTTGAGAAGATGTTACATTCATTATTTTTATGCTAAGAGACTGCACAGTTCAGATGTTAATTCGGAGGAAAACCGTACTCACTTGTATTGCTTAAAAGTAAAAGCATCTTTAATATCATTCTTTTATTCCATAGGGTGTGAGTTAATATGTCACAGAAGGTGTACCAATTATAAAATTTTGCGAGTTTGTCCCGGGAAACTGCAAAGAGAATCGACAGGTAATCAGAAAGTTTCTTTCTTGTCATTCAGTATAGGAACCTTGTAACTGCCTGGCTCGTGATGTAACTGAAAGAGAAAGTATTGTTGTTAAATTCTAATACTAGCGTTACCGCGGTGCGATATGTTTTGCAACGTGATGACATGACATGGCATGCGATGAGAGAGAATGTGAGCTGAAGTGAGGTGAAGTGCTAATATCTGATGCAGTTTGTAGGCTATACATAAAAACACACATCTACACTCAGGGACGTACGCGGAATTTTGAAAGGGAGGTCGTTTTTGCTTGTCAATTTATGTTTGATTGGTGTACTTGGGAGCTGGAGAAATAGCAAGGAAACCTCTTGCCAATACGTAAAATACTTAAAACGTTTTTAATCTGAATTGTTTTTTTCACAAAACTAAATTTTTAACACCGTTATAACTTTTCAAAATTTATTTTGGATCCAAAAGGGGGGTGCGTTTGAGTAACCGGACCCCCTGGTACGCGCCTTTATACCCTTTTACGTTCTACAATAATACTGTGTCAGCAGTTTTCACGGCTAAAATTTTTCTATACTTTCTGTAAAAAGCTACTGTATTGCGGAGTTTGTGAAATGCAAGTGGTGTTCTAGATAAAAATCTGGTTCGGTGAAGCATAGATAAAGTAATAACATGTACTGAGGTTTTGTCAATCGAATTTATTGACAGTCTTGAAATGATTTGAATTATCAACAGGGGAAATTGATGGGGAAACTTTTTACCAATTTAGACAATCAGCATTACAGAAATCTTCAAAATAGTACAAGATAAAAAACCGGAACAGTCGCCTCAGCCCCTTGTGCTCTTGGCAATCAATTCACCTCGTAGAAACTGTAATCTTTATATCGATATTAATGCCCACCCAGTATAGGATACAGTACGTAATGTTGGTTAAGTTTGGTTATGGCTTTACTACGTGACCTGTGTTGAGGGCATTAATGTCCTATCGGCTTGCCCGTCCGTTTGGGAATACAGTAGTCCTTTTGGATTGGTCCACCTGTTGTCAGTTTGCCATCCGTTGCTTGGTGATACTTTTAAAGTTGCTGATTTTCTTGGGGACAAGCCGTATTTATTGGGGGAGGGCAATCAGGATAGTCTGGGGGCAAGCTGGACGGGCAAATTGGAGTGCTTGGGGCGAAGCTTCGACCGCGCCCCCAAAGGATAAACTGATGGATTTCCTTGTCCCCTGGCTGACATTAAACCTCAATATTTTTCGCTTGCATGCGAGAGGGGCCGTAAAGTTATGTGATGGGATCTTATTATGAACGTTAATACGCAGCATAAGATATTTAATTTAGCCATAATCCAAGGCAAAGTCGAAATGGAAAAGTTTAATAAAATCTAAGGATTTGTTGGTGAAGGCGCGACATTTACAATAATCTAGTGAGTCACAGTATATTTTTTCAAGCTAGATGCTAATTACTTATGTTGACCAATAGGTGGAGAGAACTAAAAATATAAGTTAATTATTTTTATATAAGTTAAACTATTTTAGTTTTCTTCACCTATTGATCATCATATTGTAGGAGAGAATGTAAACTCCCGACTGGTCCACCCCCGGACTGGGTGGGAATTTGACAGAAACCTCATCCAAATGTTGAAAAATTCCCTGACCTTGGGGGTGCTGTTCATCTACCGAAGTCCTCACACGCCGCCATTATCCGAGGCTTCCCCTTCTGCCACACCTTGAGCTGATGCTTGAGATGAAAAACACCTGGTTTCATAACAGTAGACTCATTATAAGTCCCCGCCCATTGTCTGTACCCGAGGGACTGATAAATACTAAAAATTTCCAATCCTCTACATCTTCGGGGATATTTTTCGGGTCAGATTCTCTTTATTTTCACAAAAATACCCACCTTTCCCGTGAGACGGAGTTTCCGGGTTAACATTGAATCCTGCGGTAGTAATTAACATCTAGTATTTAACTATATATTATGTATGACTCACGAATATATTGTAAATAGATCTCTGAAGATGTTGCGAGATAAGCAATAAAAATTAAATTTCATTAAACTTTTTTATTTTTACTATGTATTTGGTTACGACTTTATGACGTATCCCTTGCTGGGCATTAACATACACACCAAGATTACGATTTCTGTCTCGTGACCGTATTGTAGTGATGTGCTATGATTTGAGGTTTTGTAATATAACTTTAGGTATACAAAAACATTGGATACCATCTTCCTTTAATCTTTTGCTTACTTGACTCGATAGTGAATTTTATTTCTGTTTCATTTTCCCTCCATACTGCCTTCTTTTTTGTAGAACCAGTGTACATCCCTCTTTTAGAACATAACTCTATACCTGCTATTGTTAAGAAATGTGTCCGAGCAGTTGAAAGTAGAGGTCTACGAACGAGGGGGATTTATAGACGACAACCAGAAGACTCGACTTCAAAATATGCTCTGAGAACAGCCCTATACCAAGGTATTATTTTTACCTGTTATGTTTCGGGACACTTGATTTTCGGATTACTGTGAACGTTCATGGGGATTTTTCCTGGTTAAAATTATTCTAGAATCTAGATTAAGTGCAGGCTACCACCATAACCCACAAACGTCAATTGGAATAACTGATGTGGTGAGAGGTCCACCATGGCTTCCCCCGATGTGGTCAAGAAAACAAATACAATTTTAACAATATTTGTGAAATAGATTCCCAACAACTGATTAATTACACTGAGAGACAGTGATTGCTGTACTGCTGATTGTTTTTTGGACACCATAGGCCATCATTCCGTTGTTTTACTTCCCTGAGGCCGTGGCCAAAACCTGTAAGAAACTAGTGGATAGCTGGCTTGAATTTCTGCGACAGTGGTAATCATTTATCAGCACTGAAAGAATTAAATGTTAGTCAGGCAGTCGCCAGGTGTGAATTCGTCGAAATGAACTTAATCATTATTACATCAGGTTTATTATCTTAAGCTAATTATATTAATTGTGTGCAAAAAGTATAAAGTCAATGTTTCTTAAACTTAAGATACATTTGAAGGAAACTGATTGGACGTGCGACGGGATGTAGGTCCGTAGGATTTAGACAGAGCCTCCCAAGGCTTGATACTTCATAAACCTCTAAGTAATCAGCATGCCATGGCATTAGTTCGTAGCATTATGATCACATAGGAACAACTAAGTAGAACCACTAGTGCTCCTCCAATCAATCAATCAGTCAATCAATCAATCAATCAATCACATTTAACCTCCTGTATGTAGCACTCAGGGCCCAGTTGCTCAAAAGGCGATTAGCTTTAACTCAGGATTAGTGAAAATTTTGCGAACAAATTCTTAGCATGCTGCTGAGAAAAGTTGGAATTTTCTTTTACAGATTTCCGGTGTATACAAAAAGGTTTTAAAATTTTTAACTAGATTGTTCCACTAAAATCAACAAAACTGAAACAACAGACTAAGTTCTAATCCTGAATTAACGCTGACCGTGTTTTGCACAACCGGCCCCAGGAGTGCAACACTCGTTCATACGTCACGTGCCTGCGAGACCGACGTGAAAAGGAGATCTAAAAATTTCCTGCTAAAGTGGGGACATAATATTAAGTTAACTCTAGGTCACCGTCAAAGCCGTCCTCACTTGGTGTCCAAACGGAAATTAAGTTTCGCTTACTTGAAAGAACTCTTTAAATGATTAACAAACACCTTAAATGATTGAAAAAATGATAATTAACAAACACGATACAATGTGTGACGTCAGATGGTCGACATAGCATTTTGCCTGATTGAAAAATACGTTATATCACCAGGATTATTTGACGAAATCACTTCAAACTTCGCACATTGGTTTAGTTCACTAGACTGAACAGAGCCATGTCAAAATACTGTTGTCATGATAATTTATTAGTTCCCAGGCCTATCCATCTTTAAAACAGAACTGCTTTTTTCGGTTATGATGGAGCAAGGTTTTCAGTCTTCTATATGACTTGGTGTATAAAATGATGAAGACAACAAGTCGGAGCTAACGCGAACAGAAAATCCCCATTAATAGGCTACAAACAAAAGAATTACATTGTACAAACTCCAAGGATGTAGAAGCTTTTACGTAATTATCAGACCAATATTTTGACATAGAGCTGTTCGGTTTCACAGACTGAACCAGTGTATAAAAATTGGAATTGGTTTGGTCAAATAATGTTGAAAATATAAGTTATTATCCAACTGATCAAGATGTAGTGTCAATGATCCTACGTGATTCACCATCTCGTTTGCATATCAAACAATTAAAAATAAAGTGAGACACGGAAAATCTACACCAGGTGTTCGTTATTATTTCAGGTGTCATTTCTAACAAGACAAACTTAATTGTCTTTTTGTGGTTACTTTGTAACAGTACTCCAACGCTGTTTTCACTTTTCATCGTGTATGTTTTAAGTAGTAAAAATTGAGAAACATTTCCACTAAATGCGGAAATTAGTCTGAATTTCCATCATCAACATGCAGATCAAGGAATTTAGAAATTAAATGACTTCTTTTAAACAAAAGAAACACGGGTAGTCAATGTGTTACCATAATTTAAGAGGCCCTGTGTCGGTGGGATACGGGAGGCTCGATGAGACAATTACGAGTTAGTACTTTGAACATTACTACTAATTTTCACATTAAATTATCAATATGTTTTAGATGCTGAAGATGTAAACATGAAAGACGAAGAATGGATCAATCCTCTATGTCCGTCAGCCGTTTTACTATCATATTTTAACGAATTACCAGACCCTCTTTTGCCCTCGAATTTATATAAAGAGTTGATCGAGATTGCAGGTAGCAGTAACGAAAATGATATGTATTATTTTAGACATAGGGTTGTATTCAACAGCGGCGGGTTATTAACATTTAACATTTAACACTCCTGTTTACTTAAAAGTCCAAAACCTTGATACACTCCCACCATTTTACCTTTACTGATTTGTTTATCAGGTGCATCGAAAGAAAGGGCTTTGTCTGACTTAGACAGAGTTTTCGAAAAACTACCAGAAGTTAATTCCGAAGTCTTGAAATATATTTTAGACCATTTAAATCGGTAAGTAATTTGAATTTGAGTACCTTTACCCGTGTCAAGACGAGAGTTTTAAGAAACGTTTTAACCCCTCGTTAAGAATACCTTTTTGCGCGCGTCTGCATATGCTCTGATTGAGAAATGATGTGCAAATTAGGTAAAGAAATGCCCTTATATGCATGAGCTGGCTTGGAACAAATACAGAGCATATCAATAGAAATATTATGGCGTCATGTAGAGAAATTTTGAACCTTTTGACTTTAAATCAAGTCAGTTTCATAAGAAAAGAAGGTTGTGAATTTTTCGTTTATTGCATTTCTAGGTAAAGTCGCATTTTGCCAATTGAGGTTGAAAAATAACTGATGTTTGAAATGCATCGGAAAGCTAACATTAAATGAGGAAACAAAACAAGATTTTGTTCAGAATTGTTTGTTCTGAGTGAAGTAAACAATTTGTTACCCACCGTATCGACCTTACAACCTCACCTCTTAACAGCAGTTCTATGTCGATGGCGCATGTCTCTCCATTGTAATATCGTCACACAATGTTTTCATTTTATGCTTAACACCGGCATGGAACTGGGCAAGATCAAGTGGACGAGTAGAAGAAAAAATTGTTCTTTAAATGTACCAAAGGAATTAGTCGTAGGATATCACATAGAGATTTCAAATACAAAAGACTGACAGCTCGAAATCAACGAAAAAGGTTGAGAAGATATCTATGCATGCAATGCACACAATGGTTGTGCCTGACTCTTTAAGGACGCACATACCCAGCGTGATTTTCGAGTTTCGAGTTTCAGTTTGGAATTTCGTATACTGCTGCACATTTTGGTGCGTAAAAACTCGTACACTAAGCACTCGCCAATGAGTATCTGCATAAATC
The DNA here is from genome assembly GCA_030142905.1 of Heliopora coerulea. NCBI lineage: Eukaryota > Metazoa > Cnidaria > Anthozoa > Scleralcyonacea > Helioporidae > Heliopora > Heliopora coerulea. Next base: position 1,616,219 of record JASJOG010000001.1, read on the forward strand.
TCTCATCGTTCAGGATCAGTTTTTATCAATTGTGAATACGTCTTACCACTCAAATTTTTACCGTAGAAACACTAGCTTTTTCCTCACTTTCTTCAAAAAATATTCTATGAACTCAAGTTTGACAGTTAGGTCTTCGTAGTGTAAAATTGCATGAAGTAATTCATCTGCTTTCACCGTGTTTGTTTATTGTCTCGCAGGTTTTCTCGCACTCAAGTTCCATTCGGATGTCAAACCATCTCACTTAGCGAGGAAACTCGAACTTGAACTCGTACTCAATCAAAACCTTCCTTTTCAATTCAGTAACGTAAATTTTCAAATTATTATCCAGTTTTGTGAGGCAAAACTTAATAAGCTTCAAATAAATTACTACTGATTTGCAGCTTTTAGAAAATTTCATCACGAATATACATTGCCGTTTATGAAGTATACATTAAAGTACACGATTGTTAAAGGTTGCTGATTCTTAAAATTCAGTAAAAATTTTTTAGTATGATAATATAAAATAATATATTATATTTTCAGTGTGTCTGCTGCTGAGAATAATATTTCAGCGAAAGATATGGGAATAGTATTTGGACCAATACTGCTTCGACCATCAGAAGACAGTCTTACGTATGTATCTGTTCTATTTATATTATTTTCATTGTTGTTATTATTATTATTATTATTATTATTATTATTACAACTCGCACACCACCCAACTAAGGACAGTGGAAGGGGTCTCAGCCTGCTTCGGGCTCCCAGCATCCCGCCAGGTAAGGCCGCAACAGACATTGCACATTTCAGGGAACTTGTGGGGAAAGGAAATTTTACCATTAATATGGATTTTAAGAAACACCCACCGGGCCAGCTCTTACTCGCCCAACTTATCCAGTCAGGAAGGAGTAAGAGATGTACAGCCCTTTAAAGTCCCTGAAAGTACTCCCCAATGCGTATATCCAGTTTGACCTTAACAGTACACTCTTGCACTTCCAACCAGTTAAGGTCAGTTTAGGCGTGCCACTGCAAGGGTTAAGTCTGAATATTGTTTTATTCTTAGACTAGTGCAGATCTGTTTCAGCATTTAAGGCTGGTTCATCCTCAACCAACTAAGGTCAGGGGCATCAGCTTGCTGTACAGATTTTCTTCTAGTCCTTGGGCTGACAGGGAAGGTTTGCCAATACCTGAAGGTAGTGTACTTGCAGCTGCCAGCCAATTAAGGCAAGCTGAAGCTTTCGGCTACCTGTCTACCCGGCTGGCAAGGCAGGGACGCCACTCCCTAGGTCATCTCATCAAAGCCTGCTCGTTTTATGGAGGTCACTGGCTCCGAATCAATGTCCTGCTTACCTACTTCTGGTTTTATGTCAGAGTTTCCTTCTCCTAGATAAGTTGCCATCCAAGGCTAAAGAGTCTTATCTACCCTTGGCTATAAGGGGTTGCTGGCACTAGCCAAAGGTGCCACCCCGGACTCTGGTGGGCGGGAGCGTCCACATTCCCGTAGTAGGCTGAAGCTGTGCTTGTCCTACTCCAGTGCCCATATTATTATTATTATTATTATTATTATTATTATTATTATGGTTATGATTATGATTATGATTATTATTATTATTATGTTTCCATTAGCCAGTTCATATTCTAGCCATTATTCCCTCCCACCAAATATTGCTGGGAGGTAACCGAGGTACACGTGTTCCAATAGGTTCACACTAAGGCTGATGCGCTTCGACTATACGTTCACTACACTGGCTGTACCACTCCGCCAAGCACTTTGCTAATTATTGTTTCCCCCTCAGAAAGCACCGTCCTCTGCATTGTAGTTATTATCCTAATCACACTGTCCTCATCTCCAATAATCTTTCTCACTGCTCTGGTTGCATCTTCGACACCACCTCCCAAGCATCCAATTATTACCTACTACGGCACTACTTCCACTCTGTACCTTCTTCTCTTTTCTCTGGTTTCGAATGCCAGCTGCTGATACTTCTGTAACTTCGTTCTCGTCGCTTCCTTGATGTTCTGCTCTTGAGGGCATGACATGTCCACTAACCAGATCTTCTTCGCTTTCTCGTCCTCTAATATCAAATCTGGTCTGCGTGCAAGAGCTGGTCTTTCTCATCCTATGCTCGAAGTCCCAACTCAACTTGAACCCGTTCCCCTTTAGGACGTGGCCTTTCTCCAATCTAACAGTGTACCATGCCGTATTGGCAGGGAGAAGTTCTCTCTGAACGGCCCAGCTAACAGCCAGTACCATCAAGGCATTGTTGTGCCTACCGAGATACTCGGTTCCTGCTAGGATCTCACACCCTGCAAGCAGATGTTGAACGGTTTCATCAAACTTCTTGCACAATCTACATTTTTCGTCCCCGCCTCCTATCCCACACAACACTTTCCACTTCCGAGTCTCCACCATCTGTTCCAGCAAATCCATGATTCCAGCCGTCTTCTGCGGTGTGATATTTGTGTTTAACCACACAAGACTCTCGTTCGCCTGCTCTGTAAATACTTGACTCTGCATACCCTTCTCCTTATAATCATTCTTCAACTTCTCTGTATTCCCGTTCTGCATTCCTTTCTTCAGCTCCGCCCAGCATCCTGCCCATTCTTTCTCTATCTTCTCACTATCTTTACAAATTTCTTCCTCCCTAAATTGAACCTCCACCCCAACTTCACGCAGCGCTTGTTCTGCTTCCCATTTTAAGCTCTTGTATTCGCTGTTATACTCTCTCTTCCAAGCAATCCTTATCCAGCGGCTCGTGCTACAAACCATGTACGTTGCCACTCGCACCTTTGTTTCCTTATAAACCTGCCGCAGGCTCTTCAAGCCGCGCCCTCCATCCTGTCTCTTCAGGTAAAGCCTCTCATCACTTGCCTGTCGTCCCAGCATACCTCTCTTGCGTAGAATATCCTTCACCAACATATCAAGATCATATAACTCTTTTTGGGTAAACTGGCATACATTCATGGCGTATGCCGCAACCGGGATGACTCTACAATTGATCGCTCTCATGAGATTCTTATCATACAGCTCAAGCTCTGCAAGGCTGTCCAACCTCTTTCGCATTTCTTCCTTAATTCTCTGCAATACCTTGTCTTTGTTTATCTGCCTCCCCTGTTCTATTCCAAGGAATTTGTAGAAGTCATCCTTCTCTGGGTCCAGCGCCTCTGCCCTTTCTTCTAATATAGCCAAGCCCTCGCTTTTAGTCATCTTACCTCTTCTAAATGCTATCTCCGCACATTTCTTCACCCCGTACACTGCCCCTGTATCGTCGCTAGCTTTCACGATTATTTCGTTAGCAGCTTCCATCTGTTTATGGCTTTCCTGGTAGGTCTTCAGGTCATCAATAAATAAGTTGTGCGTCCTCTTCGTGAGTCTTTCACGGGAGGGTCCCATCCTATATCCTGTTGTTTCCTCCAGTAGCATTGTAACTGGGACCTCAGTCAGACAGAATCCTACCGGCGAATAACTGTCCCCTTGTAAAAAATCCCACCGTATTCTAATCCATCTACTCTGCACCTTGTGATTTCCAGCATTCAACTCTAACCGTGTCTTCCAACTGCTCATCAATTTCCGTAGCACATTTACAAGCGGCTTAGGTACTCCCATCCAATCGTACGCCATCACCTTCCAGTCATGGTGAACTTTGTCGTACGCCTTCCTGTAGTCGTAAAACGCGACTGCCAGGTCGCATTGTTGTTATATGGTGCAGTTTATTAAACTTCAGTATGCCGTACATAAAGATTCATAGGGCGCTCTGCATAACCTATGAGTTCTACAATATTATTACAATTCTAAATGTTATAAAGTAGCTATTCACAAATATTAAAAAATTAAGGATACCGAATAAAATTGTATAAATAAAAACAAAATTACAATATAATATAATATAATTTAAGAATATCTTTGAATGTTTGTACCTGAAAATGAAACTCATATAATGTCCTCAATGTTCAACTCTTCGAAAATTTCTAAAGAAAAAATCTCTAATTATAGTGTTCATGTTATAATCTTAAGCGTCCTTGCAATATTCAACGTGCTTGACACTACTGATTTCTGCATATTTCGCACCACATCTTTTGTCTTTTTTCCAAGCAACTTCCGTAACTCGTCTTCCATACTTCCATACTCCAAGCACGTCCATGATAATATTATACTGGTGGACTGTATATCCAGGGTATCGATCTTGTAACTCCGAACGTAATGGACCATACTTTACTGTCTTCTCTTCATCTTTCTTTGCTCTATTTTCTATCCACGGACAACTCATCTCCAAAACTACTACTTCCTTGCTTTTGTGGTTCACTATCTTTGCATCTATTCTGTTGGCTTGCAATTCATGATTCTCCCCATACGTTGGTATGTCCCACAAGGCTTGGACATCCTCCGAGATGTATTCTGGTTTAGGCTTGATTGGTGAGTACCATGCAGGTATACTTTCGACCAGTTGTAACTCTCGTAGCAGTTTAAAGTATGACACTTTCAGTGCATTGTTGTGTCTTGCCAAATACTTGTTTTGGGCAAGGGCTGAGCATCCCGCTAACACGTGAGCTACGCTTTCCGGTGCCTTGTTACACATACGACAGGACACGTCACTTGACTGTGATGTCTTAATTTTCTTAATTTGGTATAACTTCGTTGGTAGGAGTTGTTCGTATAACTCGTACATACCAGCAACTGCATACGTTGGGCATGGCGTCCATTCACTTAACCATGAGAAACAGTTCTTAGTGCTTATGCTATCATCATTCCATCTGATTGTGTGTAGCTTTCCCTGCCACACTTCATCCCGCACTGTCATTACCAGCTGTTCTTCGTACTTTAATCTTAGTAGTTCCTTTGCCTTTGTTGCAGTCACCTCCTCTCAATATATTCTGAATTCTTAATTTAAATATGCATACTAAACTGTTATGTATGTACAAAATAGCTTTGGGCGATTATTTAATAATACTTCTTGTCTTGAGCGTCAGGTTTCTTGTTTAGTTCGGTAGCATAACTCCTGTTTTTTTCATTTTGCCGCGGAAATAGCGATGGAATCGAATTGGATTTTAGCTATCGTCTGGTTTTATATGCCATAAGCGTTCCAACTGCATTTTCCTCGAAGCAGTCAGGCGCAAAATACTCAAAACGAACTGAAGGGTGATCTAGAGATGTGGATTTGCGTGCGCGACGGATTCTTGCCAACCAAGCTTGCTGCTGTTGATTATCAGCAGGAATTCGATGATAGATTACCCCCGTTACCTTTCTAGGATTATTTATGCATCCTGTCACCATGCAATGAGGCGTTTTCCCAAAAATTAGTAAATGTATGTCGCTGAGTGAAGACCACGCGTTGGAGAGTTTGTTTCTGTCACTCTATGACGTCAAAATACTAATGGTAGCAACCGCATTCGCCGGCAATCTAAGCAAATGTGGCTCCCTTCAATTTGCAAAAAATACTACAACACAGACAAATTTGGACTGTCCCTTTAACTCTGTTGAAATTCATCATGACTGTTCATGGTCCCTAACCCTTTCGGAGGTGGGTGGACATTTTTGTTTCCCTCCCTTGGCAAACATGGTCATGTTCATCCTTCAAAAGCTTCAACGAAGCAAAAACAAGGAAAAGGCACAATAAAATTCGGCCTCTTGGACTCCGTTACTTTGCAAACATATTGGACTTAATTGGTTGTTTGCTGAAATACATCATGCTATTTTACTAGTTCTTATATGTTTAAGTATATTCTGTCGTTAGTTTTATTTAATTTGAGGTTTCTAGCAGTTCTTTGAGGACCATCCTCCAGAATGATGTCTACCACTAGAACAAATTTTTCATTGAGTTCTTTTATTTGAATGTTATCGAGGGTAAAATGGTGGACAGTTAATATTTCAGGTTTAATATGTCCGTCAGTAAAGTCTTTGTGTGTTTACTCGCTGCCTTCTTCGAGCTCATTATGTTGCTGTTTTAAACCTTCAGAGAAATGGCGTTAAACATTGATGCTCATTCGAAGATCGTCGAACTACTGCTGGAGCGGGAAAAGAGACATGAAGCGATCAACACAGTAAAATTCGATGACCCTTCTATTATATCTCCCCCAGGTTTGGTTTGGTTATTTTTGTTTTTCTTTTATTTGTATATCCTTCTGTTCGTAAGTGTCATTAAACACTGTCAATTGAGAGGGTCACTAGAAAAGTTGTCTCACGCACATAAAAGCCATCAGTGACTTTGACTTCTTTTTTAATTTTCGGAAAGAATTTTGACATCATATGTTATTGCAAGTGACGCCGAAATTATATACTTTGTTTGTGGCAGGTAGCCGTCAAGGCTCAACTGTGCATTGCACGAACCATTGATGAGTAGGTATCAGTCATTTGGTCGATTGAAATTTGCATATTTTAACCCGTTAATACTCATGAAGAATCCGTTAAAACGGATACCTTGAACAAAAGAACAAATGAGGGGACGAAACAAAAACAAAGGGAAGACAAGAAACAAAAGAACAACATTCAGGCATTAGAGTTTAACCCTAATATCTGGGTAACCGAAGAATTCTTATCTGGAACAAAATTCTCACGTGGGAATGCTTTAGGTCTACACGAAGTTTGCCCATTCGGATAAGTTTGACTAAATTTGGAAAACATAAAGGGTTTAGAGAGCATTGTGTAAATGGGTCTATGTTTACGAATTTTCAGTCGAGTTAATATTGGTACGGTACATTGTAACCTGGCCTTAGGTACCCAGAGTTAGTCATCCAGGAAAGTTGTGCTTCAGAAAAAAGAAACAACGCTTTTGGTACACGAATTTACTACTAAAATGATGACAGTGGGAAGCGCAAAATTTTCGTTCACGAAATGCCTTGTGACTCAGCTTGGAAGAACAAAAGGAGAACACAAGGAGAAAATCAAAAACTGATGTTGTTTGCGGTGGTTAACTTATGGCTGGAATTGTATTAACGTGTGAGTGTTTACCAGTTCAGGTCTAGCCAAGAGGCTTTTACTCTGCAGGCTTTACATCATTTCATTTGGGTTGAGAAGGTGCGAGTAGCCCAAAGATCTTACCCCTATCCTTATTTTGTGTTCAAGTGAATGATGGAGGTAAAAAAGCTGGGCTTTTTTTCATTTTATTTCTAGTTCCTCCACGACCTCGAACTGGAACATGTGCATCACAAACCATTAACGAAGCCGAGTGGTACTGGGGAGAACTTGAAAGGTGCGGAACTGAAATTACGTCCCATGTTAGGCATACTTTATTTCCTTGATCACTAACCTTGCTATCCACAGGTTTTTGCCCAAAATACCGATCATCGTGTTAAAAATGCCAAAATCTTCAGAACTGTCCTCCCTTGTGTTAGTTTTTCATATCATGATATAAATTTATTTCTCCTATACTATCGATCAAACTATTGACGTCACGACATCTTTAACTTCGCATGTAATTGGAGAAAATTTAATGTGCACTTAGCGCCCACCTACGAAACAAAAAAAATCAAATCTTTTCTAAAGGAAAGAAATAAAAAAGAAATAAAAAAAGGAATTTACATCATTAATAATGTATGCAAACATGTTCGTTTATTTTATAAGAAATGGCTCTCTAATTATTAGTTGTCAATCGCATAAAATATCGTGCGGATTACTAGAATTATCATAAGTAAGTTATATAAAAATTCTTTACACAAAATAAGAATGACCATACAAATTAAAGAGAAGATTTAAATAGCGTCAGATTTGGCGACCTGCGAACATTGAGATTTAACTTGTTCCAGTCAGATACAGCTTGAAATACAAAACGCTGTTTCCCCCAGTTAGTTCGAACATATGGAAGGTGCAGATTATTACAATGACGAGTATTATAATTGTGAAAAATCGTGTTCTTGGCCAATTTAAAATCAAAGTCAATAAAACCATGCAAGGTAGTATCGATGGTTGTGGTGACGAACAGACAGAGGCCTCCGGTTCAACTATTCAAGAGCAAGCGAAGCAGAAGAATGCTTTGGAAGATCCAGTAAAACACGAGCAGAATTATTTTGCAAATCTTGAAGATGGTCCGTAAAGGCTACATTATTCTTGTCACCCCAAACTAGGTCAGCATAGTCAACCAGTGGCAGAAACAAACTACTATAGTACGTTAAGCAAACATGTAAAGGAAGCAAGTGTTTATTACGCCGTAAAACGCCAAGCCTTTGGCGCACCTTCATACTTATGGAATGGATATGCTCTATCCAAGATAGTGTCTGATTGATTTTAACACCCAGATACTTGATTGACTCACTTCGTTCTAATAAATGTTCATTTATCTCAAGAGACAAGTTTGAAAAGGGTTTCAGTTTATGGGAGCTGCCAAAAAGAACAAACTTACATTTGTCGACATTAAGTATTAAATAGTTGTCATTAAACCACTGGCAAATAGTCTGCAAATCAATATTCAGATTCTGTTCAAGGGCATTCATATTGGATGCTGAACAGTAAAGTATCGTCAGCGTGCAAGGAAATCTCACAAAACCTTGCACATGAAGGTAAGTCATTAATATAGATTACAAAAAGGAGTGGCCCAAGTACACTCCCTCGTGGAACTCCAACAGATACATATTTGGAAGAAGAGCTGACATCGCCAACAACAGTCACTTGCTTACGAAACCCTAAATAAGATCTAAACCATGCAACAGTACCATCACTAAATCCAAGATTTGATAACTTTCCCAATAATAACTCATGATCGATAGTGTCGAAAGCCTTTGATAATTCTAAGAAAACTGTCCCAGTGACATTCCCTTTATCCATGTTAGCAAGGATGGAGTCAGTAAAATGCGTGATGGCAATTTCAGTGCAAAGACGAGGTCTAAAGTCAAACTGACGAGATGTTAAAATTTTATAACCCAAAAGGTATTGATAAACTTGTGAGTGAACAGCCTTTTCCAAGATCTTGTTTACAGCTGGAAGAATTGTAATTGGTCTATAGTTACTGAGGTTACACTGTTACCGGTTTTAAATAAAGGGACAACTTTCCCCAGCTGCCAGACACAAGGAAAAATAAATGTCTCTAGTGATCGATTAAACAGCTTGGCCAACACAGGAGCCATTAAAGTGGCAGAGTCTTTCAAAAGTCTGGTGGTAATCCGATCAAGTCCAACTGCCTTGTTTGATTTCAGTTTAGTAAGCTGCTTACGGACAAATTGCTCCTTAACAGGTTGAAAAGAAAACCTGCAAATTCTGATTATGTTCTTGAACCAACAAATTATGCCCAATACTCGTCAAACAAACAGTCGCTAATGTGGTACCAACAGATGCAAAGTAACCATTCAAAACCTCAGTAGTTGACTCAGTTGAAGTATATTGAACACCGTCAGACTCGGTACAATTCACAGAAGAATCCGACTTCCGCGAGGTGATTTCATTTATAGATTTCCACAAAGCTTCGGAATTTCCTTTGTTTCTATCAATAACATCTGCATAATAATCAGACTTACATTTCTTAACAATTTTGTTGACTGAAATCTTAAATTTCTTGAATTGCCTCCAATGAAAGTCATAATTAGTTTTTATAGCTTTCCTATGATGGACGTCTGGGACCCTCATCGTCTCAGACAAATCCGATGTTAGCCATGGTGACCGAAATCCTCTCACACGATCACTCGTCGTCGACGGCTATTTTCCATCTACTCTTTCCATTTTAGCCCCATGAGCGTTATTCCCATCCTTCTTTCGATTTCTGGAAGTCTTTGGTTAATAGTCAGATAATTTTTCATGTGCCTTGCAACATGTTTGTAATGGGAGTTGGTCGCACCATAATCAAGTTTGAAGTTGATGGAACTAATTTTGATCACTTCATTCTCCATGTGGGGTCTTCCAACATAAGATTTCACTTAGGCCTCGACTTCATTTTGTGACTAAATTTTCTCTACTGCTTGTAACGTGACATTTTGCTTTTAAACCTTAGCTGTGATTTCACCTCTTACTGTGTCATAACAAGTTATCTTTTTCGTAATATTCTTTAAAGTTTCGAGCTCTTTGTTGGCGGTTTCTGTTAAGGATACCCATCGATATAACGCTTAATCTCCCAATTGAAAACTGAGATTTCGTCGCAATTTTGACGATATTTTGTGTCAATTTGGTTCAAACCGAGTTTTTCCCGTAGTGGCTGAGGTTCTTTAAAGGGCCAGCATCAGATATCAGACGTACGGAATCTTTGTCGAGGGAGTTTGAAAGGACTTTAAGGTAGAACTTTATCTAATGTTTCTATTTTACATACATGTTTTTTCTTAGGCGCGATGCCCTGGAGAAAATGAACGGTTGGAGAGATGGTAGTTTCCTCGTGCGAGACAGTAAAGGTTGTCCTGGCGAATATACCCTGAGTGTAAGGTAAGCTCGCTGTCTTTTATTTTTCTTTTCTGTCAACTACCCCCACATTATTGTGTTATTCAATGCGCGCTGCTCTGCTTTGCTGTGTTGTGCTGTACTGAGTGATGCTCTGTTCCGCCCTTCGCTCTTATACTGTATTGTGTTTGGCTTAGCTATGTTCTGCTCAGTCGTCCTCTGCTGTATTGTGTTGTACTGCGTGCGCTTTGCTCTGCTGTGTTGTTCCATGCTTAGCTATTGTCTGTTCTGCTGTGTTCTGCTGTGTTCTGCTGTGTTCTGCTGTGTTCTGCTGTGTTCTGCTGTGTTCTGCTGTGTTCTGCTGTGTTCTGCTGTGTTCTGCTGTGTTCTGCTGTGTTCTGCTGTGTTCTGCTGTGTTCTGCTGTGTTCTGCTGTGTTCTGCTGTGTTCTGCTGTGTTCTGCTGTGTTCTGCTGTGTTCTGCTGTGTTCTGCTGTGCTGTGCTGTGCTGTGCTGTGCTGTGCTGTCGTGTGCTGTGCTGTGCTGTGCTGTGTTGTGCTGTGCTGTGCTGTGTTGTGCTGTGCTGTGTTGTGCTGTGCTGTGTTGTGCTGTGCTGTGTTGTGCTGTGCTGTGTTGTGTTGTGCTGTGTTGTGTTGTGCTGTGCTGTGTTGTGTGTTGTGTTGTGTTGTGCTGTAGTATGTTGTGCTGTGCTGTGCTGTGTTGTGTGTTGTGTTGTGTTGTGTTGTACTGTGCTGTGCTTTGCTGTGCTATGTTGTGTGTTGTATGTTGTGTGTTGTGTGTTGTATGTTGTGTGTTGTGTGTTGTATGTTGTGTGTTGTGTGTTGTGCTGTGCTGTGTTGTGTGTTGTGTGTTGTGTTGTGCTGTGCTGTGTTGTGTGTTGTGTTGTGTGTTGTGTTGTGTTGTGTTGTGTTGTGCGTTGTGTTGTGTTGTGCGTTGTGTTGTGTTGTGCGTTGTGTTGTGTTGTGCGTTGTGTTGTGTTGTGCGTTGTGTTGTGTTGTGCGTTGTGTTGTGTTGTGCGTTGTGTTGTGTTGTGCGTTGTGTTGTGTTGTGCGTTGTGTTGTGTTGTGCGTTGTGTTGTGTTGTGTTGTGCGTTGTGTTGTGTTGTGTTGTGTTGTGCGTTGTGTTGTGTGTTGTGCGTTGTGTTGTGTGTTGTGCGTTGTGTTGTGTGTTGTGCGTTGTGTTGTGTGTTGTGCGTTGTGTTGTGTGTTGTGTTGTGTGGTGTGTTGTGTGGTGTGTTGTGTGGTGTGTTGTGTTGTGTGGTGTGGTGTGTTGTGTGCTGTGCTGTGCTGTGCTGTGCTGTGCTGTGCTGTACTGTACTGTACTGTACTGTAGTATGTTGTGCTGTAGTATGTTGTGCTGTGCTGTGCTGTGCTGTGTTGTGTGTTGTATTGTGTTGTGTTGTGTTGTGTTGTGCTGTGCTTTGCTGTGCTGTGTTGTATGTTGTGTGTTGTATGTTGTGTGTTGTGTGTTGTGTGTTGTGTGTTGTGTGTTGTGTGCTGTGCTGTGCTGTGTGTTGTGTTGTGTTGTGTTGTGCGTTGTGTTGTGTGTTGTGTGTTGTGTGTTGTGTTGTGTGTTGTGTTGTGTGCTGTGTTGTTCTGTGCTGTGCTGTTCTGTGCTGTGCTGTGCTGTGCTGTGCTGTACTGTACTGTGCTGTGTTGTGCTGTAGTATGTTGTGCTGTAGTATGTTGTGCTGTGGTGTGCTGTGGTGTGCTGTGCTGTGCTGTGCTGTGCTGTGCTGTGCTGTGCTGTACTGTGCTGTGTTGTGTGTTGTGTTGTGTTGTGTTGTGCTGTGCTTTGCTGTGTTGTGTGTTGTATGTTGTGTGTTGTGCTGTGCTGTGTTGTGTTGTGTTGTGCGTTGTGTTGTGTTGTGCGTTGTGTTGTGTTGTGTTGTGTTGTGTGTTGTGTTGTGTGTTGTGTTGTGTGTTGTGTTGTGTGTTGTGTTGTGTCGTGTGCTGTGTCGTGTGCTGTGCTGTGCTGTGCTGTGCTGTGCTGTGCTGTTCTGTGCTGTTCTGTTCTGTTCTGAGCTGTGTTCTGCCGTTTTGTGCTGTGCTGTGTTGAGCTGTGCTCAGATCTGCTGTGTTGATGATGTGCTGAGCTCTGCTCTGTCCTGCTCTTTTGTCATGTGCTAAGCTCCATTTTGCTGTGCATTTATGATGTGCTGGGTTGAGTTATACTCTGCTCTGCAGTATTATTGTGGACTAAACTGAGCTCTGTTCTGATGTGTTAGGCTGTATTTTGTCCTAAGTTATGCTCATCTCGGCTCGTCTCTGCTGTGTTGTGCAGTGCTGAGCTGTGTTCTACTCTGGAGGCTTGTGGTGCTGTTATACTACTGTATAGCGCACTATACTGTAATACGGTTTTCATTTGTGCTAGATGTAGCAATACCATTTTCTGATCGTCATCTGTTTCTCGTAGTTGGGCCTCCTTGTAGAGTGCTTTTCTGTTTCGAAAAAGAACTCTTTTTAATTGAAACCGATGCTCGATTTTCTCCATCTTGAAAAGTAGGCGTTGAAAAACACTGAATTCCGGTTTAATTTTTTTCTTTATTATTTGCCGTTCTCTTGACTAAAGTGAAAATTTTTCTTGATGGCATCGCTGATTGTGCGGGCTAGATCAATAAAATATTAGGTATTAGATATTCACAAACGTATCTATAGGAAAGGCAACTAAGATCTGCAGCACTTAGTATTTGTGTGCTCGAGTGTTTGTTCATCATTATACAGTGTATGTGGCAACATGCTAGGGCTCCAAGCTTCTATAAGCTGTAAAATCGCATTAAGAATCTTTCAGTAAACTCCCAGCCAAGAAAAGGTCAGCAACAGGTTTTCAAGGGTCAAGAAAATTATATTTTACTAGACATTGGAAGAAGTTGTTTGTAACTATATTGTCATGATAACTAAAAGCAGATAAACTGTCATTTTGTATCCGTTGCATTTTGTATGTCACAAATAGAAAATTGCTTGAGTGTCTCTGTGCTGTGATAGAAACATGAATGACGTCATTTCAACCAGAAAAACGCCTAGTGGAAACACGAGGCGTAGCTGAATGATTACTGGTATTTTTATTTATTTTTATTTACTTTTTTATTTTATTTTTCTATTTGTTTTATAACATAACCAAGGTTTTCTCGAGTTTTTGTGACGTCATTCATGTCTCTGTACTCTAATACAAAATGAAAATAACGTCGACCGTGTCTCTGTACTCTGAGAGAGAATGAGGCTCATCTAATAAGAGCGTGCGTAGGACGCGTATTATTTTGTAAGATTTATATATAAAACATTTCGAGTGTATATAGAACAATTATTCACCGAAGTGGAGGTAAATATTACAATATTTACCGACACTGAGGTGAATAATTGTTTTAGCGTATACCTCGCAAAATTGGTTCTACATACATATATTTTTTTAAATTTTTAAAACAGTTTTACGGAACGTCGGCTTGTCGCCCACTCATCATTTGCAAACAAAACATTTTGAAACACATCCTGAGTGTATTTATCGCTAAAAAGTGAAAGAAATACATATCTTTGAATACTTTACTGCCAAATTTCGTTGCTTTTTTTGGTATTGTCTGGCAGGGCGACTTCGTTTAGTAAAAAGAAGTTCTTCTTTAAGTTACGTGCTTAATGTAAGCATTTGAAGTTTTTACTCGATGATGTCACTGATTATACTAGCTAGATTAGTGAAATATCAAATGATTGATATTTAAGAAAGTATTCTAAGGACTGCTATGACACTGAGCAGTAATATTATTTGAGTGCTTAAACGACTACATATCTCCATATAGTTACCATAGCAACATACTCTGTTCCATACACCATTTTTACGTCTGCTGTTGCTAAGCAATGGCAGCGCTATGCCATCGACCGATATGCTTCTGACCATGGTCATCTCGAGATAACGTTTTGTGACGTAATAGCAAGTGGGTGAGTGCGGACTAAGAATGCTGGATACGAAGTTGTAGTTTCATGACGAGTATCGTGTCTCAAGAATCGTTCGTTGCTGCTGTTTTTATTCAAAAGTGATTCGTTGCTGCCGTTTTTACTCAAAAGTCGTTCGTTGCTCCCATGCCTGTTTACTGTCGACGTAGTTTGAATAGTTCGCCAAAGAACGCAGATATATGACTGCTTACCTCGGCATATGAGAGCGCTGTGGCATTTCGTTGTTGCTGAACAGAAGGCGATAAATCTTCTCCGCACGAGTTAAATTACCATGCCTTGAAATTTAACTCCTTGTAACCTTTGCCAGAAACTCTTTGCACTGAAATTTTAAATTCGCACCAAGGATCTCCCAAGAAACAGCGTCAATTTCGAAATTGTGAGTATTTGATAGATAATTAGTGAGGCGCGCAGCGTTATTGGATATAATGTTGTGTGCCGAAGTAATTATCTGTTATAATTACTGACCTTCATCAAAACCCATTATGATTTCTCTGCATTATTTCAGCGAATGCATCGAGCAAAATTTTACAAACTCGACTAATTTTACAATATAATTATAATAGCATTTCCAGTAACACATTTGAATGTGTTATTGGAACTGTTTGGGGATTTAAAAACAACAGGCCAATGAAAGATCTACGGCTTATTAACATAAAATCTGATTTTCTTGGCTGAGATTTAAGACGACTTTTACAACACCAACACCAATGCCAATGGCCTGTAATTTTTCATCGATACTTGATGCGATACTTAATTGAACCTAATTCAAAAATCCATAGAAACCTCTTTTACTCACTACGTTATTATTCAAGGACCGCCTCCAGAACTCTGTGATTTTCGCCGTTTCGGTTGAGTTACCATGTTTATAAGCCCACTGATTTTTGTGAGCAAGTTCATGATCAACCATATGGTGGCCAGGTAGTCGCCCTCCTAACACAACTGAACGCGTCTAACTGAACTAACTTTTTTAGGCTTGAGAAAATGATTTATTAAACAAAAGGTAACAATGTACATAAATTAATCTGTTAAAGTTGCACTTTAATCAGCTTTGATATGTAAGCAGTTACATCCCTGAATGTCACCAGAAAGTCAATCTTTCGAGAATGATCCGTAATGTGGATTATAATTCTTATATCTTTTCCTTTTTTTTCTTAAGGAAAGGTGGAGAGTCTAAACTTATCCGAATCTATCATCATAAAGGCAAATATGGATTCACAGAACCTTACCAATTTAATTCAGTTCCGGAACTGATTGACTATCACCGCAAGTGTTCTTTGAAGGAATACAACGCTCACCTGGACGTAAGGCTTCTGTATCCCATATGTCGCGAGGTATGGGTCTTCTATATAATGTCGCAGGAGGTCTGTTACGTCCTGCGCGGGGACTTATTTTCTGAAGATAACGAGGAAGGGGAATGGATGAATAGTGCACTGGGATTCACAAAGTTACCAATGGTTTATTTTTGTGAATCAATGTAACCTTGTTCGGCATTCGAGTAATAGACCCTGTGCCAAAATGTTCGCCAATTTAGTATTCTTTTGTTTGCATTTAAATTATCTTCACCAGCTTGTCCTTGAGGGAAAATTGTTCTTAATTTATCAACACAAGCATATTTCGTTTAAATACGCATAAAAGAAACTTGGCAGGCCTTTTTGCAAGGGCTCTTTAGTGATTAGCAGTCATTGGCTGTAGCAGAACCAAGTATTATATTTAACAGTGAACAGATACACGCAGACCAAATATGGCTTAATGCAATGTACAAAAATTCCATCCCTGAAGTTATTTAAGGGGGGGGTCGGGGAGCTAATGGATTTGCCACCCCTA
Organism: Heliopora coerulea; assembly: GCA_030142905.1. NCBI lineage: Eukaryota > Metazoa > Cnidaria > Anthozoa > Scleralcyonacea > Helioporidae > Heliopora > Heliopora coerulea. The sequence continues at coordinate 1,632,267 of JASJOG010000001.1, forward strand.
ATCACTGCTTGGTGTTTTGAGAAAATTTACACAATAAATGGTCTCAAAGGTGACGGGATCGGAAGACGTTGGGTTAATTTCTTGAAGAATTTCAACCTGGTAAGCTGTGTTGAAATGTCAATACGGGCTCACGAAGACATGCCTTAAAAATCATGTTGGAATCATATATTAATATGACTAAAATTTCTACGCGGCCTGAACTTTTGAAATTTCAGCCCGGTTAGCTGACATGAAATTCTTCCATGAAGAGATTCCGTTAAACAGTCGAAGATTAATATAAAGTAAAGTTTAACAAAGTGTAAACAAGCTCAGGCGTATAGTTTGCTAATTGATGGTTTACGTTCTTCGTGTGAACACCCTTGCTCATACGCAAACTTTCTCAACAAGAACCCATTAGTTCTTGTTCTTACTTCCTTCATGTGAAACCTCTTGCATTTCTTTAATCCTTGGGTGTATTAAAGCACTGGTCACTAGTAGATAATGAATCAAAACAAAAAAAGAATTCAAAGCTAGTACTCTGCCAACAAACGAGAGAGCAAGTTTTTTTGCACAACACTGTCTTTAAATATTTTCTACTTCTTTAAGCACTTCATACACAGCACTTCGCTTACAGGTAGTTAAGTCAGTTAACCATACCATTTGATTGTCGCTATTGTCGGATTTGGAACCGTAAATTTGACAGTTGAACTTAACATTAGGCTCGAACCTGATTAAAAGTGCTTAATACCTTGAATTAAGTTCGGCACGTGGTAAGCTCAACATTTGAACTGGACCTTGAAGAATGCTAGAGTGTTTTTGAACATACCACTCCGCAATGCACTTTTTATTATTTAAGTTGCGAACTTTCTGATTTTTCGTACATTTTTATGCGCTATGGTGTTCAATGTGGTCGTGTTAGAGGTTTTATGAGCCTCGTGCTTTTTTTGAGGGAATTTTAAAATTTCAATGCATTAAAGCGGCGGATTGGCTGAAGTGGTTCTTCATATGACATGCTCTACTGCAAACCTTTTCCCCTGATTGCGTCCTCTCAAACTATTATGTTTTATATTTTTTTCCAGCGGCAGATTAAGGGCGGGGCCTGGCTCCCGGGTCCCCCTACATTTAGAGGCTCCTGATTTTATTTTAATATCAAGAGATAAAACATCGTATTTTCGATCTTTCACCTAATATTTTGTCACTAACTCACCATGGGAAATGCGAGTAACGGCGAACTGCTTTTTAAGGGAAGTGTGATACATGATGCTTCTGATGTGTCGCTGGGTGGGAGGTCAAGAGCCTATTTACACCGTACGACTTTCGTGCACGATAGTTCATTTTGATGTATCCAATTCAGTCATAAGAGTCTTCATGACCAATTGCAACATTCGCGAGCGAATAGCAAGCAAGAATTGTGCTTTTATGACATAATCACATACGCCAAACTGAAGAATCGTATACGACATTTGTATCGTGTGGGTAAGCCTTGAAAAGGTATTTGATATTACATGTAAAGATGAAAGTTTTTTAGTGGTCGTATAAGTAATTGGAAAGGTATAATAAATTACAGTCGAGGGCCCCCCACAAAATTCTTAATTCGGCCTTGATTTTTCGTATTATTGTATTTTTTATACGTTAATGGTTTAAGCATTCCTGATTGGTGGACAGTAGCACTGTTCGCTCGCTTGCTCATCTGCCTCCGTCTGTGCGTGGTTCACGAGTTTTAAACGAAACGCTTTGAAAAATCACTCGTGGGTTTGTAGGGGCACTGATAACAGTGTCTGATTTTCTTAGGATGATGATGTGTCAGGCGTCAAGAAAGCAACGAGAATTTTAAAGATAGCTGGAGAGCTATTCAATGAAAAATCCCTTAGATACGAACAGTTATCAGATGAAATTGTTGAATGCGAACAGGTAAATAAGTATGTTGTAAGCTAAATTTGATCACCTGTGTAAGAGTTGTCTGTAGGAAGGCTGCTTGAGCGATATTCGTCTTTGGAATAAAATGGTAAGCATTCCTCATTTGATGCGTTTAGAACAAGCTTATTTAAATAACACACCAGGTATCAAATTGAAAGCTACAAATCAACGCTAACCAACCAAATGACCAGCCGACCGACCGACCGACCGACCGACCGACCTGCCAGCCAGCCAGCCAGCCAGCCAGCCAGCCAGCCAGCCAGCCAGCCAGCCAGCCAGCCAGCCAGCCAGCCAGCCAGCCAGCCAGCCAGCTAGCCAGCCAGCCAGCCAGCCAACCAACCAGCCAACCAACCAACCAACCCACCCACTCAGCCATAAAACCAACCAGGCAACCAACCAGCCAACCCACCAACCAATTGACCTACCAACCAATTGACCTACCAACCAATTGACCTACCAACCAATTGACCTACCAACCAATTGACCTACCAACCAATTGACCTACCAACCAATTGACCTACCAACCAATTAACCTACCAACGAACAAAGTTACAAAAGATCAGAACAATCCACCAACCATATAATAGAAATCCCGCTCCCTTTTCTCGTAAGAGTTTTGCCGCTCAAAAAACATTTGTTAAACATTCTTCGTCAATTAGCGTATTAAGATTTTCGCTTTAGAAGTTATTTAAACAATTATAGGACATCGTTTATCGTGGATTTAAAACATTCGGCTGTTACATCGTATTTTATATCCAATAAAGCACTCGTTCTCCGTTTCTAGATATTACATATATGAAATATAGATTTTGCTATGCAGTTGTCTGTTCAGTTATTACAGTTACAAATATAGTTACAGACGTCACAACGTGGTAAGAACATTAAGATGGCTCTCAAGACAATAACTGAATGAAGACGTCTTCTGTGCATCTGTAACTGAACAGACAACGGACAAGTGCAATATGTTTGGTTGATAGAATCAACGACAGAACAAAAACTACGTATAAAAGATTGGTTGAAATTTTACAGTGTTTTAGATAGTCGCTCTCTGCGTTTGTCCCCTCACATATCACGGGTAACGATCAGTGAAAATATATTGTTTCAGGAAATGGCTGCTCTAGAAGAGGCTGTATATGCCCAAAAGGAGTTAATAAATTTTCTGGAAGAACAAGTGAAAATAAATAAAACCTTTCAGAGAGAATCACCACCAAACGATAGAGAAAAGTAAGTGTTCCACCAGGCTAATGCCACGTGAAGATATCTTCTTTCGCAGTGTTCAGTGCAAGTATTCCCAAACGCATGAAGTTCAAAGGCGCCAAAATGGAACGGAAAATAACATGAGAATTCATTGATTTTAGGCAAAGTACAGATCATGGTTATGTATTTTCGTTAAATTAAAGATGTAGCTCTTGCGTACATTTTCTCGAGTTCTGAAACAACATACTAAGCGCAATGTCATTCAATATTTCTTGAAAAATGGGCGTTAATTGTTTACTTAAATTCTAAAAGTTGTCCGTCCGTTGATTTTGCGTTCAGCGTCGATTTTTTAAGCCCAAAAACATTAGCAAGTGAGCTGGCTGTCACACATTAACGTTTAAACTTTATGTATTTGCTATTGATTTAACATTTCTTGGTTCGTTCGTGATTGACCGTGTAGTTGTCAACCTGTCTGCTATTAAAGATAATGAAAGATGTCATTACAGTTGGCCAAGGCTACATAGAGACATTACCAAAATATTACACCAAATTTTTCTAAATATGTCCTTGAAAATATCTCGGGTCATCTTAAAACATATTGGTAATTTGTTTATGATATTATACAAATAAATGTGTTAACAATTTTTGGAAATTATGTTCCAGCTTGCTAACTATCCTTGATGCAAGTTTTCTGACCGAAGTACCTCATATTGGGGTTCTTACAAGCCGATTTGGTGTGAATTCTGTGACAAAGAGTGCATCAAAAATGAGGATAATTGAATCATGAAATTATTAAGTTAATATAGTACTTATGTTTTTGTTTTAGGCTAGAGATAAATTATAACCTCGTTGCTGACCGGCTAGGTGAAGAAAATCGTAGCTTGAGCTGTTTAGAGTATGAACTGAAAGAAAAATCAGAAATAAGGCGGCATTTAGAGTCTGATATGAACAGCATAAGGCCTGATTTGTGGGAGCTTCAACACACAAAAGAAAAATATATGAAGTAAGTTCTGTTATCTACTTGTAGAGCATCCAAGAAGATCCTTTTCAATGTTATAAGACGTTAACTCTAGTAGCGTAGCCAGGGGGGAGCAGGGGGTAGTTACCCCCCACTTTTCTGTCATTCCAGGTCTGTCGGTGCGTCCATAACATTTTTCGGTACAATGGGATTGTCCATTGCAGATTTAAGTTGTAATGTAATACAAATCATGACTCAATTTGTAATGTAATCCCAGGACGAGAAGTCAATAAGTTCCAACTTTTAAATTTAAGAGTATGAATGCCTCACAATGCGAGAAAATCCTGTTACTACCGACAAAAATTATTTGGTTCGTGGGTGCCGAAAGATCTAGTCTGTTCTCTGGAAAAAATGGTAAATGTGATGGCTGAACTAAAAGGGCATATGTTAATACGTGTCATATGTCATGTGATGTGATGCACATTACAATTTAATAAATTGTCTGAATTTAATATCATCCTGAATGGCTATGTGAAAATTGTTCATTCTTTTATCGAATTTTGTTCACAGTTTTACTGTTACTGTCACGGAAATGTGCGCCTTTGTCGCTTCTACCGAAATTACATCTGTCGGTGCATTAAGATTGTCTTGTCGGTACATTTGTCTCAAATCTCTTCTGCCCCAAATCTCTTCTGCCCCTCCACTTTCAAATTCCTGGCTGCGCAACTCGTTTACTCTGGTAAAAAGAGATTTGAAGAGCAGGTCGGCCGGCTTATTTTTCTTTTACTTTTTGTTAATTAGTTTTCTTTGGATCTAAAATTTTCACCATGCATCCTTGACGCTTGTTAGGCGCGGAACGTTTTCTTCACAACGTTCTCCCCTCAGTTGAGAAGGAGCTAATTTAGCCTGTTGCTTTGATGGCCGACCAGTAAAACGGTTCATTTGTGGTTTGTAAAGTGAAGCAGAGCGCATTTGAAAAAAAAACAAAAAAAAACGAACAGTTGAATACCCACGGCATTTTGGATTAAATCTTTTACCTAATCCTGTCCCGAATTTTTTAAAACATTGTAGTTACAGGCAACAGTTTGATTGGTGCAAAATTATTTTTCTGGCTTTTTGGAGGAAGTAGGCTTTTTTCAAAATCCGGTTACTGGTAAAGTCGTGCTTACGAAAATTGAAGCCTTTGAATGACATTAAACAGGAAACCCAAGTGTCTAAACTCAAAGCCATTCGCGTTATCTTGTATTTCGTATCCAGGCAAAAGTTAGGCAAGCAGGCAACCATGCCAATTCCCATAGCTCGTCGTTAGAACAACGCTTAACAGTATATAAACAAGTTTAGCCAGGATGAAGGAGAAAATTCAGGTCATAAGTTATCCTATACGAAAACCCGTGTACAAAGATGACATCCGTGGACTTTACTCAAACGTTAACTTTTAATGTTACAGATTTTTAGAAGAAAATAATATGAACCGTGAAGAAGTGGAACTCCTAGCAGGACAAATTGATTTCAAGTATGTATTAAGATATTTCAGTTCGTTGTCTTCACTGGTAATTTACTTTGCTTTGCGTTGATGTGATTTCTCATAAGAACTTAGCACAACTGAATCCCTCAAGATGTTTTGTGGTTTTTCAATAACGTGATTTAGATTGTTTTCAACATCCGTATGACGGTCTTTTAATCTAGTACAAAATTTTCCCCTGACAACTTGAATTCTTTCAAGTTTTGTTTCATTTCGTACCCACGATCTGACTTCTTCCCGTCAAACACCAGTCCCAGTTTTCATTTTTTTTCTCATATCGAAATTGAAATCGATCATGTTATCGAATACCAGACGGTTCAGATCACAGGGATTGGTAACAAATTATTCTTAAATTTAATCAAGATGCTCAAAACAATTGATGTACGCAGCGACCTCAGAAGTCGGACCGAATGAAAGTCAACTAGTTAAAAAATCAAGCCTAGTTAAGTAATGCCCCAGACTTTAAAAAATGGATAATAAAGAAAAATAAAGCTTGTTTAGAACAGTCATTGAATCTCTGAAAAATTGAACCATAACCAGGGGTGTCATGTGAGGGTGCTATGTGGGGGGATGCTATGTGGGTATGTGACACCCCGCGAATTTCCCGTATGTCTGTCGGTAAATCGGTGCGTCAGTATTCAGTTTGAGGATCTCCTGACTTACTATTCAGCCGAGCACTTCCAATGGGATTATATAAGACTGGAATTCTATTACGTCCTGACTACTTCATGAAAAAAAGGTCTCGTGATTTTACTGAAACTTCTTATCCGAAGGCTGTGTACACTAACTGCATGGCTCATCACCTGAACCTTTATGGTAATAGTGTAGGTAAAATGCAGAGTTTTTGGAATATTTTTGACACAGTTGGGAGATAACCAGGTCCTTCAAGAATTCCCCGAAGAAAGAAGCTTTCCTTGTCCAGAAAGTAAGAGAGGTCTGTCTTGAATCCCGCCGCCACAAGCTCCTTGATTCACTGGGTTCAGTCCATAGACGGTTTGGAAGTCTTTCTTGAGCTTTATGAAGCCATTGTTGCAACGATGGAAGCAATCAAAACTATCGCACAAAAAAGGTGAAATGCTGATTTGGCAAAGAAAGCAGTTGGCTACTACCAGGCCATCGCTAGTTTTGAATTCACTGTCACTCTAACAGTCTGTCAGGCAGTGCTTGCTTTCGTAAAGAGGCTGAAAGTTAAGGTGTAAGGCTCGTCCAGTGACGTTCTTGGTGTTTTAGCTATATCAAGAATGTGGTAGAAACTATCGTTTGTGCGACAGAACATAGAAGAGAAACATGCAAAATGTTTTGAAGAAGTGTGCCGAATTTCCGGGAAGTTGAACATCTCATTGCAGAAGCGAAGAACTTGCCAGGTACAGCGCTACCGTGCAAACGTCCCTACTGAAACGGTAGAGGCTTACTACAGTAAGAGAAATCTTACAGAACTCTTTGTCGAACATTTCATCGATGAACTTGAAATTCGCTTAAGTGATCGAGATTAAGAGAAAGCGTTGCGATGCCTGTTTGCTGTTCCATCAATTCTTTTGACATCAAAGGGAACGTGACACTGATGGCAGACGTCTTTTCGTCGGTTTTGCACGTTTTATAAAGGTTCCTTGCCCTCAACTTTAAGCCTTGAAGTCGAGATGACCCTTTGGGAAAGAGAGTGGGGACGACAAGATCCTAACACCGTACGAACAAGACATCGAGCATGTTTTGTAACCCAAGATAGCCGAGTGTCTGAAGATATGCCGGCTACCTAACCTTTGACCACGTGCGACAGCGAGAGGAATGTGTCAGCGTTGAAATGACTTAAAACTTACAAGATAATTACCATGTCACAAACGCGTTTGATAGGACTTGCCTTGCTCCATGTCTATCATGTTGACATTAAAGAAATAATCCGCCGATTCTCGAGGCTTTATTCGAGGAAAATGAAACTAACCCATATCTTGTCTGAGTGACTGAGCCAAAAACCCAGGAAATGGCTATTTAGGGGTATCAACTTAAATTTTTTTCATGGAGAGGATCCCTCCGGACCCCCCTTGGGGCTCGCACCCTCGCTAACTTCAGTGCTTGTGATATCGGAAAACGGTCACGTTTTTTCCTGGTTCTGCACCTGGTTTCCTGATGCGACTTCCATCCAAATTAATAACAACGCCAAACATGGCATTGTTTCGACTTCTCGGTTCTTTGGAAAAGTCATATGCAGGTCAATTATCACTAGGATTTAACATGACGAACCTTAAGCCAGCCACAACATTAAAGCGAAACATTATTTGTACGGAGTGACGCCTCGACAGACAACTACGTCTTGGCGCCATTCTAACGTCGCTTTCAAATATGACGCTGCATATCAGGGGGTGTCCTCCCGAGGAGGTAGAATGCATTTCCGCGTTTTGTATGTTTGCTCCGATTCCCTCAATCCCATTTCAAACACTGCTATGATCAATAAATTTGGCATAAGTTATCACTAATTCTGTTTGTCAACTTTACAGTACTTTTTCTCTAAAACATTTTTTTTGAAGTGATACATATTTTGGAAATGTGGAAGCTTGGAGATATCTTGAAAGATAGATAAACGATCGTCAAGCTCTATCCTCAGAAAACAATTTCTGAGCCTCAGACGGGAATCGAACCCGCAACCTTCTGATGACTGGTGAAACGCTTTACCATTGAGCTACGAAGATTAAGATGGTGAGCTAAGGTGGAAGTTGCAAAAATATACATTGCATCAATATCATTATTAACATATAGTGGCTTCCGCTCAGGTCGCACATACGTCGAACTTACACCTTAGCTCCCCATCTGAGGCTTAGTAGCTCAATGGTTAGAGCGTCTCACCAGTCATCAGAAAGTTGCGCGTTCGATCTCCGTCTGGGGCTCAGAAATAGTTTTTGTGAGGATAGAGCTTGACAATCGTTCATCTATCGTTTTTTTGATGTTTGAAAATGACATGTCGGGAACAATCTGTTAGATTGACTTGAAATTTTCACAGATGATCATTCTCCATGGGTTCTGTATTATAAGCGATGAACCCTGTCGTAAGGATCATACTCTAAAAATAATTAACATATACTGACATGATTTTCTTGATTCATCTGTGGACAAGTAGTGAGGCCAACATATTTCAAATGTTGACAAATCCATGTCTGAAAACGTTTATATCTATTTACCTTAAGAAAAACATTAGAATGGAATTCCTTGCAGACTATTGTGAGGTACCATTTATAAGTAAGAATTGATCCTTCACATCATGTGGCCTCTAGCAGGCTGTGCCAGGTTACATTGGTCCATGGTATCATATAAAGTGCATTTTTAAAATCTGTAGGCTATTGGCTTTTTAGTAATTTATAGTTTGTTAGGGTTCCGAGTGAAACTCATACAGATTGTATAAAGTGAAGTGAGTCTCTTTCACGGCCATGAGTTTGGATGTACCCCGGCCTTAAAAATTCACGGTACCGTACGCCTTCGACCAAAGCAGTTATTTTAAAGGGTTTTGGCAACTCGTTTCTGTTCCAAAATCTACCCGTTTTTACGTGATAGGTGTGGCAGGATGGGGAAAATTGCGAGGGTGAATGATGAAGTGAAAGCCTTTCACAGACTCAGCCGACCATGCTGCGAGTAAAGCAATGTGCGACCCAATTTTTAATACCTAAGGCTGTTGATTGCTTTATCCCAAACGGATAACGGTTGGGTTACACAAGCCTTTCACTTCATATCTTCTTCATATTTTATTATCTTTATCGAACTTTCATTTGCCTCTCTGACGATGCTTGTTCGTAATTTGCAAAACAAACACATAAAATATCGTTGGTTACCACTCCTCTACAAAGTCAGTGAATAAATTCCTCAGGATTACAACAAAGCTCTAACGCTTTCTGTCATTAGTCAGTTTTCTCCCTTATCTCTGACTTCTCAATCCAGAAATTGAAGTTGATACTTAATGTTCTAATCGCTCCAATCACTATGAGAACTGTAATCACATTAATTTCTTGCATTTCCAGATCTTCTTTTTCTCAGGTTTTAGATCTTGGTATTTTTCCACCTTCTTCTGCTCTTTTTCCACCATTCGACTATCGAATGGACACGACACATCAATAGTAATCCATTCTCTTCTGATCTTGTTGTGTACAACAACGTCCGGTTTGTAGTGCTCCAACCCAAGTCCCACAGCAGTTTAATTTCATCGTTTTCAAGGACCTTCTGTGGGACGTGATAATCTCACTTCTCTTGGTGTGGAAAACCAAAACGTTTACATAGCTCCCAGTGTATAACGTGCATGGTTGACCTTGTCGTGTCTTCATACTTTATATTGTCACTGGGCCCCTTTTTTTTTCCTTCAGAACAATGTGGCTAATTGTCTCTTCCCTTTCGCTACACTGCCGACACATTGGTGAGACATCCTATCCTTCAGTTCTATGTTTCACAGCGTTCCTTCCTAGTGACTGATCTTGGGCAGCCATCTTGCTATCAGTCACGGCAGTTATTAACCTTTGAACGTTTTATATAATCGTTCCCTCGGTCTTTCTCTTCAAATTTGCGTGTGTCAACCAGTTCCAACTCCGTGATATGTGTTTGAAATGTGGGTGCTCGGAGATAGCTTGAATGAATGATAGATGAACGTTCGTCAAACTCTATTCTCAGAAAAGCGATTATTGAGCCCCGGACGGGGATCGAACCCGCGACCTTCTGATGACCGATGAGACGCTCTAACCATTGAGCTACCAAGACTCAGATGGCGAGCTAAGGTGCAAGTTCGACATATGTGCGACCTAGGCGGCAGCCACGATATGTTAATAATGTTATTAATACCATATATATGTTTGAAATGTGGGTGCTTGGAGATATCTTGAATGAATGATAGATATAAGAGCTTGACGATCGTTCATCTATCATTCACTGAAGTTCCAATTCTACTCACTTTTTATTTGTTCTGTTCTTTCAAATTGTCCATGCACAACTTTTTCCTTGTACTGTTAGACTTGATTCGTGTGTTAACCTTGAAGTCAACATAACTGCACAGCGAAACCGGAACAACTCCAATTCTGTAGTGTAAGTTTTCCTTCAGGAAACCGATTACCTTTATTTTGTATCTTTTATACAGAATTTACGAATTTCCTATGACAGAAGAAGAAGAATCTGTAAACTTGTCAAAAGAATACTGGTTATTTGGAACCTTAGACAGGTGTGATTTTGACATTTCTCATTCATAACACTGATCAAAAACCCTCGTTTCTCAGATTTTGAAGTATTCTATAAGTCCAAGAAAGAGGCAGTTTCATAACTCAACTCGCTAACCTAAGAAATGTTTATTTAATTCCATAATAAGAAATGATTACAAATTTACTATACCTGCCATTTATTAAATCAAATGCTGCAGTGAAATGTTTTTAATGCTCAATCAATCACACTGAATACGTTTTCGTAGAAGTTGATATGAAAAGGAACTTGTTCGAACATTCGCCTTCTTTATTATGAGCAGTTGATGGAATTTGTCGCACAGCAGCATATATGTACACAGGAAACATTTGTGTCTAACTGTGTGTTTTATTTCTACTTCAACTTAAGGAGCACCATTCAAAGTTATCTTAAGGAAACGCCGGATGGTACCTTCCTTATTCGAGATAGTAACCAAAATCGTGGAATGAAAGCGGTGTCCATTATGTGAGTGTTGTTTTATTGTAGTTATTGTATCATATCTCGTATCATTTACTTTGTGAAGCACTGATCAGAAATCAAAACTCAAACTTTTTTGACGCTCTGGGCAGTGTTCAAACATTACATAAAACACTGTTTCTAGCGTGTGATATCCGTATGTCAGTTGAATTCCTATCTCCGGAGAAAGGTAAATTTAAACTAGACGAAATTGTATTTTAATACTGTGCGACCAGGGAAGTCAGTGAATGGGTGTGCCTGAGTGCGGAGGGAAAGTTTAAAAGTTTCTCCGCTTGCTCGTGTTCGCCCAACCCACCGTGTTTCGGATGTTTACATGTCCCTTGACTCGTGCACGTTAATGAAGGAAAATTTAGATGTTCTCCCTTTAAACAGGAAAATTATTCGGAATTTCCCTCATCGACACTCAGTGGGAAAAGTTAAAAAGAGATTGATGTGCTGGTGAGGAAGTTAATTACTGAGATTGTGAAATATCATATGTAATATTTCTCCTATGACGTATGATATATATTTCCAATGAACCTGCTCATCGAGCCCTACGCTGAGAAAACTTTAGTGTCCTCAACCGGGAATCGAACACAACTTTCAGATCGCTAGTGAGGCCTTCAGACCGTTGAATTAGACCGACTCAGGTGACATACTTGTGTCAGTGGCGTGCTGGCCAGTCTTTGTCAGGGGAGGCCGACATTAACATTGGCGCCTCAATGCTTTTAAAACTCGTGCCGTGGACAGACACGAACAGTGGCGTTGCTAACGTTATTTCATCACGGGGGGCAAAATTGTGGCATACCATGAGGTTTTACAGTTCTTTCATGGTAAAGTTTATCCAAAGCGCATTCCGTACAAAAGTCGTTGATCAAAGTGGCAACTTAGGAAATTTACGGTATGAAATGGGGGGCAGGGTCCTCAAATTTAGGTTTGGGAGGCTATGGTGTAATCCTTTGGGACTAGTATTATATAGAATTAAATGGTGATTAGATAGGCTATATGTAAATGAGGTAGTGGGAAAAGGATGAAAAGGCAGGACATAGTTACATTGGAAGAGCAGAGAGGAGAACGTTGTTCGGAGAGAAGTGATGCAGGCTGGCTAAGAATTTGGAAAGGTCCGGATTGAAGAAGCGTCACGAATACCAAGCGAACCGATTCTTTGGTGACGAATAGCAAGGTACTAGAAAGACGTCAATCTGCAAGGACTAGTGTCTTCGAATAATTGTACACCAACGAAATGCTCACAACCTCCGAAAAATTCTCGAGCGAAACAAGCGAAGGAATAAAGTGACAACATAACCGGTCATTAATTGAATTGTTGTAAAATATCCTTTTTACTTTGCCGCTCTTCTTCGCTGGACGTTACGGTCGTGGTCGTTGGGGTTATTCATGGGACAGTGGAGGCTTGATTGCCAAACATCCTTTCCTACTTTGTGAACCTTTAGATCTATCCCACCGCTGCCTCCAGTTGTGACGAAATTTTGTCGTCGTCGAAGGGGCCACGACTCCCCTGCCAGCACGCCACTGACTTGTGTGCTGAAGTTGTCCTAACAATGCCCAATGTCATTGCACGGGTTCGCAAACCACGTTTCAGGCGATTTTAATGATTATCTTCAAGACAGGCATGCTCCAGTAAATCAAAGGGTTATGTTAGCTAAATGACCCCACTCTCAATACTTCATTTGCATATCAAACAAATCGGAACATCTCGGTCATTCTTCTTGTAGAGAAAACAAAACGATATCAAGGTAGATGAACGATCTTCAAGCTCGATACTCAGAAAATGATTTCTGAGTGATTTCTGAATGAAAAATGATTTCTGAATGATTTCAAACATTTCTTCGAACATTTTCTATTTATGACTCTGGTACTTTAATTGTAATTTTTAAGGCTAGGGTTTCGACTGCTCTTCCGGCTGAACAGCCGATATAGGGAAGAGCAGAACAGATCTTTGTGTTTCATAAAGATTTTGGGAATTCCCACAAAAGGAAGCAGCTTTTGTACTAAAAGCTTGTATGTTAAATTGCTTTAGTTTTGGTTCATAAAAAACGTTCACAGAGCATTTTTCCCTCCGCTTTTTTTAGGTTTAACGGCTCAATCAAGCATTGTGTGATAGACGAAGGTCCAGAAGGATATGGTTTCGCAGAAGGGTTTAAAACGCACAAAACACTTCAAAGTCTTGTCCAATACTACCACCGAGTCTCCCTCCAAATGCACAATAGCGGTTTAGCAACAACGTTACGTCTTCCTGTACGTTGCATAAAACGAAACATTCCTGCCGACAGATCTTTATTGGACTGATTAAAGCCTGTTATATTTCTATCGTCTGACGTATGAACATTTTGATAACTGCGGTATTATCCTATTTCACGATTGCTTTCTATTGTACAGCCAACATTACCGTATATTTTCACGGTTTTGCTAAATTACTGTCGTATTTTTAAAATCATGATCATGTTAAAGGAGATTGAAATCGATCAGTTTTAAATGTTAACTTGGACAAAGTTGATTTACGAACAATATGCATTCTCACAGGAGATTCGGTGTCCAACTGAGTCGAAAAAAGGAAAACATCGCCCCTTCCAGAAAAGAAATTTGCTGAAATTTTGAAAGGATTCGAGTATATTTCCTTAGAATGAAAAATGATAAAATAGTTAAATTAAAAGAAATATATTATGGGTCAAAGTATGAATGTAATTCTTACATTTTGTGACGTAAGAAGGTACATATTCTTACCGAATACAATACGTCTGTGCTTTGACTATTGTGCTCAATGAAAGTACATATGACGCAACCTCACCACGTGGTACATGAACATGTTGTATATATCCATCGTATCCTGAAACTGTCCCGCACACTACTTGTACAGCATAGAAGGTCTACTCCATATCAGACGTGTGCGATATGGTAAATGTATGCACAAAATCAGCGTGCTTCATCCACACCACGTGATCCATATGCAAGGCGTGGTGCATATATCGGTCAATTAACGATAACAAAGAACATGGTGGCTGTGCATTTAAACCTTTGCTTTAACGCCTATTTTTTTTCTTTTGTTCTTTTCTCCCTTTTGTTTTTTCTCCCTTTTGTTTTTTCTCCCTTTGTTTTTTCTCCCTTTGTTTTTTTCTCCCTTTGTTTTTGCTCTTTTCATTCATTTGTTTTTTTGTTCCTGGTGTCTTATATATAAGACCCTGGGCGTTAAAGGGTTAGCCGCAGTGCTTTGCAAATCTCTGTCGACTGTACTTGTAGCTAAACATTGTTTAAATTAAAATGGTGAAAGCCTCCATTATGATTTTAAGTAGTTTCCTCAATATCGTTAATGATTCATCATTCATCGTAGCTAATCCATGAACATATAACAACTTGCATGCATGCATTTTGATGGGTAACAAAAATCAGTATAAAAATCAAAGTACGTAATCTGGATCACATTTTTTCGTTTACATAAACTATTCAAAAACAATTCAAAAAATAACATATTCAATAAATGATTGCATATTCATTTCTGGATCACATTTCTTAGTTTACAAATTCTAATAAACGAAAAAAAATCATGCAATAAGTCAATGGGAATTACAGTAGAACCTGTATATAACGGCCACCCTCGGGACTTCAGAAACTGGCCGCTTAATACAGGATCACTAAAAATACTCGCTGGGCGTGGTCAAATGTCAGTTTCAATTGCGTGTCATACGACACTGCATTCAAGCAGACAAGAAGAAAATCAACGGTCTTTGAGGCGATCTTTGCTTTCAACAAAGTTGCTAACTTGTAAGTGTAGCGGTGCAATAAACATAAAGTTATGAAAAGGTACAATCAATTGTTTGTTGCTCTACTATGCAGTATTTCTAACTTACAGTTCACAACGACATACATCTCATTCCGTCATTACATAGTTCTTACGATCAACGTGGAGATAAAACAGAAATTTTGCTAAAGTAGCGTTGTTGGAAATAAAATTCAAATCAACAAGCAACGGAAAAGTCACTGTAAAGGGCAAGCGCATTGAAAGTGGTGGAGGTTATGACCTGGAAATCTCGTACAAGTATACGTTTGGAAGCCATTTCTTCACAATCACACTGCTCAAAAACGAGCTATCTGAAAAAGTAATTTCAAGTAAAGTTAGAGGGAAGCAGATTCGAAACAAAATTTTTTGCATCTCGTGATTTTGTACTGCAACTCATTGCTGACATCTGGAAAGAATTGACCATAATGAACGGTTAATTATAAGCATTAGCATTGTCATTTCTATAATGATGATGGATCGCTTCTTAATCACAATCAGACACAATAAAATACTGCATGAAAAGACATGTGGCTTTGGGTTTCCGTTTAAGGGTGACCGCTTAATACAGGTAAAAAGAACAAAAAAAGACAAACATGGGACTGCTTAAGGGTGGCCGTGGCCGCTAAATAGAGGTAACAATTACAGCATGTGTATGGGCCCAAAATTCGGGACTTTGAAAACTGGCCGCTTAATAGAGGGTGACCGCTGAATACATGGCCGTTATATACAGGTTCCATTGTACTCGCTTGAGAAGTGAGTTCAGGCAGTCGTTTATTGTGTTTTATCAGAGGACTGCAAAAACTCAAAAGCTACAAAAGCCTCGGGAGCTACGACCCGCGGTTTTCTTTATGTCTTCTTTTGTTTGGAACCACTGATGGAACACTCAAACTCGGGTTCGATTTCAAACTACTACTTAAACCTCGTGTTACGTCAGTTTGCGACAGGGTGTTGGTAGTGTATACCTAAATATCAGGTTAAATGTATAAAGTCCGTATTGTTTTTTCCGGAAATGTCAGGTGGATTAATACTGAAATGGATCAGTGTACACGAACAGCCTTAACTTCATAGTTCATCTTTTGCAGTTGCTGTAAACCATGGTGCAATCGGATTAAGCTTACTACTACATGTCACGATGCATTTATTTCGAAAAATGTGCGGTGCTGATACCTCATGGATTCGCATGTAATACCGACATCGTTATGTCGGTCTTTGAAGGTCGTTTGTCAACCAGTATGAATCCAGAATTTTGAATTCGTTACAACCAGTTATTGCGCCAAAAAACCCAGGTTTTGACGAGATGGCTTTTCTCAGCCTTAGAAACTGTTGACAGAACAAGGTCATCAGTCATCATTACTGCTCACCAACTAAAGAGTAGCCGTACAACTGCCGTGCCCAAGTTACAACATCGAGCATCTCATGGTTGGTCAGACAGGGCAAGCGTGATATTCCCTCAGGAAACAGAGATATGGGTGACGTCATTTTTATTTCATGTTAAAGTCCGTTCACAGTGGAATCTCATTTTCAGGTCCGACCAGCTGGTTGTCAATTTACACGATCCGATTTGTGAATCAGACAGGGTAAAGATCACTTGAACCCTTTAGTGGCTGAATATTTTTTTAGGTCTTTCAGGTCAGTCCACTTATTACACGATTCAACGTGATAAGTTTATCGACGTCAGAGGGGAGGCTTCTACATGAATGGAAACCTGAGTATTTTGCAATTATATAGTAAGAAGTAGCGCGTCTGCTGTCAAAGAGTACACGTGAGGTTGGACCATTGTTGGTCGGTCAGTGCAGCGACTTCTCCGGTGAACTCACTGACCCATGGAAGGGACGAAACGGAAGAAGAGTCAAGAATTCTTCCTAATTCCTCGTTTAGTCATTTTTTAGCAATGTTATAACGAAGAAATTTTAACTTGCACGTTGTCACTTGATTTATCGAACTTGTCATGGATAAACTTACGAAAGAAAAAAAACTATCGAGTCGTTCACGACCCTGTCGGCTGCTCGACTTCTTTTTTTCTATTTACAATACAAAGGTGGATGATCTGGGAGGGGAAAAATGAAAAACTCGACGTTAGAGTCGCGTTCTCAAGCGGTCATGTTTAAATCCCATCTATCCAAGCCCTCTGTGAATAATAGCATCCGACAACATCAGATCACGTTGATGGGACCTGAGACATCATGAAGGAGGACATCTTAAAGGAATATCTGAAGTAGCAGTTCTGTATTTTGATTTTATTAACAATGTCTTGAAAGATAGATGTTTCCTGGAAATTTGTTAAGCAAGGTAACGTGCACGTTTTTAGCCCTACGCCTAGACATGTTAGGGAGCTCAGTCCCTTTTAAAAACAATTGGGGAGGCCAAAGCCCCCTCAGTTCTTCCGCTTCTCTCGTTCTAAGGTGTACATGAAGGAGTTGTGCCCATGAAACGAAAAAATCGTTGCTTGATATTTACTATCCTTAGAAAAATGGGCATTAGGGTATGAAGAAGCCCATTTACATATTTTCTTCATTATCTGCTGTTCGCTTGACAGAAGTATTTTAATATTTTGTACGGCTAGATCAATGGAATTTGATGAATGATAAAGTATTAGGAAAAAATTATAATTTGGCAGAAATTGTAACATTTGAGTGCAGGACTGACTTTTTATCTTCACATTATCCTGGTCAGGCAGTGCCAGACCCCTCTATTCTCACGTAAAATAATTTTCATGATCCCTGTGCGACTAGTCCTGAATTTTTCTTGGCCCCATGTTCACATCACCATTCCCCAACCGATAAACAGCAATGGTTCTTAAAGCTTTTTTATCTCATTCCGAAATATGAGTACACATTTTAGACCTTACAGCCGACGGAAAATGATAAGACGAAATCGTTTCACAAGCGCTCCAAGACCGAGTGAGGCGCTTCGTAGTTCGACCGAAGAACAAGAACTCTGTCATCAGTAATTATCCCCCCTAAATCGAGGCAAACCAACTCCAAAATCATTTTAAAATCCCAGACGTTGTCATTTGTGGCTTTAAGATTATGGAAAAGTACTGTTATATTAATGGAACTTTTAGAGGTGTGTTCTTGCCAACATTTCTGTTTCGAACATTGAACCATGTAACGTGTCTGTCATGCCAGGTTAGTGCAGACACACTGACGAATCTAGCCAAGCTTTTTTTTCAACCAAAGATGCAATCATATTGGATTAAATTATATGTACACGAATGTCGTAGTAATCTTTGTTAACACAGCTCAGTGGTCCAGCGCTCTTAAAATGCTTTTGCGTACAACCTGTCAACGTGTTGTGCGAGTCAGTTGCACAACGTGTTCCGCGTTCGGTTCTATTGCAAGCAGCGACATTTCGAAGTCAAGAACTATTTGTAATTCTTAGTGCCGAAGTTGCCTTTTTTTTTTTTTAACTTTAATAGACCATTATGTGTATGTTACGTTCTTATCTTTGTGTAAGTTTTGGTAAACAAATTAGCGAATTTATGATTGGAATGATGAACAAGGCGGACAACTTAACTGATGAAAATTAGACCAGATAAAACCAGGAGATGTAGGACTTCAAATTATGGAACACCATGCAACAGAGAATGGTGTTCCATAATTTGAATTATTCATCTATCTGGTATCTTTTTAAAATTCCGCTAGTTGACGCTTAAATAAACAGAAGACCCAGTTCTCCGCCTAACAAATGGATTTAAAATCACGAAATGATCAGTTACTACCACTAGTTACAACTCGTTGTTTTAGTTTAGTTTTGTAATTGATAGAACATGATACAAAAGGGCCTTGAAACCGAATAGTTTGTTGTTTTAAACCTTGGTCGTAGGGGTAGGAAGTATAAATAGAATTACGATGTTAATCTAAGTTCTCAATTCGCGAGTTTCACCCATCACAAGATTAAAACTTTCGCATCAAATTTCATCAGAGAACAGTGAAATACGACGACTATTAAAATGACTACGTCATTTTAATGTCGTTTATGTCGGGTCTACAACTCGTCCTTCGTATTGTCATCTTTAGTTTCTTCCACTGTTTCATCTTCTTTAGTTTCATCTTCGGCTGTTTCATCCTCCTCTGTTTCATTTTCTTTTGTTTCACCATCTTTTGATTTGTCCTCATCCTTCGATTCATCTTCCTTGTCTGGTTTGTCTTCTTCTTCCTACACAGGTAAGGCATAATGTAACAGGAATGTAGAAGTCTGACTCATTTCGTTTACACAAAAGCTTGCGATGTGCTTTGAAGGTCTTAGTCACTTGAGTGAAAGTTATCAATAAATTTAAGTGGTCATCCTAAGTCTTACCTCTTCTTCCTCCTCTTCTTCTTCTTCTTCATCTTCATCTTTCTTGGAATCATCCTCTTCCTTCTTTTTCTTTTCTTCTTCTTCACGTTCTTTCCTTTCTTTCTCATCTTGCTCATCTTTCATTTTTTTCTCACCCTCTTTAGTTTTTTCAAATGTTTCTTTACCAAATTCTTCTGCTTCAGTGACAGAATCTGTGACAATTACATTATCAAAAATAGAACCAGACTTAACCTGAAATGAAAAAGAGGAAACGCGTGAACAAAAATTTAGCGCGTTTAACGTTGAGTTGAATTGAATGGTTCTCAAAGCCAAGAAAATTAGCTTTAACACCATGATCAATTTTTAAAACGTAAAATTCAATACAATGGGACAGCATTATAACTACTTTCTCATCAAAACCTACAAAAATATAAAATTCAAATAACAAGAGAGATATGGTAGTGCCTCCTTTACTACAACATCAGTAGACAGTTGATGTATTTTCGTATGGCAACATTCATTAACAGGCCTTTGGACAACCAATCATTTAGGTGTGTCAAGCGTTTAAGGGAAATCTACTCACGGAATTGTGAGGATATGTTACTAACATCTCCCCCTCTACTGGTGGCATGCCAAGACTTCACAACTTGTTGATCAGCTATGAATGTACATGGAGGGTACCATAACGGGAACTCGGCAATTACCAGGGTAGATCCACACTTGAGGTTGGGGGGGGGGGCAAGACAAGAAAAACAGTTCCCAATGTTTAGCATTTTAACCCCATCTCACCAGCATTGTGGGAAAATTAAATGCACAAGGCTTGCAGGGGGGGATCACTACATTGGCCTCTCCATGGATCAGCCCATGGCAATTACTGAATAAAACATCGTGGTTTCATATAAATTCCTCAACTGTTACTATATACTTTAAACAAAGAAGATTTCAGTCAAAAAGTGCTGTACAGTACACTGAAGTTCCACACACCTGCCACAAATCAAATCCAATGGCTCCAATATCATCATATTTATAAAGCTCAGAATCAGGAGAGTAGTCTGGGTTGTCAATTTCTGGATGCACCCATTCTCCCTTATAATTTGGGTTGTCAATCATCTTAGCCTTCCACTCACCCTATATGTTGAACACAGAATATAGCTATATGGTAATATTATGTTATAAATAATATTATTTAAAAGAATTAAGGAGTTGATTTATTTTCAGGACCACCCAGGCTGGAAGCTTGGGTCATGAATTGATGAACAGCTGCATAAGTACATACAGTATGTTCCTCTATACCATACTACATTCTTGGGATATTCAGACTTGCTTGAGCATGCATTACGCAGTGAAACTCATACTTGAATGCCATGAATGTACAAAAAAGCAATTAAAAAATCAAAATTCAGTGATTGTTATACAGAAAGCCAAAAGAATGAGGGAAACTGCTGAACGTTAGAGAGAAGATACTGACATTTCAAGCACAGGTCCTTCATCAGAGTGAAACATCAGAATATTATTTGATGAAGAGCCTTCACTCCAAACATCAGTATTCGCTAAGTTTTAACAGTTCCCTCTCCTTGGGTTTTTACAAGTTCTTCATACACTGCATACACAGCACTGTACTTTTACAGAAAATGTTGGTCAGTGAGCAGTTATGTTACATACATGAAGATACAATTATCCTTCCACCTGCAGACTATTTTCATGAATAGGGCACATAACACAGAAGCAAGACGTATGAGGCTCAAACTCAAAACAAACTCAGGAACAACAGTGGCCACCTGTTTTAGTAAACTTTTAGACAGCAAATCACATTTGTTTTACCTCCATTTTGTATCACAAGTAGATGATACCATACCTGGACACTAAATAATTATAGTGATATTTTTTACCTTTAAGGGACGTTTAGGTAATTTCTGAGAGCAAAAACAGTGTTTTGTAAATGCTTACTGTTACTCAAACTTTGGCTTTTGGCTATCTGATGCTGATTCTTACAAAATATCCTACATAGTAATTTCTGAATCTATGTCAATGGTTTCAAATGTTGCTGGAATTTCCTGAAAAAATTAAATTTCTCAAAATTCCAAAGCTACAAACACATTTTTAAAACAAATTGACATTTACAGGAAATAAATGTGCATTCAATACCAAGATGCTGCTTTTGTAATTGAAACTATAAATGGCAAGAAACCAACACTGGACAGACTTAAAGGTTCGGAAACAGGAAACCTCTCATACGTGACAATGTACATCCATTCAAAATCAATAAAAACATTCCCAAATGCTATGCATCTAGCACAACAGGCCATTCTCAAATGGTAGCACCTTGAGAAATGCAAGTAATAAATTTCAAATTAAAGAAAAAGGATCTAATGCAAAGACCATGCTTTTCACTGCTAGCGTATATTATTTTTGAGGTGTTTTTGCCCGTGTAATTTGCCTGTAAAAAGTTTAAGACTTACAAATTATATTTCTCACTTCCAACAAATTTAGGAATGGAATACTCTACTTCAGCACATTTATTTTGACATAATGTTTGCATTTGTATAAACTACCAGCAATTTCACCATTTTTTCAAATACATTTTAAAATGAAACAAAGCAGTTTTATGATGATGTCTTCACCATATAAAAACAGTATAAATAACAGACAAGAGAATAAAAGTAAAGAAATCAAAGAAAGTAAGCATTTAAAACTCAAGTCTCACCAAGTGACTCAAAATCAATGATGATAGACAAAATCACTGTAAAAACAGGTGCATGCTTTGCCAGTGTACATGACAGCTAAATGGTAATGTATGAGTGAGAGAAAAGGATGCAAAAACAATGACTTTTGCTCCCAAAAACTGGTTACACTTTCCCTTAATATGAAAAAACTAATATCATATCCTTACATTCTATGTATTTCCATTTGGTTGTAGTATAAACACAGGCAACACAAATGACATTTGCAGTAAAGAAAAATTAATGCCTTCATGTTTGCAGCCACTGTTTGTACTAATTTTGTTTTGAATTCAAACCCTGTGGGCTTGCTTTGGTGCTGGGTGTGATCTCTATAAAAACAATCTGCTGTTTGGTTTCTTCAAAGTTTATTCACCAAACATATGGTGAAACAGAACCATCTATGTTCACTATGTATATTATTTTGCCAATTTTCTTATTTGTATATAATGATACCATCACCTAAAATAACTATAATTTGGTACATCACATTTGGCTGGGTGGTTCATCTGGTCCAGTACATTAATGAAACTAACTGGACTGTGGTATAAAAATGCTTATGCTACAATACATGTACCTTATAATCAGGGTTGTCAATCATAGGTGGTTCCCATTCTCCATCAATCTCATCATCCCAGTCATCTGGTTTCTTTGCTTCAGGATCAGGAATATGCTGAGGTTTATCATAATCCTATAAAACAATTGAACAGAAAATGTTGGACTCTTTTAATAACCTAAGCTCTGAACTTTCACCAGATCATTGATAATGAATATTGAATTCATATTCAAAGAGTTTACTCACATCTGGTTTCTTGTCATTTGGGTCTGGGATTTTTTCATTGTCATCCCAGTCTTCTGGCTTTTTGGCTTCTGGATCTTTGATCTTTTTGGCTGGCAAAAAGTCCCAATCATTTTCTAGTTCACCACTCTCAACCTTTTCATTGTCAATCCTTACTTCATATGTGTTGTCTGGTTTGACAATCAATGTGTAAAGGTGGGTCATTTCATCGTCCTGTAATGAAAACAGAAGTCTTTTACATTCAGAAATACACATGACTCAATGCTGTAAATGAAAAAATCAAATGCTAAAAAGAAGAGCAAAAGGAGAACAAATAACAGATCTTGATTTTAATGCACCACATTTTCCCATACCAACATAAGAAAGTTATTACACAGGTCTCAAAGGAAAACCCACCTATTTTTACTAACCATTTGTCAGTGGGTTGTTTACCTCGAGAAGCACGTCACTTTAAATTTATTCCTAATAGAATAAAACATTTCTCATGTTCTACTCATTAGGAAATGCTTCTTTAGACAAATGCCAATTTCCATTGCATAATTATCAAAAATAAATTTTTAAAATTATTTGAAGCTTTCCATATGGTCTAAGAAAAATACAGTAAGTGCATGAGCCAGATGAGCAAGGAATACATCAAACGACATTGTTTGGATGAGATGAAGTACACTAAAAATCGACAATCCACATAATTACTGACTACACAGGAACTTTTGAAAACCAATTAACCCAACAATTTGAGCTCTGACCGCGTACCTTGCACCTGATGTCCTTTTTCGTTAAAAGATTCTTTCCTTTGTAGTTGAAAATTACGTGAACTTTCTTCGTACCTGGTCCACAGATATCAGGTCCTGTGATAAAAACAACTAATTTTTTAGATTCCTGACACAAGAACAACAGTGAGACGAATGATCTTAAAAGAGCACACAAAAAAAAGTACAGCGTAGAAGTATTTTATAACTAGGCAAAATAAAAGAAAAGAAGAATGACTTACCAAACATGATCAAGTAAGGGGAGTCTCCATGCATATCAGCTTGCTTCAGGTCACTTCCAAAAACCTACATCACCACGGGATAATCAAGTATGCACTTAATAAATTGAACTTCGTTTCTTTAATGTCTTTACCAGGCCAAAATGTGGCCGCAATACCAACCTTCACATAACCACCACCACAATCGATACTCTGTTCGTGTTTTACAGAAAACTGGATTACTAGTTCTTTGTCCTTGTTTGAGAAAGATTGGTCGAATTTGGCTGACAGTGCGTAAAATTTAGCATCTTCGCTGGTCTGGATACCTAAGATAATGCAATACATTGTACGTTAACAAATCTTGGTTCAAAACGACAAATAATAAATACTGTTTGCAAATTTTGCAACCACAGACAACAAGAAGGCACCCGTCCGTACCTTTATCTAATTCTGGATCGTTATAATATTTTCCAGCTGACCACCTAAACTTTCCTGCTTGGCTTCCTTTATTTGTTGAGGCAATCCAGCGTTTTTCCCAGTCTGCATCTAAAGTTGGATGAAAAACGGAGGAAAAAAATGAAAACTCGAACACATCAAATAAGCACTGGTCGATTCTGAATGAAATCTGAAGAACAATGCATTTAAAGGGGCACTTTTCGAACATGAAATCTTACCACCAAAGGTTTCCTTAAAATAAACAGTTGACTCCACAAAGGAAAATGCAAGAAGGACGCAAGTTATAACAAGTACAAGTCCCATAATCGTAATACAACTACAACGGTACATTAGATTTCTGTTGCCAAAGACCGGATTGTCAATCCACACGTGTTTGTATATTCATTGCCCTTCTGCGTGGTTGACCCTGATTGGTTGGGAATATATCAGCCAATAAACAGATGACAAAGTGATCGCATTAACCAATCACAGACAAACACACGTCTCAGCATTGTGACTTGCAGCAGTTCGTATGAGTGAGGTTTATTTTCTCTTATTTAGTTTCCGCGAGAATTTCCGCGTGTAAAATCATGCCGGTAGAAATAACAAGTGTTCGCAGCTGTTCATGACTCTCATTGACTTTCGACAGCTCAAGCGGAAGCTAAATAATATCAAATGAATTCAACAGAAATGTTAGATTCTTAATACGCGCGCTCTCAAGCTGTTCTCTCAGAAAAACTTTCTGAGTCCCTGACGCGGGAATCGAACCCGTAACCTTCTGATCGCCGGTGAGATGCTCTACAAAGACTCAGATATAATTACCAAGCTACCACAATCACGTCATTGATTAATACAGGAATGTTAGAGCCCAGCTCACTATCTATTCTTTAGGAGACCCATAATTTAATACTTTGAACTGACTGATTGATATTTTGATTGTTGTCTTCTGGTAATCATGGGGGTCCCCACCGATCTAGCCTCTAACATTCATGCTGAGACCACGTCTTCTGCCGGCCTGGAAAAGCCATAGCTGCTAGAGTAAATGAACCTCACAAACTGCCAAACCACAAACGACAAAGCCGGGATGTGTAGTGACGTTCCAGGATGAAATCGACGGACTCATTAGTTCAATGCATGTATTTGAAGGAAGAACAGATGTTTAAGCTAGGACCACGCCTCCTGAAAAGCAATTCCTGGGATGCAAATTTTGCATCCTTGGAATTGGTTTTCAGGAGGCGCAGTCCAAACAGCGTCGCTAGACATTTCAAAATGAGGACACATCACTCGTCGGGGAAAAATTAGGGGACACTAAGATTCGGATGCGACTGACAAAACATAGAAACCACGGTGAACCATATTTGCAATACAAAGTTCATTTATTTATTTACGCTATAAAGACTCGTTTACACTTGTGCTTTTGTGCCTCACAACTGACAGCTTGGACCGGGGTGGTTGCACAGGGGGGACAAGAGGGGCGATCGCCCCCCAACTTTTTTGGTGGAGGGCCGCGGACCCCCAAATACCAGGCAGGAAAACTAGTATACGCGCAGGCCGCTGGCGGATACTGAAATTCAAAAGGCGTATATTATACTTATAATTTTCAGGAAAGCCTGGGAACGAGTTGCCTCGCGCCACAGCACAGGCGATAAAAATAAGTGCCCACAGCACAAAACGGGAAACAAAGCCATGATAAAATGGTTATCTTACGTATGAGATTCCCGCTTGGTTATTCAATTGCTACGATTTTGATAGTACTAGTCTATGGCATCGTACAATTCGGTTCACCCCCCCCCCCCCACCTCCCAAGTATGGAGCATGTATTAAAGTGACGAGAGCATCGAGGAGAAATTGGGACGAATCATGGTGGATATCGTGATGCACAGACTGTCAAGGGTTTATTGCATACACCAGGATGACAATCGCAACCTTTAAAATCGCACGAGTAAACTGACCTTACAAAGATATTCAATATAGGATAATTTGGTCTAGTAAATAACTCAATATAATGCAGTCTACTGGTTTCAGTTTCCTGAACTCCATAATAATTTTTGAAACCACAAATTTCATTTGTGGGGACACGACAAACTTTTGGGAGGGCACGTGCCCCCCAATGGCAAGACAACATATGGCAAAATGGCAAGACAACATATGCATCCGTGCTGGCCAGCGTAGATGTGCTTGGGGAAGACTTGAAGTAACCCTCCCAACAGCAGATTAATGTTATAACATCCCTTTCCATAGCGTTTTAATTATATCAGACATGTTTCTTAATTTCGGACAGTACATCACAAATGAAGAGATTTTCCGACCAGTAAAATTTAAAGAAAAGATTTTCTTCATTTTCATCGGTAGAAAATGCTTCACGGAAGTCCACCATTTTAAAAACCATTACGACTAAAACCGGGAAATCTGATTGGTTGAATATGCTGGCGATCAGCTAAGACCACTGATTTGTTTTCTACGAGTGTATAGAATTGCTGGAGCGGGCACACAAGGCGAATAATGGCAAATTCAATCTCTGGTATCTGACATGCTTAATGTAGCGGATTTTATACGTCGATCGCTGCAATTGCCGAAAATAGCAGTCGCAGTAGTGGGCAGGCTACGCGATTTTCGCCGATTGCCACGATCGGCTTATAAAATCCCCAAGTGTGTCGTTGGCTTTAAAGTAGCAATACTTCCAGGAGAACTCCGGCAAGCTACATCAGAACGAACGACAGTGCGGGCTTCGGAACCAAATGAGACGATAGACTAATGCACTCAGTCCCCTCCCTTTATCTGCCAGCCTTTCGTGAAAAAATTTTCACCAAATGGCCAGCTACTTTATTTCACAGTGGCTCTTTGTACAAGAGTAAATGTTCGCACATCCAGGAATCCTCCGAAAGAGTCGTTAGTGAGATACTATGTACTTATTGACTGCTACGAGGCTCTGCATCCATGAGGAGACTAGAACATGATCTCGAAGGAAATTTTGAAGCGTATGATTTCATTGATTTTTATTTCGTACTACAAAATTATTGAGTTAGTACCATGGCCGAATTTTAAGGTAATAGGGACCTAAAGGCAAAAGATTTTACGATGCAGAATTTTCCAAATGGCTTTTCCTTATGATCCCCTCACCTAGGGAGCAAAACGAATTGGTGACTATTTAGCAAACATTCGCAAAGTTGGAAGTTTCGAAGAAGTCATATACCCTCTCAACTAGTATAATGAGCAGCTGTTAATCCTATTCTTCGTGTAAGCAGACACGAAAAGCCTTCTGGGAAAAGCTTGTTTGGCTGGAACATAAAAAATGAAAAGCATTAATTTTTTTTTTGGTTTGCTTCTACCAATTAGTTTCCCAGTTTGAAATCTCCTACATCTGGTCCTCATTAAAACAGGGCTACAGTTATTTTTAGAAATTACTATTTTTTAAACCGCTGATTTCTAATAGGTGGACCTCCTCGGGCCATGGCAGTGTACGAATACACGCGTCTCTCCCTATGGGCCTGGTCGCGGGGCCCTGAAACAGTTTCTCCAATGTACAAGTAAACAAGTTTTTCAAAAAGGACTTGAAAAAGACGTCGTGGAATCTTACAAGCACGATTAAGGGGGAATCTTTACCAATGTTGATCTTCCAGGTATCCTTCCAACACACGACTACTGTGCCAATTGTCATTTGTAAGGAGAATAGCTGGAGAATTCCACGAGATTTCATGCCCACCTTTCATGCAATGTTCAACTAATGCAGATTTTTACGTCTGTTTCGTTTCAATCTAAACTCATAGTGTTTTGTTTATCACACTTTATTTTGATTGGATAGGCCCAGCTGGTTTAGTCCTTGGTAGTCAGAAAATTGAAATAATGAATGAGAAAATATTGCCTTTCAGCGAAATAGACCACTTAGGAGTTTCGACGATGCATGAAATCAGAGTATGAATCAAGCTTGTCGACTCTGAACAAGTGCTTGAGAAGTGAATCCGAAAAATACTTTACACAGGTCTGAAAGATTTTTGATTTTTAGGATAAAGTTTGCTTATTAAGGACCTCAAGATCTACGACGTCATCTTCTACGACCACGTCCTTTAAACAAAAGAATTCTTCATGCGAAACAAAGAAAATGAATAATTTTTATTCTCCAAAACATCCTCTACATGGCCGTCGTTCTGCATTCACCACCATCCAGACTAGTCTCAAGTCATAAGGACGATGTCAGGTTGAGGAGTGAAAAAAGTGTTACTTAAGATTGATATTCGATCCGAGATTACAGTTGTTTTAGGAGAACTGGAGCGTTTTAGTAGTCATAAAACAAGCCACAAGTTTCAAGCACGGTGGTCAATAAACCATGGTTTCTTCAAATGCCGAAATTTTAAAGGACGTTGTCATTCGAATTGAAGTGGCAGATATTAAGGTAGCCTATCCACTGTCCTCGATAATAATATAAATTGTTCAAGCTTACGTGCAAGTTTTTTAGTTTCGACAAATCAAAAATGACGCTCCAGCGTCTTATATTCCTATTCATGGTTCAGTGAACTGAATCTTATATCCCGAATTTCATTTATGCACTTGAAACTCCAAACTGGGTTGTACTTTCGCGTCTTCTCGATTAGCGACGTGAATCATGATCCCACAAAGTCCCAATCGCGAGTGGTTTGGACCAGCAGGTCATTTAACATTAAGGCTGCCCCTACATAGCACTTTTACGAAACCATCTTACAAAAGTAGTGGTTTCCATCGAGATGACTCAAAACACATTTCCAAAAATCACCTTTCCCTTTTTAATGTCCTGCACCCAAAATGCAATTTTTTCAGGTGAAAGATTACTTTGTTGCAGTTCGTCGAGTTTGCGTTCAGCTCAACTTCTCTATCCAGTTCGAATTTCGTTCCTTTTTTACGTTTAAGAATTGTCCGTGCTTCAAATAGCACCAATAGGCCAAATTCTTCAATCTAACTCAAGCTTCTCGGGACATCGAGCTTTAGAAATATTTTGAAAATCAGTCCAATCAGAAAGTCGGCATGCTATGAAGACTTCGGCCAAACAATCAAATATTTTTAGGTAACAGTTTCTTTTTTCCATGTAAATTTGTTTGACCATTTATCACTCCATATGGTCTACAATTTTCTTGAATTCGATGTTAAATAGTTTGTTCTCAGTCAAACATTTTACCAACATTTTTGCGCCAAAATTTTGGTCCAAAATGAGGTAAAAAAACGACCGACCAACGTTGCATGGAACAAATTTGGATGAATGTCGTCCAACAGTGTTCAATCGTTTGACCAACAGAAATTCAGACTGGAACGTTCAAACAACCCACAAATAGTCACATGTGGAGTTTGCATTTTGCTAAAGATTAGAAAAAAGAACTACATAGAATTTTTTGTTTCATACTAATTGATTTCATCTTCAAGCACAGTATCACATTGACTACGATCCAATCTAAGTATATGATATTCAGTCATCACAGTTCTTTTCTATCGCTTTTTAAAGATTTAAATAGACTACCCTTTCGAAACAGTACAATAAGGAGGATTTACACTGACAATATTTTCTGCAATTTTATCGTCATCAGTCTCATCACCTGGCTGTGATTTAGATTACCTGTTAAACAGTAGGTAATATATTTTTTTAGTTTTCTTCGCTTCATTCTACAAAAGTACATATGTAAATTAAGTATTGCTCTATTACATTTCCTTCATGCAGATTTTGTGATTTCCTCTCCGCTGATTGATAAAAAGTGTTTGCACACTTGTGCATTTTTACCGCACTGCAAACAAGAAAATTGTCAGTTTAAACATGAGGAGAACAGCGCTTTCAGAAATTTGCCAACTGCAATGATGTCACTAACGCGATAAAGCTTTATATGTAATGTTAACTTTAAGAATGCTGTCAACTTCTGCGTTTTTAAGCCATCATTCTGACGCTAACTTGACGCTATATTGATATCGCCTGGTAAAACTAAAAGCAGAAATTGAGAAATTTCAATCTCATCATGACTACCTCGGTTTTCCTTGTTGTTAGAAGGACAAGTTATCTTTCGTGGATACGTTATCGCTTGAATATTCATCCACTGAAATATGTTTCGCCTTCCGTTAACACGACAGAGACGGTTTCGATAAAGAAAACATGCACAAAGATTAAAAAAACGCTGTCAAAAATTAATTATTATGAAAAGGATGGTTTATCGGACAAAACGTACCCATATATACCTCGATCATAGTATAAGAGAGACTAAACTCCTAAAAAATTCGGTATATGAGACACAAAACTCGACTCATTTAGTAAAATTATAGTGACCCATGTCGAGTGGGAGATTTAACAGCAAATACACCTAATTTTATAGTATCACATTCATTCCTCCGTGAAGGAAACCTGAAACGTATTCAAGACTTGCTTTTCCCAGTTTGCTTGCTACTCTGTTATACAAGTATCATCTTTATCATTTTCAATTGCATTTGCTGCTTTCATGGCCCAATTTTGAACGTCTAAACGTGACTCTGGATTACTCCATAAACCCTTTAAGATCTGTAGTATTCCTTCGTCCTTACATATCTTACCATAACGGAGTGCTAAAAAAAAGAAATGACAAGTATTCAAGAAGTTGAATTATGTGTTTCACATGTTCGGGGTGTCTCCAAAATCACAAAAATCATTCACATAATGTAGAAATTAAGTAATTTCAAAGGATCTAGTTGGAGCAGGGGCCAGAGCTGCATTTTCAAAAGAAGAAGCTAAATCGGTGACACCTCCCAGAAGAACGCTCCTATTTAAGACCCTCGTAAACACTTCTGAATGGCATTTGCTATTATAAATATATTAAAAAAGTTATAAATTTCTTGAAAAATGCTACCTTTCGCCGGGACTTAAGATTTCTCCCATTAATGGAGTCGGGCAATTGCATCCATTGCCCCCAGCTTTGTGGCATTCCTGCCTTGGAGCAAACGACATTTAACATTGAAACATATCTGCACATGTGGTTCTCTTAGAACACAACTGACCTTTGTGGAAACAAACATGATGAATTGCCCAAATTGCCCAGAGCTGAACATCAGGGAAATGGGAGCACAGTAATGGAATAAAAGGTTTAAAACTCCTAAACAGAGAACGACGCAATTAATTAAATTTCATTAAAAAACGAAACGAACAAACAAACAAACAACACTCACACGCTTATTAAGTTTCATCTAAAACGTTATAAAAATATTTACATTTTGGTCAGTCATACTGCGCAAAGTTCAATTGCTGCTTCTTACAAATTTATGACTATGGTGGTCTCTTTATCGCTCGCCTTTTATCCGAAGCCTGGTGCCCAGGCCCAAAAATATTATTATGGCCTGGGCTTCACCCAATGAATGCGGTAATCTTATTGGACAAGAGACATCCTACCATCTTGGATTTACTTTTGAGGCGTGGTGAGAAAACTGGTCAAGGTCATGGAGATCATATAAACCTAAAAGGGGCATTGGGGCCGAAAATTGGGATCAGATTGAACGCCACCATTTTGATTAAACTGGGGGTAAATTGTTTTACTTCAGGCACTTTTACGTCTGTTCGAGAACTTCATGTCGTGTGGGGAATTATTTCTTGTTTGTTTTCGTTAACTGTATTGCATAAAAACAGCTTTTCTGGTTATCAGTCAGCTGTTATGTTTGCCTTAAACGTTTTACATTCTTTTTAAAAAAAAAACAAAAACAAAAGATAAAAGTGAAATTTATTTTGACCATGATCTTGAGCTTTTCATTTGGGCTTTGATTGGTTTGCCCTTAAGTTTATCGCCTGCGGTTGAGCGCCATTTAGCTTTGTCAGGATTCTGACGAACTTCACCGGCTTATATCGGCCTTTTCTCCAGCCTTTCTCCTTTCCCTTTTATCAAGGTTTGACATAAAACCACGTATGTTAAAAAACTGTCAATAGGCCGGTTCATCTGATCCAATCTGATGGATCCCACTACATGTCAGGTTATTTAAAAAGTGCTTATACGTCGAATTTTGAAACGGCAGGAATGATATCTGCTAAATTGACCGTGTGATCTGCTCTGAGATATTCCAAATCTTAATAGAGTCGAAGTAAGAGATTACGGGAAGCTCAGATGGGAAAAGAACAAAAAAATACGGTGTAACCCTGCTCGTAACATCAAGGGAAAAACAGTCCTCGGACTTGGAGTTGAAAGAGATATCTTATACTTATTTCAAGAAAACAAGCGCTCGGTATTCTTCGGCATTGTTTTACGTCGGTTTGCGCATAAACAATTGAGGCGAAGTGAGAAAAGGCACAGGGAAAGGAAATATAGAAACTATGGGACACGTCAATTCTTGAAGAAAATATTTCATGAATTAATCTACACTGCTAAAGTCGACTGGAATAGTTGACTAAAGCGGGTTTCGAACTCGCATCTTCGGGTTACCGGACCGGTGCTCTACCTATTCAGCTGTCGAGTTAGTTGGGAACAGTTTTCTCGTTTTATCCATTTTGAATGCACGAGAGATTCTCGCGACAACTTAACGCTCGATATCCGTCAGGAAGTGCAGTGTTTCGACTCTATTTCAGAATCATCGTCGGGATAACATGAAGAAAATATTCATGAATTAACCTGAATGAAATATTCTCTTCATGTTATCAATTCCTATTTACGGTTTTAGCTAAAAAAGGACTGATTTGAAAGAAATGTGCATGAATTTGAAAGTAACACTGTCCCAGTGCTATTTGTGCTGTAACTCTCCTGAGCTCCTTAAATTATGCAGTAACCAGCATTAATCAACAATAACCTAAATATCTTTTTAATCCTGGCGGAATAACATTGAACGTTTATTGAAATTCCAATCTAGATACATTAGAGACTAACGTGTACGTTAGTGCATGTGAACTAGCATGACTTGAACTTACCTGTAACCAACCATAACTTTATCGACTTTCTTCCACTGGTTGACAGCAGCGCCCTGAACACGAAATAAAGTTCTTGAGCAGTGAAAAAAAAATTAAGTAACAAGTTACTTGTAATACTTACGCAAATATCTGTGACGATAATTAGTCACATTTTTGGTAGAGGTAAAAGTAACGGTCATCAATTACATTTTTGACAAAGGTAACTGTGGTGGTAACTAATTATAATTTTGGTTGAGGTAACTGTAACGGTAAATAATTACATTTTGGTTGAAGTAACTATAACGGTAAATTATTACATTTTGGTAGAAGTAATTGTAAAGGTAAATAATTTAATTTTTGATAAAGGTAACTGTAACGGTAAATTATTACATTTTTGGCAGAGGTAACTGTAATGGTAAATAACCACATTTTTGATAGAGGTAACTGTTACGGTAACGACTTAAAAAATTGCTGAAAAATAGTATGATTAACAATTACATGTGAGCAATACTTTTTGTGCAATAGATTTTATAGAGTTTTCATCGGAATGCACCAAAGCGAAGAGATGGCAGGGACGAAAAAAATATTAAGTTGAACTTTACGTTTCCTTTCCATTGGTATCCAACCTCTAACCATGTGCGTCCTCCTGCAGATGGCTAATCAATGCATCGCCTTCTTTAATCATACCGACCACTTAGGCGTCGGTATTCGGTAGTACATCACCATGTATGCACACGATTTTCTTAGCTGGGGGGAACAGTCAGACAGATGCGGAAGAAAGCCCCCAGAAATGAGTTGTCAGTGGGAGCGTTTGTTGAGCTCCACAGAGAGATATTCACTGCTATTCATATGAAATTACACAAAAATAATCAAAATAAAATTGCTAAATATTCGTGTTATTACCGCATTTGGGCAAAATAAGTTTTTGAATACCAGCAATCAAGTAATAAACCAAATAAAAAGAGGTATTTAGGATTCTTCCGGATGTCGATGGACCCTGCTGCCTGCCACCATGTACGAGGATGCTTAGGACTCACAGAGTAGTCAAAATGCCTTCTTTAACGTACGCCGTATAACATGATTCGTATCTATGGCGTTATCTATCAATCAAGTTTTCTGTAAAATCAATTACAGTACAAAATTGATCATCATTTGATAGATTACTTGCAACTTACAATTGTGTTTTTCCACAAGCTAAACAATTAATTTGTCACTTTGCAACTATTTTCAAAAACTTTAATGTACCTTTGTAACCATAACTATCTACTTATTGTGTAAAGTAACTTATATCGTTAACTAGTTACATTTCTCCATGTAATTGTAACTGAAACTAGTCACAAAATCTTTAACTGTTACAACACTTGTAAAAAGATGTTAAGGTGGTAATGTTATATGTATTTGGAAATATCTCAGCAAAAAAATGGCTTGTCTCCTCGTTCGTAGGTCTGTTTGTGCGAGTGTGTGCGTTCGCTCGGTCAGTCGGTAGGCATGTCGCTTTTGTTTGTTTGTTTGTTTACTAGAAGAGTATCACGACTTACCATTAGGGTTAACAAATCTTCTCGAGTCCCACAGGCAAAATGTAATCCCACTGGCCAATCATCTGCAAGGTTGCTGATTATCCCAGCAGCAAAATAACTGACATCAACTTCATAACTAGCATCCAGGAATTTTCTGTTAAGTTGTGCAAGATATACAATAAGCACTGCGCCAAACTACCAAATTAACCATGGAACATAAACACTACCACAGCAAACTATAACCCAATAGGCCACTTGCCTTGAGACTTCATGAGACCTTAATCATGTCAAAACTGCAGGCATGAAATTACAACTTGAGAAAACACATGCAGGGTGATGTTTAAGTTTCAGTCGGGAGTTCTGGTCTTCCAGCATTAGAGAAATAGCTAATATCGAAGGTCGTCACGCGACCACGGAATCATTTTGTATAAATGTAAACATTTGTCTTTCAGAAGCATGTTCAGAACTCAATCTAGAAGAAACCATTAAAGAGAACTTTCGATGTTGTTTATATGACGTTTTAGAAGAAACATCATTCGAGCCAAAATTTGGCATGAAAAACGTCAAAATATCTTTTTCTGCTTCTTGTCGTTCCAGCACTTGGCGTTTTCCCACGGATAAAGAATGTTATTCTGGCCACGTGACCAACAACAAATTTTACCCGTTTTTTGTTTGAGAAACGTGAGAGCTTGGATATATTTTAAGAGAGATGAATGATCGTCAAGCCCTGTACTCAGAAAACGATTCTGAGCCCCAGACGGGGATCGAACCCGCAACCTTCTGATGACCGGTGAAACGCTCTAACCATTGAGCTACCAAGACTCAGATGGTGAGCTAATGTGCAAGTTCGATATAAATGTGCGATCTAAGCGGAAGCCACTATATATTAGTAATGAATGATGCAGTTTTTTGTGTCAGAAATGTGAGAATTTTGACGATCATTCATCTCTCTTAAGATATATCCAAGCTCTCACGTTTCTCAAACAAAAAACTGCATCAATCATTACTAATATATAGTGGCTTCCGCTTAGGTTGCACATATATATCGAACTTGCACTTTAGCTCACCATCTGAGTCTTGGTAGCTCAATGGTTAGAGCGTCTCACCGGTCATCAGAAGGTTGCGGGTTTGATCCCCGTCTGGGGCTCAGAATCGTTTTCTGAGTACAGGGCTTGACGATCATTTATCTCTTAAAATCTTACCCGTGTCTCTAACCCACTGCCAGTTTTGAGAACTAAGAACTCTAGATTTTTTTTACTCAAGTCATCACCTTGTATGCGTTTTCTACGTTAACAATCGCATGTCTGAAAATATAAAAGCCGAAACACGTTCAAAATCCGATTTTAATAAACCAGTCAAAAATAAAACTTGCTCTTGGTGTACGTTTAGCCTAGAGACTTTACGAGGCATTTGCGCATCCCATAAAACAAAGTGCGATTACGATAATATTAGTCCTGTTGCCTCGCGCGGTTCCAGCCGCGGGCTGTGCCGGGCTGTCGTGAGAACTGAGAACAAAAAAAAAGAATGTGAAGATCTGTAAATGTTTTGGTGAGAAACTGTACAACTGAACATTCCTGGTCGTTAAATGAAGGAATATAGAAGGGTTTTAGTAGATATCCATCCTCATACCCTTTCTTTTTATTTGATATTTTGCAAAAAAGGTTAATTAGGTTTGAATTTGCAAAAACAATAATACCTATTCCTAGAAAATTAGAAAAGAATGCCCCTATATACAATGAGAAGCTAACAGTACGCCGTGCCCAAGTGTCTCTTCCTAAAAATTTATGGCCTCAATAAAGTTAATACAGTCCGAGGCTCGGTCGCCCTGGAAGCTGATCTATATGCTGCAGATATTTTGTATCAGAGACACATTTAAAATTGGAAATACCAGACTCACTAGTGGCTATATCAAATTATGATATATAAAGAAGGGATCATGGAGACTACTTCGGAAATGATAAGTGAAATAGAGGAGGAGTAGCAATATACACCAGAAGTAATATCTCCGGTCAAAAGGTCAGTAGGTCAGATACATTTGAATGTATTTCAGTTGTGTTGAAATTACCATCAGGTCATAATATGCTAACCTGCGGAGTTTATCACCCCTCTAAAACGGGATATCAAGAGAGCGAAATGTTGGATTATTTGACGGCCACCAATGACGAGTTTTAAGAACTTAATCCTCACAGTGAAGGCTTAAATAAACTCGATGTGGACCGACTGCAAATTCGGACTGGCTTAGATCGACCAGTTAATTTCACGACAAGGGGAAATGTAACTTTAGACAATTGCCTAACAAACCGAGCAGACTTATTCTCGAAGCGTAGCCATTAAAAGTCTAGATTAAGACGGATCATATTAGGATCATCCCATCGGCTGGATTAAAGATGAAACCGGTACGCAATAAGTATATTCTTAGAGATCGTAGCGGACATCGTATAATCTCCTTTGACAGAGCACTAACAAACCAAGACTGGTCAGCAGTGCTAGAATCAAGTGATATTAATGTAGCAGTGGATAATCTTCAATCCATCATACACACTCTTCTAGACCGTTGCTTCCCTACTAAACAGGTAACTTTATCATCGAGAGACCTGATTTGGATTACACCATTAGTTAAGGCCCCATCAAAAAGAAAATATAGATTATCAGCTAAAAGGAACGTAACAAAAATGTTAGAGCTAAGAGATTATTGAGGAAGACCGAAGGAATTTGGAGTCCGGAGCAAAGATTGGATCCAACAAATGGAGAAGAATTGATAGATTCTCTCAAAGAAATAAACGACTTAGAATTATATTAAATGACAAACTTATTGAGGAACTTAACATGTATTTTGGTGAGTTATGTCATGGTGATAGCTATGAGGAACCCTTGGTGGTACCCATAGATGAAACCACAGTTAAACCGCCACAGTTAAATGACTACCTAGTGTTTAAACACTTTGTTCCATCAACCGAACTGCTACTGGACCTGATAATCTACCATACTAGCTGTAGAAGGACTTTGCAGATACTCTGACTCCAATCGTAACTAAAGTCTGGAATATGTCATTAGCTACATCCACACGGCCTATCCAATGGAAAACTGCAAATATAAACCCGACACCGAAAGTGGACATCCTGAAAGAGAAGACGAGTTTTAGAGGGATTAATATAACGCCGGTAATTGCAAGGGCGTTCGAGAAAATCGTTTATAATCCCAGGAAGACTCTGAAAAGCAATTAAGTAAAACACAATATGCTTATCGTAAAGATGGTAGTTGTGTTGACATGTTATTAAAGGTTCGACACTTTTCATTGTAAGCCCTCGATGATAGTAATAGCAAAGCGGTCAGATTGTGTGCGATGGACTTTTTAAAGGCCTTCGACAGTTTCAATCACAAACTGTTAGGAAATAAGCTGAAATTTACAACACTCGACCCGTACATTATCATTTGGTATCTCAGTTTTTAAAAGGTCGGATGCAGATGGTAGTCCATGATGGTAAGTCTGCGAGTGGATTGCTGTAAATAAGGGAACAATACAGGGGAGTGTTAGTGGACCCCATCTTTTTAATGTGTTCCTGAACGACCTAAACGTACGTGAACAAAATAAGGCAGTTTTGGATAAATATGCAGATGATTCAACGTTACAAGCAGTCGTGTGGAAAAACTCAGCCAATGAATCTCGTATATTTCTAGACCAATTTATCAGAGGGACGGAAAGGAACCATATGTCATGTAACCCTTCCAAATGTAAGGAACTGGTCCTTAAAAAATCTGATCATACAGAGTTGTATAGTCCTACTTCTATTCGGAATATTCAGCAATGCGGTAAACTTAAAATCTTAGGTATTACGTTTCAGTCAGATTGTAAGTTTACTGAACACGTTAAGGCCAAACTTTATGAGGCTAATAAATGTCTGTATATATTACGAACATTAATAAAGGAAGGCCTTGGTCGGGACGAAATTGACACTCTTTTCAACGCTCTAGTATTATCAAAAATAACATGTGGACTGTCGGTATATAGATCCTCCACCTCTGATCTAAACATAGTGCAACGCTTTTTAACTAGATGTTTTAAACGGAACTATACATCCAAATTATACGATATCTATGAATTACTAGAATAAAGTGACAGAAAAATTTTTAAGAAAATTAGTTCGAGTGATGACCATCCATTATATTCTATGTTTCCTAAGGAAAAGGTTTTATCTAAGAGTCTAAAGATCGTTTTAAAGATAGCTTTTTTAATAGAATAATTTTTAAATACAACTTGACAGTGTAATATTATGAACACCTTAAAGGTTAATATGTTTTTACGTTTTAGAGGTTTGTATTTTAAAATGGATTATTAGTATATGTTTAAATACCATTGTAAATTTGATATGTATTTTATCAAATTCTGATAAACACGAATTGTTGTTATTATAAATCATCACTAACATCACAAGAATAACTGTCCACATTTTGATATTGATAGTTCAGAGTTGAGACCACAGAATCGGCCCCTGAGCCTTTCAGAGCCTTACGAAATTGCCCCAAATGCCTCTGCATAAATCCGGCACTCTTTGTGATTGATCAGGTGACAATGATCACGCCCGTAAAATGAGTCTTGGGCCGAATGTGAGTTTTGATAGTCCGAGTTTAGACCCTAGATACGTCTTCAAGTCACTAGTGTGAGCCAGGCATAAGCATAAGAGTTGCATGAACACAATATTATTGACTCAAACTAGATTTGAGCCGAACTTCAGAACTCGAGCATACATTTCTGCTTCAGTGTTTGCACAGACGCTGCTATGAGTATCCAAACACAGTTATTAGCCAGTGAGCTCGCGTACACGTTACTTTGAAATGGCTTACGTAAAACAACTATCAAATTGAAGACTGGAGACGAAGATCATATGTTGTCACCTAAACACAAGTGCGTCTAAATGGAAGTTCATCGCTTTTCAGTACCGACAAACGGGTGAAAATTGAAAGGCTTAGTGCTAGTTTTCAAACGTTTTGTACCAAAACGATAGCTTTACATGACGTTTTCGCAGGAGATTCTTCAGGTACATAAAGGAACATGGAAACAGGAGCATTAAAGTGTTTCTGTTAACAAATTCATTGAAACAAAAACGTTAAATAGTTCCGTGGCAGAGATGCCTGACATTTAGTTCTTTAAACACTTCATCGCACTCTGGGACATGAGCAACAGATATATCCACAGAAATCAACAAATCATTCTATCGAAATATAAATCTACAACACCTCATCAACGAGTCTTTCACCCACCACGAATCAACTTGTATTCCTTTTGAACTGTTATCATGTAGAAATAAATTCCTTACCGTAGTAACGAAAGTAATCCTTCTGTCAACAACAGTGCGCGGATGGGAACAACTTCAGCTAAATTGTTCTGTTCCATGGAAGAAAATGAAGAAAAGGAAGTGTTAAACTTCTCATATTGAATTTTAATAAGCTCAACTAACAATGTGATGAATTTCGCTATTGAGACAGCTTAACCAAAATATCCTCTTTTTATATTCAGGTAAAAGTCTAAAATTTACGTAGAATTTGTGCTGAATAATTTTGTATTAAATTTATGCGCTAAATGTACATGAAAATACTGACGAAATTACAGAAGAATATACATGTATAGTAGAAAATCGAGATAAAAATATGCAAGAAAATGTAGAAGGAAATGTAGTCATATATATATATATAGTCTTTATCACTCTCTAGTATGACTTTTTCTTCCTTCCCTTTTTCCTTGTTCACTTATCGTACCCTATTTTGTTTCAAATGTCCTAGGACATTTGAAACAAAATAGGATACGATAAGTGAACAAGAAAAAAGGGAAGGAAGAAAAAGACATAACAGAGAGTGATATAAACTGGTAATCACATATTACAGAGTGTGATATAAACTGGCAATCACAATCAATTAGAAATGCATGTAAATTTGAGTATTAGATTGTATATTAATCTTTAAAGAACTTTAGCAATTGGTTTACAGTTGTAAAAATGCTCTTTTTCTTTTCTTTTATGAGTGGGGATGATTTTTGTTAGTTTCTGTAAAACGTATCACGAAAGATTCTTGCAGTAACAATTGCATGAAAAATACGCAGCGTGGAAATTTTCTCATTGACGATACAGTTATGTAGAGTTGAAATAGCGTTTTATCGAAACGTGTCGTTCTGTTCTCTGTAACCATGCTTTAAGTTCCCAGAAGACCCTTCAAAAAAATTTTGAAAGAGAATTCTTCGTGAGACGTGAGCCCGCGTTGAGATTTCAGCTCAGGCTAACTCCAGCTCGAGCTAAAATTCTCTGTGTTATCAGCCCCACCCCTAAAATCCCTAAAAGGTAGAACAGTCTTAATTTCTATTTTCTGCTCCTTCCTGTCTTTTATTAAGGAAGCAATAAAGCACTTCACTCACTCTCTCGATCGATACATCGATCAATCAGTCAATCACAATAAGCTAGTTCTTTTCACACTTCTTATAGAATTGGTTAGCGCTCCACAAAAAGAAAATATGCATGCAACTCTTATGGGTCCCTGCAAGCTATAAATAACTATTCTATATTGCTACATAATGAAATATTGTGCTTTTCCTGAAAAGATATCCTTCGGAAAAAGCGAAGATCTTTGAGAAACCGAAAACCAACCACCACCTACTCTTACAGCTTCTATTTACCAGTATTCCAAGAATCTTCTTTAAGACATCACTCCTGTTGTCGAATGTCTGCAAATAATTGAAATGTAATTGCTGGTTAAGTTTGTTGCTTCGACTTCAATTTTCCGAACTCTTCATGCATATCTCACTCACTTCAGCACCACTCTGAGAAAGTGATCTATATATATTTACTCAGCTTTATTCTATCCTCCTGCATGCCTCGTCACGAGCAACACACGCCTGCGCACGCCCTCAGATATTTACTGGGGTAATCATTTGTCATAGTCATGACTGGATCAAGTTCACTTTGCTAGCGTAGCGTGCTGATGAAGTAGCACGTCAGATTATAGGGTATGTGATAGCAATTTTTGTGGAGTTTATGATTTTGTGATCAACGAAAGAGAACATGAGTACAACTGCAGTAATTTAAACATGTCTTCTTAAGAAATGAGTTATAAGAAAAAAATGGGAAAAAAAAACAAACAAAAAATGAGGCAAAAACGTACGTCCCATCATCATTTTGTTGCAGTATATAGTAAGGCGGTCCGATGCTACAAACATTTTGCTTCGAGTTTTTCAACATATTTTGTCGAATGTGGATTAAATAAACTCAGCTGAGGGGTGAAGCAATTACTTTTGTAAACTGTGTATGCATGGCTACTGTAGCTCGCCGTTCAAGCAGTCATCAAATTGAAGGCCTTTCTGACCACTTTCCAAGCTTTGTGACGTCAATGACAAAAATTTGGTCAAAAATAGCCAACAGATGTTTAGACGAACGACTTTTAACGTTACGTTTACATGGATCGAAGTAAGATTTTTTCCACTGGCAAATCAAGCAAAGCAACAAGCAGCTTCTTTAACTTTTTACTTGCAAATCTTTGCCATTGGATATTTCTGACCTCACTCAAACTTAAAAAAAAAAAAGAAAAACACTTGCAGTTTTCGAATTTGCTAGCACTGATTTCTAGTCCTGTGTTAATGCAACTAACAATCTGTGAAACCCAAATATTTTGAACTTTCTCATAACCTTAAGTCCTATGTAGAATTTTTTTTTAGAATCAGTTTAAGTGTTTAGATCCAGTTCAATTTTTTAAAACTATTTCAGTACTCTTAAATTGGTTAACTTGTTTTGAAATATACTTTAATCTCTAAGGCAAAAAATGTTTTATTTTTGGCAGGATGGCAGTCTAGAATTAGTACTACACCATCTTAGGGTTAGGGTTAGCGTTTGGGGTCGGGCAAGGTTAGAATTTATTTCGAATGCAATAAATGTTTCTGTGTGAATGAATGAAAAACCTTTATTTCGTGAATGTAATCCTTTGAGTGCTACAGTAAGCACTGTTATCAACAGGAACCCTGAGAGTTTAATAGATCAAGCACTTGTGGGCCACCGTAACTTGGTAATGTTCATAATCGAGCCCAATAGATTAATTCATTCTTATAAAAACAAGATTTACAACTGAACTGGTTAAAAAAAGCACCCAAACTAATCCGGTTTCTTCACGACGATGTTGTCACACAATATTGATTATCTTCAAAATCCATAATTTTAATCCCTGTAAGTTGTGTTGGTCTTCGCACCTGTAATGCTCGAATTATCAGCGACAGTCCATTTAAGTCAACCAGCAGTTGACACGTTTTTGGGGCTTCGTCTAAGAAATAAAACAGAACAAAACAAAACTCTCAAAACTCACACTTCGTTCAAAAGCCAGTGTTTGAACATAATTATACTAAAAAATTGCAAAACTTTGTTCCAGAGCCTACATCGAGGAATAGAGTCACCTAGGAAGTTACAAGAAGATAAGAGAATTCTGACCAAATAAGTTTTCTATCATTTTACTCTGTCCAACAATGAACGAAATTACTCGCCAAAGGGGGACCTTTGGGAAGAAATAGTTCATCTCAACCCAGACAGTGATATAAAAATGGGATGTTGCGTGGGCAGTATAAAACAGCACAAAAAGTTAAAAGGTTGGTAGACTGCCGAATTTATGATTAAGAATTTTAACGTTTCGAGATATGGCCCTTCGTCAGAGATTGAAACGAGTTCTAAAAGAGGAATAGCAGCTAGACTAGGTTTTATACTAAAGCAAGTCATGTGACAAAAATTAACCAACGAAATGTGAGAAATAAAAACAAACAAATCAACGGCCTAGCAACGTCAAGGAAGTCACTTGCTATTTTTAAAGGTGATCAGTAAACCGGCCCGGGGAGAAACAGCCAGAGATCCCACGGGAATAAAAAATTGCATTCGGTAAAAATGAAAACAAAACCAAGGGAAAACAGTGTATAAACTAATGTTTCTATCTGTCCGTGCTAGACAAAAACAAAAACTTTTGAGGTCGTTAAATAAAAGGAAAATGTTTGTTGAGCCCATGGGGATGAGTTGTTCCAAGCTTAAAAATGAGACACTTTTCTTGTCTCTTGCGGCTATCATTGCCACCCGAGATGGATGAGATGGCAGACTTTCATATCCGAGATAGAATGGTTTGCGCTGTTGAAATGCCGGGCGAGAGGCTTGTCAACATCGTTGTTCCTTACGGAACGAAGATCCTCGGCGAACCTGTCAGAGGGACGTCGGCCAGTTTGGAACATTTATTGCATGATGTGCAATAAATGATGTTGGAGGAGGTGCATGTGAAATTATGCCGGACAATGAAATTACAATTGGGTCCACAAATGGAAGTGTTTTGACTGAGAAAAGGACATGTGTACCAGCGGGCTCGAGAACAAGAAAAAGTTCCGGCTGGTAATGATGAATCTTGTTTCATAGCACTGTGTACTAAGGAATCCCGAATGTTTTTATCGTTCCGAAACAGGATCAATGGATTATCGGTGAAAACAGCCAATGTCTCAGAATCACTTTTCAAGATATCGAAATTCTGAATGATGATATCCCTAATTTTGTAGTTGAAGGGATGAAATGTCAGGATTAAGAGAATCTTTAAAAACCTTGACCAGCCGACAACTTCAAAAAATATTTTTCGGAATTTGCTTTCTCTTATAAGAGAATCTTTGCTGTAAAAGTTTGCTCCGAAGGTGGCTTTAGAATGTCCGAACGAGAAACGTTGAATGCTTTTTGGATAGCGGTGTCTAATAAATTGGAAGGGTAACCACGTTGGGCAAAAAAGGATTTCATTTCCAAGGACTTGGTCTTAAAGTCCCAATCATCGCTGCAAAGGCGGCGAAGACCCAAGAATTGAGATCCTGTCAACTATCCCAGTGGAAGGAAACCGAGCCGCCTAGACAAACCCCACGTCTTCGGGCAGAG
Source organism: Heliopora coerulea (assembly GCA_030142905.1). NCBI lineage: Eukaryota > Metazoa > Cnidaria > Anthozoa > Scleralcyonacea > Helioporidae > Heliopora > Heliopora coerulea. The sequence goes on from JASJOG010000001.1 coordinate 1,676,745, forward strand.
AATTGACGAACTCTTACCACATGCGATCAAACATTCAACAATACTGTGTTGGGAGACTGTTACTGTGAAGACTGTGCCGAAGCGTTTCTTTTCGAAATCTCGCCTATTTTGTATTTTTTGTGGATTTCTCTTTCACTCTGGCAGATATTTATTTTATGTAGTCCGGTACAACATGTTAAGGGGACGTTATTGTAGATTGAAATTAAAGACCCACGAATGTCCATAGCCGTTTTAAAAACACTATAATTTTCCACCAGGCTGCTAGGACTGAGGCTGAATGAAAAATTTACCATAAATCAGAATTAATGGCAGTGCTGGGTCTCCATTATTTGCATTTGGAATTTCAACTCAATTGTGGTTACCGAAAGATTACCTGTCAGGTTCCAGACGACACGCAGGGCACAATTTAACAAATTGTCCACCTGATAAAGAAATTAAAAGAATCCGTATTATTCACTTAATATTATACACTTGTTTATTGGTGTATTGATGTAAAAAGTGCTTTGTGGCCCCGGGATCGCTGTCGTTATGCGAGGCAAAGCCGAAAACAGTGATTGTCGGGATAACCGATAAATAAGACATTGACTTCTCTTGTTTTTTAGCTTTTGTTTGTCAATGAAAACTTTAATTTATCTATAGGATGAAATCACGCCATCAAATTTCACTTCATCAGGTCTACTTTTTTCGTTTTTTGTTTTCCTAGTTACCGTTTTGAGAACAATGCATTGATGACTATGTCGAACCTTAGAGAATTGGGAAAGTGGCTGTTGTTATGAGCCCTTTTAGTAATAATTGCGCGCGTTTTCCCCGATATTTCAAAGTTTTCCCCATTTTTCGGTCAAGGCCGATACATCGGCCGGTCAAGCTGGAAATGGGATCGGAGTTTATCGAATCGATGAATCGGATTTCTGTCGAACGGCTGTGTCATCTAGTCATCTCTTGGTCAACGGGACACAAAACATACGGTTTTTCCGAGGTATTAGTAAATACCAATTATTAGTTATATACCAAGTGTCAAATGATGAAAGAAACGTGAAAAACCCTCGAAAAATGTATTAGAAAACGACAAACCAAAAAGTGCGACTTGACAATCTACTCGCAGTTTTAACCTAACCTTAACTTTAACCCTTACCTACATCTGATGCACATCTCATATGGCGCATCTTGTGCTCATGCGCGCAACCAGAACCGCGTGAGCACAAACAAATTCCTCGTACTTGAAAACTCGGTCTAGTCCTCATTGTCGGCCTACTTCATCGTGACATATGTAAAGCAGAAACTCGCCCACATTAGTCATTAGCCATACTGTAAATTGTTACTGGCAACTACGCAATTTTGTCTCATATCTTACAGATAAATTCGTCCAAATTCCCTTAAATCTAGTATACGATTTTTTGATCATACCGTATTGCTTGATACTTGAGAATTAATTATCGACAACAATTTCTGAAAAGAACATTGGAATACATAAATATACATCAGTAAAACATTAAAGTGTCAAAAAATACTATTTTTTCCCCTCTTCGAATGAAGATATGTCAGGATGAATGCGTTAGCCATGAATTAAATCGGTCAATACAACTCGCTTTTCGAAACATTCACTACGTCGGAAAGACTACAAGACTACGTCGGAAACGCTGCATGACGTCAAACCAGGAACAGTAGTAGTACTTTTGGCTGCAAGGGTTTAACTTTTGTTTAGGTTTGGTATGTTGTTACGCTCATTTTCCACAAATCTATCTGGCATTTTTAGGATTTTTTTTTTTATTTTTTTTTTCCCTGCAAAATTCTCGGCGGACTTTCGAAGACGAATTGTTGGTATGATGTCAAAAACATTCTCACTGATTCCCCTTCTTACTTCATCGTGGGATAAACGGATGCAAGTTTTTTTCATTTTTGGCAGTTTATAGAAATATCTAGCACCAGATCTCTTTTTTTTATTTTTGTCAATCTGTTTGATAAGCGCACTTATGAATTCGCAAGGCAATGTTCCTGATTAAATATTTACCTTAATGTTTTCAAGTGAGCCTAGCATCACAGTTTCCTCCACTGAAATCTGCAAAGTTAACAAAGAAACACGTTTTGTTCGTTTTCCTCCGCCACTTCTGTGGTTTTATGAAAAAGATGAAAAAGTAAAAGAATTTTTCAGACTACGTCTATGTCATTACTTCCAAGAATATTGTACTGATTGCCCTAATCAATACTTCATTATCAAAATTCTCATAGAAAAAAATGTTAGGTATGGCGTTATATTAAATATAACGCTATATATATATATATATAACTACAGACGGAACCGTTTCGGCCTATTGGGCCTCATCAGCGTAGTGCTGATGAGCAGGATGGAGTAGCCTACATTATATAGGCGACTCAAATGTCCCACGCTTGTGGTACATCTAAGCCATGCCAGAGCGCTCTAACTAGTAACTATTATTACTGCAATATATATACATATATATATATATATATATATATATATATATATATATATCGCAGTAATTCTAAAACGTTTCGAAACTATTTCACCTTGTAAATAACATAAAAAACTCTACCTTTGAAGACAAATATGCACACATATCAAGAGCAATACCAGTCAAGTTGTCATCATGAAACAAAAAACTGGCTTTTAAAACCAGTTTGGATAAAAGAAACCCATCAAATGTCTGTCAAAAAGACGTTGAAAATATTGATAGTTATATATACGTTTACACACACACACACACACATATATATATATATATTATATATAAACATAGACAGACACAGACACACAGACATAAATATACATACATACATACATATATATATATATATTAAGTCGGACTAGTAAACCGAAGGTCGTGGGTTCGAATCCCAGCCGCGGTCAAGTAGAGTTTTTCTCTACTTACCCGGTATGGGTTCGATTCACTTGGAAGAAGTATTATCCTTATATCATCTCACCCAAGTGGTTAATCTTATACCAATAGTTCTCATATATTAAGTTATATATATATTATATATAAACACAGACACACACAGACACACACACACACACACATATATATACATATATATACATAGTATAGAAATGTTAACTAAAAATGTCCTTTACGTCGCTACTTAAAGCTTCACGCTGTTAAGTGATCATCAGGCAACCGAGAATGAATCAATTACAACCATCCCTTTTTATGCTGTCCCAGATTTAACCTCGGCTTAAAGATCACCGCCCAAACCAACCAGAAAGTGACGAACTTCTTGGACATCACCCTGGACTTGCGCAACTCAACGTATAAACCGTACAAGAAACCAAATGACGAACTTCTTTACGTACACAGCAACTCTAACCACCCACCATCAGTTCTGAAACAACTACCAACATCAATCAACAAACGCCTATCAAAACTATCCTGCGACGCCCCAACTTTCCAAGAAGCAGTTTTACCATACCAAGAAGCCCCTCAACCGCAGCAACTTCCGCACGCACCTCTCGTATGAGGACGGAAAAACGCTCGAGAATCTCCCTCCTAACCGACGCCAGAGTCATCGCAGTGTTACCTGGTTCAACCCACCATACAGCAAAAAACGTCAAGACTAACGTGGGCAGAAAGTTTCTCAATCTCATTGACAAGCATTTCCCATCAACCAGTAAACTCCACAAAATATTCAACAGAAACACGGTAAAAGTAAGTTACAGCTCCATGGCAAACATGAAAACCATCATTCATAAGCACAACGACCTCGTCCTTTCCAAGGCATCAACAAGAAACCAACCACAACATCCACAACCACCTCCAACATGCAACTGCCGCGATAAAGACGACTGCCCTATCCCTGGAAATTGTTTGGTATCAAACGTCATTTACAAAGCTGAAATAACGACAACGGACAACGCGGACACAAAACAGCATATTGGTATGACATCTGGTGAGTTCAAAACACGGTACAGAAATCACACAAAAAGCTTCCGGGACAAAAAGTACGCCAACGAAACGGAATTATCTAAGAATGTATGGGAACTTAAGAAAACCTGCCGAAATTATGAAACAAAGCGGTCCATTTTGAAATGCGTCCCCGCACACAAAGAAGGAACGAAGCGTTGCATCCTTTGCTTGGAAGAAAAGCTGCAAGTTCTAAAGGCAAACAAAGCGAATTTGCTGAACAAGAGATCGGAGATCATTTCCAAATGCTGACATGCCAACACGCACTACTTATGGAACGCACGACGTAAACGGAAATAACTAAATCTGGGACAGCATAAAAAGGGATGGTTGTAATTGATTCATTCTCAGTTGCCTGATGATCGCTTAACAGCGTGAAACTTTAAGTAGCGAAGTATAGGACATTTTTAGTTAACATTTCTATTACGCTCTACCAGTCCTGGTATTGAGCACTCTATTCACGCTGATTTGGAATAACCATATTCCTATATACACAGTATATATATATATATATATATATATATATATATATATATACACAGTATATATATATATATATATATATATACACACAGTATATATATATATATATATATATATATAAAACATCAAGAACCAGCTCCTCAAATAGTCCACCCATGTACTGAAGAAGGAGCTGTGCCCCGAAAGATTATGTTTTAAAGTTTTTTAATTAAAGTCAACAAGTTTTTGAAAATTGATGTTGTATATACACATATATATATATATATATATATATATATATATATACATACATACATACATACAGAGCTTCAATAAAAGCGAAAACGTTTGTGTGAAATGAGTGGTTAACTTATTTAAAGTCACCGTCGTTACCACAATATACACTTTTTTCTGTATACATACAAATATATATATATTTCCATAAAATATCGGTTGTCTCTTGGTCGACAGAGCTCAATACTGTAAAGTAGAACCAATATTATAGTAGAAAGTTAAAAATGCTAAACCACTTTCTCTCGGTTACTCGAGTTTCACGCAATGATTGCCTAGAGCCTGAAACTCGAGTAACCGAGAGAAATTGTTTTAGCCTTTTTAACTTTCTACTATGTATTTCTATATATATTTGCATATATATATTTACCTTTATTTATATACATATATATACCCGCACTATTTAAAATTTGAACGGCGGTGTTGTATCGATTATACAAGCACCAGCCGACGGCAAGTCGATACAACTCCGACGGCGAGTCGATACAACTCCGACGGGAGTATTGTAAAGTACTTATGATAAGAATACGTGTAAACATTCGTATTCTTTAAAGATTCCAACAATTTTAGTGGAGAAAATAGCACCAAAAGTTCATGTAAATCAGTGCTTGTAATGATTATTACAACTCGTGTGGTTGTATCACATTGACAACAACTGATTAAACTTTAAATTCTTTTGCTTTTTCTGTATGTTTGTATGTATATATGTATGTATTGGACTTATACGCTCCACCCAAGACTTTAAATACTAAAGATCATGTTTGAGATAATGAAAAAAAAAAAACAAATTTACTTACTGCATCACCCAAAATGTAATTATTGTAAACTGTTAGCAGGCAGTTTCTTTGAATCTTAAACAAAACATTTAGAATTTTTAATATTGATAAAATTATAGCTTACAAGGTTATGTTAATAACCCATGAACTTTAAACAAAAACGTAATGTGAAATGGTTTTTGATATGTGATAAAATGATTACGCAAGTTAAGCCTTTGCAGAATTATTGTTAAAAAAAATAGCGTTCACAAATTCTTACGCTCCTTAATAATGTAAAAACTTTAAAAAATATGCCATTAAGCAATTTTAGCATTATGGGATGTATCAGATTAATTAAAGCAGCGACACAAATAAAACCTTTTGCAGGATAATAGCTAGTTTAAAAAATAGCGAAATACATTCTTATATTCGTTAACAGCCCATAAAATTTAGGCCAAACTTAAACTTGCACCTTCGCTCACCATCAGAGTCTCGATAGTTCAATGGTTAGACCGTCTCATTGGTCATCAGAAGGTGGCGGGTTCGATCCCCGTCTGGGGCTCAGAAATCATTTTTCTGAAGTTCATTTGAGCTTGACGAACATTACATTCACTAATCATCCGAATTATCTTCCAGTTCCCACATTCTCAGCATACATCGCGTTAAAAAAACAGAGTGTAGGGAGTATTTGGATATGCGACAAAACGAGCCAAGTTCACTTCGATTTCCTTCAAAAGTATTGATTTGTTTGAAAACTGACATTAAACATTTAATAAAGAGTGGCTCATCTGTTACCATAACCACAGCCAACGTTGCTTGATAAAAAGATTGTTCTCGCTAGGTCTAAATGACCATTTTTGCACAATTCATTACATTCAATTTTCGGATGGAATGGTAGAATGACGCTTTTTCCTCTGTCCCTTAGTTTGCTTGACTAGCAAGAACCGTAGACTATGCTGACGATGTTATATCGTACCAAGCAATGTCGTCATTAATATGATATTCTGGCGACCTCCTCACCGCCTGCACGCCAATTTGACTTATACAGTAGAAGTACCATACCTGCTTGTCATCAGGAAACATTTTTAAAACTTGGATGATCACAGAAACCATCTCGCTATAAACATTGACAAAAGTCATCAGCATATTCTAGTCAAGGCAATCATTATGAACATTAACGATTATCATTGTTTCATAACCTCCAGTACTATCTACGCACTCGTCAATGGTCTGCAAATTATTTGTGCCGGGCAAGAGAAAACGAGTTTATTTATTCCGTGAACTGGGTCAGCACGTCCTAACAGGTCTAAGGACGTTATAAGTAACAGTATAAGTGAGTTAAAGTAAAGTTAAAAAATCTAAACTTCTTTCTAAAGTCGATTTTGTTTGTCTTCTTTCGTAGTCATCAGCCACGAAACTGAGTTGTTTTTATCTGTAGCTCCAAAACATTGACCAGTGAAATTCAGATAAACCGATAGTAATAACATAAGATTGACTGGAACAGTTAAGAGCGTCAGCCATGTGTCATTCATTCCGTTATACCAACTTATATCATCAAGTGTTTCGATGCGGTTTTTTTTTTTTTTTACATCGTTTTACTCCGAGACAAAGCATCCACATTAACCTTCCTATGGATCTTACAAGAAAACTCATTTCAGTATTCAAACCTGATTTTTATTATTATTAACGACACCAAAAAATATGGCGAGCTGACACATTTGTAACCATCATAAGGGACAAACCATCTGAGTCAATGGCGTACCGTGACCATTTTGAGTAGGGGGTGTACTGTCCAGCCCTCATTTTACCGACGGAAATAAATTCAAATCGCAGAGTCAAAGGGATCATCGATCTGTTTATTTCCAGTTGGTCAGGACTCGGGAGTGCGTAAAAAAGTGACATACTCAACGGCGCACCGAGGATTTTTGTTAGGAGAGGGCTAGAAATGTAAAATCAGCTTACACTTCGAGGCTTTGGCAGCATGATCCTCCAGGAATATTTTACATTTCAGAGTCTTTACGAGGCCAATTCCGGCACGAAGCAGACTGTCCAATCTAAGGACCTAGTCAAATCGGGTATTTGACAAGGGGGGTCTGGGGGTATGCTCCCCAGAAAATTTTGAAATCTTGATGTCTTGAAACACCATTTCTAGCGATCCCAGACGATAATTTCTGTGAAAAATGCTCGATAAATTAATCGTCATCCTGCGCTTGTTTTCTTATTAAGAAATGCTACTGTAATGAAAGACAAAGTATCGTAATTCCTCATACCGAGGCATATTCATCGAGAGGAAGTTCGAGAAATTGGATATTACTAACTTATTAAAAGGCAACCAGTCTAATTTGCGTCCTGTTCATTTTCACTTTTTCAGTTTCAGCTCTCGGCCCAATCAAAATGGCTTAGTTGCCAACTAAATTTAACTTTTTTCCAGCACAGTAGTGTAGAATAGTTTCGATTTTCAATGAAGTCAATTTTCCGAGCTGTGAATTTTTAAAATCATCAGAAAACACGAACAGATTACCCGACGACAGGTTTAAGTTACACGATTTTCCTAATTTCTGGTTATACCTACGATCTTTACCGATGCAAGTCGTGCTTTGCCGACAGACTAGCGTTTTACCGACCAGTTCACAAAAATGTGGGGGGTGTCATACCCCCACACACACACCCGCACGGTACGCCCCTGATCTGAGTTGATGAAGCTGAGTGGTAACAATATCTCAAAGAATCAGAAAACGTTTCTGAATTTAGAGGCTTGAGAGCATGTACACTCGTATATCCCACAAGATTGTTGATCCGTTAAACTTTAACGTACAAATCACAAAGTTAAAACATACACATTCATGGTAATCATACTACTTCATGTTTCAATAGATCCTACCGCCTTTTTCAGTTTTGAAGTGTCTTGCATGTCTCTAGTTAATTATCCATTTCTAAACTCATCAGACCACATTCTTTTGTTTCCCGTCCGTTATGAATTTTGGGGTAGTCACCTAATTTTGAATGCATGCAGTTGTTCTGATTATTCATTGGTGCATTAAGTCGTTACTATTTTAAGTAAAGACCGGTCTTTACTTAAAATAATAACCTCCTAGTAGGTTATTATTTTAAAAACATTAACTTCCTAATAGGTTATAATTTAACAAGGATAAAACCAGGCTAATCTCAGACATTATCTTCATCCAAGTTTCTCAGCTCAAGGAACGTTTAGAGAATTCCGCCTCATACTAAAATAACTAACTCTTTAAAACATAACTAATGTCATTAAGCACGAACACCACCAGGTCAACACACTTAATTCTCAAACAATATCCAAACTTAATAAAAGTACTTGGTATTTCAGTACTTGACAACACTCTTTTACTTGCCATTCATGTTTCTGTGCCCCTACTTGCCATGGAAATGTGGAAGAAAGCTTGTGCCTTCAATTTGTCTTCGTCCCTCTTCATGCAAAATAATGGCAAGCAATCTTCGTTTGACATTCCAAGTCATCACTTTCTTCGAGTTTCACCACCGGTTATTCACCTTTGGTTAAACAAACGAATCTTCGTTTCAAAATACATTGACCATTTTCATATTCGCCTTTCGCCAAACACGTTAGCCAAATAACGTTGAAGAACATTACTATTCATAAATGTAGAACATCACTTCAATCAGCTTACGTGTACACCCAAAGCACTTAAACTATAAAAGATGAATTCCCTGTTGACAAACAGGCAGAACAACACCTCAATTCTTATTGCTATAAGAATTCATATCACCAATAATTTAAATTTCAAATATATTTTTAGAACCTCCGGAAAACAAAAGAATATGGTCTGATGAGCACATAAAGAAGTTAAAAGCCACGGGATCGGTTTTTATTCAAATGTAAAGATCTCGCACTTCGCGCTCGGTCTTCACAGTCGAATAAAGACCTCTTCCTAGGCTTTTAACCTAAATATAAAGAATCTTTATGGCGTTACTTAATTTGATTTGGGCTTCATAAGTGAAAGCCTTGTACGACGCTCTTCTATGCAACAGCGGCATACGTACGACTTTTTTAATATGCTTACTTTAGTACGGCACCTTGTGCTCCGCTTTCCTGGAAGTAAGCAATGAAATGGCAAGGAAAAGAAGGTGTGGATAAATTCTCCACGAAAGGTTTGAGTTTAGACCTCCAATCGGAGTAATTCCAATGTTATCTGTGAATTACTTCTACGATGACAACGAAATATTAATACCACATTATACATCAACGTTTAAGTTTACCCTTCTGGCCAATTTGACGATGCTGCTGTTGCGTGACGATTGTTTATCCAGGTGTATACATTTTTGCCTCAAGGAAACAATTGCTGCTCACCATTCGCACGTTAATGTAGCATTAGGCCTTGAAGACGCTAGTGAGTTAACTGTATACATCAGAATGAACAATAGTGCACGACAACCGTATCGCGTACATAGACCTTAATTATGTATTTAATATATTTATCTAATATATCCAATATATCTCCATCACAGAACGCAGCTTTTTCATACCCTAAAGTACAGTTTATACTGTACCTTAATATGCTAACATGAAGTGAACTGGAACCTTTAGTAACATCTTCTTTGGTATACCCATACAAGCAGGTACTAAACACAAAAAAAAATTATCGACTGATCAGGCTAAAGACAGGAATCCTGCCGACTCCTTGTTAGTTATTTAAGCATCTTTTTGTAACCTAATTATACATTACAGTTTGAATCTGTGGTTGATGATATAGTGTCTTTTCCTTGGTTGGTAAGTTGCATCAAACATATCAATAATTTCAAGTTATAACACGGTATTTACAATGCCAAAATTGGTTATCTGAGAAGGTTTACTTGTCTCGATAAGTAATGTACTGTAAGTCGAACGGACCAGTCTTTTACTCTTTGTATTATGTCAGATACAGTATGGGGGACCGAACTGAATGGGACTCACAAGGCGACTTTACACAAGGTGTAAAATTCCATACAGTTCGAATGCAAATACTGCATTTTTCGTGAGATAAGAATACGTTCATATGGCCATATTTACAAGCTATTTTAAAGTTTAAGGAAATTTTGATCAAGAAAATGAAGGATAAGTTTATGTAAATTAGAACGATTCTGTATCCTATAAGGGATTTACATCAAATCAATCTTGCAACAAGCATAAACTTAGTACCTCAATACATATTACTTTTTATTCGTATCCCATGAGTATATTATTAACATTACAATTATCAGAAAATATGGAGATTGCGCAGCCAGGTTGAGACATAATTAATTTTGAGACACGTTCTCTGACTAAAATTTATTAAATATACGAGCTTTCGACTACCTAACTGTAGTCTTCGACAGGCAAGAGTGACATGAATTAATGACTTGTAGATATTTATAGGTGCGTGTTGAATTGAGGAACTATGTGGCAGGAAGCAATTAGCGAATACAATGCTTGTTGACAAGGACAGCGTATTGTCTGGGAAGCGGTTTGGAGTTATTGTCAGAATTCGCTATTAAAGCCGTATGCCAAGATTCTAATGTTTTTCGTGTTCGGTAGTTACCACTATCAATTACTCTACTATTAGCGAAGTCGATATTATGATTATTTTCCCATGCATGGTTAGCTATGTTTGAACCTTTTTTATAGTTTTTAACATTCCGGATATGTTCCTTTTTTCGTGTTTCAAATGATCTTCCTGTTTCACCAACGTATGACCACGAGCAATCCAAACAAGGTATATTGTAGACAACATTGGTTCGTCGTTCGGGTGGAACTTGGTATTCGGGAGAAGGAAAAGTTTGTTGTAGCGTTCGTAGTGGTTTAGTAGTGACTCTAATGTTATGTTTTTGTAGTATACGTCTGAGAGCGTCAGTTATCCCACTCACGTACGGTAAAGTAACGTAGCCGGTTGGTTTGTCATTTTCAGTCACACATTTGAAAAATTGTCTTACCAGTTCTTCAGGTGATGGTACGGGTTTGTTAGTTGTCAAGTCTTTGAAGGTTTGTTTCAGAACTCTCTCTGGGTATCCGTTGTTTTGTAAGGCTGTCGTTACATGGTTGAGTTCGTTCTGTTTGCTATCGTATGTGCTTGGTAGTGTTTGTGCTCTGTGTATAAGAGTTCTGGCTGTGCTAATTTTGTGGTTAATGTCATGGTGTGAGTTGAAGTCAAGGTATCTGTCTGTATGTGTGGGTTTCCTGTATACGTCAATTTTGAGGTCGTTACCTTGTCGTGTTATAAGGGTATCTAGAAAAGCGATATTGTTGTCCTGTTCGAGTTCCATAGTAAAAGTAATGAAAGGGTCAATGTTGTTTAAAGAATCATAGAAAGTGAGAATAGCCGTCTTTTTAATAATACAAAAACTGTCGTCAACAAAACGTTTCCATGTTTTTGGTTTCGTAGGAGTCGCTTGAAAGGCCATATTTTCAATTGCTTCCAGTCATCGCTAACCTTTGTATGAAACAAACCTTCAAAGACTTGACAACTAACAAACCCGTACCATCACCTGAAGAACTGGTAAGACAATTTTTCAAATGTGTGACTGAAAATGACAAACCAACCGGCTACGTTACTTTACCGTATGTGAGTGGGATAACTGACGCTCTCAGACGTATACTACAAAAACATAACATTAGAGTCACTACTAAACCACTACGAACGCTACAACAAACTTTTCCTTCTCTCAAATACCAAGTTCCACCCGAACGACGAACCAATGTTGTCTACAATATACCTTGTTTGGATTGCTCGTGGTCATACGTTGGTGAAACAGGAAGATCATTTGAAACACGAAAAAAGGAACATATCCGGAATGTTAAAAACTATAAAAAAGGTTCAAACATAGCTAACCATGCATGGGAAAATAATCATAATATCGACTTCGCTAATAGTAGAGTAATTGATAGTGGTAACTACCGAACACGAAAAACATTAGAATCTTGGCATACGGCTTTAATAGCGAATTCTGACAATAACTCCAAACCGCTTCCCAGACAATACGCTGTCCTTGTCAACAAGCATTGTATTCGCTAATTGCTTCCTGCCACATAGTTCCTCAATTCAACACGCACCTATAAATATCTACAAGTCATTAATTCATGTCACTCTTGCCTGTCGAAGACTACAGTTAGGTAGTCGAAAGCTCGTATATTTAATAAATTTTAGTCAGAGAACGTGTCTCAAAATTAATTATTACAATTATCATAAATTCTGCTAATCACTTCTGCCATTACAGACTGCTCAGGACGAAAAACTACGAAGATTTATGTTCGAAATCGTTTGTCAGGAAAACTATAAGGTTTCACAGCAATAAGCCACTGATAACAAAAACCGAAAACAAACGAAAAGTAATAAAGAAAACGAATTCCAAAAGAAACTTGTTCGAAACTCAAAATGAAAGCTATGGTTGAAATCATATAGCAAACTATTTATTAATATTAGTAATAAAATATTAGATTTTTTGTTCTTCCTGCAGGCCTCAACCTGCAGTACTAGTTTTGGTCAAAACTTAAAACACCAGACTGATATTTCACCGGTCAAGAAGTACTTAGTACTATCAGTTTACTGTGGAGATTTACATTTTATATTTGGCTTTAACATTGCATAATCTGAAAACAAGGATATTTGTGACTTTGCATACGTCGAGTTGACGACACAGCCGGAAAAGTTTGTAAACAGTATTCCAAAAATGGTACAATTCATTTAAAGAGAAGTTTTCAAAGTTTAATTTAAATAAAATAATAAGTAAAACCCGATTTAGCGCCCTGGTTTTCAATCATGTGCATAAGTAAACAATTAGTCTAACTTTCACCTCTCTGACGAAGGACCTTTGCTCCAAACGTTGATTTCAACAAAACTGACTTCAGTTTGGATAGTTTATCAACCTTTTTGCTTTTTACAGGTATTTTAACACAGCTGTGCATCACTGTATTTTTTCAAACAAACTTTAACATTTTCAGATAAAATGTATAGTGCAAAATGAAGGAACGAGTGGATGGAATAAAGTCGAAACTTCCTTTTGTTGTCCCCGTCCTAACATTAGTGTACAATCAAATATATTAACTGGAAATAAACTTGTACCTTGCAGCAATCATTATAGATTTCTTTCCTTTGTACATGTACCGGGTCATTAAATCTAAAAGCAACTGCAAAAGTGCATACGATACGCAAATCAGTGACATAATAACAGAGGGAGCGGTAGTCACCAAAAAGTATTTACAAAAGCATGAAACAGCTGTTCGAACGATGACCAGTCACTCTTATAACCAATGAAAAATGCCCTTGGTGCTCCATGCATTGCATTTGAAACACAAGTGCCAAAGTTAATAAAGCTAGTTACAAAACAATTATGTAATTACAGCTGAGTAATTGACTGGAAGATGACACAAAGTTTAGCACGAATACAGAGCTACACGGTTTTGAACTGTAGAGTACGCAATTATTTACAGAGTAATTTGCAAAACACGTAGGTCGACATATACTATAATCTATGAATTTCTTAACTGCGTATTAAATAACTTACAGTATAGAAAGATTCAGCGAAATTTTTATTTTACAGAATTTGGAATGAATGGTCTACTAACAGTGTGAGGTAAAGCAAATCAAAATTAATTGACAATCAATCGAAAAAATAAGTTTGCTTCTGTCTGCCTTTGTAGAAATTATAATTGTGAACTAAAATGTTAATTTCAATCATACTTTATTTATTATTTGGCTTATGATGGATTAAGTTTTCAAATTAACTTGACTGAAAATTTTGTGGTCAAAATTCCCTGGCGCCCGGCAGTTCCAGACTTCCTCAAATCTCGTCAGACCACTAACCATATGTATCAAAGGTGTCCGGCAGTGTACCAAAATTATCGAGAAAAAAAATCCTGCTTCTAAAAATCATTCATTCGAATTACATGCTATGCCTTAACTCTTTCCCGCCAGGATATCTTCCATTGACAAATAAAATCGTCTGGAGCTAGCCAGGAGTAAAATAACAGTGAATTGATCCTGCTGGAAAAGTGTTAATGCGCCAATACTTACTATTCTGTAAATAATTTATCCCGTCAATTGTACTCATACGTCCACTTCTGTTCATTCATTTGTTCCGAACCATATCGTGACCGATAAAGTTTATATCAAAATCTAGAACCACTTGAAATCATGCAGGGTCAACTGACTTTACTTTTCGGTTGTGTGATGGACCTCCTGGATTTTCAAGCAATTACGACCCCTGAAATTTCTAATGTTTTGAATGGTCTAGGATGACAGCGTTCAGTACCTTAATAATAACCTTTCTTTGATCCACATCATGTTTCAGGCTTTCTCGTAAGGAACTTCCGTACAGTTCTCTCATTGCTTTAACCAAAAACGATGGTCGTTTCCTATAGCGTCTTAAACAGGCTAACAGCTGCTTCAGAGACTTGTCACCCGTGATCTTTCAAGAGTAAAGTGATGGTAAATTATTCCAAACAACTGCTAAAATATCAGTAAACACGACAAATATTATCTACTGTTGTTGGCACCAAGAAAAGGAAGTAACGCCAAAAGTTGGACGACCAAAAAATCGTACAAAGGCCGTTTGGTAAATGAGCTTGAAAAATGATAGAAATTAAGAACGACTAAAAAAAGATTTATACTGTACTTCAGGTTCTTTTTCTTAGGCCGGGGGATAACACAAGTCGTATGTGATCTTAGGCGGCGCTGCAAACATCGCGTTCCGCTGCGATTTAATTTTCTACACGTTTGAATCAATACTTTGACACAATTCACAATGGATTGTGTCCTATGATTTAACTTCTCTGAATGAGAACGAGAATATCAACAATAAACTTTATCTTTTAGTGCATATCAAAAAACCGGATGTGCTAAGGTCTGACGTACTCACTACAAATTTCCACAATTTAATTCCTTAGACAAGTCAAGCGATGAAATTCGAGACATACAGGGGGTGGGCAAAAAAAAGTGGCCATCGTCAAAAATATAGTCAATTTGATATAACTGTCACTGGAAGAACAGAAATGAAAGAAAACCGTATATTTTTTAAAAGCTTTCTTGGAGATCTGATTAAAAAGCTTTTGACATACTAATTTTAAGTGCTGGCATGGAACACACGTCAATTCTTAATACTTTTTATGATAATGTCTTCTGCTAAACATAGTGCATTTTCTCCTATTTCTTACAAATTGGATGATATGAACTTGACCATAAAATTATCAAAATATTGCGCATCCTACAATATTTAGTTAATAACTTAAGTACAAAACATTATTAGCCAAAAAACCAGTTACATGTGCAATTTTGAACGTTTTCGTTGAGGTTTTATGTGAAAGTGATGTTGCTAGTAAGGGACTTAAAAAAGTTGGCACCGAGAAATCTGAGATGAAAATTAGAAGGAATCATGAAATTCTTGGATTGCTTTAAGCTGGAGTTACCACATGTACAGTTTCAAAAAAAATTCACATCGACCTGTTCTGGGAAAACAAAACAAAAAAAGAACTTTGCATTAAGGTAAATTGAGTGGAGATTGCAGTCATGATCCTGGTTCTGGATGGAAACTACCGATCGAAGTGACCGTTTAATTATTAAAACGTCCAAATCAGGCACCCCAACCAAACATTAGCTAGCTGATAAACTAGAAGCTCAGACAGGGGTCAAATTTTCCGCCAAAACCATAAATCACCTCTTGAAAGAGAGAATTCAAATGGAGAAAAAATCTGAGAAACCATTTGGGAGTGAGAAGAATCGTTTACCGCGATTATTATCTGCTCGTGAGCACATTAGTGGGGATATTGATGAATGGGGATGGGTTCTCCTAAATCCCATTGAGAATTTACGGGCTGAGTTGGACTGATTAACAAAAGACCAAAAGTTGGAAAATGAAAACGAACTTTTTGCAGTAATCAAAAATGGATTACAAACAATCACCAAAGAATACTTGCATCAGCTTATTGAAAACATGCCTTGTTTATGCAAAGCTGTGATCAAATTGAAGAGAGTGCCAGCTAGGTATCGAATGGTACATACACTAGGCATGTACTTGAGTTACTGTTGTTGCCTGTAGTAGTTTGTAAATAAACTTTATTGGCGATTGTGCGAACAAATTCATTAGAGTCAAAATGAAGGACATCAGAGATGTACCAGGAATTTGTAAACTATAATATAATTAAAAACCGCGTAACGTTTGGGAATTTCAAAAATCGGTTATTAAAATTAAGATTTGAGATGATATTTGAAATTACTTAGACGCATGCATCCTAAAACGATCATTCTTAACCACGTCTGTTCATCTTGTGATGATTATGTTACGTTAACCATAATTATTTAGGATGGCCACTTTTTTTTGCTCACCCCCTGTATATACAAAGTCATGCACAATGAGAGATTAGTCGCGAAGTGAGTGGAAAAGAACGAGCCTTCGATCCCTAAAGCCTTTTAAAAGGGAATGCAGACAGTCAAAAAAAGGTTTATAACATTCGAATTAAAAATTTTCCCCGATATTTTTATCTGATCCAAATCTTCAAATTTTGTTACTTTACCAGATGCGAAAACAAATGTCAGAGGATTGTCGGTCAGTCACTGTAAGTCTACTACTTGGCTGTGGGAGTCGGCTGCCTAGCGCTGCGTGTGTACAGTCTGACTCAAGATGTCTACTGACAAACACTGGGAGCGTATTGACACTGAATGTCTACCGCCTGGCACTGGGTGTTTAATCACTGACACTCGGTGACTGCTGACAGGCATTGGGTGTCTATTGACACTGGCTATTAACTGACAGACAGCAGTCCACTGACAATGGTCGTCCACTGCCTGGAACTAGGTGTTTAATAACTGACAGTTGGTGTCTACAGACTGACATTAACAATCTACTGTCACTGGCTATTAACTGTCTGACACCAGCAATTTACTGCACTGACACTGGATATCTACTGCCTGGCACTGGGTGTTCGTTCACTGACTGACACCAGGTGATCCAAAGTGTCTACAGACTGATGCAAGGTGCCTCCTGACTGACATTGGCTGTCTACTGACTGACACTGGTACTCTCCAGACTCATGCTAGCAGTTAATTGACTGACATGGGCAGTCTACAGAGTGACACTGAGAGTCTACTGACTAGCTCCAGGAGTCTGCTGGTAGATAGTTGGTAGGCATTGCTCGACACTAGGTGTCTACTACCTGACTCTGACAATCCATTGACTGATGATACTATGCCAATGACTGACACCAGGAGTCTATTACCTGACACCTGTAGTCTACTTACTCTGGAAGCCTATTGACTGCCATTGGTAGTTAATTACTGTAACTGACACTGGCTGTCTATGGACAGACATTGACTGGCTACTGACTGGCACTGTCTTCTGACTGACACTGGGAGTGTACTGACCTTGAGAGTGTACAGAATGACACTGTGAGTCATCTAACTGAAACTGGCTGTCTATCAACTGACACAGGCAGTGACTGACACTTGGAGTCTACAAACTGACATTGGTAGTCGACTGCATGAAGTTACTCATCTGAACTCCAGAAAGTAGTTTAACCTATATGTTTCTGCCAATAAAATTTTGGACAATATGTTCATGACAGAGGGCCCTGACCTAAAGGCACACAATCAAAATCGTTGTTAAAGAAAATATGTATTTTTTCACTTTGAGTGAGTTCTTTCATTTGCAGCTACCTTTCAGTTGTTTGACACTGCAAATTGACAGACTCACACTAGGACTCAACCAACTAACATTGGGAGTCAACTGAATGACATATGGCACTGACACCAAAAGTGTCCACTTCATAAGGAGTCCACTATCTGATAATGAGTATCTACTGCCTGACAATAGGCATTTACTTCCTGACAATGGGTGTCTTGGGTAGATGAACGATCTTCAAGCTCGATACTCAGAAAATGATTTCTAAGCCCCAGACGGGGATCGAACCCGCAACCTTCTGATGACCGTTTAGACGCTCTAACCATTGAGCTACCGAGACTCAGATGGTGAGCTAAGGTGCAAATTCGATATATATGTGCGACATAAGCGGAAGCCACTATATATTAATAACGATTGAAGCAGTTTAATGTTTGAGAAACTTAAGAGCTTGGATATATTAAGGTAGATGAATGATCTTCAAGCTCGATACTCAGAAAATGATTTCTGAGCCCCAGACGGGGATCGAACCTGCAACCTTCTTGCGGGTTCGATCCCCGTCTGGGGCTCAGAAATCATTTTCTGAGTATCAAGCTTGAAGATCATTCATCTACCTTAATATATCCAAGCTCTCGCGTTTCTCAAACATTAAATTGGGTGTCTACTGACACTGGGTGTCTGCTAACTGGCAATGTGACACCACTGCTTCAACTTCAGTCATTTACAGATATCCACATTGTCTGATGCATTCATCCAACTTCTGATGTTTGACTCTAGTCATCAACTTTCTGAAACTGGATGTTTACAGTGTAATGCTGAAATCCTACATCTACTGCCTGGTTCTAGATATCAACTGTGTGACACTGAACATCAAACCCCTGGCACTAGACGTGTACATGTACTTTCCTCAGTTGACATCTACTAACAGTGGACATCTACTGCCTGAGATTGCACATCTGCTGCATCACACTAGATATCTACTCAGGGCCGCTGAGAGAATTAGCGGGGCCCGGGGCAAAACTTTTTCTGGGGCCCTATTTATGTCATAGGAATCATTTGAGTGCTCTATGCCTCTACCAAACTTTATTAAAAATTTTGATTGAGTAATTACAAATATTAACTTCCTATCTTACCCACAGTTCCCAATATACGGTTAAATAAGAACTCAAAAACGTATTTTTCTGGCTTTTTCCTTAGCAAATTTGTCAATCAATTCTTCAAAATTGAGAGTCCTTGTCAACTTATGCTCTGTTGAAAGTAGCATTAAACTATTCAGCCTCTCTTGTGACATCGTTGATCTGAGCCTGTTCTTGATTAAAGCAAGCATGCTGAACAACCGTTCTCCGGATGCTTCAGATACTGGAATCGACAAGAAGATTCTTAGACAGATACAAATTTGGGGATACAAACATTCAAGCTTTTTCTTGTAAATAAGGTTGATTATTTCTAATGCTTGGACAATGGACTCTCTCTCACTGGCGGAAAGATTTTTCCAACTTGCAACATCGTTGCTAACTTTGGTTGATGATTCCATGCTCATATCCTGACCTGGTGTGGTATTTGCAAAGTAATCCATATTTGATTGTGATTGTGATTCTGATTCAGGATGTTCACCTTTAGTTTGATCATAGGTTGTTGGTGATTCACCATCCGCATTAACGGCATTATCGTCCTTATTCAAATCAATCGAAATTGGGATTTCAGCAGGGCCAGCTTTAAGCCAATTAGACCAATTGCTCCCAATCAGTCGGAGTTTCATGCACAAGGCAATCTTGTGCATGAAACTCCGAGTAGAAACGAACCTGTTTTAAGAAATCTTCATATATATATGCAATTGAAGAACCAGGCGGAAAACGTATTCGAATGATGAAAATCAATGCCCATCAATCAATGACACAAATATGCCTGTGTTAAGAATTTTTTGCTGGGCATTGATTTTAATCATTCATATATATATGATGAAAAGTTTGTTCTCAAGCTTTATCTCAGAAAATTTCTGAGTTCCCCAACGGGAATCGAACCCGTGTCTCCCGATTGCCGGTACGGTTGTTTTACCACTACACTATAGGGTCTCAGACGGCAAGTATGATGTTAATTAGAGACCTGGTTCGTAATACAGTCAACTCTCGCCTTGCGGACACCCCGCTATTACGGACACCCCGTTATTACGGACAGATAGTAAATCCCCGGCCGAAACTACTATGAAATGTATTGAAATAACTCTCGCTATTACGGACTCTCGCTATTACGGAATTGCGGACACTTCTTGCGGTCCCAAACTAACATTTGTGTAGTTTTACTCTCGTTACAACGGACACCTGCTGTTTGTCAGCGGAAGTTCTTTGAATATTCTGTTCGTCATTACTTCTGTCGACAAAAATGACAGACAAAATATAAACGTGTCTTTCAATACAACCAAGATGTATGTTGCAATCTTCAAAGTTCTTCCGCTCGGTTTACATTACTTTCGAGGCTTTTCACTTTGTTATGCTATTTTAATGCTCTTGACAGACTTGCGCTTTTGTGTAGACTATGTAGTGGCTATTCCTTCGTGTTTGTCTCGCAAGGACTGCCTGGCTATATCACTGCCAATAATGAGTTTGTCAAGTCTTGTCAAATATCTATGTTCACCATAAAACTTGTAAAGAACGGGAATCTCTAAACCCAGGCCAGCTCATCTGTTTACCCTCTTTCCACAAATGACAGCTTCTCCTCTGTGATTTACTCTTTTCAAAAATGAAGAAACAATTTTGGACAGTCCTAAAGGGATATGCCCCACAACTCGTCCGTTATTTTCTGTTATGGCCACAGCATGTGGATCTTTGGCATTTTCCGGTTCACGTTGAAGAACGAGAGTCATGTCAATTTCAGGCTGAAATTCGTCTTTGTAAGCATGGTGGCCTCTCAACCAAGAATAAGACTTTTATTCTTCACACTTTTCTTGACTTGCCATGAATTTGTTAGTATTTGCCGGTATTTGTCTAAAACAGGATTACTAACTTCGCGTAAGTCGACTGAGTTTTGTTACGTTCTTGTAACTTTACAGTGAAGGAAAAGGCAATTGACACTGATTCATGTTACAATTTGATTTTTGGTTTGGGTATATAATATTTTTTTTCTCAATACAAATTTTTGATTTGTATTTTAATTTGTATTTTGTATTTATATATCACAGTAAATGTTAACTAGAAATTGAAAGAAGCTGGACATTTTAAAATAAAAAAGCAGTAATATATAATAAAGATATTTTACAGCCTGACTATGGGTCATTTTTCTCGCACCCCGCTGTTGCGGACACTCGCTATTACGGACACCAAATGACAGTCCCCAGGGTGTCCGCAATAACGAGAGTTGACTGTATTGATATTGGGAGACACGGGTTCGATTCCCGTTGGGGAACTCAGAAATTTTCTGAGATAAAGCTTGAGAACAAATTTTTCATCATATATATCCAAGCTTACAAACATCTACACTTAGTAAGATGAAATTTACTCATATATATATATATATATATATATATATATATATATATAATTTCATAATTTCATTTTGAATGTTTTTTTCTAAAAAAAAAAATAAAATTAATGTTTTTAATAAATCATTTCACAGTGACTAAAACAAGTAGTTTTGTAACTATGTACTTTTCAAAGGTGACCTCCACATTTTGTTTGTTTACTTGTACACTTACATGTATGCAATTTTATATTATAATATAGCTTAGATCAATTTGATCCATTAACTCACATGCACTTTTTAAGCGCACATTTTGATTGCTTTCCATTCCACCACAGAGATATAAAGTCTATAATAGACTGTATTTACATCTCTATGATCCTACAGACCTTGGCTGCAAACCTGGGACCCCACCAAAAATGTTCCCAATTGGGCCCTGCAGTTCCTAAGGCTGACCCTGGATTTTGGAAGACACTGTTACTTCAAAGTTTGAGTTTTCATCACTTCCACTTCCATGCGGTATTGTAACATCAGAAGAAGTTTTGTTTATGACCATTAAATCCACAGATGAGTTATTGTTTTCTGCTTGATCTTTGTCTTCCAAAACACCTTCTCTTGCTTCCATCAATACATCTTCATCTTCTTCATTTGGAGTTTTGGATTCAGGAGGTAGGAAAGCTTTCCCCCAGTTGAGTTGTTCAAGTGTTCGCCAACCTTTTAATTCGTTTTGCAGTCTTAATTCTTTCTGCTTTCTTTTAGATGACCCAGAAAGATATTTTCTCTTCATCAGGCTTATAACATGATTGCTGTAAGAATTATGCTAAGGCAATTGGCCAAAATAGAAGTGAAGTTGTTGTAAAACAATCAAAACTATTTCAGTACTTCATTATCATTTTCATTGCCTTTTCAAGAATATTTTTAGTACTATAGTCACTTTCCTCTGCAGAGTCTTCCTGATTCCTTACTATTTTAATTATCAATCATCATCTATCATTTGCAGCTTACATGAAGTTTTGAGAGCAGGTGTACATGTTACCCTCTGTATAGCACTAACTAATTATCCCTTTGCATCCTTGCATTTCAATATCAATATGTCGTGTAAGATGCACTTTATTAAAGCTGTAATTTAAATTGTTACAGGAAAATGCAAAAACCCAAAAACCTTTCTGCTTCTGTAAGACGTTCTGTATAAATTTTAATTTGTTAACACCGTAAAGGTTAATCGTTTTATGTCTGGTAGATTATCGCTGATTGGTCAAAACCAACCCATGCTAAATCCTTCCAATTTTGGGGGTCCCTTTGAGTTGGAGGCCCAGGGCAATTTGCCCCTCCTCCCACTTAGCAGCCCTGTATCTACTGCCTAACACTGGATAAACATTGCCTGACACTGAGTATCCACTGCTTAATGTTGGAAATCTACTGTACTGTGTAACAGTGGACACCTACTGACTAACAATTGATATCTACTGCATTACACTGCACATCTACTGTATTACACAGTCTGAACATCTACTGCCTGACACAGGGCATGTATTGCCTGACACAGGGCATAAATTTTACTGCCTGGCTCCAGAGATCTATAATCTAGCACTTGACATCTACTGCTTGACATTGGACATCTACTGCCAAACACTGGAGATCTACTATCTAGTGCTGGAGATCTACTGTCTAACACTGGACATCTACCACTTAAGAGGGAGCATCTACTGCCTCATAATGAGCTCTGCTACCTGACACTGGACATTTACTGCCTAACACTGGATAAGTACTGCTTGACAATGGACATGTACTGCTGAAAGCTAGACATTTACAGCCTGACACTAGCCATCTACTATTTAACAATGGGCATCTACTTGTACATCTACTTCCCAGATGTAACACATTGAAAACCAGTATCAACTGCAAAAAACTGAGTGTCCAGTACATGACCATCCACATCTGTTATCTGAGACTTAACATACAGTATATACATTATTGTTTGACATTAGGTGTTTATTGGCAAAATTCTAAACAACGTACATCTGTCAATTCCCTGACACTAGACACCTACAGCCAGACATTGGATATATAACATGAGAGAATGGACATCTGTTGCATATATATAACTAGCCATTTAATACCTGTTATAGGGTATTCCCAATCTCATACTAGCTCACGCAATCCCAGACACTGGATAAAGAAGGTTTAATGCCTACCAATGGACATCTGTTTCTCATTACAATTATTATGCATGATACTGGACATCTACCATCTGACAGTCATTTTTATCTTGTCAATATATACTAGGCAGCTATAAATTATTACAGAACCATTATACACTGAAATAAATTTCTGCCTAATAAATTGACAGAGAAGTAACTACAGTATTTTAACACATCAACCCCTTTTATTCAATTTGTAATTTAGTTCTAGTCTCATAACCACATATCTTAAATGGTTAATAAACATTTATGATCAACAAAAACCCCACACCTGAATCTTTACAGAGCAATAAATAGAGTTTCTCTGACAATCAGAAGGTAATAGGTTTATCAGCTAGGTTCTAAAGAAAGTATTTTTGAGTATCCAAGCTTGATAAGTATTCACCCACCATCTGTCAAAATGCAGAGCTTGCAAATTCACCATCATGTTATAATATCATAAACAGTTCTAAACATCATTATTAATAGGGGTGCACCGGATAGTGTTTTTTTATAGCTGGCCGGATACCGGATTTACTGAATAATTGAAAAAAATCCGGCCGGATTATCCAGCCAGATACCAGTATTTTGGATGAAAAGCTTGCACTTGCCACAAATCAATCAATTACTACCTAAATTAGGTTTGGATTGAGAGGAGAAAAATTAAAACTTTACACTGAAGTTCAAATATGATTTGTCTCTTTTTGCAAGTAATTACTTTAAAACTTTACTTGTTCACTGGTGTTTATAATTAATTAGACAACATTAATTAGACATTAGATAGCATTAGACATTAGATAGCATTAATTAGACAAGTTACGAGTTGCAACTTGCAAATGGCAGAAAAATGCAACAGAACTGAAGATGAACATGAAGATGAAACTCCTTTTCATTAATCACAATACAAGAAAATTCTGAGAATGCCACTATATAACAAACTAGAGTGGGACTACAACAACTTTGTGTAAAATGGTTGTTATGCACATCAAAATGTGTCACTTATTGAGATTGTTATCAAGTAACAGACGATTATCTTCTGTTTATTTGTTAAAAAATAACGTTAGAACAGAACACAAGTTTACATTGTTTCTTCTATTAATGTCTGTTGTTAGTATGGTACAAGTAACAAATTGACAATTGTCTTCAGAAAAGCAAATTATCCGGTATCCAGCCGGATATAAGAAAATAACCGGCCGGATACTGGATAGTCCCATTACCCTACTATCTGGCCGGATTATCCGGCCGGATACAATATCCGGTGCACCCCTAATTATTAATATATAGTGGCTACTGTTTAGGTCGCACATATATATCTAACTTGCACCTTAGCTCACCATCCGAGTCTCGGTAGCTCAATGGTTAGAGCGTCTTACAGGTCATCAGAAGGTTGCGGGTTTGATTCCCGTCTGGGGCTCAGAAATCATTTTCCAAGTATCGAGCTTGAAGATCGTTCATCTACCTAATAAAGTTCTAAACATACAGGGTATTTACAGTACAAAGCTAATATGTTTATCAAATTAAAAAGGAAAATGGCAAGAATTTTTAATCCTTTGACCTCAAGAGGCCTCTCCTAAATTGAATACAATAAAATCATTTGGGAGCAGCCACAATAAAACCTGAGAAGTGGCCAAGAAGTTTCAAAGGATCAACAACAATTTCACAATTTGTTCACAACATGTTTTTCAACCTAAACAGCCTCATACAGAATAGATTCCCATACCTCAACGTTTTCTGGTATAAAGTTGGTCACAGTTTGTTCCACATTCAGAAGACCAACAAATTTGAGGTTTTGATGACTATCCAAAAAGTACACCATAGCTTTGTCATCAACTTCACCAACTCCAGAAATATCAAGGGATGATAATGACTGGAGGACATTACTACCAAATAAGAACTGTTTTAATAAGTTTTGTTGAAGATCGTTGGTCCCAATGACTTGTGTACTTTGGGAAATATCCAGAAATTCTAAATTAGTGAATTGCAAAAGTCCAGGAAGGTCTCTGAAGATAAGGGGTGTATCATGAAGACTGAGTAATTTCAATTTCATTCTCAGGACACCAAAAACTTCCACACTTTCAACGCTGGTTGATGAAAGATCCAGACTTTCTAAACTGTATAAAGAGGATGCAAGCAAGCCTACCTCTTTGTCACTAATAATCCCGCTATCACTCACATCCAGGTATTTCAAATTGTTAAAAGTCAAAATGAAATCAAGAGCAAAAGAATTAATGACTGGAGATAAAGATAAATGTTCCAGCGAAACAGCAGTCTTAGAATCAGAGTAGTTTGTATCAAAATCTTCCAAAAGCGAATTTAAATCGAGTTCCACTAGTTCCTGTCTCTTTAACACCAACTTGATGAATAATTCCAAATTTGAATCACTTTCATTTCTCAAAACATTGCCAACACGAAGTCTTCGTAGACTACACACTTCAGGATCAACAAAAAGGCTTAAAATATCTGAATTGATAATGTTGTTTTGAATGTCCAAGAGTTTTCGTAATAATATTTCAGATATACATGGTGGCAGGGATAGATTATCCTCAAAAACCATCTTATAGTAAACAATATTGTTTCCGTTGTCAGTACTGATTTCTTCCAGAGCTTTGTGGCAAAGTGTTTGGTAATTTCGTGCAATAACATCAAGTGCTACAAAAAGCAAAGAGTTTGGCGAAACAGTACTCATTGCTTTCGCAAAAACGATCTACTTTCCAACCATGCAGATACCACAAACATTGGAGTTGCTAGGGGGGGGCACTGGGAGGCACGTGCCCTCCCAAAAATTTGTCGTGCATCCCTACGTGCCCCCCCGAAAAATTGAAATTTGTGGTTTCAAAATATGTTATGGACTCCAGCAAACCAAAACCAGTAGGTTGCATTATATTGAGTTATTTACTAGACCAAATTATCCTACATTGAATATCTTCCTAAGGTCCGTCGACACATGGGGTCTTATAGGTTGGGATTGTCATCCTGGTGTATGCGATAAACCCTTGACTGTCTGTGCGTCACGATATCCGCTTTGGATTCGTCCCAGTTTCTCCTCAATGCTATTATAGCGTGAATGAATAAATGGATTTTGCATGGCAAATATGGTTCACCGTGGTTTCTATGTTTTGTCAGTCGCATTCGAATCTTAGTGCCCCCCCCCCAATTTTTTTCCGACGAGTTGTGTGCTCCCCTAGTTTGAAATGTCTAGCGACACCACTGACCACAAACGGTAAGTGATGCAGTCGAGTATGCAGTCGAGTATGCAGTCGTCTTCCAGAAATATCTAAAATAAATTTATCTGTTTGTCATCATTTTTTCTTAACGGAGAAGTTTACCACCCGGCCTATGAGCACTACCAAGAATGCTGACCCTACGGCATTAGTTGTCTTAAATGACAGTGTTGACATGTGCCAGTTGCTGTGCTGCATACTGCTGTTTTCAGTAAGATTATAGACAAAAACTGGGAAAGGAGATGAAATCCAGTGGAAGAGGACGATCTGAAAATGAGTGCGAAAAATCTAACAAAAAGATGAAGGTGGACGATGGGCATCCCTTGATAAAAAGCTTTATTTTAGACGAGAAATTTAAAGCTGATTTTCAAGAAGCTTTCAGGTTCGTAAGCTTATAAGTAAGTCTACTGAACTTTGGGGGCCGTTCACGTTTAGCTCGCTTTTAGATCGATCTACTTTAGATCAATCTAAAACCGATCCAAGATCGCTTCGATCGAGAGTTCACATCTATTTCAGGTCGATGTAAAACCGGTCTGACTTCGTTCACATTACGGCGTTTTCCGGGGAAGTCGATCCAAGATGGCGGCTGTGGATCAGGCATATATTGTAGAGCTAGTATTGTGTATTAAGAATTTTCGTGCAAGAATAAGACTACAAAACAGCAAAAGACGACTTTTGAAACATTTTGTTAACTATTTGTGCAAAAAGAGGAGACAAAATACTTTGGCGTTTCATGCATTAGGAGATATGATGATCCATGTAGTAGGCGATATGGTAATCCAAAGAGTAAAGTCTGCAAAATCGCTTGGTCTGATGATAGATGAGTCCCTTACATGGAGTGTTCAAGTTGACCATATAACCACAAAAGTAACAAGTGGTCTTAGCATTCTCAGATGACTACGAGATATTGTTGACCATAGTACATTAATTAGGGTTTACAAATCATTCTTTCAACCATAGTTTGATGGCGATGCTTAGGAGCTTCATTAACAAACAAACTCCAAAGATTGCAAAACAGGGCTGTTCATATTATGACCTGACAGGGTTATAACGTTCATTATAACGAAAATCTATTAAAATCAATAGGTTTTAAATATCTGCATCAGCAAAGAATGCAGCAACTGTGCATTATGATGTATAAAGTTTGAAAAAAACTATTACCCAGTTACTTATCTGAGACTTTCACAAATATTAATCAAATTCACGACCACAACACTAGACAATGTCAATTTCACTTCACATTACCAAAACCAAAAACTAATTTTATGAAAAAATCAATTGCATATCGGGGTGCATTGGTCTGAAACAATCTTTCATCTGAAATTAAAAATTCGAATTCAATAAATATTTTTAAAAGGAAAATCAAGTTATCATCTAATATTTAATTTCTTATTTGTGTGTTACTAGATTTTTAATTAGTCAATGTAGGATGTAAATATTTTGTAATTACAATCTACATGGACTGTTGGAAGAACACTATACATGTTTTAATTTTTTTTGTATATTTGTAATAATGTGGTGAAATAGTCCCATTTTTAAATAAAGTCAGAATGAATGAATGAATGCATTGGGTGAAATCATTCTGAGGCAAGAAAGTGTTGAAAGACAATTCTGGCTAGAACCCAGTAGAGGACAATCATTATTTTGGGAGAGGACAGTAAGCATGTCGACTGATGAAAAGCTTTGGATTGAGAACTTTTGCATGTCTCAACAGACTTTTTCTTTACTATGCAACAAATGTCATGGAGTTTTACAGAAAAAAGACACAAGGTTTTGAAAGGCTATTGAACTTGAGAAACGAGTAGGGGTTTGTCTCTGGCAATAAAGTGTGATGCATGTTTGCCAGGCAGCAAAGCAACTCATCTAGCCCAGTTAGTGTAGTTAGCACAGTAAGGTAGTGTTCACACTGGAAGCAATCCAATTTAAATTGATCCGAGACCACCTCAAGAGGTGGTCTACTTTAGATTGATCTTGGATCAGTCTTGGCTCACTTTCAGCCATTCACACTTAGCACACCTAGATTTAGATTGATCTGAGATCAATCTAAATTGCTAGTGTGAATGGGACCTTAATTTTAATCATTTGAAGGGATCGTTTGCAAATAGTAAGATTTGCTACTTTCCATAAAATACTGATTTTCATTTAGCATGTGCAATTATGAATCTCTTCACCTTGTTTTTCAATTCAAATCATTTCATTTTACCTGTTATTTCTGTGGGATGGTTTACAATTAACACACAACAAAGTACATAAGACTGGGAGGAGGGTTGCTTCATTACCCAATACAGATACACCCAGAGAGGAGTAAGAAAGTTAAAACTTCACTGACAAACTTCCCCCTGAAGCAGAATGTCTGTCATCACTAATCACAGCCAATCCTGAACTTTTTTCCAGCAAGTTCTTATCCATTTTTAACCACTGATTTTTAGTATATTTTGTCATCTATTCTTATAATAATCTATCATTCTAAAACTTGTTTAATAAAAGGAAGGATTATTGTTTTAGTATTTGCAGGCTACCATATTAATAATCTCCCTGATTGGTAGTTTTACTAAACTTATTAAAAATGCAAACAAAACAGTTTGAGTGGTCAAAACTTTGCTGAAAAATTAATTATGAAAGATGCAAGGAATTCAGCAGGTGATCACCCTATGAGTGAACATTTCAAGCAACAATTAAGTAATTTTTCTAAGTAGAAGCTGATTGAACTTTAGAAATTTCAATTTGCCAGTTTTTACAACAAAATGGCTTTTTATTCACTAGATCCTTTATTAAACTGTCAGTCGTGTACAGTTAAAATAGACCCAATGCTGTTCACAATTTGTAGAAACTCAGTGCCAGTGCTGTAATTTGATTGGTCATGCCATTTGATTGGAATAATGCTATTTATGTTTACTTGCTTCATAATATGCTCATGTAATTATGACCCATTAACCCTCAATCTGGCCTTTTAAAACTTAACTACAGACAATTTAACTTGACAAGGAGAGGTGCTCCAGCCAGCTGAGGGAATACTTAAAATATTAGTATGCAGTGGTTACCGGTAGCTGCAAAGTAAGAAATTACTTTCCAATATCTGCAAGTTGAATATATATTGGGAAACTGATTAATTTTAGTAATATATTTCCTAACTTATTTCATATAGAAGTGGAAAAGAATATGTTTATGGTAAGTGATAAAATGTTATGGTTGCATTCCAATTTTTTACTGTCATTATCAAAGTGTTGCTCATGCATTTTACAAAATAGTGAAGTTCCTTAACTGCCTAAGATGTGTATTATAATTGACATTAGTTAGGCAAATGTCTGAATTTCAAACCTTAATTCATTCATTTTTAATAAATTTTTAGAAAAGGGGGCAGTGTTAAATTTGTTTCCCTTCAGACACTGTATCATTCCTAATTTTATTGAAGATGAGAATTTTTTGCAAAACCTGAAGGTTGAATTATTAGAGCTACAGTTTCAAAGGAAGTCAAATGATCTTTACCAATTTTTTCAGGTAATAATGCCACTACTCTACTTATTTTCTACTAATTTTAGTACTATTGCTGTTAAACCATTATGGGACAAGATTACACTTTGAAATTTTATTCTGGCTAATGTCAGACCACTGGGGTGATATTGCTACAGTACTACCTTCAATTAGTAGAAACCTGGTTGAGTACTATTGCAAATGCTGCATTCTGATTGGCTATGCTACTTGCTATCTATTCGTTGGTAGATAGTGAGTAGCGAAAATGGCTTCTGCCTCTCGCTTTTGTGAAGTTTCTGAAGATGAAATAGAATGCTTACTTGAAAGTTCAATCCCAGAGAAAATGAAAAATGTTATTTGCAAAGTTTGTTTCTACTAAAACAATTAGATTATTCACTCTCAATTTCTATGAGGTGATAGTTGACTTGGGCTTCGCCCTTGTCAACTATCACCTCATAGAAATTGAGAGTGAATAATCTAATTGTTAATTATATTATTGATATTGAAAATATTACAGCTATCATTAATGTTACTACTGCTCCCACTGCTTGTGTTTCTACAATATCACTACTGCTATTGATATACATATTGATATCACAAATGCTACCTGTGTATCCTGTCCACAAGTATTGCATGTATTTCTGCCATTAATTTAAATCTATTACAGCTGCTGTTACTGCTGTTGTTACTACTAAAATTATTACTACTCCCAATTATATGATTTTTACTTTGTCTCTGCTAATGGTACTGCTGATACTGTATTACATACTGATATCACTCACAGCTAATGTTTCTACCAATATTATTATGGCTGGCATTGATACTGTTACTACTACTGCCAGTACTGATTGAAAACTGTTACTACTGATGTCAATGCAATGGTTACTGACAATATTATAGTGCTACTCCTATTGAGACAATTAGAATTACAATTATTACCAGTAAGTTGAGTTTGGTACCAGTCCTACTGCTGCCAGTGCTGTTGTTGGTGCTGCTGCTTCTGCTACTGATAAAGCTGTTGCTAATGCTGGCAGTGGTGCTAATACTGGTGGTGTGGCTGCTGCTGTTTCTGTTTCTGTTTGTGCTGTTGCTTCTACTTGTGCTGGTACAGACTGCTGTTGCTTCTACTTGTGCTGGTACAGACTGCTGTTGCTGCTACTTCTGGTACTGGTGCTATTGCTGATACTGCTGCCAGCACTGGTCCTGTACTACTGCTATTACTGCCAGTACCACTGTTATTGGTACTGGTGCTGCTTATGGTATTACAACTGGTACTAATGTTGCTATTACTTTGGCAGCCACTTGTACATGCTGCTATGACTGCAGTTTATAAAACAATTTACATTTCAACCATTATTGAATAAAAACTACAGATGGACTGGATGTGAAAATTAGTGATATAACTTTTATTGGTACACTTATGTTAATAGAGCAATGACCTGAAAACGTCAACTAAAGAAAATATATCCAAATTAAGGTGTGTACTTTTCAACATTGTTGATGCTGTCATAGAAAGTGTTCTATTACATGTTTGTCTATGTTACTTCAGTTACCTTTATTTGTGAATAGAATACAGCGTAGACAATGGTAAATAATGTAAAAATTTAAAAGGTTGGTAACTGCCGTGACTGATGTCAAAGAATTCCAAAGTTTCGAGCAAAGGCCTTTATCAGAGAAAGAAATGTGTTCTGAAATTGGAGTAGCAACTAGACTAGGTTTTACACAAAAAGAAGTCGTGATAAAAAATTGACCAATGAAATGCGAGACAGGGTTCGAAATAACGGTTCGTGTTCACGAATCAAATTACGACTTTCACGACCGGAATTTTTGAAATTTGGAGTAAAATCACGAATCAGAATTTTCTGATGTGGCTGGCGTACGGCAGCAGTCGTGATTCTATGGTATATTTTGTGGGGCATGATATACTTTTTGAGCAACATGTGATATTTATTTGCGGAATTGATGTCTACGCCGTGAAATTTGTCAGGTATACGAACATTTTTTGTTGAATTACTCGGGCTCACAAATGTGTCCAAGGAAGCAAGTGTAAATCCTGTAACGAAGCGGCAATATGATTTGAATCTGATTTGGATTCAATGTGCGGAAAAAAGTTTCACCCATCGTACGATTTCATGCAAATGCAGAAATATTCTCAACTTACTTGAAACTCTGATCATTACCTCTTTTACCACCGCTAAGTTGGAACGTGTCAGGAAATCCTTTCAAAGTCTATTACTGTTGTTATTAGGCTGGTGGTATAATCTTTGTATTAGAATTCTAAATTCTGGAAAAATCACCAACCGTTTTTCTACAATTAATTCGAACCCTGCGAGAGGCAAAAACAAACAAGTCAACGACTAGGTAATGACAAGGAAGTTATTTGTAATTTTTTATTTTTAGCAAATGACTTCCTTGTTGTTACCTAGTCATTCATTTGTTTGTTTTTGTTTCTCGCGTTTTGTTGGTTAGCTTTTTATCTCATGACTCCTTTTCATGTAAAACCTAGTCTAGTTGCTTCTCCTATTTCAGAACACTTTTTTTCACTGATGAAGGGCCTTTGCTTGAAATGTTTGAATTCTTCAAGATCAGTCATGACAGTTGTCATCCTTTTAAATTTTTACCTTCATATATGTCCCTGTATATTTCAGCATGCAGAAGGGTGATCAGAATTGGTCACACTCTGAAGTAATCATCCAGTTGTTGTACATAGACCACTTTGCTCATGCCAAATTTCATCATATATATATCAAAGGTAGATGCAGTCTTCCATGGGGCAATTAGCTGAACTTTACTTGGACTTTTAAATTGTAATTTCACCAGTTTACCCCCTGTTAGACTGGATCTGTTTATGGTACATGAGGAATGTGGGCTTTAGCAGATTGTTGTATTGTTCTGTTGCATAAAAGCTGCTTTGTCACCCCTGCTATTTCACCATTCATGATACTCTTGGTCCCTTTTGGGAGCTGCTTAACTCATACTTGCAAGAAATTATTTTCCTTTGAATAAGATTTAGATTTGATTAAAATTTGGAACAGGCAGGTCATAATTATATTTCCCCTCCATGGTATATCTTATGTGTATGTGGTAGAATGAATGTTATTTAGCATCTTAACTGTATTCTCTGTTGTTTGATATAATTTTTGGCTGAATCTGGGCAATAAATGATAAATTAACAGCATACACAAGTCATCATGTTCATTGTGGGAACTGCAGACCTATCCAGTTGCTACAATAAAATTGCTATTTTGTCTGTTCATGGCCATAGCAGACTTCGTGGTTAAGTTCCTATTAGATTCACTCTTGGTAATATCTATTTACTGCTGATGATGTTGTTGTTTTGAGTGTACGTAATCACTGAGTTCCATCAGTCAGGATCTTCCTCGATTCACTTGACATGACTTTAGGAGAGTGAAGCTCTCCCTGGAGTCATTCCAAGTGATACTGTTATTTTGAATACCTGCCTGTTGATACCTGCTGATACAATTATGAATACTGTTGACACCTGCCACCAACTGTCAGGGTCACACTCTACCAGGATGCATTCCAGTGATACTGTTATTTCAGTTGTTGAGGCAGTAGTTGCTGCAGACTATCACCATCAAACTCTCTCTGGACTTGCTCCAGTTGATACTGTTATTTCGAGTGTTGATAGCTGCTGCAGACTATCACAACCAAGGTTTGTCTGGACTCCCTCCAAGTGATATTGTTACTGTAATGTGTGTCTTATCTGCCACCCACTGTGAGGTGAAGCTCCCTGAGGACTGTTGGAGTTATTCTTGGCAACCTGCTCATATCCTCAAATCTACATTTGACCCCACGTCAAGCTCTGCCTGCATTACATCCAGATAATACTATTGTGCTGTGTTTCATGTTGCAGCTTGTGTATCTTAGGTTCAATCAAGGTTTTCTTACAAGTGCTGCATGCTTCTCATGACTATTATGGCTTGCAGTACGTTTGTGTTTCCGTGCTACATTCTGCGGTAATGAAGTAAATGCGGCATGCGCGTAGCCAGGAATTTGAAAGTGAGGAAGGGGAACAGAAGACTTTTGAGACAATTGTGCTGACTAGATATTTGTCATGTAACGAGAAATACCAGAGGCGGATCCAGAATTTTTAGAAAGGGGGGTGCAATTTCTTTTTTTACAAATTCATGCCAAAATGTTACATTTCAGTGGAAGAATTTTTATGCTGCTGTCGTTTCCAGTGTTTTTTAAATTTGAATTTCTTTAACTCATTCTTTCTTTTCTTTCCCGTTTGTTCCGATTCTCTTTGAAAATAATCATAATCTTCTTGGTGGCCAACATATTTAATGCTTCTGTTTAGGAACCGAGCAAAAAGTCATATGACAACTAGTCCAAAAAAGGGAAGGGCGCGCGTCCGATGCGCCTCCGCCTAAATCCGCCCATGAACACAACTAAACAAGAATCAAGCAGCGCGTTTCCCTGGCGGTGAAAGTAAAGCTCTCAGTTAAATTTGACTAAAGAATGAATAATTTCGACATAATCAGCTGTGGCTGATAATAAATTTTGAACCGATTTAACGTAAAAGTGCGCCGTTTCACGTGAAATGTGAGATATATACCAGTACATTCTTTTGGTTCAGCCATCAACACTACCACGACAACATTGTCCTAACGGTTGACCACATCTATTGGTATCCACGTACTGTCTCATTTTTGTCGGTAGAAACAGGATTCCTCGCGAACATTTTGTATTGAACATCCTTCATAAACGTTATAGATACAAGAGTGGCCGAACTTATTTAACAAGATTTCATTTTGATATTCCAAACGCGAACTGAATCCGTAATCGACAAGCTTAATATACTGACCAACTTAATGTAGTGGATGTCTCGGAGGGCCTGGTCCCATGCAACTGTGCCCTGCTCCTCCCCAGCCAACCCTATCGGAATGTGGCATTCATATACTCGAAAATGAAAAGTTTTTCTGAGCCATTTGCCAACGTGGTAATCATATCGTAACCTTCTGGTCGCCGTTAAGATGCTTGAACCATTGAGGAGCACGGAACTCAAGATGGTTGAGCTGTCGTTAAAAACGAGTTCTGGTTCGAATGATGGTACTGTATGACGTGCGTTGCCAATACCAACATTAAGAACAAGTACTCGATTGCATATAGCTTTCGCACTACCATCTGATTCCGTGTAGCTCAATGATTAGATCATTTCACTTTAGATTAGAAGGTTGCAGGTTTGAAAGGACGAACTTACCAAGAAGGTTCCGGTCGAGATTTTGAAGGTGGACAACTCCCGCATAAAGGTGGACTGACTAAATGCTTGGCACGGGATAAGGAATATATTTTAAGTGAAACCACATTGGCGTGCAGATGTTGTGAGGAATACCAATGTAGCACACAGTGTAAAGATAACAAAGCAAAAAGACGTTGACAGCACCTTAGAAATCAGCGAAGGCGAGTCCGTATATGATGCTGGAAGGATAAGAGCCATTGGGAAGGCCGATGAACGTAGACCTGTCAAAACGGTAACTACGAGAAAACCTACCATTTAAAATCGTAATCGATATTGGAGCCACAGTCAATATCATAGACAAGGAAGCATATAAAACCCTAATTCTAGAAAAGCATGGACTAAGGAAGACTAGGTATCATGTAAGCATACGGAGGAAAACCCTACCCCACCACTTCGTACATCGGGACGTTTGACACATTGATCAAACCTACAATTGAGATGGTATGTCCATTATCAATCTAGTCATGGGAAGGACAAAAACAAATCTGCTTATTAGCTACAGGAAAGTGGAAGGACTAGGCATAGTCACCATCGTAAAGAAAATAGAGCAAGATTTACTCTCCGAAATTATAATATAGAGACATCTTGGAGGGTATTCAAAAATGAATGGAACCAAGGTTGACGTCAGTATCGAGGAAAATGAAATTACCTATAGTGCAAACGGATATCATTAAGTATGCGGCAGAAAGTCGAAAAAAAAACTACACATGCTGGAAAATAAAGACATCATAGAAAAGATATAAAACAAGCCCACGAACTGGGTATTTCCGTCTGTAATTACCCCAGTTAACCCTAACAAAGTGCGCTTCACTGTGTAGATATTATGACAGCCATTAGCGTGGTACCTCACATAGACGGAGTGGTGGTTGTCTCACACCTGATATGAACCACGTGCCATCAGAACTTGAAGAAATCATCCTTACCAACCTGACACGACAATCTGTCCAGCCAGTGATGGAGGAAGAGGTTAGAGAGCGATGTCGTCTCGTTTATCTTTTGTTTGGTCAGAAGAGGGTCATTTGTGTTACCGTCTCCGGCAAGCTTCAGCTGCATGGTCATTAACCCTTGAGTTACCAGCATGAGGTTGCTGTACAACGACAAATCACAACAATTACTGGGAGAACAAAGTAACTGAACAAAACACAGAACAAAAGGAAAAAATTCGACCTTATCACTAAAGGGATAAGGTCGAATAGAATTTGTCATTATCTTTTGGCTGATAACAGTACTCCTATATCTCGTAAACTGGATAGTGGTTGGACTGAAACAGTAAACATCGTACCAAACTTTATGTTACTACAACCCCCAGACAACGCTGATATGGTCGAATAGCCGAAGGTCGGTGGACTACTAAAAAGCAATGTTTTCGAAAGACTCGTGGCAAGAGGCCTGTGCTCAATACTTAGTTATAGTGTAGCATTCAAAATGAGTCGTACTCGCAAATCATTACGATTTCCATAAAGTGTTGTATGAATCGTTTTTTTATGACCGCGGGCTTTCTTTAGGTTTTGTCACAAATCAACTTTCGAGCTTGCGGAGTTTAACTTCA
Source organism: Heliopora coerulea (assembly GCA_030142905.1). Lineage (NCBI taxonomy): Eukaryota > Metazoa > Cnidaria > Anthozoa > Scleralcyonacea > Helioporidae > Heliopora > Heliopora coerulea. The sequence goes on from JASJOG010000001.1 coordinate 1,713,922, forward strand.
TCTTCATGTGGTATTTCATTCCAAAAAAAAATGGGTTTTTTTTTCCAACCAAACACCATTAGAAGATGAAGTTAAACTTTTAAACGCCGGAATTAAATTTATGTAACAAAACCTATAAATCCTGTGATCATCAAAAAAAGATTCATAAAATATTCCCAAATTGCAAGGCAACGAAAATTTGCCTTCGCACTAGTTTTATTTTCATGAAAGTAACGGAAAGTGGTGGTTGAGACGCACCTTGTGCTCGAGGTACTTAAATACAAGAGAAAACTGTGATGTGGTGACAGTTTTGGTTTTTTTGGTACAAAGATAAATGAAGTTCTTAACTACAAACTAGTTATGCAACCCATAATTTTTCTATTTTCTATTATTATTTGTGATATTCTTTGTGCCACTAGTTTGTTTGCGGGCCGCATGGGTCTCATTTAGTGTAACGTTTTATTTCAATGTTTTATAGTTGTGATAAATGTATTATAATTTAGAACCCTGTTGTACAAGGACTTTCTTGACTGGATGAAAGCTGTCACTAATATTTCATTGGATGGGAGTGCTATTGACATGTCTTGCGCGAAATATTGTAGTAATGGTGAGAAGAATGCCTGTTTTATTTTCAGTGCACTAAACTTGTTTTTACCATCTAGTATTTTTAATTAGTGGTGGTAGTCTTGTTGTCCTTTTTTGGTTGTACGTCTGAACTTGTACTCACTTTTCTTATTAAATGAAATATTTCTTGTGTAGATGTTCTACTTTGTCACGATGATGAACTTGAGGGAAGGCGTATAGCATACATACTTTATCTTGTTCCAGAGTGGAGGAAAAAAGATGGAGGTATTGATTACATCAGATTTACCAACTAATAATGACAGTGGAGATTAATCCAAACTTCCAAAATTGAATCATCGACATAGTGGTATTAACCACTACACTCCTCTTCTCCTAGTGCAGTGTTTGATATCTCGTTCCTTGTTAACGAACTCGTGGGTCAAAATCCCAATAACGCATTAACACTTGTGCCATGACACTTAAATATCGAGGTGTACAATAGAACGTAATTGCTCATGTACCCATGTCGCCGACTTATCTAATAACATCGATTTTTTGGACGGCGGTATACTGCAGGTTTAGAAATTTTGAGTTGGAAGTAATTTCTTCGTGCTAACTGTCCACAAAAAACAGCAAACATTTCATCAGGAAGGAAAGCTTGTTATGGGAGTTTGAGTAAACACAATGGAAACGTCAATGCAGAAGACATCTTCATGTTTTCACGATGACGTTAAAATTTGAATGGCATTTGAATTTCGCCAGAAAGTGAAATTCTTAGAAGTGTTTAAGTTAAGGAAAAACAACACCCAAACCAATTATGATGTGAATTTTGCCTTGTTTCGTTGAAGCTAGCGCTGAGACAAATTTGCTTCGTAAACTTGTCAGAACTACCATCTCACAGGACAGCAAATTGACGGTGGTGGTCATCGTATGGGTTTTACCTCACAAATCCACATAATGTGCGCACTCAAGCTGGAAGAGGAATTTTTTGTAGATCGACGAAAGAATAATTTGTCATTTTACAGCAGTCGTAACCGAAACGTTGGCTAGCGTAAATCTATTTGCACATCGGCTGAGTACATCAAATAGTTTGTGGTCTGTGAAAAGGGTTAGGGGCTAATCTCATGGTGTAACCGGAACCCAGATAAGGGGGCCGAAAATTTTCAAAATCTAAGATATCTGAAATGCCATTTCCCTTATTTTGGGGGCATCTTGAGGCGATATTCATATCTTACCTTTCCTTGAAAACGACGCTATCCCTATAGCCCTGGCATGATAACCCCTCTCATGTGTGTAGTTCAGTATGTCTGCCCTGAACAAATGATCTTCGACACATGACCCACAACCCAACGATCGATGATACACAAAAGAAGCTTTTTAGCAAGGGTACACTAACCATGGTGATCAACTTCATCAACAGTTCATTAAGTGTGTTTTTTGGGGGACACATCTGGTTGGGTGACAGTAGGTCCAAGTGTGTTGAAGTATGCTGTAAATTGAACTTGTAACACCGAGCCGGGTTTAGTAAGTTCTAGGCCCTTACCCCACACACAAGCACAAACATATAGGTAAAAATGCATGTTTTGTCTCAACGTGAAATCAAATATACAGGTATTTCTTTTCTAGTTAAGAAGGAAAAAAGCCCGTAATTTTTTTACTTGAAGCGTTGGGCTATCAAAAGCGCGGGGCCTACGGCGTATTCACCATTTGCCACTTTGTGAATCCGCCACTGTTGTGACAGATTTAAAGTTGTGAATTATGAATTTGGATTTTGTCTTGTAATTTTACGTACAGTTTACGTCAGATATGATAAGTTACAATTATAGATGTGTTTTCTAGGCGGTTTTTCTTTTTCTTTATTTGTTTTTTAGGGACCCTTGACCTTTTTACCACTGATGGTAAGTCCTCAGGGACAGGACAAAAGTTATGTGAGGTGGACCAGGGGATTAAGGTAGCTTCTTACATTTCCTTTAAAAAAAGGAACATTGCAAGATTGCCAAAAAAATATGGTATGAAAGATACTTTGATAGCCAAAAAAAATTGCTGGTATCTAAAACTGTAGCTGGAAAAGTGACCAGCATGTTCTATGGCAGAAGCAACGTTTCAAAATGGTTCATATTTAACGTTCAACGTTATTCAACTTGGCAAAGAGTTGAGTTTTTTTAGAGGGGTTTTTTGTTAAAATTTTTCTACTCAAATGTGCAATCAGTAAAGGCATTTTGGCTTCACTCTGACACTTGTGGCGGTACGAGCCCCAGGAGAAATTGCATCCTGTAACGTAATTTGTAATCACCAAGTCTCGCAACATTTTTTCTGCTAGAATGTTGCTCCAAGTAAAACAAAGATCTACTTTACGCAATGATTGCGGCAGTGATGCAATGAATTTTCGAGACGCTGCACTGTCAAACATCCTTTGAGCAACTTGTCTACCAACCAGTATTGTAATCAGCCAATGAAAATAAATAACCGTCGCAGTCTTAGATTCCGTTTAAACAATGTTACTGAAACACTGTTTCCCTGCAATTTTCCCGACAAACATTTACGAGCGTTGTAAATTAGGGTATGCAGCGCATTGTATGCAGTAAAGTCCTGGGCTTAAGGCAACGCAGATTCTCGGGTGGCCAAACGATGAAACAATGTTCCCATAACAGAAATGGAGGCCGGGAAGTAATATATGTTTTTGAATTCTCTTAGAAACATTTTTTGCTTCCGCAACAATGTTTCCACGGGTGGACAAACGAAGAAACATTGGAGGAAACATCGAAAATGTCAAATCTTTCTGCAACAATGTTTTCTCGCTTGTCCACAGTCTTATTTCGGTTGCCGTTCAACGGCAAGTTGCTGTGAAAATTGCCCAGTGTAATCAGGCGCGTAGCCAGGAATTTTTCTTAGGGGGAGGGGCTCAATGCCGAGCAACTTTTGCCGCTAGAAATTTTCAACACTCCAAAAGATTTACTACCTTCTTCTATGCTAGTTTGTCATGTAAGAGAGTTCTCTAAGCGTCATGGTAATGGAGTGTTAACGAGAGGTTAACGACCGTGCCTTTTAAAACCCTTCGCTTGTGTATTTCGCTTCTATTTACAGAATTTTTTTATTTACGAGAAGACTCGAATAGATGATGACTTCGCATTTTTCGCTTTACTCCAGTTATTTTTTTGAACTGAAGTCAATGTTGAGGGTTCCAGCCTCCAGGTATTTTATTGCATTTCAAAAAAGAGGGTCTAGTTTGGATTTCCCTGGATTAAACTTGTAAGATGGAGATTAATTTCCGTACTTCGTATTCGGTATATTAATCGACAAAAAATACGAAAATATGTGGCATAAAATGTTTGCGTAGTTTATGAGTAATATAGAGCGTAAGAGCGTCACAAATGACTGGTTTTGGCGCTGACTGTACTCACTGGACTGCAAACGCTTTTGTTCGACAACCGACATTCGTCAGCGATTAACGTTATTTCAATATCCTGCTGACAACTGACCAAGCATTCGCACCCTCACTTCAGCACTTCTGATAATACGTTTCGAAATGTAGGTGCAATTGATCTTCCTATGTAGGTTGTGTCAAACAATTTTTTCCCAAGAATGATCAGACTGCTACATTGATCTCCAAACCTTCGCGCACTGGGTAATAAAATAAACAGCTCAGAATGTTTCTATGATATTCTGCTCAACAGATCTTAAATGTTTTAACCGTGTTTGCAATATCTTCGTGATAGAAACCCTGTTTTATTTGCTTATCTTGGTGGTTTACCATTTTAAACTTCCCTTTGAATAGAGTTTGGTCAACCCGATGAGATCGTGAAGTCATTAGTTCCAGAGTGGAATAGTCTTGTTTTCTTCGAAGTAACGCCAACTTCATTCCACCAGGTAGACTAAAAGAATATATTTATGGTCTGTTTAAAACGTTCCCCCAACTTGTACTACTTTTTCCAAACACTTTCTGTTGCACTTTTCTTCGTTTTACTTTCTAAGGTGTCAGAAGTACTAGCAAACAAAACTAGATTGTCTGTAAGTGGTTGGTTTCATGGTCCTCCGATTGTCAGACCATCTCCTTTCAAAGAACTCGCGCCAGTTAAAGAACCTCCAGTGTATTTACAGGTTTGAGCCAACTGAGATTTCCTGATGTTCTTATCGCCTTAACATCAGCTAATTTTGCGACACTAATATAGTTGTTATAAGGCACTGCATTTAGTTGTGCTGCTTAGGACCGATTACGGCAAATATTTCAATGTGTGTTATTGAGTTACTCACCAGTTATTCATATGTGTATAACACTTTGAGCAGTGGTGTGACCAAGGGAGCACATGAGGGGGGGGGGGGCTTTGATCCTTCAAATTTCATTGGAATGGTAACGTTATTCCTGAAATATGACACAAAACATCTCGGATTACCTCGAATCTGTATCTGGAGCTTAAAATTCAAAATTTAACCGTTAGGTTTACTTCTGGCGCCAAAATTCTCTGTAGCCGTGCTTTGAGGTCACAGAAGCGCCCCGCTCCTGGCCACGCTACTGACTGTGAGTAAGTTAAGGATTTCTTGTTCCCTTAGATTCATACCAAATGTTTTAAGCAAATTAGAAATTTCTTCTCAGCTGCGATCTCGATTGTTTTGTGACATTTTAGCAGTTTCCACCCCCATTTTGTACATCACACGAAATGAAATTGTTGAAAACGAACCTTATTCCCCTCGATAATCATCAGTTTCTCAAGCAGATAACCAAGAGGCGTCCAACTTCAAGTGTCGAAGCAGACGTCCAACATTTCACCCTAACAATTTTTTACCACTAAGATACCATTGAAACCCATGTAGATTCATTTTTCAAAATTTACGTGTCATAAAAACGAAGTTGGTCTACATGTCGTAACTCAAAGTCTGTGAGCCTGTAACCAGGCAACATACAGTTAATTTTGGTCAACCAGTTGGCGCTACCATTACTACCAGCCAGGAAGCGAAAATTCAGCACAATTGGGATCAAATACAGTACTTGACACGAGGGCACTTTGGCCCGGCTGAGACTGAAATGGTATTGATAATTGTGGCGACAAGTTGATTGCCAAATTTTGACCCCAGTGCTTCCTCTATGTATATTCATGGTTTCTGTGGTACCACGTGCTGCGATGGTTTCACCGTAACTTATGATTGTCTGGTAAACCCGTTGATGATCCGAGCCATCACAGCCAGTAGGGAGTTTAAGCAAGCTAGTACGGCGACGGCATTTCACAAAGTAGCTTAACTAAACACATTTGACTAGAATAAAATTCTACTGACGTTGTAATGAATTATGAATGTTGTTTACGCCTCTGAAACTCTTCTCGGCGGCTTAGGTCAATTGGTTAACGTTTAAAGATCCGAAATATTTTACGTAATATTTCATAAGCGAGTGCGAGTGTTTTACCAGAGGTTACAAACACGAGAGAACAATGAAAATCACGAGGCCTTGAACTGAGTGATTTTCATTGTTCTCGAGTGTTTGTAAAACATGAGAGGATAATGAAAATCACGATGCCGTAGGCTGAGTGATTTTTGTTGTTCTCGAATGTTTTACAAACGTGAGAAACAAGGGCGACAATCGCTTCCTACAAGTGAGAGGGGGGGGACGGAGCCGGCCAAGTGATGTGGAGGCATTCCCTCTGAAAGTTTGTTTTGTTTTTTTTTTTAAATCTAATGTTTATGAAATGCCTTTTCCGGCATTTTGAGATTGTTTCTTTGGAACAACATTCATACCTTATTTTTCAATCGAAACGAAGCCATGCATTTCCTCCAAACAGCAATAAAGACGTTATAGTATGACTAAAAGTATTTCTGATTGTTTACAAAATGGCGTCCAATGAAGAACGATCGGACTGTAAAATAACTTGGCAAATTTTCATAATTTGTCATGTATTTGAACCAACAATACCTAGGTAAAAATTGGGTCTGAAAAAGGTTATGTCGGAAAATCGTAAAGGTAAACATGGAACCATAAGCGTTGAGGGAACAGAAATTAGGCTTCAGTTGTCATGAACTTTGCAAAAAGTGGGGGGGGGGGATAATTATATATGTACCCCCTCTGTCCAAAAAGTGGGGGGATATGTCCCCCGACCCCCCAGGATTTACGTCCTTGGCGAGAAGACATTGAATGTCACGAGACGGTAGGCCGAGTGTTTTTTATTGTTCTCGAGTGTTTGTAACCCCTGGTAAAACACGAGACACGAGTTTATGAAATAGCTTCTCAATCGTTTATTTTGAATTTATAATTAAGAAATGTGGTAATAATCTGTTCTAAGTAAGAGCTGTTTATTATCTGATTTCTTAATTATGAATTCAGTTTACGCGACCTTTACCGGGTTTCAAAACACATGCACATGACCATAGGCGTACGGGCACAATTTTCTAGGGGGGGCTGAACCGAATTTGCCCGAATGACATGTCCACCTAATGGATCATTATGACGTCACCAACCAAAACTATAAACTGAATATTCTGCTGAAGACATGCCCCTGAAGAACACCAAATATAAGCGTTAAAAACAAGAAAATTCTAAAAAGGAATTGACATTAGGATTACAAGATAATCTTATTTAGATATTATAGCCACATCAACTAATAGTAACTTGGTATATACAGTATACGTACAATAGAATAACATGTAACAGTTAATATGTGCCAGTCTGACGTACGGCGTTTGTCTCAACAAATTTATTTAGAAGAAATAAGAACTACGATTATGTCGCTGTCCGAAGGTATCAATGATCCTTTCCATATCATTTATTAGTGTTTTGTTAGCATAAGCTCTCTCGATATTTATCAGAGCGATACTGTTTAACCGTTCATGGCCCATTGTGCTTCAAAGATAGGTTTTTAAGCAGCGAAGAGTACTGAAAGATCTCTCAGCAGAGCAGGACGTTGCCGGGATCGTGGCCAGGATTGAAAAAACTTCGTAAGCAACAGGCAGAATCTCGTGGACACCATTTTGATGCATTCTGTTTACAATTATTGCGGCGTTATTTTTCTCTACGTATGGGTCATCGGCATCAAGACTCTCGAAAACTGCCTTTTCGCTGCTAAGAAGTTCACTGTCGACACCATAGAACTCCGATACAAATTTGATATTCGCACTGGTTGGAGTACTACTAAAGACGACATCTGCAAGTGCACACAACACCTTTTGATCATTTCCTTCAAATCTCGATCTCATCTCTGCAACAACTTTGTCAATGCTCGGGTAGTAGCAGGTGACACGAAAATGGTCTTCTGCAGTCCGGTTTTGCCCTTTTTCATTTCTTTCGGGTGTTTCGTTGACAAGTGCCTGAAGTCGGTGCGAAGGTTTGGTTCTTGGTACCTTAGCATCTCTGAAAGAAAACTGCGTACCCTCAATTCCTTTCTTAATTTGCTCTGAGATGAGATTAGCACGTGACCACATCAGATCAAAGCCGTCTTGATTACGACATCCACTCAAGGTCTTCATTACGGCATCAGCTGTCTTCTTCGCTGCAACCACATCAACCTGCTTCCCTTGTAGATATCTGCTCAGACCATCAGTGTTAGACAAAATAACCTTCAACACCACCAAACCGAAAACGAATTGAAAGTCACAAATTGAGCGAAGTAGTGCATTGCTATCATTGTAGGTTTTTGGATCACGGTCTTTTGACAGTTTGAGAAGTGCTTGAATAATCTTTGGGATTTGTTCTACCACTGCCTTCACTGCTGCCCAGCGACAAGACCATCTAGTAACACTCAGTGACTTGATTGTTTACGCCACATGCTCCTCACTCTCGACTTCCATGTCCTTAAAAAAGGTGTGGCGTTTAGGACTCCCCTCTATGAAATTGTAAAGGCTCTGGATGGTACCTAGAGCATTTCGAAGTGGCTCAATCGCGGTCATAGCATCTTGTAATGCCAAATTGAGTCGATGACCGTTGCAGTGAACGTAGATGCCAAGCGGTGAACACTCCTTCATGCGTGTGGCGAGGCCTTTGTGCGTTCCACCCATATTTGCCGCGCCGTCGAAACATTCTGCAACTATATTCTCTAAATTCAACTCGAGTTTATTGACGGCTGTCTTTACAAGTTCATACAATACTTTTCCCTCCCTAGAGGAGATTGGGTAGAAGCCTGCAAATGTCTCTTTGGTTTCGCCATTGTAAACGTATCTAAGGCATAGGGAAACCTGCTCTGCTCTACTGATGTCTGACGTTTCATCCACAATAATTCCGTAATATTTTCTACTTCTCACTTCTGCTGCTATTCTCTGAAGAATAAAGTTTGCCATTATATCCAGTAGCTCATTTTGAATAGCAGGCGATGTCCACTGGGCGTGTGACTTGAGCTGCGTTTGAAGCTTAGACTTCAGCCATGGCAAATCATTGCATCTTAGGCAAAGTAGCTCCAAAAAGTTTCCTCTGTTTATATCAGATATTTCCCATATATTATTCCGACTTTCTTCATGACCTCTTGTGGCAAGATTTTATTGCGCAGTATACATCAAACATTGTATGATTACTTTTAAATACTGCCTGTTACTTGCAACCTGTTCCTGATGAGCACTATTTAACTGCTGCAACACGGAGGTGTTCTTTTTCTGCATTGACTTGAATTGTACCCATTTTGTCATAGATCTGACATGATTCTCGCTCTTGGCATGTTTACTTAGCTTTGACGTTTTCTTCCAATTCGTATACACGAACGAAGTATCCTTCCCCAATTTTGTACATGCAAAACACACGCACGCATCCTTCTCCACATCATAACTGATCCAGGGATACTTCTTGTACCATTCAGGTTGAAATCTTCGGGCAAATGATTCATTGCCAAATTTTCTTGCAGGGTATTCGTTTAATATAGGTTGTTTCGGGGCCTGACAAGTAAATATTTCTTGTGTGGTCTCGCTGGTCTCACTGGGAATGGACACCTTCTCAGACTGTTGATATGGAATAGATGCTGCTACTTGTGTTAGATCATCCATTGCTATTGGTGTAGGTGGCGCCAAGTTCGACAGCGACCCTGGTGGAACAATTTGTTGTACATCCTGATCCGATTCAATCAGTTTCCGTTCATCAGTTTCTTCCAACAATGACAATGGATTTAACTTGTTAATCTCAACGGGAATGGCTATTGGTTCAAACTGTTGAGCCAGGGCTGCATTCATAGGTTCCTTCTCAGTAATCTCAGACTTATCATTTGCAAGAGCTGTCACAATTGACGACGCATCTCCCAAACCGTTACTTTCAGTGGGTTGACTCGATTGAATCGGTTCTGCCTCTGTTTGTGACAATTCACTCACCTGGTTACTGTGCTTGGTTCTCATACCACTTTCAATGAAGAAATGGCTTATTTTCGACTGGGATGAATCGGATGATTCGATCACTGGGTGACATTTTACATTTTGACCATTGTGAACTTTTCGAGAATGGACCTCTTTATAATCACTGCCGAATTCCTTGCCGCATTCTTCGCACCAAACACGATATCGATAAGACCGTTTACGAGACGACATAATATTCTGATATTGTAACGGATTGAGAGAAGGCAGAATTTTTCCAGATATTTTCCGTAACAGAGTTCGCGTAAATCACCATGTCTAGTAAATGTGGTAAAATCGTTATAAATAAACCAATATTTTATTCACAGTCGGATAGCAATGATTCAGGGGGAAATTTTAGTGAAGTCAGTTGAACTATTCACACCATGAGCTTCATAGACTAAAACTGAAAGTCAGTCGGAGGTTCTCCTGCGGTAAATCACGTTAAAGGACAAAAACAGGAACATGACGATGAAAAGATATAAAACATCAACAATAAGTTATCCATAGTCAAAACACTACGGACCAAAGCACTGATTAAAATTGCACAATCAAGGACAAGGCACAGTGCGAATATTATAATTTCTATATTATGTAAATGAGCAACGAAAAAAACAAATAACTACTAATTTATGTTTACATTGAACAACTTTAGGTAACATTTACATCAAAGCAAACCGCATTGGCAATCATAAGTAAAAAATGAGCAAATAAACATGCGAAATATTTTTACCCAAACACGTGTTTGTCGTCATATTACTTTAAATTTGTTTTCCTTGTTGTGGTCAAGACAAGAAGTTTTACCATAAAAATTTTGCAGTAATTTTTAGATTTTTTGTGTTTTCCCGAACATTTTATGAGATTTTTTTGGGCTTTTGACTTTTGGAATATTTAAAGAACTACAAAGATTTTAAAGATTTATTATTTATGGGACTTTTAACCCAGTGTATGATCATTCGTGCCCGAATGACAAAATCGTTTTTGCCCGAATGGATCAATTTTCACAGCACTGTGAGGGCTGCAGCCCCCCAGCCCCCCCGCCTCGTACGCCTATGCACATGACCAAATATGTTCGTCTGGTTGGTTAATTAGGTCATGAATTATTAATGAGTTTGAGAAGTAATATATCATACACGAGAAGGAGTGTTTAATCAGATATCCACACACCGAGAAGTGAGTTGAAAAACGAGGCGATAGCCGAATTTTTTTTAACCAACAAAACGTTGACTTATCCACATCTAGGCTCAATGCAAAGCTTGAGTAAATTTCAGTCACTATGTTTAACTTATCATGTTGAATTTGCACACTTCATGTCTGTCGTAATTTAATGTAACTTTTCTAATTTATATGACATAAAATAAACTGGTTTTCTTCATTTAGGATGAAATATTAATTTCTTGGGTGAACCCGGTGTATTTAGAAGCCGACAATGTCAGTGACATAAGACAAAGTTTCGAGGATAACTCCGAAATTGGACTTAAGAACTTTCTATTGGTAAGACAATAATTACGAAAGACAAGAATACAGCTTTCCGAAGTTTATCTTACATTTTTTCCTCCTGTAGGAGGAGAAATACGAAGCGTTAGTTAAGGAGCTAACGGAAGGAGCAGTTCAATGGTGTTTTTGTGGACCTGCCAATAAAAGGTCGGATAACTATACTAATCTCGTGTTTGTGACGTTTAAGCTAATTCAAATGGATATTCTAGAAAGTTATCTCCTAAGTAATCGATTATTCGACCTTGCAGAAAGCGAAATCCCGTTTTCTTTTTAATGTCCCAGAGGACAGCGGTCCTTTTCAAAGACCAAATGATTAGCTACGATCTATTACAAGTTACACGTGCAGACATTACAGGCTTGATTGACTGAAAAGTGTCTTACGCTGTCACGAATTTGGTGGTAAAAGGAGCATATAGGACATATATACTAAATGGATGATGAATAAAAGAATTCGAGAAAAAAAGAAATGTTTAGCAAAACCATTTGACAAAAGTTTAAGTTCATAGTGAAACTGTTAAAAATAGTGCATGCCTTTAGTCTGGTTATGGTCCAGGTGTCGGCTGTACGAAGCCAGAATGGCTGCTCTGGCCGACAAGTCTAAGCGGGTGAACATGACTATCCATGATTGGAATAAGAGTGGAAGAAACTTTTATCCACGGAATAACATTACGAGATGGCTAACTATCAACTTGGCGGAATTCATTTAAGTTCGGTTACTTAGAGGCTTCAGGCAGTTAACACTGGACCCTTGCATAAAATTATGAAACTTCTGGTAGACCTCGTCATGAAATATGCCGCGTCCCTCAACCAAACCATTCGACACAGAATAAGTCGATTCATTATTCGTAAACCCATTACACATCTTGTTAGGTCCTTTTTTTTACTTTTCAAAATAAAATTTGTTTCTAGGCGATATGAGAAAGCCGTGGAAAGCAGTCTAACGGGAATAATACAAGAGTGTTTTCAATTGTTTAAATCAGAGCCAATGTTCAAACTTCTTACAACACTTACCGGATTAAAATTATCTGATGTTAACCTGGAAGAACATGATGAGAAAGACGAGGAAGAGGAACCAGAGGACTTTGGTTCAGAACAAGTCCTGAATAAAACATCAGACCAAGCGTCCGATGAAAAAGAGGTGTGCATCAACCGTTACGTAAACTTTACAATTTTTATCCTCACTATAGTGTCGATGTACCTGCCATCACAATTTTGACAGCTTGATACTGAAAACCAAGAAGTGAAACCACATTATCGTATTGTGTTTTGGAGTATATTGCAGTTCTCTACAAAGGTTTACGCAATATACGTTAAAAGTAGGTGGTTAAGCTGTTCAAGGGATATTTAAAAATTATGTTTCTACTAGCTACAAAAATATTAGGGGTGAAAACGATCGAAATTGTTAAAACCAAGTTTTTGGAATCAGCTTCCATTGTTGTAATCCCGTTTGTTTAATTTGGCATATATAATTCCTTCTTGATGTGTCATATTTATTACTCTTTTAACCCTGATGATAGATAAGCAGTCCCGACTGGGGTGGCGCCAGAATTCCCCGACTCAGGGGCTAACGTCGTCGACTGAGGGGCTAAGCCAGAGGGGACGGGACCACGCCCCCTTTATAATTTCCTTATTTGAAGGTCAAAAACATGTTCTTCGCAAGAATAATCGCAACATCTGACTAGAAACAGTTTATTTTTAGATTTGATGTGAAAACAAGAGCCTTATTTTTGTCGGTTAAGTCAATAACAAGCATTCATAATTTGTTCAATATATAAATGTGCGATCATCACTAAAAATTCCCCGACGAACTGTTAGTTTCCCCCCGACAGGGGGACTATGGTTCCCCGACGGGAGTTGTAGCCCCCTCAGCCACCATTTCTGGCGCCACCCCTAAGTCCCGAAGCTTGGTTTTAACGTTTTCAATCCTTTTCCCCCCGTGATATTTTTATAGTTATTAGAAACGTTACAATTTCTAATACTTAATATCTAGCTATATGACAGTGCTGGATGTGTTCAGGTCATGTTCAGACACTTCGCTAGCTGTCACAGGGCTAGGGGGGATAAGCACGCATTTACCCCGCCAAGAAAATTTTTGACCTCTGGAAATTTTTTTGACACATGCACAAGCACTTTAATACTTGGAAAGCGCATTTTGAGTGAAAAATGCTTGGTGTTTTTACACCTTGTGATATTTGATAGAGATCGAACCATGTGAATATCCCATTATCGTTGTAATTCTAATATTTTACCATAAATTTAGTGTATTTTCCAGTGGAAGTCGCACCCCCCAAAAAAATTCGTGTGTCTATTGTTTCTCCCACCCGGACCGGAAGGTTCTAGTGCTACCTCTGCTACCAGACCTCTGGTGATACCCCTTATTTTTGAAGGTGTTCTGTACGTGGTTTTCTTTGCGATAACATTCATGTTTAGGCCCGACCTCAGGATTCCGCGAAGACGTGTAGTTGCCATGGCAAAGTTTGTCGTTGGTCACGTGGTTGTTATACACTGATCCATGATAATGATCCAGAAGCTTTGGAAATGGCATTAGATTCTATGTTCTTTATTGGGTGTGATGGTAAGTTGGCTGGGATTTCGATGGCAGAGGTAATGGGGAAACTTGCAATGCGGCGAAGTCACCGTGTGGAAAACGACAAGACTTAAATATAGGCTTGGGTAAAAAATTATCTTTTACGATGATTTGGACTGAAATATACCACGTTGTCACAAAATTATGACTTTTAAAATTAATTTATTAAAATAGAATATTTATGAAACTGGTTTGCTAGTTCGTAACACCAAAAAGGAAAGAGTTTTTAAAATGCTAAAGTGAGCTGCAAAAATAATCTCGTACGAGAACAATGAAGATCAATGTGTTGATCTATTTGTTGATCTGTCTGTTATTTTGAATCTTAATCGATATCTAACACAGTGGCGTAGCCAGAGAATCTGTGATGCCCGGGCCTGGGAAGCATTCTAATTAGGGGGATCCGGGGGCATGCTCCCCCGGAAAATGTTTGAATTCTTGGGTCTCTGAAAGGCTATTTCTTGCATTATGAGGGCGCTATTCCCGTTTTTTAGGCTGCGGCACCGAGCTGGATTCGAAGACTTCAATCGTACAGATCCTCCAAATTACTTTTAAAACCACGAGATATCTCATTGATGAGAACAAATTGCACGAATTTTTAGCGTGGGAGAAAAAGTTGCGCAAAGAAATTCCATTCGTGGACCAAACTTAAAGGGCTGATATCAAATTATTCAAATTTTGTGGTGTATTTTTCAGTTGAATATGCCAAATACGTTTTGGGAAACGCCCATGTTCGTAGCTGACGCCCGGGTAGGCCCGGGTCTGGCTACGCCACTGATCTAACAGTCAATCATTCCGTCATTGCTCTAATATATTCAATGCTCTCAGCCGTCCTGGTTAGTAAGTCTACCGTCATTTGTTCCTTATACTGTATTATATTCAAATTTAAAGTTCTTTTGAAACAATTCCAGCCTTGAAATGCCCATAAATAAGTTATTTAAAAGTGTGCAAGCGCTTGCAGAGGCACGCTTTTGGATTCCTGGACAAGAACAATAAAGGAAAACCTGCCAATAGCAATTTTTTATTTCTTTCATTCTTGAAATATTTATTGAATTGCAACGATCCCGTTAAATTTTTTCATATCGTTGTTAACGCTCTTTTTGCTCTTGTGACAAGAATTGTGAGTAAATAAATTTCGTTATTTGTGGGAATAAATCGCCCTTTTAACAGTTACATCCCAATCTGATCAAATATGTCCGACACCATGGTTCTTGTCAACTATACGCGTTTTGGGCAACGTCCTGTTGAAATTTTGACACCAAACAAGGTTTCTTGGAATCTTTGTTAAACTTCACATAAAAAAGTTGGGCTTTTTGGTAACTCATAAAATTGTTGTACGTCATCTTGTCATGAAAAAATTGGGCATTCAATTTCAGCCAAGGGCAAGTTTTGCAACATTTTTATTGAACATTTTTTCTCAGAATTAATATTATGTTTCTGTGAAATAAGGTTGGCAAGAAGATTTTGGTGGCTACGTGAGCTATTTAGCGAGAGACGAGGACGAAGAGGTAAGCATGTGACGGGCTAAACTCCCTTCCGCTCTTACATACATCCACTCTGTCACACAAATAAATAGCGGAGTACTTTATCAATAAGATAGGCTGTGAAAATATTCTCTGCGCCTTTCTTATTCTTCTTTCAATTCCGCTCTTGACATGTGTGTTGTCGTTTCAGTTGGTAGGACAGTGGTGTGAAAACATTCTATGTATCTTATTTTTCCTTCTATTTAGCTCTTGACGGTATATCCTTGTTCCAATAATCTGGCGCTGGTTTATCGAGACACCGAAACGTTAAAATTTCTCAAACACATTAATGGCCGATGTGTAGGAAGTGAGGAGAAGGTTGGGTCGTCGATGACGTCATGTTCCGGACATTACTACAATCTAATGTTGACATACTTTGAGTGATGGAAAAAGGAAGTAATAGACTGACCAACTGAGACTCATCGATCTCTTGAACATTTTACTCATCAGACTAGAAATACGAATACACAACTACCCCTCGCCCGCCTTGCCAATATATTCCTTAAGAATGCGAACAAAGTTGCAGGGGCGGATCCAGGAATCCTGGAAAGGAAGGACGGAAAGAGTGTCTTGTAGAAGGAAAGGAAGAAAAATTTCTGCGGCAGTTTTAAATGAAATGAAATGAATAGTTTTGTTACAATCAGAAAAATTTCAAAATGCATGGCTTGTCTGTTTACACGATTATAAATTATCGGAATCTCGATCGCGATCGGCTTCGATTGCGGTCGATATAAATTAATTCGATGCTGATCCGGAGGTGGATTGCGACCTTCTTGAAATGCATGGTGTAACAGATTTGGGATTGAAACCCTAAAACACGATTTTTTGATCGCACAGATGATGAAACGCTGTTCCATCATAAAGATTAATTTCTCTGCAGAGATTTTGAGTTTCGTATGTGCACTGATGAAACTATAATGATATTTTGGATAGTTAAAATAGCATTTTCGTCGTCAAGAATCTAGTTAAGGGCCCGTTTAACCGATTGGTTCTCCGAGGAAAGGGGTGTGTGGCCCCTTCTGCACTTTCTAAATCCACTCCTGAGTTGGTGGGTTGTAAAAGTTGTCAAAAAGGCTAAAATGTGAACTTCGATCACCATTATTATAACTGGGAAACTCAAAAAAGTTAAGTGTTACCCGAAAGTCGTTATAGCGCGGTGAAAATTAACAAATACATCCAAGAAATTGCCAAGAATATTTTATCCCCCATTCAGAACCTGGCGCCTCGCCAGTCTACTTGAGGGAACTGGGGAACAGCGTACGATGAACAAGTTTGGAATCAAAAAATAAAAAAATAACTCTGCTGATGTGAATTTGAACTATTCACTAGAGAAAAGCAGGAATTAAAAAAAAAAGAAAATTAAGAGCAGACTTTGACAAAAAAAAACAAAAGCGATGACGTCAGGATCCACCCCACAGGCAGGGCTTGAACACGGAACTCTGGAATTCGCAAATAAACATTCCTATTCCTTGGCACACTCGGGCACCAATAGATTGCTTCGTATGTTGTAATTCTTTTTTAGTTCGGAACTGAATCATCCCGTTTTTACGTTACAACTTTGTCTTTCTTCATTTCCATGTTTGAAACAAACTTTCATAAATAATTACCATCAATAGCCAATGAAACACGAACGAATCTGTGGTCAAATCTTGTATTAGTTGTGCTGTTTCGTACGCAGTATGTTCTCACTATCACCTGACTCGCATGTAGCACTGGCGTAGCCAGCCTTGGCTTTTCGGGGAAAAAAAAATTCATTCCTGACCCGGTAATGGTTGGGCCATCGTTGGAGCAATGATTAATTGGAATCGATATTTAGCTTCCCTTGGTTAGGGCCAGTAATATTTAGCTCGTGTTTCCATAGACTAAGTTATCTAATTCATATTTGGTCCGAGAATGATCCCGTCTATTGACTGGATCGTGGTAAAAGAGGAAGAAGAAGAAATGAACTTTGACCTGACAGCTTCCGCCTTATCTAATACGTCAGCATCCCATGTCTAATACATCGGAGGCCATAGCTGGTAGCCTTCTCAATGTAATGTTTGACTTCCTTGGTCAACATTTCACGTTTACAGCTTTGTGCTTCTCGGTGACCCCTTTTTTCTTCCATGAAACTCTTTGATGTTCTTTTGGTCCCATTCCTTATTTTTGCTTTCATTTTGTCCATTTTCATCCTTATGGGAGGGGGGCAACTGCCACCGTTGCCACCCCACCGGCTATACGCCTTGCTGTATAGGTCTTCACGCATGACATTTGTTAAGCCTGATTCCAATTTACACACAAAGATCGTGCGACGGTCGCACGATACAAGGTGTTTTAGTCGTACGATCATGAGAAGATAACAGTCACTGATGTCGTGGAGATCGTGGCAGTCGTGGAAAGTGAGTCGTGGAAGTAAGTAGGTTTGGAGTCTACTTTCAAGACTGGTTCTCATATAATCGTAACGATCATGCGACTATCCCACGATCTTTACGATTATATGAGAATGAGGCTTTAAGGTTGTTTTCCATCAGGCGAATTATATCGCTCGAAGCGACTTTTTCTTTTGTCTAAGTCTCTCGACTGCAACTAATGAGAAACCTATTCAATTTACACAGATCTCGATTCGCGTGACGGAGGATTCTAACACCTAAAAAGGATTCAGAAGATTTTTGCTTGTCACTGGCGCGACGTTTCGGAAGTAACTTCTTCCATCTTCATCTCCAGCCACGCTGTCTCGTTCACCACGCCTCAAGATGGAAGAAGCTACTTCCAAAACGTCGTGCCAAAAAAAAACAAAACATCCGTGGTTCAAGACTAGAAAAACATAGAACTACTAATAACACTAAACCGACAAATAGACATTCTATTTTCCACAATCATCTAGGTTCGTTTGTACAGATACTGTTCGTACAGATACTTGCCCAGGGGGGCAAGTGGGTTAGTTTGTCCCGGGCCCCAAACTGGAGAGGGGCCCCAGACCCCGACCTCAAGAGAGGGCCCAGGTCCCAAGCGTAAGAGGGGCCCCGGGCACCAGCTCAAGGGAGGCTCCTTTTGGCTCCCTCAAATAAATTTATTTCCTTTACGTTTCAAATGAAAATCAAATAACTGAATAAGATTCCCTACTTTTATCGAATTCATGCTGTTTATTCATTCATTGAACACTGAGCCAGGGCAGGACACGCATGTCTTCACGAGGATAGTTAACTTCATGCTCTCCGGTAAAGAACCCGATGAAAGTGCTGTTGTCAAGCGCAATATCGACCAAAATAATTTTTGTAAGGGGAGGCCCCCAAACTTCTATTTTGACCTGAACCCCACCCAGACTTTGGGCGGGTCTGGTTGAAAATGAAATTTCCACCAGTATGTTACTGGTTGGAGTAACTCGGTCTTGACATCCTTTTATTGGTGTAAAATTGGTGTAATAAGGTCCAACGTTAATATTGCAATATTCAAGTATCTGGAATGACGTCACTAACCCAGGGTTTCTGATAGATTTTAAAATTTTCAGTTTATTTACTGCCATCCAACCTTGCTTAAAGGCTGTTTTCCGCTGAGCGAATATCGTGCGACGCGACGTTTTCTTTTGTTTCATAGGCTCTCGAGTGTAACGAATGGGAAAGCTATTCAATTTACTTAAAGAATTGTTGATTTATGCGATTAAATTCACTTAGTGGAAAACAGCCTTAACCCTTTCATGCGCACCGTTACCGTACAGCAACAAATTACGACAGTACGAATGAAAGAACAAACCTTTTCATGCATGATTTTTTGCCTGTTCTTTAATCTCCTTTGTTTCTTGCTTTGTTATGTCGTTAGTTCCATTGTTTTTGTTCTAGGACAACGGTATGCACATAAGGACTTAAAAATTGGTTGTAAACACCATCAATGTTTGAAGAAAATGATTTGAAAAATACTTAATGTCTTGGGTACCCTTCTCGTTATTTTGCTTAATCATTTGCCGAACTAAGAAAGTCCTTTCGGACTTCACAACCGCCAGAATAGCAGAAAAAGATTGTCTTGCTTGATGTATTTTCGATATCTCTTTCCTCAAAAACCATTACCGAGGATGGATGAAATGAACAGTGCTGTTAAAGTTACATAATTTTTGTAACTAGTTAGAGTTACAGTTACTTCTTCTGAAAGTAACTAGTTACCAGTACAAGTTACAATGAAAAAAAAGTAACTAGTTACAGTTACAAAGTTATTTTAAAAATTTGTAACTAGTTTCAAAGTTACAGTTGCACATAATCTTTTGTCCAGCTATAAAAATCAAAAAGCGAGAAGGCACATATACATTTGCTTTTCGAGTCACCAACATTAATGGCATACGTGTTCACCATTCACCAATGAATTTGTTATTTAACAAAATTAGAGAAAACCTTTGTTTAGTTTGAGCAGAAGAGAGTTCTCAAAGTTCTTATCGGTCATTGAGCAACGATGTGGTCTTAAAATGAGTCCTACGCAGCTAAACAGCCTTTCACATGCTGCACTTGCACGTACAGATGTGTTCAGTTCAATTCAAAGCTCACGCAGCTTTGGCCATTTCACAGATGCAGATAACTCTTCATTGTGACTGTCAAGAAACAACTGCAGCTCAGATGTACCAGTCTTCTTTTTACCAAAGAAAAAATCATTCTCATCCTCCTCTAGGGATGAAATTGAGGATTCAGCATCATGAGCAGCTGTTAACTCTGTGGGGCTTTCTAATCGTTTGTTTATGTATCCACACCTACACACAATTTAAGTATCCACACCTACACACGAATTTAAGATGTTTTGTTCAAAAGAGTCTGGTATTGTGCAAAAGCCCCCCTCGTTAGCCGTTTGTACGTTGGATCTTCCTCTGCCTTCTCTACATCTACTGTAGAGACAAGATTTAGGCTGTGAGCAGCACAACGTTGATGAGGAGGACGCTGATACTCAAAACTTTCAGCGGCATCTGTCAGGTCGCCATGAACTTCATCACAAGTATATTCATCCTCCTCAGTATCATCTGGCTCTTCTGGATTATCAGCAAAGACCGAAAATGCCTTCACAAAGTTCGACTCATTGTCAGTTGTGGTCTTGACAATCTTTGAGACAATTTCATAGTCGGTGTGGATTTCTTCAAGCTTTGCTGCTAAAACATCGTAGGTATGTCGGCCTTTCAAACGACAGCATGCAAGAGATGCACTCACTCGATCGAGCGTTTTGTCATCAATCCAGTGTGCTGTAACCCCAATACATGAACAGTGATGTGTAGTCCAACAATCACTAGTTGTTGCAACATGTTTCACTTTCTTCATCGCATCTCGCACGTTTTTCTTAACCAGACTAGCCTTTTCGTTAATTCGTTTTGCGACACTTGCCCTGCACATAACTGACCGATTTGGTTGAAGCCCTTTAAAAAGTCTTTGAAAGCAGGGCATTTCAACAACTGAAAATGGCATTAATCCCTCAGTAACAAAACCAATTAAAAGGTCGTCAACTTTTGCTTGTGAAACTAGGTTAGCATTGCCGGAGCCCGAAAGCATGGCATCCACCTTTGGTTGTTTTGACGAATTTGCGGGATTTCCTTGACTCTCTTGGTTGTAAGATTTTCTTTTACCAGATTGGGAACATAACTCGTTAAAAGCCTGCAACTGCCGTGGGTAGGCTCTCTATATTAAGAAATTTTGAATTGAGATAAATCTAGATAGTATAGAGAAACAATGTTACTATTTTTAGCTCTTACACATCAAGTCCTGAATGAAAATGCAAATTTTAAAACATTTTTACAGTTAGTCGCCTTCAGCCACGTAATTAATATTTCAATTTTGACTTCTTCGCTC
Organism: Heliopora coerulea; assembly: GCA_030142905.1. Taxonomy (NCBI): domain Eukaryota; kingdom Metazoa; phylum Cnidaria; class Anthozoa; order Scleralcyonacea; family Helioporidae; genus Heliopora; species Heliopora coerulea. The sequence goes on from JASJOG010000001.1 coordinate 1,735,140, forward strand.
ACTGGAAAACTGAAATGTAGGCTAATTGAATGAATCAGAATGATTATCATAACCCAATAGTACTGACAAAAGTAATATTGGAACAAAATTCAAATAAAAATGACATACATAACAAGAAACAAACAGAAGAACTAACCTGGACATGTTTATGCAAATTGGACATTGAAGATAGACTAGCCGAGCACTCTAACTTTCGGTAGACAAAGCAAACAAGTAAGCCTCACAGTTTGTCTTTCTCTTGATTTGAATTGGAAAAGCTTTTCTAAGTACGGCCATGAATATGCCGAAGTCATCTTGATGTTTATCGACAAGCAAATAAACGCAATAAGATTAGCGTGCAGCAACAGGTGTAACATCACATTTACATATCATGTCCAGAATGCATCACAGCGCTTTGTAAAAAGATTTAAGCTTGGGTGCGAGATTAAACGACGTCGTGAGTAGGTAGGAACTCGGGACCACAAACCAAAAAAAAAGCAAACAATTTTAAGTGTTTTCATAAAGTAACTCAGGGCTCGACGGCAAATGTAACTAGTTATCGTTACTTTTTCTAAATTTTTGTAACTAGTTACAGTTACTAGTTACCTTTCCAAAATAGTAACTAGTTACCGGTAAAGTTACTCAAAAAAAGTAACGATTACGTGTAACTAGTTACTTGTAACGAAGTTACTTACAGCACTGGAAATGAATGAAACTACATTTACGCATAAGCGATAATCGACACTCTTGCAAAATACGACCTTTCATTTAGCTGAAATGCCGATGCCGCTTACACATTTTAATGACAATTACATACTGATATTAACCTGTTTGCTAACCTGACAACATTGAACAGACAATTATCTGGGTTGGGAGGGGCGAGTTTTAAAGCTAATTCCCTCACCCCTCCCAACCCTGAGACGCTGGATTTGCAGGTTATGCTTCGGTCATGGAGATTTACTGATGGAGATTTATCGAGATGTGGTCTAGTTTGTGATATTTCTAATGTTTTGAGGACATACTCCCGGATGACTACAAAACTTTTTCTTTCCCTACTTTTTCTCCCTTCCCCGCAAGCTTGACCTACTCCCATAATTCATAAGCTCTGCATCCACTTCTGAGTTATCCAATACGTTGAATAAAACAATGCCATATTTCTGTAAACAATGAAATGGGCGGGAAAAATGGCTGAATTTTGTTCATGCCAGCCCCTCCTTTTAGACCCCGTTCACACGATACCGGTACGAAATGAAACCGTAACGAAATTATTACGGTTAGGCCTTGCGTTCACACGGTACCGGTATGAAAAAGCATGAAACCGTAATGCTAACCGTAACGATTTGAAACCGTAATGTGAAACCGTAATCGTGTGAACAGGTTCGTACCGTGATATTTTGATTCCGGTGCAGTTTCATACCGGTATCGTGTGAACGGGGTCTTAGACAGATTCTCGAGTAACAACGATGACTGACCCCAAGGGATAAGTTACCACGTACCACTTATCCCTAGTAACCCATGACCAGCGCGGGGACCTCCATCGGAAGCTCAGACACATACCCAAGTCCAATTCCCAAACCTTACTTTAAGCCGCAACTCCATCCAACCTTCAATCATTTTACTGATCAAACCCTAATCCTAATCCAGATCTCAATTCTATTAATTCTAACCCTTATCGTAACTCTAACATTGCTGGTTACATAGGTCATTCAGCTCTGAAGAGAGTAACTAGCAAAAGTTACGGGAATTGATGCCCCTGAACCACTGTTTACTGAGCTTATGATGGCCCGGGATCACTCATCCCCACAACGCCGGTAGATCCCCCCTCAACGTACACCGGTACACAATGTGTACCTATTGATGACGACCGTTGTAAGTGAAAAAACTTTATTTACAGTACTTCTTTCAAACCATAAAACTGTTAAACGAAGCTACGTGCGAAATACCAAAGGCGCACAATCCGGTTTCAGTTTGCTGCATCCCATACTTAGACTAGAAACACTAGATTAAAAAAACTTCAACCGTTTGATGCCTATATTTAACGATCGATAGACTTTCGTGCAAAGGACACACGGAGATGATTGTTTTCGCCGAGAGGAATATCGTGAAGGTTCTAAACAACGTAAACAAAAACTTTGTCAAAACCACGGATAAACAGAAAACAAAGACATTAATAATGATGAGATATATATTTTGAAAATGCGGGAGCTTGGAGATATAATGAATGATCAATGAACGTTCATTTATCACACAATTAATAATGTTAATATCAGATCGAACAACTTCATAATATGAGCGATCTTATCTTTTGGATTTTTTGTTTAGAACAGTGCTATCTAGCTGGTTAAGCCTTCTAAGACATTCCTAACTTTCCGAGCACCGCGAGCCTCGTTTTATACCAAGGCAAGAGAAATCTCCAAGAAGTTCCACAATTCATTTCTACATATCGATAAGTTAATCTTAAGAATTAGACGATCAATTCGTGTAATGTAGCGGTTACAATCGGCTCGTTCTGGAGTAAACTTAGATTTTACTGAAGTGCATGACTACAATATACTAATAATCGAATTTGTTTGGAACTGTCTGAGTTTCTTCAAACTCATCCAAAAACTATGAGCTGATTGCTGACTAACTGGCTTCAGCACTGAGGCAAGGAGGAAAAATAAGAACTCAAAGACGTATCATATGTTAACCATCTGTTAGAAAATTAAACTTACAACTAATGCCTGTACAGCTTCCTCCAAGGTCGACATTTCCAGAAGTGCCATTTTTTTGTCCTTACCCAAATCTTTCCTAAAGTAAGCACATAATAGATTTAAAAAAAAAAACATGCAAAAAATTGTTCGTGAATTAAATTGAAACTTACGAGAAGAACTGGAAGTTAGCAATTTTTCCTGCAGTATGTGCAGAAAATAGCAATCTTAAATCCTCTTCTGTCTGGTCTGACCTACGAAAAATGGACAAAAAGTACGGGAAGTCATTTATTTTGAAAACGTTTTTGGACAGTCTCAGCCTCCCAGGAGGGAGACTATTCCATTTAACCCAAACACCTCAGACTTGAACTTATCTCCTGACCCAATATCACAGTCTAAGACACCTGAGCATTATAGAAACTGTACGCCTGCTGTCAATTCAATCTGTCAGCACAACAATTAAAAAGCAAGGTGCTCGCTATTAGTCGCCAATGGCGAACTGTTGCCGTACGTGGCAAAAGCAAACGGTTTTTTGCTTGTCACGTAGGCGAACGCAATTTGAAGGGTTGAAATAGAAGATCCATCAAAATGAATAGAACGCCAAGACGAAACGATCGTTACAAATTTTGCTCTTGCCATTGTACTCTCGTTCATTTCCCTAACTTCCCGTTTTAGTGTCGGAATATTTCGGATCAACTCGGTTGGTACATGTCGGATCTTCCGCTATGTATAAAAAAGCTATCAAAATATCTCACGGAAATACGACAAGATTTAAAGATTAGTGGTTGAAAATTTTGCTGTGGTTGTGATACGATTCAACAATAAAATCCATTAGGCGTTCTAACCTGTAACTGTTGGTTCAGTGCTTGATGAAAATTAGCACGAAAGTGAAAACAAATGAGTACAAAATGCAACATTTAGCAAGCAGAACAAAAGTTACTTCTGTGCAACCTAGAAAAATAAGTCACAATGTACTAGTGTGGCTTACCATGTAAGGCGTGTGGTGAGGCAAATCGAGTGTGGCCAATTAATTTCCGAAGTAGCTAAATAAAATTATTTGTTCTTTGCCACAATGGCAAAGTAATATGTAAAAATAAATAAATTTGTTAAATAGTGACATGCTGAAAGGCCGTCGCAGCTTAACTGGCAGAACAGTCGAGTTAGACATCAAATTGTTCATTTAATATCACGAAACAAACTTAGAACGATAAAATAGGATGAATAAATTGCTTTGGCGGCTTAATGAAAATGAAGACCCAAAAACCTAGGATTTGCGCTTTTGGCAGCTTTCGGACATAATTTCATGAACCACGACAGAATTGTGGATACGCTTCCGCGTTGCCCAAGGAAGATACTTAAAAATGTTTGATATATTTCCAGTCTTGAAAGAAGCAATTTTAGGGACAAATTCTAGCACGTCTGGGCGGCAAGGGTTTAACTGTTTTATTAAAACATACTCACGGGATATTTGAAAGATGAAGAGTCTTGCTTGGTGGAAAAATATTCTGGTAATTCTTTGAACCATATTTTCTGAATCTGTGAATAGGCGAGTCTGAGTAATCCTTGGTGAGATGAGCCCCCTGGATTACAAATAGCAAGCAAAATTAAACATTAACCAAACAAAGAACAAAAATTAAAACAAAAAACCCCTAAAAGATTCATAAAAAGTAATGCGGTTGTGTTTGTAGCCAAACCGGCTACACAATTATCTGGAAACAGTCGGTAATTTGCGGGAACCCCCCCCCCCCCAACAACCTTCCTAACAGTTTGCTAACAGGTAAAGCTATCGACCTAGCTGCCAGTAATTGAATTTCCCCGTAATAATTGATTAAGAATTCAAAATCTACTAATTTTTATCCACGTTCGCATTCTTGGATTACGTTATGTTATCTGCTCAAATGGCAAGTTCAGATTTCATCTGTGGTCAATTACTATCATCTGGAGACACGAGAGACCCGCCAAACCATTGAGCGCCGAAGGCTTAAATGACAGGTTAAGGCTACATCTCTGTCACTTGTAACCTCATGAACAGCAGGACGAAAGGGTTGAGCAACGGTTGGTTATTTGAAGTCTCGATAACTAACCGCTGGTTCAGTGGTGAGCTCTCTAATCGTCTACTAAACTTACCCAGTTTACAAGTTTGGTTACTGATATGATATCGCTATTTGCTAGCCATTTCCAGAGGATGGGATTGACTCTCCACTGGATAGCAACGGTTGTGCCATCCGGTTTGCCCGTCTATTTTCCTTAGTCACTGTGTTTTTCCTTCTGAGGGCTCTCTGAATCAAAGCTGTTCAAACTACCTCCCACGGCTGTTAAGCTAGCTCTAGAACTGATACGACCTATTTCGACGTCATATGGGGTACATATTAATTCTAATACCACCTGATTAAACACGCACCAGGAAGAATTAAGACAGTTTGGATACTGTTGAGAGATTTCGATATTCAACGTCTCTGAGAACTATGAAAACTAAGGTAATCCTGGTACAATCTAATTTCTACTTATTACTCTAATTACAGCGACCCCCCTGGATCTCTTGCTTGCTTTGAACAACCATCCTTTGACGACTAACGAATCTCTTGAACATTTAGCTACAACAACTAAAAGGACTATCATAAATCCACATGTGTTTACTACCGGTAACCTTCGCCTGACTATAAACCACTGAGATTCTCGAACAACAGAACATGAGACTTAAAAGGGGAACGAAGCTTATGCACATGACAGACAGAATGGATCCGTAACCTTCTGATAAACCACGTAATCCACCAACCTCTGAAGTTCTGGACAAAGACGATGATCCAACTTTTCACATGTACAATGCAGGGATGGCCGGTCGGAGAAGTATACCGATGTTATCGGTGTAAGCGTAATGCCTTCACAATACCTAGTTTTCGTAACTCCTTTGCCCTACACCGATTTGGGAGGAAGCAATTTAAAATCCCCGTCATCATGAATGCGTTATACAATCGTCAACACGCAGACGACTAAGAGTTACGAAAATTTTCATTTTGGTGAAAGTTTTCAAAAAGTTTCTTTTTACCACTAGAAACAACACTGTTGTTCGTCATACGAATTGGACATGAAAATCCAACAAAATATTTGCGAGTACTCACAAAAACGTTATCCGCGTGGACCTTAATTCCGCTTTCCCAATCATACACGTGACGTACATTTCAAAACATAAAGAAAAGTAAAAAGTTTCCAACTTTCACCATGACACGAACAAGTGAAAGTTAGCTGTGCAAGACCCAGGCTCCATATAATTTTGCTCAGCTCGGAATGCAAACGATTTTTTTCTACGCAATGACAATATTCAAATACCTTACGATATTTTTGAAGCCTTTCAAGTCTACTCGACGTTGCCATGGCAATGTGAAGACAGCTTCTAATCATCTCATAACGTCCGTAAAAGCTCCTGTAACTCCTAACTGAAGACACTAACTGATTATTTTTATTTCATAAATCAGACATACTTTGACGCTACTCTGGCTTGAAAAGTTTCAAACGCAACGTAATTGAATCTTCTTAAATAACTCTGCATTCAAAAATTTTCACGCCACAGTACGGTCAAGCTATGCCAGATTCTTCTCCTGGCTGCGCTGGAAATTTGCTCGGTGCATATATCAATTGAACAAGACAACGTGCAACTCCTACAACAAATCTGCAAGATAAATCTTTTTTTGAATAATTTCTTCACTACGATTTCTTTTTACAATTAAAAAAATAAATTTCCTGATGATTAAGTCGATCAATGATTTAAAAATATAGCAAAAATCTGAGAATATGTGACCGAAGTAAAAAAATGTAATAGTAAGTAAAACACATCCCTGCCAGCCATCCCTACAAGGACAAGAATTGTCGTCAAAATTAAACTGCAATTGTGGAAAATTAGTAGACAGTGAATCTTACCTCACTGTTCTCTTTTGGCATGGACACAGAATTATGTTTTGATGAAGTTACTTTGAGGCTTTTTCCTTTTAAGGGGATGTTGTTTAAATTATCGCGAGCTGTCAAAAGAAAGGAAACAAGTGCAAGCAATTTATTAACAGCCAATTTTTTTTTAACATTTCACCTCATTGTTTTAAAATATTACTGTATTTTTTGGTGTCCAAAATTTCTTGGATACGTGCGACTAGGTATTCGAGCAAATAACAGCGGAATACCAGCGATCAACACGTGATAGCCACAGCTACACAGAAATGAACCGAATCAAATCACGACGTGTTACTAGGTAAATCACTTCTTATACGATTACATGTATCTGAAAGTTCGCAGCAGTCATCAAATTTTGTAATCCACCATTCGCTTTTTTTGGCACATGCTACGCTCCTTGTTTGAAAACTCATTAATCATGTTCTGCCCTATAATTCGCAATCGCTTTACCTATCACTGCTTGTCGTGGTTCTGCAAATTGTATCAGTGCTGTATCTGGTTTGTTGTATAGAATCTTTACACGAATTACATCACCATAAGCTCCTAAAAACGGATAAATGAAATACAGTTAGTGATGATTATAATGATTGTAGTTATTATTAATAATAATAGTAAAAAAAAAAGCCAAAACAAGGCAATTACACATAAACGGTAAAACCTTAAACAGCACAATTTGAGACATAACGTACTAAGGACTTTTGTTGTAAACGTCTGATATAAACCCTACAAGCAGACAGGTTGTTGAACAGCCACTACACAGGTCGTGGTAAAACACTGATAAAGGATATGACAGACCGATTCAAATGTTTACCAACATACTGATATCGTTAAAAATAAAGCAACGATAATCCATAAGAACAAATAAGATTTAATTCAGGTTCATAAGATTTAATTTAGGTTCACAATGGTGAACATTTCAGGAGAAGTAGATATTCAGGGTTTTGCTTTTGTCCCTGAACCCAAGCCCAAAGGTTAAATCACGAGACTGAAATTTTTCTTGGAAAGAACCACAGTAAAAATAAAAATATCATTATCAGAAAATGAGGCTAAGTTGAAAGAGTGTAGAAACCATAACCAGCCGACCATTTTAAAAGTAAACAAAACATAAACCAAAAAATGGTCATCTTGTAGCTTGATATTCAAGTTGTTATTATCTGTTCTTAACTTGTTCTAACTTGAACACCAAGCTACAAGATAATTGTTCAATTTTGGAAAGACTGTTAAATAAGGAACTGATAAAAATATTTTAATATCAACACTTTTCCGAGACCTATGAATGAAAAACCAGAACGTCCATGAGAGACAAAGCGAACAAAATTCAAAGGATTGACCGTTTCAGTGCTGATATTAAGAAACACTCGAAATTTAGCTAAATATTCACCACTCTTTCTGAACCATATACATCATGTTATGTGCTGTACAACAGTTTTGTTTTAGCCACATATATTAGGTTTCTCAACATTACAATAGAAAATAACAACAATTAGGTTAAAATAAACACACTGGCAAGCAAATAAAACAGACACAACATTGGAGGAATAAGTATGAATCAATAATTCCAAATCGTTAACTACATTTCAAGTATATTTATCATGGTTAAGACAGAAACGGAAGAAAGGGTCCACAGTACATGAGCACATACCAAACAGAGTGAAAAGTTCATCACATGTGGTCGTCTATAAAAAGTTCCCAAGGAAAAGCAGGACAGAGGGTAAAGCAAGGATGAATGAAAACCAAGTAGCATTAAAGAAAGAGAAAATATTTGCAAGTGGTTAAAAAGGAGACAAAGTAAATCTGAAAAAGCACAAGAAACTACAAAATCATTAGAAAGTGGAAAAAGTAAGAAAACTGTGACTAGAATTGTCTTCTGACTGTCATACTTTTTGCCACCTTAGTTACGAGATTGAAACACGTTACACGAGTAAATCTTGTTTCGAAATTGAAATGAAAATACGCCAGTATTAGATGATACATACAGATATTGCAAGGACAAAGTGAGGTATTGCCGCAAATTATGACAAATCCGATTATTATGACACGTTTAGTTTTGAACTTAAACTTCCAGGCAAAGGGAAAGTTCGCATGAGAGGTCTTTATACAAGTAAAGCTTCGATTGCTAACTTTGAGACAAAGACATGTTGATTAGAGGAAAACTTTAAAAGCACATACATCTGAAGTTGATAACATGCATTCTAAACACATCCCTTTGTGAGCATATAGGAACCATGCCTAACTTTCTTGAAAGTGGACAGTTACCACATTCTTTCCCTCTACCTGACCTAGTTTTTGCGTTTTTACTTTTGAAACCAATTAGCAAAAGAAAGTGATTTAGTACCTCGGCACATAACTGACTGACAAGCAAGACGGGAGATGCACGAGGTCCTTGATCAGAATTTCTTCCATTGGTTGAAGATGGAAGTGAAGGATTTCCACCCATACCTAAAAATACGAAAGGTTCATTGGTTTGGCATGTCATGTAATACAGTGCAGTGGCGGACACTTCAGGAAATATTAGGGGGGGGCGAGTGCCGAAGGCACGAGCCTTCTAGGGGGGTCTGGGGGCATGCTCCCCCAGAAAATTAGAAATTTCGAATACTGTTTCTTGTTTGTTTTTAAACAGTGCCATTTTGTTCTGTTATGTGGATTGTTCGTTGTTGTCATTGTACTTCCTTTTCTTAAAATGAAGACCTCCTTGTGCTTTCCTTTTTCAAAATGAAAGCTTCAGCTGAAATTATTGGGGGGCGATCGCCCCCCCTCGCGACCCCCTAATGTCCGCCACTGATACAGTGCTCGACCTTAGCGGTAGTCCACTAATCCAGGACTAGTAAAAATTGGGTTTGGACTACTGAAATTTGAGAACTACTAGTCATTGGGCTATTCAATTAAAAGAGGTTTTAGAAAAATAAGTAAAGAAATAAATATTAAGATTCCATTGATCACTATTTGAGGCATGTATATCCATTCGATCAACAAACTGTTATCCCACCAATCACGATAGTTTCCTTATTTGGTAAATATTTTATTTTATTTTCCCGCTGTCAGTCTGCATATACGTATAGTTTTACTTTAAACTCCTCACTGAATATCTTCTTTTTCCGTAATTGCTCAAGGACAATGAACAGTCTAAAGACAAGCTATATATGATTGTTTAAATCTCACGAATACATCAAACATACAGATGTAAAAAACTATAACAACATAGTAACTTTTTATGTCAGTTTGCTAACAAAATAAATTTAACGAAAAATAAAAAATTAAAAATAAAACAAACAGCAGTTGATACTATACTGACATAATTCAGGCCTTGGTATCAGGAGATGCCTTTTTTGGTAGTAAATTTTAAACTTCGCTAGTCCAGGGACTAGTTAGTGAAAAAGTTAAGGTCAAACACTGTAATACAACATGGAACATTACTGTCTTTTCCCTTGTCATAAATCTGACATATTAAGATCAATTACATCATTCACCTGTTACTCCGCTGCCGTTTTTTAAATCCAGCAAAATGGGCGAAAATTGAACAAATTACAATGCAACTTATAAAATAATCCGAAAACTTGTAAACCTACATTTCTTCTCATATTTCAGCATTTCACCACAAAACAAGCTACTTATTGACCTGGCGTGAATCTGTACAAGTGAAATACGCGGCCGAGATTCTTGAGCATGGACCGAGACAAAAGAAACGAGTCTAGGTCCAATAAAAAAACAAAGGTCCGGTATTTTACTAATATACAGCGAACTAGCGACATCAATAAATAGTTTATTACATGGGTTGACTTAAATATAATTTTAATCTACGAAAACATGGCAAAACCCGAGACGTTTTACCGGTCTAGATATGATGATGATTGTTTTATAATTTTTCGTTCCAAAAGTCATCTCAAACCCTTTTCAGAATACTCACAACACAATACTATCAAATTTACTCCTGATTTAGAGGTCAACAAAGCCCGTCCATAACTCCTTCAGAATTATCTTCAGAGATACATGAACAGAAATTTTTTCGCATCATAACTAGACACTGCCGAAGTCAATTGAAAAATGTCGACTCGAGCGGGATTTGAACTCGCACCTTCGGGATACCGGTCCGTCGCTCTACCTGTTGAACTATCGAGTTCACAGGTATCGGAGGTGAGTTTTTATCCAACTTAAGCCCACGAGACATGTATCTCTGAGGATGATTCTGAAATAGAATTGAAACACTGCACATCCTCTCATCAATCCCTGTGTAGTGCGGCGGTCCGGAATCCCGAAGGTGAGAGTTCAATTCCCGCTCGAATCAACGTTCTTCAGTTGACTTCGGCAGTGTAAGGTTATCATGAAAAATTTCAAGATATCTCCATTGATAAAGTAAATGGTTTGAACCTGGGAGAATCGTGACATGTTTGAGGAAGTTGATCGTCCAGGTTAGTGTAGTCTTGAGAAAGACTGTTGGTTGAAGTGACTGACGTTTCGACAGCCTTAGCGGCGGTCATCTTCAGAGTCAAGACTCTGAAGATGACTCTGAAGATGACCGCCGCTAAGGCTGTCGAAACGTCAGTCACTTCAACCAACAGTCTTTCTCAAGACTTCACTAACCTGGACGATCAACCTCCTCAAACATGTCATATCTCCATTGATCGTTCTAACGGCTTTTCCACTTTTGTACATCGCAAACCTACCTTTAAACGGTTATTCACCAATTTTGATAGTTTCATTCCTTTACCGTTTAAATGCAGTCTTTTATAAACTTTACTAGAACGGTATTTCAAAATTTTTTTATCCTAGTCGTGGTTTTTTCCTTAGTAACATATTCCCTCCTACTAGTTACACCACTGTTCTATTCAAACAATTTATTTTTGTCTTCCGTTTACCGATGTGCATTCGTTGGAAATCCAAACCAAACTCCTTAATCTCTTCTCTTCTTTTTATCCACAAGTTAACCTTCAAATCATTTTTAAACCCAGTTTACGTTTATCTAACTTCCCGTTTAAACCAGGCTCCCTAACTCCTGAGACCGCATGTGGTATATAAATTGGGAAAACGTGGCGTCATTCCCACCCGGGCATCTCAGCTTGAACCGGAACGAAACTATCGCTATCTCCGTCAAGCATCTCATGTCACTCTACTGAAAATTGCCATCCTGTCTTTTCTGATAACTTTTCTATCTTCTCTTCTTGCAACTCAACACTTAACTTGCTTATTGGAGAGAGTCTTCTCATTTCAAAATTTAACCTTCTCTTAACGAAAACATTAGTGTAGTTCCACTCTCTTTGCTTTAATTCTTCTCGGTTTCTCTTGTCATTGGCTATTATTTACTCATGTAAACATATCTTATGTTATAAAAATCATCTTTGATAATGTTGCGGTGTGGGCAACGAAAGGTCAGCAAAAAAACCTCTTTTAAATATGTTGTGATTTGTCCAATGTTTTTTGAGAAAGATGACTCTTTGTTTTCATATATTGAGCTGGGCTTTGATATGCATACTTAGATTAAGATTTTCGCCCAGTTACCGAAGACATCTTATCCTTAACCACTGTGTAATTAAACATGAAGTTACGTGCTTATTCCTATTCGAAGAATGATGTGGGATGTGGATGCTCAGTAAGGAACAGATGTAGTGGCTACACCGGCCCGGACAGAATGAAAGATTTCAATATAAGAATTTAACTTAGAATATTCATACCTTGAAAAATATTTCCCGTTCCCATCAGACCAAGATTTGGTACTGCTGCCGCCGCAGCCCCAGCGGCTAGGAAAGGATTGTTCAAGAAACCAGCAGCTGCTCCTAAAATTTAATAAAACAATTCGTAAAACGTATGTCTGTAAATGTCTGGAATTAATTTTAGTGGTAGTTTTTATAACCGAAGACCATACAAGTTGTTACAATTCTGCGGTAAATTTAGATTTTAACACAAAAACATAAAATGTAAAGTTTACAGGGAAAATACTTCTCGTGGTTAGCAACTGAAGTAGTTATTTCTGTGCATGTTTAGTAATTCAGTTATGCGTTGAACTGAAATGACATGTATTTAACTATAGCAGCCACTTCGTGGAGAAATTGAAATGCTGGAAGGTAGGCATAGCCATGTTTCCAATGCAGTTTATGTTTTTGGAGTGAGACCTTGGATATATCTTAAGATAGATGAACGATCGTCAAGCTCTATACTCAGGAAAATGCTTTCTGAGGCCCAGACGGGGATCGAACCTGCAGCCTTCTGATGACCGGTGAGACGCTCTAACCATTGAGCTACCAAGACTCAGATGGTGAGCTAAGGTGCAAGTTCGACATATAAGTGCGACCTCAGTGGAAGCCACTATATATTAATAATTGATGCAGTTTATGTTTTGGAAGTGAGAGCTTGGAGTTTTTCTGAGTATAAAGCTTGACGATCGTTCATCTATCTCAAGATATATCCAAGCTCTCACTTCCAAAACATAAACTGCATCAATTATTAATATATAGTGGCTTCCGCTTAGGTCGCACATATATGTCGAACTTGCACCTTAGCTCGCCATCTGAGTCTTGGTAGCTCAATGGTTAGAGCGTCTCACCGGTCATCAGAAGGTTACGGGTTCGATCCCCGTCTGGGGCTCAGAAATCGTTTTTCTGAGGATAGAGCTTGACGATCGTTCATCTATCCCATGTTTCCAATATATGAAATGTCACTAAATCGTTCGTGGCCTTGACCTGAGCCATGATGAACACTTCCATTAAAGAACATAGTTGAGTTTGACATTATAATAGTAAGACACCTACCTAATACTGACACGAAGAGCAGAAAGCGTGAAGTCGTGCATGGATGACAAGAAGTACTGTCTGCCGCTGACCATGCGATCACGAGGGCTCAAAATTACCCCGACATATCGAATTCCACAATTTGAGAATTTTGCTGGTATTCAAACAAACAGGAAGCCTAACTTTGACCCCAAGATTAGTATTGCCGCTCGCTTAATGGCTCGCAGTAATAACCTAACCAATTAAATAGTAATTAAATAATAAATATTTGTATATGTAAGAACCTAAAGCAGACAGCCCCAGGTTTGGATCAAACGCTGGCTGTCCTTCACCGGATGGCAAATCGGGACGTGAAAAATCTCTAAAAAAATCAACCAAAACATCGGAATAAGTAAACTTACCAAATCTATGGATCGGATCCCACGTAAGAATTGTCAAAAATGGAAATGTTTTAAAACTGCCAACTAAGACTCTTTTTTGAAAATAAAATTTAATTTTTAGTTACATTATGTCAACTATAAATACCTTGACTTGTCGTTATTATATTTAACATTTAAGTCAGAGAATTTGGAAAACCCAATTTTCATAGTGCAACATCCGTTGTAGATATTCTGTCCGTCCAATGCCTGTCAAAAAAACCCCTGAACTTAGACTTAATGCGTCTAATAGCTATGTAGCATAAGCGTAAACTGTGCTTTAGGGTCTTTCATGCATCCGTTATCGTACAACAAATTACAAAAATACGACTAATGAAAGAACAAAGTAAAAAACAAACAAAAGAGAACAAAGAACAAAACAAAAAAATCATGCATGAAAGGATTGAAAAACTGTGTTAAACTGAAGATTCATATAAACCCAGAAAGTGCAAAGGACGTTCTCCGCTGCACCTATCAAAGCAAAAATCCAAACATTTCTCGACATCCGTTCCTGATTCTGCCTCAACCATATCAAGGATTGCAAGTTCCTTAGACCTTTACGTACAATTTTGCGGGTAATTTTATTTTGATGTTTAAGGCACAGCTTTAAGGCAACGAAATTGACACCAGAATTAGGAAATGTGTTATTTGAACTAATGGAGGCAGCAAATGAACAGTGATCGTTCAGCTGGACTATGAAAGTTCAGTTGCTTTACGGCTGTTGAGAAAGGAAGTGTAATTGTCAATTATCCACGTAAAACACGTGACAATGACAAAACAAGTATTCAGTTAATCTTGCACACATTCCTACAGCCACAATAATAAGAATAAAAATTAATTCAGCCACAGACAAAATCTTCAGTATTAGAGCCCGAAAACTCTCCAAACAAACATTTCCTAACCCGTACATTGCTACAGAAAAGTAAAAATTAAAATAAATTTCTTGAAAATAAAGTTTCTGGGAGCTTGTAACGCATGCTCTTTAACTTCCAAACTGAGTAAAGTTACTGAGCCCCAACCGGGAATCCAACCCACAAACTTCTGATCGCCGGTGGGATGTTCTAGTGAGGCCAGTAATGTAAGAGTTAATTCCAACTAGCAGCCGTAAAGCAGCACCTTGGTTCAAAACAAAAACGAACTTGACGTACGCTTTCTCATGGACACTACTTGCTGACAGAAGGATTGGAAACACCTTTAACAAATTACGTACAGTTTATGATGCATAACATGCCAAAAAGTTCATCCTATGAAATTTGATAAAATCGAGGATAAAATATGAAGGAAAGACAAACCATAATTGGTAGTACTAGCATGGTCGCCTCGAAATCTTTTGTTTCAAGAGGGACAACTAACGTCGTATATCCTTTGGAAATACTTGACGAGGGAAGACTTGCACAGAATAAGAAATGACCAGAAGGGTCACTCGCATCGGAACCTATGAAGTTTTGTCCACACTTTTTCGAAACCGTCCCCAGACCCTTTGCTCAGCCAAAATCCTTGCAGCCAGTAAACCAGAGCCAGCTCAACAAGGATTTAATGTACGAAATGCGGTGTTGGCTCCGTAAAATGGCTATATCTTGAAAAGTGTTTGACCGGTTTTCATCCTACGAAGACTGCTTGAAGAGGAAAGGTAAGTGATAATATTTCTGGTAACTATAAGTCATAAAAAGATTCCCAACTGTTAAATTTAGACGTATACCTCCTATATGAGTAGGCCATTCGTGCGGCCAACACAATCAATATAGTTTCTTTTCTTTCTCTAATGAATTATTTTTCTGTCAGGTTAATCAAAGGCTTGGATATTGAAGTCTGTGCGATAGTATAAGGTTCAGCAATCAACAATCACGTTCCTGAAGTAATATTAAGCGTTTTTGAGACAAATGTAACAACGAATAACAATCATGCTGAGTCATACATGACGCTGGTACAGTCACAGCTATGCAACAACAGGCATTTCTTATGTAATTTATGAAATAACTTCGATTTGTGTTAGACTTAAAACTATGGGTTGATTTGGAAACTAATATATCTAAATACGTATAAATATTATACGTCTAAATTTAACAGCTGGAAATCATTTTATAACTTATAGTTACCAGAAAAATTATCACCTACCTTTCCTCTTTAAGAAGTCTTCGTAGAATGAAAATCGGTCAAATACTTTTCAAGATATAGCCATTTTACTGAGCCAACACCGCATTTCGTATATTAAATCTTCGTTGAGCTGGCTGCGGTTTACTGGCTGCGACGACTTTAGTCCAGCGAAGAGTATGGGGATGGCTCCAAAAAAGTGAGGACACGTTACACCTTTGAGCGACCCTTCTGGTCATTTCTTATTCTGTGACGATTCAACTAATTTCCCCTCGTTACTATTCATGAGGAGGACGCCCTTCGTAATGGTCATTGTTCACAGATTGGTGCAACTAAACCACCAAGTTACAAACACTGCGAAACTGTATTCACCCTGTATTTAATTGTCGTTTAACACTCCAAAACTTACGGGATATGGATTTCAATTTGCGCATGCGTTCCTTCAGGGCAGTAAATGCATGATGTTGAGGGATATTAGTGATTAAATGTTCCCTAGGCCGGGAAGCCTAGGCAGGGTTTGTGAAAGTCTTCCACCAACCCTCTCTCAGCATTCGGGGACATTTAATCTCTAATATCCCTCAACATTATGCATTTACTTGTAAATCTTTTATGTGTTTCTTCTCTTCATACTCACCGATTTAGCAGCATTGGCTGCAACATGGTCAGGATATTGAACAAAAACTTGAAATTGATCTAAAACAAAATTTGAAGTAACTCTCATTTCCTCTGTTGGCTAAGACATCAAAGTTCACAGCACATTCAGACTTTAAACTGGAAAAAACTGGAAGCACCTTTCTCCACACAGCTCAACTTCCATGGAATTTCGTCCAATTCTTTATAAAAACTCGCAAATATTTACATTATGTGAATTGCAGAGTATTTTTTCGTCTGAGGAGCTACCAAGTAATCATTGAATCATAGTTACTGGAGGCTTACCACTGGAGGGTGTGTCATGAGATAATATTAATTTATTAAAAGAGATTATAAATGTAAGTTTAAGTATAAAATAAAGTTTTCAATCAAAATTGTGGTGTTAATTATCAAAATATTATGCCAATTCATATTACATAGAACGTTTTATATCCTTTCATCCAACACGTTTTCGTGGCTAGAAGAAAGATTACAACTTTTAATACTTAATACCTAGCCAAATGACAATTCTCGATATTATTCCTGCCAAGGCAGTCAGCTATAACTTTCCACTGTTTAATAAAATCACCTTCCATCAGCCATATAAAATAAAGCGGCCACCTCACGTTGGAATGGGTGTAATATATCTCGCCGAAGACAGCCTTTTAAAATATTATTCTGGCCATATGATATTCAGGAGGAACAAGATTTTCCTTTTTTAATAAAAATAGGGTGTAACAATTTACTTTTTTTATAGTTCACCACAAGTTCTTCGTTTTGCTATGTGTTCAATTAGCTTAACTCAATATTGATTTCTTATTATCCGAATGTAACGTCTGTAGGGGAAAGTGGTTTGCCCGAGGTTTCCTCGACGAAGTAGCGAGGGCTGTGCGAAAAAACCGAAGGCAATATTTTCCCGTGCAGACGGAACAAAATGTGGTTAATAAGCGACTTATTATATGGGTTTTGATACATTCCTTCATCTTTTTAATGCTCTTTTTGCTTTCCAAGGTAGCGGCTTTGGTTTACTTGTTTGGTTTTACCTTCGCATTTTTTGTATCTATTCGTCTAGTTTCCTGCTTCAAATAATCGTTCGTAGAATTTAGCTACGTCGTTAGCGGTTCCTTGTTGTTAAACTAGTAGTAAAACTTATCTGAATCTAGTCTATCTTCAAATCTGCGCGGAAATTTTCCACCAGAACTTGGCGGTGTATAGGGAAAACTTACTGCACAGGGGGGGCACTCAATCAGCGTGCGTCATTTTGCGTATGAACTGCTTAACGAGCTCAGCTTGTGTTTTCACAAAATATAAATACTCCAACGTTTATAGCTCACTCCTCCTCGAAGTGAAACTGAAAGGAATAGGGAACCTATCACTCTCAACATGTTTTTAAAATTGCTCAATCCAATAGTAATCAAGTAATTTTTATACACTTACTTGTCTTTGTACAGATTACAATCTTGATGACTGTCCCATACTTTGAGAATATCTGCAACAGAAGTATGTTTTAGATACAGACTACTTTCTGGTAATTAATACCAGTTTCTGACACTTGGTAATAAAAACCAAAAAAAAGAAAAACGTAGCTTCAATCTTTACGATTAGAACAAGTATTAAATACTCTACTTACAATATGAAGTGCATCAATAGAGACAGGATACAGCATGTTATCTACAACAACTCGAAGGACATTACTCATTCCCATTGACTGTGGTGAAGGCCCAGGTGTCGAGGAATAGCCAGACGAATCTGTTGGGAATGAGGCCAATTCTCCGGCACTAGCAGCTGCAGCAGCTGACAGAAGACCAGCAATCTGAGAAAATGATATCAAATTTCAAAATTTAATTACTTTATTAGTGACATGGATTAAAGTATACAGAACTAAAGAACCCTAAATGGGAAAGATAAGCTCATTATTTTAACCTTACTGCTCCCATGGAGCTTACCATGGGATCAAGATTATTAGATCAAGATTCGAGCAAGTTTCGAAAGCTTGATATCCTTTCCAGAGGATGCCACTTGTCTCACTTGATACTTGTTGCAATAACTCCAGTTTCATTCTTGTTTGATCCTCGATCCTCGAGTGTTTTTAGTGATCATTTCTTCAGACTGTCAGGGGCAAATCCACGAAAATCAAGCGCAGAAAATGATCTCTCATCTGATAAGTTTTTGATATGCAGTTGAAATACCGCATGCTATATTACTGCTACTGCAGTTTTGCACGTTCAATGTTTAAATAGTCTGAATGCAGGTTAATTAAACGTCAATAGATGCTTATTACATCAAAGAATTCTCATAATATCAAACAAAAAAAGAAAAGACATCTATTTTGCCTGCCGGACGTTACTGTATTGCCCGTGGAAACGTTAGATCACTTGGCCTTTGATCGATTTGATCCTTCACCGGAGATACAAATTAAAAAATTTTATTTTCAAGAATACTTCTTCATTGTGGGAATTAGTTGCTTTGATTAAAAATAGATGAAAGCAGAGCAAACAAATGTGTGTGAGGTCACGTATTATCTATTACAGACAGCAACTAACTGTTTATAACTATGCCTTATATTGAACCTACATAAGTTTGAAACAGAAAGAAGAACTGCAAGATCAATTTTCCATACATGCTACGGAGGTTACTGAATTGCTTTCAAATTCCTGCTCGAGCACGGATTGCAGTATAATCGCAATAAAAGAGTTCTTCATACCTTCTAGTACGAAACACAAACATCTTTCTTCAACAGCGTCCTTTGTTGAAGCTAAGAGCATCCTATTTGGATATTTCATAGATATTCAATAATTTTCAGCAACTTATTTATTCTAACAGTGATGGAGTCTTTTGGCCAAGAATCACATGCTATGAAGATCTTTGAATATTCCCCTGATACTTGAAGTGTAGAAGTCTGGTGAACAGTCACACTCGATACTGGATGGTTATCAAGTTTAAAGTCAAATCAACCTTAATCCTTCTTCCAAAAATACTCGAGCCATGCTCGTTCGTCAAAGTAAACTTTCACAGGAGCCGTACTGCACTTAACCAACCAATGTAACTGATTAACAACACAAATGTAAATTTACTGAACAACAGTGGGTCATCAAAGGCCACAACCTTTACTTAAAAACCTTAAGTTTAACATGCAACTACATCAGAAAGTGAATGAGAAAAGCAAGTTAAACTGTCAAGCATTAAGGTTTGCTAAATATATCAATATTCTGAAAGGTAGCTAAACCCAGTTTTAATAGTTTCTTTGGACATAACTCAGGAATGATTATAGCTCATAACACAAAATTTGGCAGAGACGGAAAATGATGATTGGAGTTTAAGATTACAGGATAACCAAGGTTATCGCTCGTTTCCATGGTAACAACAGTAATTGAAAACTATCTTGAAAGTTCAGTTTTGTTAAGTTCACGGAAATTCCAGTGATTTAACTTTTCTTCTTAAATAATACAGATCATACTGTACAATAAACAAATCTTATCTTTTAATAACAATTTGATAACATTTTAGCAAACGACTTTGACTCTTTTCAAGAGTTATAGAGCTCTGAAGTAAAATAGAAACTATTCCAGAATTCCTCCTTTCAACTAATGTTTTCAAGTTTTCATCTAATGAACAGTAATATTAAATAAAATGGTGCTAAATTATAAAAAACTTGACGTTTTCAGTTACTGTCTTTACCATGGAAACATCAAAATTCCGTGAAATCAACCAACCAGCTTAATCCCATCATTGGTTTTCTATTCCACCAAATTGGAAATTATACACTACAACCGTTCCAGAGTTATGCCTAAGGGAACTTCAGGTGCTAAAAATGATCAAAACTGTGTTGATAAGACCATTTAACTCCTCTTCTGTTTTACACCACTAGAAAACCTTCACTGTATTAAAGTGTTGCTTACCACTGGAGACTGCTTAGCTGGGTCTGTTTTGAGCTCTGTGTGTGTTGAATACTGAACATAAACATTTTCACCCCTAGAAAGATAAAAATAACCATAGCATAAGTTAACTGTTGTAACTCAAAGGTTAGAGAAGACAGCTACCTTGTTGTATCTTAAAAAACAGAGCCTGGTCTTGTAATCAGTTCTTAAAAGGCCAAGCAACAATAATGCAAAGGAGTTATCCACCATCAGGAAAAATAATCTCGTATCCTTCATCACTAGAAATAGATGATGGATGTGGAAATCCATGTGTGGAAATAACTCTTTCTACTAACCTATACAAATTTGTTTAATATCTACAAGTGGAGATACTAATTTCAATTTCTATCATAATTCTCAATCTGTTTTTGAATTTATATTTGTCTTCTGAGTTTTTTTGACACATGATGAAGTGACATACTACCGTACTATCAGTGTAGTCTTGAGGGTGCCCAGGTGGGGGGACATGTGGCACAGCCACAGAGATTGCAGGGTGTAATGTCAACCTTATCCTCACATACCAGAACATCTTTAGACACCCCTCTAATGCCCAGATTTTAACTTTTTGCTAATACTCTCCTTTCAAGATTTACTAGTATATTCTTAGTGCCTTTTGCTTGGAACTCTAAGCTGTAGGGCACTTTTTCAGAGTGATTTTATAAGCAACCCTGATTAATACTTACTTAATGGTTGCAGGAATGTATGAATAATAGCTGACCATTGAAGTTGCCTTTCCTTCATCTTCCATTTCAAGAAATGCCTAAGGACAGGCAAACTTAAGGTATACATCAGCAATTCTCAAAACATAAATAATTATTCCCCAGCAGTAACTTCTCATTTTATAAGTAAAATATGAAATAGAAAGTCAAAAAGAGTTTAAAGTAATGCTAGCGCTTATGAATACACTTGTCCTGAGTATACTGTAAAGACTGAAGACATATTAAATCCTCTGAGTTAAACAGGTTAATAATTCCAGTGTTGGTTCAACACCTATAAATTTGTTTTGGTGTACACCATCTTGACATATTATGTTTCACTTGAGTTGTCTACCCTCCAACTTATTCAATCTGTAATGTAATATTTTTAGTACTCTCTTAAATGATCTACAATAACCAAACTAACATATGCTGTGCCTAACTTATGTTTTTGGTTGGCTTCTAACACTGAACAGAAACAATACAGCAGACACAACTAGAGGGTCCTGGTCATACATACCTCCCTGTACGTTAACTCTCTACAAGGCAGACACCTCTCTAAAGCAGACACTTTTTGGAAGAATTTTGGTTGAAAATATCTATCAAACAGGACACTTGAAATGCAAATTTGCATGCATCATGCTCATCACATTAAACATGTTTGACAAGTGTATTTAATCTTCTATTAACTTGTTATTAAAAACCAATATAATGGCTTATTTGTGCCACAATTTAGATGTTTTATGAAATTCATTTGCTTTCTTTTCCCCTGTTCTTGTTTCTGGTTCTGTAGAACTGCATTTGTTATTTTATCTTGTTCTTTTGTTATGCATTGCTCCAGCCAATTTATAGCTGAGTTCATCATGCTACTGAAGTGTGCTTAATATCTTGTAAGAGAACTGTGAATGTTTATAATTTTGCTTTGAATAAAGTTTGCATTCCAGGTATGACATCACAAATGTTGGGTGTCATGTCACATGAGCTCTCAATAAAGTGGACATCTCTCTGAGGTGGATACTTGCAGCTGCTTCTGAGGATGCCTGCTTCAGAGAGAGTTGACTGTAAATGGACTTTTATGCAAGTAGCAAGTATGAAATTTAGCTGTAAACATAACATGACTGAGATTGAATGGTAATTTAATAATTTTTTTTAAAATTGTTTTTCAGATTTCTAATGCACATGAAAGCCATTAAAAGAGTTTCAAGGGAAAAAAAAGAGAACAAATGTAATGGCTCACTAACAAACTGCACCATCCTAACAAAAAAAAATAAACTCACTTGAGATTTGTGACCTCTACCCTTTGGAGGTGGCAGTTTTAACACATTAGTTACCTTACCAAAAGGTATACCAAGAGTAATGACCTACAATAAACAAAGAGAGTCACTACAAACAATGTATTTTATTTCTATAATAACAGTGCTGGCTAATACTTTTACAAGATCTTCATTGATGTAAGCTGCATTTAATTTGAATCTACATGTACCATGTTTGATCCTAAACTCTGTGGAATTAACACAGCCTTTGGTTGATTCATATAGTTTCCTCTAAATGTCAAATTACATTACCTACTACCTATTTAAGGCCTATTTCCAGTCGTTTTCATTTGGAAACTGCCATATGAGTTGAACATCACATGCATTGCTCAGGTAGTGTGTGTTAAATTGCACACATCTTAATGTGCCTACAGCTGAATGTATTTGAATTTCCAAAATTTGTACACTCACAAAGAAAACTAAATAAGATGGGTGGTGGTTGTGATATAAAATTACACTATGTCAACACAAAAACAACTTCAAAGGATGAAAATCAGAGTATTTTAAAGTGTCTTGTTTTAAGTTTCCTGGCACCTCATGGAGTCACCTAAAAATGAATATAAACTTAAAATTCCTATTGACAAATCCAATCAAAATAGAGCATATAGAAACAACACATCTAACTGGCACTCTCTTGTTCTGATAAAATATTAGATTTTCTTGACAAAAGAAATGTTCTTGGCTCAACTCAACTTCCTTTGGCTGCTACCATTATGCAAACCTAGATTGATAGTGTTTTTTACTATGATGTGAGAGATCTATTGACAAACAGAAGCATTCAATTACTGTAGAAGAGTTTTATCAGTTTGTCAAATTTTCTTCCATAAAGAAAAATATTTCAGTCTCAGGATTTAGGCACTAGCTGGGAGCTCCAACTATTCTGTTCACATTACCCAGAGTATAATTCTGAAATCTGGAGCTCCATACATACAATTTTTTGCACACATCAAACAAAAAAAAAAGACTGTATATCACATGACCCAAGATATCTAAAGAAGTAGTGAGAACCTGCAAAGACATTTTACCACTTAATAATCAATATACAAATTAATGACTGGTGAGCACTATGTGTTTTCACTAAAAAAGAGTAACAGTTTTGAAAATTTGAACCAAACTACTTGACTTACATCAGCTTCAGTAGCAAAGTCAGGTAAGTTTCTGATGTGAAGAACTTTTGATGGTGGTGCATTTTCTAGTTTAATCTATAAAGCAATACACAGCATTATTTAATCACTTGAAATGTATACCTGACAAAACATTGAAGATCATTGGTCTGTTCTAGAAAACCTAGATTACTTATCCAATGGATAAGCCCCATCCAGTTGATATATCTTTTTAGCATGTACCTTGCAGGTGAATAGTGTTTTTTGTACAATCTGATTGGTTTTTCTATCTTGGAATATCCTGCACTGTTCACCTCTGAACAAAACAAGATGGTGCCCATTTCATTTCTGTTATGGAAGAACTTTTTTTAATAAACCAAGTTGCCGTGCCAGTCATCAATACCAAAAAAGCAATGAAATTTGACCAAGTATTTAAAGATATGTATTTACTTTACTTTTTGGCAATAAATGCACTCAGGATGTGTTTCAAAATGTTTTGTTTACAAATAATGAGTGGGCAACAAGCTGAAGTTCTGTAAAACTGTTTTAAAAATTTGAAAAAAGAAATATGTAAAAACAATTTTGCAAGGTAGTTTTATTATCAGTAGTATTTTATTTCTCACTTCAAGAAACTGGTGGCCCTTTCAACAATGGAATTTGGCCAAGATAAAGTGAACATGAGCCCTGTTCTTCACCTTTACAATTAAAAATATTTCCCTAAAGTCTTCGTGCTTCAATTCCAACAAAATTGTGCTACACACTTTAAATCACTTCCACTTTATTTTGAGTCAGAATGCAAACTTATCAAAACTTTGTTGGCCACTCATGTAAGTGTTAAATTTCACAAGATGACTATCACAGTATTTTATGAACAAAATGTTTCATAATCTTGTTCACACATCATTGAACCAAGGCAAAAAACTCCAATTAAACTTCTAGATCCTTTCATCATAGGAAGCAAAAGATACACGTCTTTGTTAACATCAACATTTGATAAATTCTACAATCGAGGAAGACAAAATAACACCTGAGCCAAGGTCAAAAATTCAAATATTTCATGTCTTTAATAATAAATGGTGTTGAAGAAAAAAAGGAAGTTTGTCTAATCTGGTTTATCTGATTTTTAAGGATTGTATTTTGGGCTGCTAGAGGGCTATACAGGATGCAACATCCACAGCCTGCTTTATGGCTGCCATTTTAATGTCTAAGTTTGTCAGACATTTGGCTAACATGCTTAGTCTTAAACAAATTTTGAAAGGGGTGTGTGACTGATTGCATGCCTTGATGATTCTAGGCACATGCCATGGAATGCTTGAGCAATCAAACACCTTGAATGACAAAGGCATTGAGCTACCAAGACTTAAATGGCAAACACAGGTGCAAGTTCAACATGTGCTGCCTAGGTGGCAGCCAAGAAATGTTGGTAATAATACTAAGTTGATATATGTTGCAGATGTGAGGGCTTGGAGATATCTTATATGATCAATAAATGTTTGTCAAGCCCTAACCTCAGAAAAACAATTTCTAGCTCCAGATGGGGATTGAACCCACAACCTCCTGATAACTCAAGAGATGCTCTAACTGCTGAGCTACTGAGACTCAGATGGCAAGCCCATGTGCAAGTTTGACATGTGCTATTATTGTAACAATGTACTTTGTGGGGTTCTCATTATTTACCTAATGAATTGCTATTGCCATTTGAACTCATTTTAAAAGCAACTATTGGTAAATGCACATCTCCTCACAGTAATCATGACCTGTCAGCATGAATGCAAATTCAACATTTTGTTCCTTACTTCACTATTGAACTGACAATGCTTTGCATTTTACTTACATGATAATCATTAAGTCATTAACTCATTAAAGGGCATGGCTCACCCCCTTGACAAGTAAAATTAATCATTTGACACTAGCCAGAGTAAAATTATAAAGGGTGCCCTTGCCCCTTAATGGATTAAAACCAAAGATTTCAAAAGATAAACTTTTATCTTGGTTCAATATATTTGATAAATTGGTATTTTCACTATACTTGATACTCAATCCTTGAAAAACAGTTTTGAGTAACACATATTGAGGTTCAAGGCAGCTTAGGCAAGCCCAAACACATGTGCTTGAAATGAGCAAGAATGGTCAAGTTTCATTTAAGGGGTACTGAAGTACTACCTACCATATCCACTTACTTTATATAAAATTATAGATTCTTATTTTCAGAAAGTGTTTAAAGCAAATCTATTTTGGGAATGCATTGCTTATACATATGGTAAAATACGTACCCTTTTCTGTTCACCCATGAAGTCATCAGTCATGTTTGTGAGGAACTGGTCAGAGCCTCGCTAGAAATTATGAAAAGAAAAAGCCAAAATCAAGCTCCATCATTTATATGAGGATTTTAAAAGGAAACCACCAAACAAGAGTTTTGGTAACACATTCTTCAGAAGGAGTTTACAGTAGCAAAATGATAAACATTTGTTGTTAGATTTTGTGATAGATTATTGACATATTGCTTACAAACAAAGGCATACTCATGGGCTTATTATCAGCAGAGGAAACTGCCTTCCCTGCCTCATCTTGGCACTGGCTATGACTATACTACCTACTACCATATTTTCAGGGTAATTACTTGGACAACACATAACCAGCAGTGATGGAAACACGAGCCTTCTCATTTGACTCATGCAATTGCTCACACATGTTGGCACACACACAAACAGTGTGTGCTACTTGTTGCACGTGTGAAAGGTCATCTTCATGTCTCCTTGGTCCCCTTGCCTATGGGGTAAAACTGACAATTGCACTTTGTTGGAGTTAGAGAACTCTGCTGGCACCATCAATGAATTTTTTAACAGCCATCTAGCTTGTTTTAGTGTTTTAGGCTGACAATAAAATGACAGGATGTTTTCCCTCTCATAGGATATTTTGAAGAGAGGGGAAGCATTAAAAGCTGCCTAACACAGGCAATTAGTTTGCATCAATTTTGAAAAGATGTGCAGTCTGAACAACCACAACAGGTTGAAAGCTAGTGATGCAAGAAAAAGCACAAAAGCCAAACAGTCCATGCTTTCAAACCACAGAATCAGAAATTCTGACTGCTCTATGGCCAGTTTTGCCAATCGATTTCCAAGTAACATTAGCTGCTGCAAGGTATTACTAGACCAAGGTTCTCAATCAAAATTATGGTAGATGAACAATCTTCAAGCTTGATACTCAGAAAATGATTTCTGAGCCCCAGACGGGGATCAAACCCGGAACCTTCTGATGACTGGTAAGACGCATTAACCATTGAGCTACCAAGACTCAGATGGTGAGCTAGGATGCAAGTTCGATACATATGTGCGACCTAAGCAGAAGCCACCATATATTAATAATGATTGATGCAGTTTAATGTTTGAGAAACATCATTCATCTACCTTAATATATCCAAGCTCTCATGTTTCAAACATTAAACTGCAATGAAAATTATGGTAAGTTTGGCACAGTACTGTCGGAATCTGAAGAGGGAAGCAATCAACGTGTAGAGAATAGTGCAATTAGCACAGATAATTCTGAAGATTCCCCCATTTTTGATGATTCTGATCACGATCCTTTTGATGCAGAAAGTGAAGAAGATGATGAACATACTGTATTTTCCGCACTATAAGTCACACCGTATTGTAAGCCGCATCGGCAATTTTTGGCTATTTTTTTTGAAAAATTCATAGATAAGTCACACCGGACTATAAGCCATGCTGAACTGTAAGCTGCTATGTGAAAAAGTCCAAAGAAGTACCTATTTTGTTACATCACTATTCCATGTGTAGTGTGAATAACTGAACAATGAACATGAGACAAGGAAAAACCGTGAGCTATATTTGTCATTATTGCAATGTTCTACAGAAATATACATACACTAAACATCACTTAAAATGTGATTCATAAGCCTGTAGTATGTAATGTCATTTTTAAAAGTCTATTAAATTGTCCTCAACAAACCTATGACTCTGATATTTCTTCATGCTCAAGAGTTTAAAGTTCATGGTAAATTGAGTTTCAAAATAAAAATTCTTGTGTTGTTTTTTACGTTTTTTTTTTTGAAAAATTCGTATATACGTCGCACCGTATTATAAGCCGCATGACAAAAATTTTGGTCAAAAAGTAGCAGCTTATAGTGCGGAAAATACGGTAAAGATAAACTGTTTGAATAAATAATATTTTTTGTAAAATTTTCTTTTGCTGTAGTTTTAAGTGTGTTTTGGTTGAGTGTTAAAGTGCAGACAATAACCTTAGTAATGTGATGAATGAGGTAAAATGATTGTTTTCATGGTATTTCCTAGTCATAACTGACATAACAGATCAATTTAAACACCTATGCAGTTTGCTCATGCTAGCACATGCAAGCTGATTTACGTGTGTAAATCACCACACGTGCGTGCCATTTTGCTCATGAAAAGGCCTGGAAATGTCACTTTTTGAAAAAAAAAAACCTGATTGTATCACCTGCATTGTCAGATAACCTGCAGTGGCTAGCTATGGTGAACTAATACCAGCAACAAGTAACATCACACTATTTCTTTGCACAGGAATACTACTGTTGCACATTTTACGACCTTCTGAAACAAGTCACCAATTGCACTAAATTTTTTTTTATTGCAATATTTCAATGGGTAGTAAAACATGCAACAATGGTATTCCACTTGAAACACAAGAATGTTGCATTACATGTTGATGAAAGATGTTGCTCTTATTAGTTTACCTTTACAAAATTTGTAAAAGGTTTAAAAACAACCACAAGATTTTAAAAAAGTATGGTGGATGAAAACATTTATCAAGATTACAAGTAGCTTTTACTGGAGAAAATGCAAGCCATGTGTGGGTAGTCTGTTTTCATAGGGTGAGGAAGTTTGTGTTTTGTATTACATGCTCCTACTTATGCTGTAGAAGTTACAGTATAATGTAAGTCACAGAGGACCGTTGCATTTACATGTTACCAGATTGTAATTGCCTCAAAATGCCAATTTTGTTAAATTGGTTGTTACCTGTGCAACTCAATCACTCTCTCTAATGTCAAAAGATGAAAATGGAAATCTTGGCCTTGGCAGTGTGTTGCACTGCTAAATCACATCTTGTTCAGTCCTTTTAATGGGCCTCAGTCTTAAAAATTTCACAGATTACCCACACTGATTATGTATTTTAGCAAATTAACAGATAACCTGCAGGTAATTGCCTGGAAAACATGGTAAGTACTGAGTTCTCTTCATTTCCTATTCAGTTACTCTTTTACCCTAAATAACTATTACAAAAAGTACCATGTGATACACATGCTTTCTAAAACCCAGCTATTTCTTATCACCACAATGGCTCTCTATACAGAGAACCCTACCATTGACCACTTTCATAATGGCAGCCTTTAAAATATTCTTTTATGAGCATGTAAATTAGCCTTATTGGGCTCATTCTGGTGTTTATAATTCAAAAGAATCTTTCCTCCTAAACAAAGCTACTAAGGCTATTTGAGATGCATGTAAAACCATATTTAAACAGGCTGCCATTATGAAATTGGAACATGTAAAGAAATCCTCCCATGATGTTTTCATTTCTAAATTGTGGCTAATACTTTCAAAACTTTGTTTGCTAACTAAGAGTTTTGGAGTAAGTGGTCCCATCATACAAATATCCAGTAAAACACTGAAAACTAGATGTTGGCACAAAAGTTGTTGATGTTACATGGCTTATAATGAGAGATTTAGTACCATTTCAAACACCAAACTTATCATGTGCCAGACCTAATCCAAGGTATTAAGCACATGATAAATTCGACATTTGAAACAATTAAGTTTGACAATTTTAATTAAGGTCAACCTAAATTAGGTTTGAGTGCTGCAGTCAAACTTAATCAATTAAGTTCGACAAAGTTTGACATGATTTCAGATGTTGAACTTCTCATATGCCAAACTTTAATTCAGCTTTAAAATTCCTGAAAAATCATCAATCAATTTTCAATAATTAATCTGAATCCTTTAATTCAAACCAAACACATTTAAGTCAAGAATAAAATATAATGTGAAAAATGTCATCTTGTTAGCTTGATAATCAAGTTATGAAACAAGACTAGACAGAAACAAAGTTGGGATGATATTTCAACTTCATTGCAAAATCATGATCAGACCAACTAAAATCAATAAAGTTGAAATATCACCACAACTTTGTTTGTCTGGTTTTGTTTCATAACTTGAATATCAAGCTAACAAGATGACACTTTGGTAAAGGATTTTGCTCAAATTTCAAAATTTTAAAACTTGTGGCAGTTTGCTACCTTAAAACATTCATAAATATGCATATATAACAGCTATTGATAACTGTAAATTTGCAATAAACAACATACCAATGAAAATATTACTATTTATAGGATAGAATATTACATCTATTGGAAATTTAGCACGAAAAAAAAATCTTTTTTTTGTCAACTAATTTTGGTCATTCATGAAAATAAATCAAAATATCCCATGAACACAGGTTTCAAATCATGGTCAGAAGAAAAAAATTTTTATAAAGAAAGGTATTAAATTACCAGACATGTATAAAACTGACATTAACCTGTTTAGAAGCTAGCAACATGAACTTTCTGAGTATAAAATTGAGTTGAGATGACAACTTATCAACAAGGTGAAGAACAGAAATTTAAAGACCAAAGAATTTGAAAATAGATCACAGATTGCCCACCCACTTGTGAAAAATACAATATTTATTAAACATATGACCATAATTATATACTGTAGTTACATTATCACTTGTCACTGTTGTCTTATTCTTAAAAACTTTGTCAGTTCATATCATCAATAAATTAATTATACTTATTTAGTCATTCTGTTCACCAGAAATTATGTCACTCTTTCAGGATTACAACAAGACCAGTGGATGGTGGTTGGGTATAATTTTCACCTACATTTGCTGACTAGAACTCCAAGAAAATGACCTTCCAAATGACTGGCACAAAATTTAGCATATACAGTAGTTCTCATATGAAGATGTATAATGTATTGTACAGATTTAATTAAAATGAATAGAAATGCCACAATAAATACCCTACTTCAAATGTGAACTGACTTGTAACTCAAACATTTACTATTCTGAACAAAATAACCATGCATAAAACTCCTGCTACCATCTAATTCATTTGCATTGTGAGGCCACTCCAAATTAGACTTTAGTTTCCTGTCTACCCCTTTTTGAGAACTGCATGCAGGTGGGTAGTCCATTTTCCATTCTCCATTATTTATATGAATGTAACCCAGAACCAGCCAACAATTTTAGGAAATAAAGGAAGAAACAAACTCTTAACAATTGAGTTATCAAGAAGACCTTATTGTTTGGAGTTTGCAGGCTTCTCAATATGGAAAATAGTATATGTGTGGTCAAATGCACGCATAATTTGATCCGTGCATGTAATGCATGCAATGACATTAGACATTCACAGTTGCATGTATGATTTGATATTTGTTAAAAACAAACATATTATACAGCACAATTTTGACTATTGCATAATAAAGACTAAAGCAAAACACAAGTAAATGTTCATGGTAATGCATCTAATTTAAACAAAAATTGTTTTAAACACTTGTTTATGATTGTTTTATTCATCCTCACTCTCATCTGAGTTTGGATCATTGGTGTCAACAAAGTTTGACTCATCATCTGTCTTGGATTCATTGTCGTCATCATCACCATTATCATTGCTTTTGTCCACAATCTTGGCAATTTTGCAGGTGGGCCCTCCTTCATGGTGGTCGAGTTTCATTCTTCACGATTATGTCAAATGAATCTCAAGGGCACGGTTTAGCAATTCCTTGCATTCTTTCTTGTCCCAGCATTTGTCATTTGTTGCGATAACCAGGAGCATCTCAATTATTGAGTGGTGCATTTTTGTTCTTTGCTCTAACAAGATTTCTATGAGTGTGCTGAACATATGCTCAACAAATGAGTTGGAGCCATTTATGGAAATAACGATTTCTGCCAAGAGACAGAGGTTTGGAAATTGCTGCTTCTTGAACTGAAGCACTTTTTCCCAGATTCTCTTTGCAGGAGCCCTGCTACAGTAAGCCTTCATGTAACATCTGAAGGCTTTCCATTCCCGGATGGCTTCAAAGGCATCAAAACCAGCAGATAACAAAGGTGTCTTGAAATGATTTTTCAAAAAATGAGTGTGATTACTGATCTAAATACAAGTTTGTGCATGCAATCTAGTGAACACATTAATTGTTCTGTGGGTATGTGGATGTGTGCATGTGCGATCACACGCCCTATATTGAGAAGCTTGGAGTTTGTTTCTTCCTTTATATGAACTTATTTGGCAATCTTTCAGCCACCTTTTGGTAACCAATTTTTATCCATTTGTACCATCTATTGTTGAAGCAGTGCCAAGTTCCATTTGCCTACATTTGCATATTGAATGTTTTAATGACAATACAGTAATTTAGATGGATACATTATACTACCTGGATTGAATATTTTGTTGATTTATCTTAAAGATAGGAAATGTAAATCTAATCAAACTCTGTCTGGTTTTATTAAAAGGAGAAAAACATTCAGACAAGAAACAGTGCAGTGTGTAAAAAGCTGATCAATTTTGTCTTTCTAAGTTGATTTGTGTTTGCTAGAACAGTATAATGACCAAAAAACAGCATAAAGTCATTCTGGTTCCTACAGGACAAATACTGGACAAAGAATGACAATAATAGACAAACCTTGTGGCCTATTTCAGAAGATGTGGGCAGTGGATGGGAAACTGAAGTCCAATTTGGAGTGACCTAAAGTAGCCAGTATTCAAATTTTCTATACTTTTTCAGTCTTTCTCATTTCACATTCTACCACTTTTAATATTTAACCAGTTTCTAATATTTAACCTGATCTTCTTTTTCCACTTATTAATGTATCATGGATGATAATTAATATTAACGTCTAGTCTCCTTTTATCGACTTCTCATCATACTACTCTCCTACTTCTTGTCCTTGCATCCTCCCCCAGAAATAGTGTACTGAAGAGAGGTTATTTCTTCTAAAATCACTCCAAAACGTGTGGAATCTAAATAAGAGTTTGCCTTAAAATCTTCTCAATTAGATTCCACAGAAACTCCATCGCAATGCAGGATGAAATCGACTTGCCCGGGAATGGACTGTAACAATTATTTTCATTTCTTGTAGTATACGATTCATCGCATTCAACTAAAATTTTGAACTTCGATGGCATAAAGAGTCTTCTAGACTTTCTGGAGGTAAAGAAAGTCAAGAAATATGTCTGCCAGCTGGTGGTAATGTCGCAGCGTGATCTTGTTTAGCAGTTTTGCAAGACAAAATAATTTAATAAATAATCGAATGAAATGATTAAAATAATTTCTTTAACACTGATATATTATAATTTTTGCCAAAATATTAATTGAGTTTACCCACAAATTCATATATTAGCCCTTAGTGAGAGACCCATAACGATATGTTTGTTGACGCTCATACCTTTGAACCACCAGGAGTTGTCAGTGCAGTGACACCATCAATTGCACTCATACTTCAATAGCTTTTTCGACAGAATTAAGTCAAATATGCCCAACTTAGTACAACAGTATGGAAGGCTGTTCAACAAAACCCACGCTTCAGCAAATTACATAAAAAGACAGCGCCTGTCGTACCTAAACTCAATCGTAGACTCAAGATGGAGAACACATGTGATACATGAGCATGCTGGGACAAACGGGGAACTAAGTGCATCATGGGAAATAGGCATGAGCCGAGATCTGTGTGACCGATCCACTTGGGGTTACACACGTGTGGTAACCCGTCGCGTAGCCAGGAGTTTGAATGTGTGTGTGTGTGTGTGGGGGGGGGGGGGGCAGGAAATATTTTAGATAAATGTACCGACAAGATGTTAGCAATGTGCCGACAAATATTAAGAAAAAAATCAAAGTTAACAAAAGCGAGGGGAACAAAATTTGCGATTCGACGAAGGAATAAACGATTTCTACTTTGCTAGCTCTGGCTGGTATAATGAATTAAATTTCGAAATTAATTTCACGCAAAAGTGTCCACATCACGTAAGCTATGATATATACCAACATATCTTCTTTTTCGGCCATCACCGCTACCACAACCACTTTGTCCAGAAGGTTGACTGGATCTATCATTTTTGTCAGTTAAGAAAATGCCCAAAACAAAACGGAATTCTTTACGAACATTTTGATTGAATGTCTTTCCCGTACTTAACTTTTGCCGGAGCTTATTTAACAATTTTTTAATTTGGTAATTGAAACGCAAACAGAATCCGCAACAAACAAGCTTAATGAACTGACAAACATAAGCGTACGAGGCGGAGGGCTGGGGCTGCAACCCCTCTCAGATTCGGGCATCTTCAATTTTTTCGGGCGACATTTCCATTTTCGGGCAGAAATCTTTATCTTTTCATAACCTGGGATCTGAGTGGAAAGCCTCAGCACTTTTATACTTAACGTATTGCAAGTTGATATTGTTTTGTTTGTACTCATTTCGATGTCATTTTAGCATTGCGTAAAATATATAATCAGCGCAGTTTTGTTGAAGGCATGGCTTAGTGGTTGGTTCATTTTGAAAATTCGGGCGACGCAAATTTTCAGGCAACAGGCCTCAGTCCCCCCAGTTGAACTCGGTCCCGTACGCTTATGCCGACAAATGTACAGGATGTACCGACAGACCTAGTCAGGACGAAAAGTGGGGAGTAACTGCCCCCCCTCCCCTTGGCTAGGCTAATGGTGGTGTCTGACTACGGTGTTTTTGTGTCGTATCTTAAACAAGTCAGTCGAGCACAAGAACTACCTGGGACAAGAACCTACAGCATCGACCAAATAGGAACACCTGCCCGTCACCGTAAACGTTTACCCCCCAGACAAGCCATGCACTAGTGACGACAGTGAAGAGGAGCAAGAACAAAAGAACGAATATCCAAGTGCCATGTTGCACCTAACACAAACTGAACGACGTACCGGGGAACTCGTGCCCCGGAACGATTCAGATTCCGACATAGAGCTAAATTTTTATTCTACCATTGCCTTGGTACAGTGATAAACTAAAACCGGTTTAGCACGAAGACATGCTTTTCTTATCTATAGAGGGGGAGATGAAGGGGTGACAAACCTACACTAGGTGTGACTTCGGCGCACATCACTCACAAACTGGGAACTTACGTGCAGGCGGGAAAATTTGTCGCTGCGATTGAGATTTGTGTTGTGAGGCTGTGACTGAGCTTCACTGGGAAATACAAGCCAATTGTGCAATTACACTGAGCAATAAGTGAGCTATGACAACGAATTGTCAGTGTGTCATAAGCAATTATCATTATAAGGACTATTTCATTAGGAACGTCAAAGGATGTTATAAAAATTTCAAGGGATAGGTTCGCTGGACCTTTCTTTTGTGCAGCTTCTGCTAGATTTTGAAGGCATTTTCTATCTTTTTTATACACTCTGTTTGATCATGTATAGAAAGGTGCACTCGAAGTTGGTTTCCAACAATTTTACAATCGGGTTTGATTAAAGTAGAGTTAATATTCTTATTTATAATCCAAATTTGTTTCGATGAGCCAAAATAACGCAATTTACGGCTAAAACATCCTGCGATATTTTCACTCTAAAGTAGGTACAACTGCTGCTCGCAAATATTGCGAGAAGTTCGTAATACCCCCGTTTGTACATTATTTCCATCACTGTTGTATTTTGGTTCGTAATATATCCAGCCGTATTCTACACTGAGCAATCTAAGGTATATAAGCGATGAAATCTTCGCTTAGAGTATGTCCACTTGGGTGACTCATTAGGGATGTATTAAAGGGTGGAGGTTGAATGACTGAGTTTGAGAGCATTTTCGTATCACGCGTTGAGCGGTCTGACCGAACATTGATTAACCACCTATGTCATGACTCACCCACAATTAAATCGTTATTTTCGTAGAAACGTTGGTCGTTCGAAATTAAGACATTCAGTTATTTGCATGTAATATGCAGCATAAATACGTGTTACCACAGTTTTTCCAAAGGAAACCAGATTGATGTGAGGTTATCACTCTTGACAAGTTCTGACTATCCGGTGAGTGTAATGAAGTGTAATAAAGGATTTAATGCTATTGTTGAAACAAGGAATTGTCAGTGTACCATCATATTAGGTTAAAATAATTCACGGTAAGTCTAAATTGGATGCAATTGTGTCAATTGCCATGTCTAAGATTGTAGCTCTATTTATATCTCTGCACCGACAAGAACGAAGATGAAAAACACATCCGTGGCCATGGTGACATTGAAGGGATTATGTACTCGTTAATAATTCGTCCGACCATACAGCATTTCTTTTAAGGTGATACGGACCAATATTCGAATAACTAGCACAGAAGTTATCTTCTCAAACTTATTAATAATTCATAAAGGAAAAACAAAAGAAATACATAATTAATAAATGTTTAGAAATCGGAGGAAGATTACCAGCTGAATTTTGCCAACTTTCGGCTCGATTTTCGCCTAAAATTCTGTTTGAGAAGCAATTTTCAAACACTCATCAAGTGTTCTCCGGTTTCAAAATACCACGAAATTTGTTAAAAAAGCTCAGCTTCGCCTCGTTTTTATACTCGCCTCTCTGTATTTAGAAATCGGAGGAAGATCACCAACTCGTGTTTGAACTATTACTTAAAGAATACGGTTTGGAATGCGTTTTCATGCAAAACCTGTAAAAACCTCGAACTATGAGGAGAAATTTCTGAACAATCATTTTTATTTCGACTGATGATTGTAATTGACAGTGCTAAATAAGAACGTTTGAAAAAATCTTAAAAGTGCCACAAGACTAAATATCAATTTGAATCAAAGTCAGAATCAACGTAGAGCATTAAAGTCATCCACTGATGGATGAAGCCAAGAAAGCAACACCTCGTTCGTAGAATCGATGATCGCCACCCAAGTCTTTAAATTCCATATTGACGGTGAAGAGAAGTTCTCGGCGACCTTGATTCAGATAAACAGGAAGTGTCACCTGAAAAAAAGAGAGATTGATGTCACCACTGATTAACGCAAAGTAGGGCCAGGTATTTTATTTCTCAAATATTCACGGCATCGACAAAAATTCCACGCACTAATTATGTCAGTTTTCTAGGGTTTTCAAAATGCTGTGTTCATCCGATGCACAGAGGTACCAGGAGGCAGAGTCTTACAGAGACACATGACACTCACTCATCAGTCTTACTCAAGGAAATCTAAAATGTTCATTCGGTCAAACTATCGTAGTTCGATCTCCACATACTTCAAATTGATTAAATTATGATTCACATTTAATTCATCAAACTGCATCATGTCACAAAGTAACATTTCATGTTATAGTATGTTCAACCGAGCCATGTTTAAATCGAGATGGGGACTTCATCTAATATATCCAGCCACTTCCTTCTTTCTCAGAGATAGCGAGCGATTTAGAGACTTTTTGCTTGGCTTCCTACAGTTGACCTTCGAGTTCATGACTATTTACTGTAGTCATACAGAGACTGCGAAAGTGAGGTTCGACGATCAAATCTACCCCGTCGGGTCTGGGTTTAACAAATCCAACTTTGACGCTAATGAACCACTTCAGACCCCAGTTTTCTTTTAACTCTTTCGACAAACGGTTGATGACTGGTTTGGTTTTACCACGTAGAAACCGTGACATACAGTGTTTTTGCTCTTTTCGTGGTATGAGTTCGATTTTCTTAAGGTAATCTTCAAAGGTAGAGGTTGACTGATAAGAGTCATCATCTACCAGAGGCTTTTCAACTTCTCCTTCACCAATTTTGTCACCAACTCTTGGTTTCTTTGCGGTGGGAGTGCCACTGGGTTGTTCTGGCTTTCTCTCGAGGGTGTTCATTTGACAAATGATCTGATGCTCCAAAAGCATATTATTACATTAAAACTCCTTTAAACAATTACTACATCTATGAGTTAAAGGCGCCAGGTGTTTTATTTCATGTCACTTAAGCGTATCTCTGCAAGTAAAAGACTCGTTGCAGAGCTCGCAGACGATTGTGATTTTTTTTCATGAAGTGGACCTCTGGTGACGGACTAAACTTCGTAACCGGGTATAACTCTATGAAAACGTTTCGCATACGTACGCCATTGCTGATACGAGGACTTGAGAAAAATGAAGTTCAAAACCTGAACTATTCCAAAGCAAATTAAAAGGAATCGTGGAAATATATGCCCAAAAGCTTGTCCAACTGCAAGTGGGAGCTTTAAGATGATGCGCATGCTCAGTTCATAAGACGACGACAACAATGAGGTATGCCCGTTCCCGTCCACACCATACACCTAGTTGCTAGGATAAAATATAAACACTACAAATATGAATAAATTAACACAAGATCACAAAATTAGGGAAACCGGCCGCAGAAACCCTCTTCCCTACACTGCCGTTGTTGTTATGGCAACGATGTAACGTGACCAGTTCGTTCACTTTGGCTGTATCGATGTGCAAAGTTTCCCGTTATTTCGGCTGATAATTTCGAAGATAGAAGCGACTTTCAGCTTTGTGAGAACGCTGCATGCTTGAACTCATGTAACCACGTCCTTAATAGGCATATCACGGAAAACCGATTAGAAATAAACTTCGTCTAATTAACTACAGCACTTAGCTCTAAATGAGAAACATTACCAGATGTCCCCGACGCTTCTTGTCATCGACAGCTCTAATAAAAACAAATGATGCTCGTCAAATACAATAACGGGCAATCATGTTTACCATAATTATAGTAACGATTATACACAAAAGCATTATAGTTATATTTTAATCAACGTCATATTTTAATCATCGTTATAATTATCATACTGTAATTATCCATATTAAGACCCCGTTCACACGATACCGGTACGAAACTGCACCAGTATCAAAATATCACGGTACGAACCTGTTCACACGATTACGGTTTCACATTACGGTTTCAAATCGTTACGGTTAGCATTACGGTTTCATGCTTTTTCATACCGGTACCGTGTGAACGCAAGGCCTAACCGTAATAATTTCGTTACGGTTTCATTTCGTACCGGTCTCGTGTGAACGGCGGGTCTAAGAGCACTATCACCACCGTTACTTTAATTAAACTTTATTGTTTACGTAAGTGGCAGAGTCAATTCACGATACCTTATCCAACTAATGCTTGTTAATGGAAGATCACTCGAAATAACTGGAGCTAACTCCAGCTGATTATCCACGCATTTTGCTCCTTGAAGTCTTAAGCCTGTTGAAAATGAAAAATTCACACAGTCCCATGAGATTTTTGAAATTCTTTTCTTTTTACATTCTTAATATTTAGCAATAAATAAGACTACATACCAACATTAAAGTGTGCTTACATGATATTTCAAAATGCAAATAAACGATAAGCCACAAGTTATTTTGTCCACTAATCAAAAAACATTTGCCAATTATAAATTCTGTCCTATATATTTCTCCCTAGTTTCCTAAGAACTCTCAGTCGCCGTTCCGTCAAGGCTGGTTTCTTTTTGGCGATTTGTATCGTACGAGTTGATATCTCTTGGTATTAGTTGAGTATGTTTTTCATTAGTTACAGTCAAGAACCCATGAGACATATGAAAAAGTCGCTTAGCGCGTTTAAATTCACCAAGTGGAAACAGCCCCTTGGTCCTGGGGTACATCGACAGATTTCTGGTAGCCCGGACCAGTTTATACGTGGACTTTTACCAGATTTCTGGTACCTCGGACCGGGACTTTTACCTGTAATTCCAAAGCTACAGTCATCAAGCTGGACTTCGTCGTTCTTTCCTCTAGAAACAGTCATCTAAATGATAGAATGAATGAATGAATGAATGAATGAATGAATGAATGAATGAACGAATGAATGAACGAATGAACGAATGAACGAATGAACGAATGAATAAACAGTAACCTTAAAAAGCAACAGAACTTTAGTTGTTTGGACATGAGCAAATATGATAAAACAAGTATGGATGAAAAAAATTTTTGCCGTAAACCTTTAGTCCAAAGATGATCTTTCACTCTTAACACAATGTTCACTCCTTTAGTTTGATTGGTTATTATCACAGTTGTCGTAAATCGGGTCAGAAACTCACCTCGAGTCAGTAACCGTAGATGACTCGACTTTAGTCTGAATTTAGACGTGACAGCTCTCGTTGGTAACTGAACTGAGAAACTCGACGATGGTTGTTCAAAAACTGGTCAATAACGCTGATGTGTCTGAAGAAGTAACCACTCAATCCAGTTCTCACGTCCGAAGGAGAACCTCTGTACGACTCGACTCGAGACTCAACTACCTGGGGACTCGATAGGACTGGACTCGAGACTCGATTTGAAGTGACTCGATTACACTACAAGTGATCTGATGAGTGATAATTACCTTGAGAAAGAGTTCTTCCAAGGACCAGCTGTTGGCCTGCGCAACGTACTGTCTGCTGGCTGTAATGTAAGCTTCTGGCACAAACAACCAACCCAACCTTACTCGTATATTCTAGAAACGAAATTTCCCTCAAGGTTAAAACAGTAAAGAGAGGTTTTCTTGAATTATTACGAAAACATGGGCTGGAGAACAACTGGTGCAAGTACAGATTATTTGATCCCAACCGAGCAAACCAATCTAACGTAGTAAATGTGTCGGGATTGGTCGCATATAAAAAATTTAAGAAGTGTAATTCCTAGAAACTTGTACACCCCACTGGTGTGTATAATTGCTTTTCTAAAAACTGAAGAATTTCATCCCGCTAGGGAGCGAATTCATCGACATTTTGTCAGTCATCTTGTCGTTTAAAAATCAAACTAGATTTTCATTCGAAAACTCTACCCAGTCCTTTCCCTGTAGAGGTCTAATCAGTGTAATGAAATTCAAGATGAAGTAGTTAGAGAAACAATCAGCAAGCTCATAACATACCTTAAGTCCTTGGGTAGTACCAGTCTGGGCAACCTGAGAAACTTGTTGAAGTTGTTTAACGCGGTCACTAAAATCAGCGATCCACTGAATGACAGTTAATCCTTGTGGGACGGTATAACGACGCCAGTTCTTTGGCAAGATCGCTGCAAAGAAAATAAATTCTAGCAAGTTCTTGGAAGTAAACCATACAATTTGACAAGAATACATGCAGGAGAGTCCTCATTTGTAAAAGTACCAAACGATCGTTATTGTTAATCACGATACAACCTCTCTCTGGGAGACTATTTCCACTCTCCTCACAAGCTCACCAACAGTTGAAGCACGTTGGAAAAGAACAACATAATTGACAATGACAGTATTTTCATGGAACTATCACGATCCACTTTCAAGCACAAATAACCGCTTGGAAGACTTTCAAGATCCACGATAAATAGGGCTTCCAGCCTGCTGCGGAAATTCTCTCACCGAATGGTGAGTGAAGTTAGTAAAGAACTCGCAGAGCGTTAACGACCAGTGTCATAGCGTTACCGGCTTAACTGTGGGGTATCCCGTGCTTACTCCTCTTTCACCAACCACAACAATAAAGCCTCACCACAATATACCGACAAGTCAACTTTTTCCTGACTGACCCTCTTTTTTCTCAACTATTTATCAAGATGTAATGGATGTTTCACATCATTCCCCCAACCCACCTCCCCCACATGGTAATCACACTTAATGACGTTTCGCAGACAGAGGCACAAGCACAACCTGATAGCACTCTCCACTTCACAACACCCGGCATCAATTACCTTTCATGAGGTCACTGATGACACTTCGCAAGTAGTTGGTTGGTTTCTTCACTTGTTCGCAAACTCCAATTACATTTTTCAGATCATTTCGTACAGTAGTTAGAAGACTAATACCAGCATTCACCTAAAGTAAATCACATACGTGAATCCCTTAGGTCAAGCAAAG
The DNA here is from genome assembly GCA_030142905.1 of Heliopora coerulea. NCBI lineage: Eukaryota > Metazoa > Cnidaria > Anthozoa > Scleralcyonacea > Helioporidae > Heliopora > Heliopora coerulea. Next base: position 1,776,488 of record JASJOG010000001.1, read on the forward strand.
TTTCATACCTACTGCCTAATGACCATAAATTTTTCGCCGAAAAGAAAATCAGTTCTGTACTATTACCTCTCTTTCAAAGAAACGGAATAAGGGGTCTTTTATGTTTTCGTTTGTACGCCTGAGGGCAGTTAGCTCCTAGAATGAATACAGCGACAAAATTAATCGTTTTGTTTCTCTGTAAATAGTTCACAAAATATTCCTATGTTTAATACTTATATATAAGATGTAAAACGTTACTGTAATTAGTTAAATCTATCAACTTTACTGGTTGCTGGTTACACTTGAAGGTTGCATCCACACGAGCAACAAGAACACGTATTTAAGAATATGAAAGACGTACTAGCAGTTATTTATGACATAACACCGTACCTCTGGTACCATAGCAAGCCAGTTGGAGGCAGTGGTGTGCAATGTTCTCATCCAGGAAGGTCGCGCGTCGCTAGATACTGAACGACTCCTGAGAAGTTTAGGGAAATAAATTTCAGGTGTGAGCATGAATTGGCCGACTTTACGATAACTGATAGGCTAGAGTGCAGTTTAGCGGACGCACCTGGATGTTGACTAGCATATTGCTAGGTCATTAGTCAAGTAAAATGAGATTCAGTAGAAAAAAGGAGACACAACCCAAGGGAAATATGGGTTTATTAAAAATATTATACTGACATGTATTTAGTAAGGGTTAGGGTTAGTATTGGTTGTAGAATAGAATCGTAAGGTTTCTTTATTTTTTGTGAATTGAGTGCTATCTTCGTTGACTTAGACGGCTGCATTTTAATTTCCCGCGAAAAGTTCATAATATTTGTTGTTGAGCCGACTACGAAGGTCAGCGCCCAGGTGCGTCCGCTAAACTGCACTTGTACCAACTGATATCGCTGATAATTGATTTAGAAGCTTCTCTACATGCTGCAGCAGTACTGAACAAGTGAAATAAAGCACTTGTGCTTCAAATTTGGGAATTTTATGAATATTAACAATGAGATAATTTTACACGAAGATTTAAAACAATCGAACATCATTCAGTAGTGGCACACCATTTTAGTGCAATGGCTGATGCACTATCAAAATTCATCATTCAAAATAATAATAAACCTTATATTCCACGTAGCTCGATTTCCTTTGTTCTTTTGGTGCGAATATATTCAATAGCCCCTGTCAATTAACTGTCTAAAAGGCTGGTGGCACTTTCTATTAGTAAACGGGGAATGCGGAGCTATAAACAATGTAGGAAAACAATGGTATAACAATGAATTCATATTCTCCCTCTGATATTCCCCCCAAATATTCCACTGTAATATTCTCCGCACCACTCTTTATCTTCCTTCTAATTTGAAAAAAATAAAGAACACCTAGTACACTTCAACAATACACATTTTAACACGTCTAGTAAACACGTGTAAAACATCTTTGAAAGCACATGACTTAGTTTGGGAAACGCTATCGTCTACCTTAAATTCCTTTGTTGCTGGCCATTCATGAAGCAGTCCTTGCTTCTTTGTACAATTAATGTCTGAAACAGACTATCTTTTCAACTAACCCTTTGGTAGGTATGAAGAGAACTAATATACTTATGACCCGTTCAGTCGGATTCGATTCGACACTAATTTTGTGTTCAAAAAGTCTCGTCCGACTCACCACTCATGTTTACCAAGTTCAAGCATACTAAACGAACCAAACTAATCACTTTGCAATTCAAATATACCTCTTCAAATTCCCACTACAGATGTACGTACCTCTACTGTATTATTTTAGAGCTTTAGATACACATTGCGAAAGATCCTCAGAACAAAAGCATCTCTCTGCAATTGTCTGTCTAATCAACCTCGTCCATGTGGAATATAAGTAAGTTATTTTGAGGCTCCTCAATGTTGTGTCATTCATTCACCGAGGGCGTAGCCCGAGGTGAATAATTCACATACCCCCTCGTTGCCTCAAAATAACCTATACGTATTAGTCAATGAGAGTGGAGCATTTATGAATACGCAAAGTAAAATTTTTACTAGCCTTGTCAATCCAGGGGAATAGGCTAGCTCTTCTTCATCTTCCAAATTTTGCATTTTCAGTAGTTTTGCTGTTAATTCTTGACCTATTATAAAATCACACGTTATTGCAAGGGACAAGTTACGAAGGAGCCCGGGTCACTTTCATATAACTTGAAGGTGGGAAGTGACATTGAAAACAAGAAAAGTAAACAATTATTTTCGTTCTTCAATCGGCTCATCAATTGTTTTGGAAATCGAGTTTATCTGATCTACATGTAGGAGATAGTCAATTCTGAGGAGAAAGTCATTCTGGTTCTTTAACCTTTTGAGGTTACGTAATGACCTAAGCCAAAGGTCCAGTTACACCCATACATACAGGAATTCTGGAGTTAGAGATAAGTACGTTCCTACCTTGTACAGTTAACAACAGCTTCTCAGCGTTGTTAGGTAAGCCAAGCCATGAAGGAGTCTGAATGTCGGGAAGTTTTTCTGTCCACTGGACGAACTGTTCACGTCTACGACAAAAACAATGAAATTTACTGGTATGTGAGAATAAATTACAGCTAAATGATATGTGAAGGACGTGAACAAGCTCGTAGGTACTATGGCAAGTCAGGTAGAATCACAAAATAATAGAATTTTGCCGAAAATGGCTTCTGGATTTGCCCATGATTTGCCGCAACAAATACTTGGAGGAACTTCGTTGCGCTTTGCAAAAACAACATGCAGACCTAAGTCGCTTGCAGTTGTTGTTCTGTGGCAGGTCTCTTAGGTTAATATTTTTTTTAAGTATTGTCGCTTAGGTAATTTTTCCTTTTTTTTTAAATGCTGAATTTCCAGTCTTTGAGGCAAAGCTGGTTAGTTGAAATCTAGCTTCATATAAAAGAAAAAAAATTAAGGATACTCCTTTTAAAAAGTTGAATGCGTAGGGGAGCTCTTCCTGTTGGCTTAAATAAGAACAAAGAACTTCTTCAAGAATGTGATTTGTAACGGGACAAAATGATCGGCAACAAACTACGTCTATTTATTCGAAATCTTAAAACACATATAACATCGCCTGACTTCTTGTTATTGAAAAGTAAAATATCCTACCTGATTCCATCTGGCATAGTGATATTCTTTCCTCTAACACCGTCTACGTCAATGACTAAAGGAAAATCTGACTCAAAACTGTTTACCGTGAACAGTCTGTTGATGAAAGATGAGAGCAACCTCTGTCAAACGGAAAACGTAGAAGTTTGGTTTTCAAAATAGACGTTGTGAAAGGCAAAATAGAAGTTGTGAAAGGCAAAGTAAAAGTAGTTTCGCATTTACCTGGTCAAACTCGTTGTCAATACGTCCGCCATAAATGGCTTGCGAAAGTAAAGTTCGTAAGGCATCCCATGGAACTTTATCAGGTGGAATGTTGGTTCGACCCTGCGAAAAGCAACGTAAGATATACTGTGATTCATGCCTTCCGAAACTATGTGTTTATAGCGATTCTAGATGAACTGAAGGTGTATGTCATCTTATAACCGGTATATAGTGTGCGGTTAAGGAGTGAAATACAACCACAAATTTGCTAAATAATAATTTGAAAAAAGGATGGGAAGAAGTGGAAATATGTAGGAAGTAGTGGAAATAAGGGAGAGGCGGAAGCTGATATAAGCGTCGGGAAAAAGATGAACTAGTAAAAAAAAGAAAATGAAGAGTGAAGAAATGAAAAAAGTAGAAAAAAAGAAACATGGAAAAGGAAGGTGTTACCTGAGAAGAAGCGTCAATCCAGGTATCTATAGTGTCACAGGCCACTCGCAGATCAGATTCACTAAACTCGTAATGTTTGGACCAACCGAGAGGAGCATATCGAAGACGCTCTTGTACAATCGCATGCAACCAGGCCAAGAGGAAATACAAACGAGTTCGTTCTGTTGGAGCCTTAAATAACGACAAAATACTACCATGGTTATTACAAGCCTACTTATTCTGGGGAGGGGCAAGAAAAACACAACGCAGTGAGGATATATTTTCCTCTAATTAATACCATAGGAATACCCAACACTTGAAATCCTGGTTTCAGTACATAAACTACTTCTAGGAATGTAGCTTCTTCGTTGTGGACTATGCTGGGTTATTACGTTACGTTACGACCACCTCGGTCTTTGTTCAGGAAACATGTTCTAAACTATAAATTCCCTCAACAAATATGTATAATTGTCTTTCATCATAATTCGTGCGGGGGGAAGCTAGTATAGATCAGATTTACACGCTGGGGCTGTCATATACTGTTTCCCATTCTGAGGTATAAAGTTCAGTCACAAGAGTCTTAACGGCGTATTGCAACAACAATCGCATGAGTAAGAGTTCCATGGCATATGCCAAGGAAAGAATCGTGCGCAAAAATTGTATCATGCAGATGGGGCCTTGAGTTTTGCTGTAGATAAAACATTCCGAGAGGTCTCTGGCACAAAATAATCTTACTGGTTCCGCCTCCTGAAACAACCACATCACGGTTCACACTCAAACTTCTTTTTTGTCAAGTTTCCTTGGACTTAGGCACCTTACAGTGCATATGAATTGAAGGCTAATTTCAAAAGGAGTTTTCTTATTTGATGGAATTTTTGAAATTACAAAGATTGGCGTTTGCAGTTCTTCAATATCTTACTTCGTTATTGTGATATTAACATTTGTTTGATATGTAAATCGACCCAACATTGACGTCACACAACGTGACTTACTGGAAAATCATGTATATTTTTGAGATTATTTAACCCTTTAAAGCACAGTGTCCAATATATCGGACACTGGGAGAAGATCAAATGACAGAACAAAGCTTAAACGAAGAGGAAATAGAACAGGGAAAAAATCATGTATATCACGTATGAAATATAATTAACTGAAGTAACAATGCATAATAACTTATTGATTTATTCAGCTCACTTTCCATAGTGGCAAAAAGTTTTAAAACTCAGTTCAACACCTGACATGTAACCAGATAGCCACCCCGTAGAATTGTCAAAATATACAAGTTCTAGCACTTACCCTGCACATACGGGCTGCAGGAATGGTGCTGAATGTTCGGAATAAATTTGCTTTAATACCAGGGGGAGGCTCGAAGACAAAGGCGCGTGACGCTCGTAAGAGGTTGACAGGAACCTAAAAAAAGCAAAGTTTTATGTTCAGATTTCCTTGAGGAGGTAGTTTTCATATAAAATTGGGTTCGCAGTCCTCTCACAGCAAATAAGGCACCTAAATGAATGGCACCGTTATTATGAATTAGAATCAACAACTGCAGTTGGCATTCCCTTTGTCCGATAGAATTTAGCGTACGTTAGCTTTTGAGATCGTCTATTATACTTCACAAAAACAAGCGAATGTCGTTTGGTAATGGAGGATTTTACTGTAGTTTATTCTTAAACAAATAAAATCATTGTCCAAATTTAGTACATTTTCATCCAGGGATTGCATAGTTTAGAGATTATAATAAAGACGGAATCCCTGTAGAGGTTGTGGAACATTTGGAGCAGATTGTAAAATTTAACTAATTCAACAAAAGTAAACAAACCTTCGGGTTTATCTCCATCGTTAAAAAGAGTCTAAAGTTTGAGTGAGGATTTAGGGTATGAAGTTTCTTCTCCAGAGTGACCAGCCACTGGGGAGCCAAATGAACATTCTTAAGGAGGACCCATCTGAAACACGATTAATTTGAAACAAACATTTCGATATTGTAAGTATTTTCTACCTTTGCTCCTAAATTGCCGCACACCTATACTTAAGGAAAACTTGATCAAAATAACATCGAGTACCGTATCTAGAAATAACAAAAAAATGACGACGACAACGACACAATGACAACGACAGCAGCAAGAAAAAATATTTCAAATGAAATAACGATGACTACTACAACGGCAACGACAACGACAACAATGGTGACACAATGAGAATGACCGCAACAACGAGGACGACGAAAAATCCGCAAATTCTTCACACACAATCGAACATATGTCGGACAAGTAACTGCACTAAAGGTAGCGTTTTATTTCTTAGTGAACGTTCAATAAGGTAATGTTACAAACAAGTTAGAACAATGTGGTCTGATTTGTAAAGATGTCAAAATTATCAAGAAACTAGAACCCCTACCTGCATTGCTAGAAAAAAAGTTTGGTTGATGAAGGTATGGAGCAGTCGATTATTGTGAAACTTACGAATTTCAAGCTGTCGGTCACATTATTGGATAGGCTACATTCGATCATGGAAAAACTACCTTAACCTAATATACATCACTGAGCGACAGCGTCGCCAAGTGGTCTAACGACAGATGCTGCGCAGCTGTAAGTTAAATGATAACAATTGTCATTTAATAATTGTATACCTTCCTGACTTGACGGCAGAGTTAATTGCTTTTTCGGCGAGAGCGAATCCTTCAGCGGACCCTAAAGCAGGAAAAGACATTTGAGTTGAGTATAAATATGGTTAAAGAAGTCACAAAAAAAAAAAAGAAGCTCACCAATAGCGATGGACGTGCAGGGTTTGTTTTGTTGAGCGACGAGATCATCGACGCGGCCACTAGCATCGTAACCAGAAACTGAACACATTAATACAGGAGTGCTTGATTTTATCTGGAAAGGAGAAGCATAATTTGGTGAAAAGATATTGAATAAAAAAATAATGCCACACATACACACAAAGAAAAGGAGAAGAAAAAATGAGATAGAAGATGTACACGAGACATGACACAAGATGATGAGGGAAGAACAAAACAAAATAGTAATTTAATAGTTTTCCATCCATGTCGCAACAGCAACTTATCCATGTCCAAAACTCTAAACTTACCGTCCTAAAGGTGAATTTCCACCTGGTGCAAAATGTCGCGCGCTCAACGTTTTCCTTTTGTCGTCGGAGCTCTCGAGTGGAACCAGGAAGAGAACAGCAGTCGCGCGCGCAACATTTTGCGCCAAGTAGAAATCCAGATTAACTTACTTTCTCGACACTTTACCTCCTTCTCCACAATATATGCCAGGTCTAACTCTTGTTCTGACGTGCGCATGAAGACCTGTCCAAACACGGTTTCAACAACTTTGTAAACCATGTTTAAAACTCGATCTGGTCGGAAGGCTTGGACAACTAAAAGCTGATATAAACTGACGCCAACTGGAGCTGGAAGGGTTATAAAACAAGAAAATCATGGGTCAGACCAACCCCATAAACAAACAAAAGACGGTTTTCTATGTCCAAAGTTCCACATGCCATTTTACAAATGAATCTGGTAGGTCATCTAAAGCGATTTGTTTATTTATTTATTTGTTTGTTTGTTTATTTATTTATTTAAACATCTTTAGACCTGGTAGCCTCATCAACCCATCATATGGTTGCTTTTCATAAGGCTGTGTGGTAAAATACAAGATATTAAGAGTTTTATATTTACAATTAAAATCTAATATGTACAGGTAAAACACCATGTATAAAAATAAAAATGGTAAAAGTTAGGGCTCCTGGCTATTAAAATAAGATGTATAGTTAACTATTTTGAGAGAAAGAGTTCCAGATCATGGCACTTCGGTACCAAAGAGTTCTTTTCATGGCATTTGTGTTCGCCTTGGGTAAATGCAGTTTAATATTATTACTTCTTAAATCATAGCAGTACCGATTTAACCCATTAAATAAGTGGTTTAATTGTGGGTTTCCACTAATGCATTTATTAACTAATGATAACAACTGCTCATCATCCCTGCATTGAAGGGTATTCCATCCCAATTTCATTAGAGTGTTGCTTACTGACGAGTAGTAACTGTCTCCAGCGATTACACGACCTGCTTTATTCTGCAGTTTTTGCAACCGTGTTTTTAGTTCATAGGTCAAGTGATGTTTCATATTTGAAAACAATTTTAAAACGTCTATGAATTTCGTAAGAGAAAACTGTAAACAGGATTTCACTTGTGAAATTTCGAACCAAGCTATTTCAAATATAAATCAGGGGTTGGTTGTTCAAATGACGACCAGCAATAATCCAGGATTACTACTTTCTTTGCTGTTTAGTATAATAAAATGACGCTGACCAGCCGTGTTCAAATTTTACTCCATGAAACCTTTTTAAATCTTCTTAAAGTCTACGACCAAAAACTACAACATTCGTCTGCAGCGTTGTCAAAATTTGTCCACAAAATATTTACCGATTGATAATCAAGATAATGGTGTTTTGAACAACTGGGCCCATGCAGGTCTTTCAAGTTATGCAACGTTTAAATTTCCGCTTTTCGCAAGTAAAATCTTTTTAGGCCTATGCAGTACGCTCTCTAAATAGGGAAGCACAGGAACCCTTTCCAACCGAGTAGTTCAAAATTTATATAATTTCGTACAAAAGGCAGGTAACAATAAGTTTACTGTCACAACATCAAAGTACACGTAGATTACGTTTTTCTTTTTTTCTCCATTGGATAATAGAGTTATTGGAAGATTTAAATGAGATAATAAAAACGGAACACCCCTCCCTGATAAAAAATCCCCAAATGACACAAATCGGGTAGAAGTTAAATTCCAATCACTCACAAAGCTCCACTTGTGCTTCCCAACACACAGGGACACGGTTTTCAGGATTGAGATCTTCCAACCATACGAAGAAATCCTAGAACAAACAATTTCGAAAACATAACACGATAACGTTTTGATCAATAGTTCCTCATCAGGGTGAGCCGTGGGGAAAAGTAAAAACATGAAATTCATTGGCTCAAGAACGCAAAGCAAGATAGAGATTAAGAGAAAAACAAAACTCGACCGATGCATAAAGGACGTCTTCTTGAGATGGGAATTTTTTAGAAACATTGGACATGAATAATTTATAGTCTTGGTATTCTAGATGTCCCCAATGCTCTACAGAGGACATCACTCAGAGTGTTTTTACATTTTACGACGTTGACTTTCAGAACGTAGGTTTTGGTTTGTCTTGAAAGATTAACGTTAACCCACTCACTAGTACTGCTTAAAGACGAAAAAAGACCCTCCAGTTTGTTACAGCCACGAAGAAGTGTGACGTAGTTTTAAAATCAATAGTTCTTCCATAAGAACTTTTCTACTTTAAAGCCACGAGAATCTCCTAAATGTATTTCCTATCAGGAAATATTAGGATGAAATAAAATAAAATGAAAGATTTCCTACCAGAAAAATGCTCGAGCCGGCTCTAAAATTTACCATCACAGTACTGTTTGCTTACCTTGTGTGACTGAATGTATCCTGGTAGATTGCTAAATGGCATTAGTTGAGCTAAATGGTTCATGGCTTGGCTCTATTAATAAAAATAAGAACATTAAAGACGCTCATTCGACCACACTGCTTCTTGAATTCCTAGTTCTTGACGTACCCAGTAAATGTTGAAAATACCAAGACCATCAACACCCAATGCATTCTCACCGACACAAAAAAGATCACACGAAACAGCCATGACACATGAAACTTACGTGTTATCATTTAAAAATTGTTGCATAATTCTATATCAAAGGAGCTATAGACTCTCAACATCCTCCCCCCCAAAAAAAAACATGTAGGCCGATCCCCCACTCGAGAATCACTACTTGACTATCAAGTGTCTTTTCTATTCTAATAAACAGTCTTTCGTTTGAAACTACCGTAGTTGCGACCGAACCATCAACACACTTAGTGAACAAAACAGTTCGTAAGTTGATTAATTACCTGCTCTGATGTCAATCCATCCATTGCAGTAGATTTCTTTCCCAGAAGGGCATCGCGGCCTTCCATGAAATGTGAAAATTCTTCTTCATACTCGTGTTCCCTGAAGACAAGGGATCAAACAACATTAAGCTACTACCACCCAGTCCACATTTTAGATGGAGAGAAAAGTAAGGTTGAGATTTTAATTTTTGGTGTCCTCCATATTTTTTTAATCACGCTGGATTTGAGGAGGAGGATTTACTCACTTTTTTGGGGGGGGCAGTCCTTTTGTCAACGCAATTTTCACGCGACAGTAGGTTCACTCATATAAAATACTCAGACTTAACTTATATACTTTTACAAAACTAAATGGCCAATATTCCACAGTCCATTTGTTAAAAATCTTCTCAGTTTAAATCTTGCAGTGCAAAGGAATTTGATTTATACGCCGATGAAAGTTTCCAGGTTGGTTTGCTAACATCCGTCTTAATAATCTTAACAATCACATCCTCGAACACCTCAATCTCTCACTTGAAACCGCACATACAAATGCTCTCCAGGCATATTTCTTAATCCCCTTTTCATACCTTCCCAGGGCACTCTTATGACTGTTGAAACGCGTCCCTAAGGAGTCGATTATGCCTCCAATATATTGTTCCTAATAGCTGCTACACGTTATACAAGGTAAAGCATCCCTCTGGAGTCACAATCAAATTCGTAACTAACAGCATATCTTTTGTTACTCCAATATTATCTGGAGAATTTGCCATGTGGCACAGGGGTGGCGATGCAGGGGCTAACATCCCCGATAAGGGGGTTAAACCCGGAGGGCAAGACCACGCCCCCTTTATAACTTCCTTCTTTGAAGGTCGAAAACATCATCCTATTTCTTGCAAGGATAATCGCAACTAACTAGAAAAGTTTACATTTAGACCTGACATGAAGGTAAGAATCTGTCGTCTTTTCGGCTAAATCAACAAGTACTCATCGTTTGTACACTATATAAATGTGTTATCATTGAAAATTCACCGACGAATTGTTAATTTTCCTAACAGGGGGGCTAAGGTTCCCTGACAGGGGGCTGTAACTCCCTCTGCGCCCCTTTTGGCGCCATCCCTGATGTGGCAAAGTGTAGCAAATTAAGATGGCAGATTTGTAGTATGGTGGAGGAAGGGCGAGAATTTTACGGATAATATTCATGATCATATAGAATATTGTATGGAACAACGGAAAAGTTTAAAAACATTTATAAAACAGACAAGATGAAACTTTAAAAATATTTATTGGAAATCAACGCTTCGGTTTGCACAGTAATACTCTCCCTCTATTCCTCCTTGTTTTTTTATTCATCTAAATTTATTCAAACTACTCTTATGAGCGTTAATCCCTTTCGAAATGATGTTATCCTACTTCCTACGTAAATATTTTTACATTTTCTACATCTTTAACGAAAAGAAAATTACTTGAGTGTCTCTGTGCTGTGATAGAAACATGAATGACGTCATTTCAACTAAAAAATGCCCAGAAAAAACACGAGGTGTAGCCGAGTGTTTTCTCGTATTTTTCCGGTTGAAATTGGTGTCATTCATGTTTCTATCACAGTACCGAGGCACGAAAGATATTTTTTCTACTTATTTTGCAAAATACCCAAGGTTTTTGGAGTTTTCGTGAAGTCATTCACGTCCCTGTACTCTAATACAAAATGAAAATGACGTCAGCTGTGTCTCTGTACCTTGTGAGAAAATGAGACTTGTCCAATCAGAGCGTGCGCAGGACGCGTGTGATTTTATAAAATCAAATAGACAACTGCCACAGGATCACAACACATATATATTAAGGAATGCATGTAACAAAATGCATACAAGTATACAAATATGCATGTAATGTAATGTAACGGAAGTGAGTTGACATGTTTCGTCGCTACTGAGAGTTTCATGATCGTAGGCGACCTTCTAAGCAAGAAGAATGCAAACGCGCATGAAACTCAGAGAAACGACCAAAATATTTTAACTTTGCTATATTATACTATTCCGCTCAATCATCGACGGTACTGATCATTCTTTGCTTGCACCAACATTCGACAAATTGTAACATTCGGGTTCTTTGTCCTTTGGTATGCATGTATGTAAATACGCACGTACGTCTGTATGTACATGGGTATGTATGTACATATACATGCATGATGTATATATATGCACACATATTATGTACGTACGCATGTATGTCAGCTAACATTTACATACGATGCTCGATAAGTGTAAAGAAACCAGTTTTGGTATTTTGACCATCCTGTATATAAACGTTCCCAGACAAAAATGAAGCATTGGATATTTTTCTAACGAAGCAAAGTCACGTGAGTAATTGTTACGCCACTTACCCAGGAAGCCCACGAAGATAGATACGACAGAGCAGCATGGCAAAAGTAATTCTGTCTCGATGAAGCATTCCCCGAGATACACGATTGTATACGATCTGAAATGGGATTTTACAGAAGTCTTTTCAAAATCTGAACCACAAAAGTACTTTTGAAGACCATGGTACCAGCAATAGCAGTAACAGTAGCACTAGTAAAGGTTAGGGTTAGCCTTAATACCACCGTTAACATCATGAACAGCAATAACCAAGGTTTCCGCGACGATTTTCACGGTCAGGATGGTCTGAAAAGTTTTTGATATCTCCAAGTGACACCTTTCATATCTGGCGGAAGTTTCGTCCCCTGGGTTATCTGTTGTCAAGGGCTGTATGACCCATGATCATAGCGTATCTAGTTATAGTAGCGTTGAAAACTTGACAAGTATTCATATCTTTTCTAAAACGAGGGCAACACCATCAGTGAAATAAAGCAGTAAGCCAAAGTTTGAGCATGTCCTCCATCGAGTACTTTTTTACAGGATCGACCTTCCTTTCCCTTCTCTAGCAGAAACCCTGACAACAGATACAAAACTGAAACAAAAAAAAAACACCGAAACATACCTGGAACACGTCCCCAGTGATTACTTTTAGTCTTTCCATGTTGTCCTTTAACTTGTTGAGATTTGGGTTTTCATGAAGAACGCTTAAGTACATATCCAAGAAAAACTGCAGTGAATACTGGTAGAGGAAGTAAATCTGAAAATTTATCCCAAAAATAACAATTGGTGAATTACAATTTTTTTGAACTTATGGCCGCAGCTACTGTAAAACTAATTATCCATGCTCTGCGTGAAAGTGTGAACGTTTTCAAAGTTGCTTGGATTGCACTATGTCAGTAGTCGAATGTAAACAATGACGGAGAAATGCTACCCAAACTACCAATTACAGCGTTATGTTTTTTTTTAAACTCAACAGCAATTCTGGAGATTTTCGATCAGAGGGATTGTGTTTGAGAATCGTCCTCAGGCTAACATGAAGAAAAAATGTCAAGATTAACCTGCACTGAGATAGTCAACACAAAAACTCGAGTTGACTTGAGTGGGATTCGAACTCACATCTTGATCGGGTTTCCAGATCGCTGCTCTGTCCATTTAAGCTGCCGACTCACCTGGGCACTTACGCTCGTTTAACCCATTACGAGTTCACGTGAGCTTTTCGCAGCAACTTAAAGATCTTCCTAGAGGATGTGAGGAGTTTCGATTCTATTTCAGAATAATCCTTATGGTAACTTGAAGAGAAAAATTTTACTTATCCTCCTCCTGTTTTTCTTTGCTTTATTTATTGATTACCATCACTTACAAGATTGAGCGATTCCATGGTAAAGTATATGCTGCTACAAGCCTGAGAAAGCGGTCTGTACTGGTCAGTCACAGCTTCTACTTCAGCCATCACAATATCAGTTTCTTCGACTTTCTTAGTGATGTCGGCAGCTTCTTGTTTCAGTTTCTCCAATGTTCCAATAATACTATGGAAGAAAAACAAAAAGAATATAAGGATAAGGGCTGAATGGAGTTACCAATTCATTTCCTAATTTAAGGATCAGGGTATTTGCCAGGTGTCGTGACACGGGCGCAGACACCAGCACTAAAGTGAGTGTAGCTTTTTTTCTGGTGTCTGAAATAAGTACCCGGACACCAGATGGGCATTAAACGGTAGTACCTGCACACCGTGCTTGAGCACGGCCATTAGTCTGAAGACAATTTTAGTCACAAATGGTTTCCACTCTTGATTCCCTAAAATTCGATGAGAGAATAGTTGCCGCGGATGAATGGCTGCAAGAAGAGGTTCAGAGCCACTGCTTAATCTGAACAAACAGGCATTTGAATTCTCGTGCTCAAACTCGATGCGAGGACACTCAGCGTGAACAGGGCCTCAGTTATTCACGATAAGACATAACCCCATTATCACCCACAATTAATCTTTCAACACGTTTTGGTAAGTTAACATAACTAGCTAAACTGTTTTCATGAAGAGTCAACATATTACACGTCGTGAACATCGCATCTGGTAGGCATTCAAAGGATTAAACTAATTTATAGTAAGAAACCCATTTAAATTAGACTTAATAATTCTCGTCCGTATGGCGAAAGTCGTTTTGCTCCATGGTTCAAACCTCATCTAAATAACCACATCTGTACTAGGAAACCGCTGTTGAAATCGTACCGTGGTCTCAGACTACAGTAAAAAAAATAATCGGAGACTACATTCTGGGACGCAACTAGGATTTGGTGGAGGGAGGGGCAAAGTCGAAAAATGTTGTTGCTCCACCTCGATTTAAGGAACGCGACAACGCTTCAAAAATCCATTTCTCAGCCGAAATATTGCAAATGGGGGCAAATGCTTCCACTGTTCCCCAAGGTGCGCCTTTAATTACCTGTCATCGTCCAGAATTCGCCCTTTGACATCGTTAAGCGCTTGAAGTAAAGACTTTTCCAAATGCCGTAAGCGGAGATGGAACTCTCCTACATTAAGGAAGACATGCCAGAGTTACATGCGAGAGTAGTACGCTCAGTACCAGCAAACACGCAACAATTTCCTTCAAAAATTATGTTTAACGCTTTAATTTTTTTGTGTACGGGGCCAAATTTATATGTAAACTACAACGTCTCGAATTACCACGTTTAACAGTACAAGTCGGATCACTTTTCGTATCACTTTCTCATCGAAGTGACTTCGTTAATACCGATCATTGAGTTGCAGTGTTACTAACACGCCTATCCGACGTGGCAGAAAATAAAAATAAAAAACAAAACAAAACAAAAACAAACGAAACGCAAACAATCCCCAAACATATAATATCCTGTGGCTCTTTTTTTGAAGAAAAACTTAACCAATAAATGCTGTTGACCAATCTTAAAGCCTAACAAGAGTTAATATTTCTGAGTAAGGTTTGCCACATGCGTTAACTGTCTCTTTTTCTTCATTGTCGAGTATGGCGAGACAAAACTGGAACTACTTCAGTCAACTTTACTCCATTTGACTAAGCATGGCCAACTGTTCTAATCTAACAGGCCTTGTTTGCCATTACTTACAAGTTCAAATTGTTTGTTGTTGAGTTCAGTTTCCCCAAGCTCAAAACGTATGAAAAAGACGTTGCTGAAATTTTTTTCACTATACCTTGGAGTTTAAGTAGGTCAGACCGTTTTGTGTCGACGTCCTGCCTTTCTGCCTTGAGCACATAGTTGAGACACTGGCTTTGTAAACTGCTTCTTGTCACGGTGAAATTAACGAACGTCACTCGGGAACACAAGTCAGGAGGGAACTCAACCTGAAAACAAAAAGAGCTTTTCCATTTCTGAAATGTTTACGGACCGAGCAAGCGAGGTTAGTAAGGTTGATCTGCTTTTACCTGCCGGAGAGCAATCCCAGTTGCGATTGCAAAAAACGTGTTCTAGTAACTGAGGTTAGGTAACTATTGCCATTATCATTACAGAAAACTGTCTGCGTCTAGAGTATGCAAACTGGCACGTATACGCAAAATGGGGGGTATACGCAAAATGGGGGGTGTACGCCCCTTACGCCCCCTCTAGATCCGCGCCTGGTAAATCATTCATTTGTCATACTGATATACAATAAGTTTTGAACAAAAGCAGTGATAGTGCTCCAGCACATTTCCTCATTCGGAGTTTTTCAATGTCAATGCTTAGTTCTGAAATTTCATTGAAATGAACTCGAAGATTTTCCCGCCAAAACGTACCGGTCCGGAGTAAAAACCATATTGGACTATTGTAGAGGGCCGCTCCAATAACGTAAAATATCGGACCGTTACGCCACCAATCAGCACGAATAATTTTGCGTACGGACCGCAAAACGAATTCAGCCATAAAATAAATCTTGAGTAATAACTTTTGAGAGGTGAGTAATAACTTTTGAGAGGTAATTAACACATTTGTGTACGAAGGCTGTGGAATATTCAATTATTCAAGCATTTTCTTGTAGCCCATTTTATAAGCTTCAGCTGGAAAAAGGGTGTGCGACATGGGAGTTCTTCCGGGACTTGCAAGGGTTTTTTTAGAGTTTCAATTGCCATCGAGATACTCTACCCATTGAGCTGATTGGACGTTGGTGACAGACGTGGACTAGTTCATAAAATGATGTTAAATATAATTCAAATTATAATTAAACGTGGTGCCTACGTCTCGGTACATGAATACGCATTCTCTCGCATTCTTACGTTCAGAAAAAAAGAAAAATTTATCGAAACGCGAAGAACTTCGGCGCCCCAGCTAAGCCCCAAGCCGAAATAAATCTAAATATACTAATTATATTTGGGGTACTTACAGTGGGATCTCTCGTGGACATGAAGATTGTAAAAGATGGAGATAAATCAATGTCTTGGTCTCCCAAAGTTATGAGAACACGTCCACCTGTGCGTCTTACTTCACGGTTGAGCACCGGGTTAACGATAGGATCATAGTTCTCAACGTCCTGAATTAAAAAGAAACATACCATGTCTTTCATGATGAAAATATATACAAAACAAACAGCGTTGCAGATAAAGAAACACACAAACAGACAAACGGCAAAAGACAAGCAATGGTAAACAGATAAAGTGGGAAGGAGAATGCTGAGAGACACGGAGATGGACAGCTGATTGACCGACAGTTGACAGACTGATATCTGACTGACAAACAAAACAGAATAGCATCTTTTAAATTTTTCTACTTCGTTGCTCATTGCCTACGCAGCATTCCTATTTTTAAACAGACAGATATGCTGTCAGACAAACTGACGAACGAATAAACTATTCCGCTCATGCAACTTACTTGAACTAAAAGGGGATTTCCAAATCGTAAGGCACTTTCCAAGTTCTTTCGAAAAGCATCATCCAAGAAGCTGTAATTAATGAACACGACGAAAACAAAGACTGTCAAGTATCGGCGAATGAAAGGACGAAGAAAAATTTTAAGTCAGTTTCAAGTCGACAGTAATTCACGAGGAAAACACAAAGAAAAATCACGACGCAAGATTAAATTTCGAAGAACAGACTAATAATTCACGAGGAATACACACAGAAAATCATCATTGTATCGTGTCTTCAAACGAGATACAGTTTCTTTGTCAATCAGCATAAAGTAGTCAGTTTTTAAAGCCATTCAAAATATTCGACAGTAACCTCGTTCCAAATCGAGCAAAGCACTCCTGCTTCTGTTTTAATCTATTTACACCTGTGTGATTAAGGATATTCTTTAGGGATTGGCCCTGAAAAAATTTTCGCTCAAACTTCTACGTACTTAACATTGAGGTTCTTACGTGAAAAATACAGTAAAGCGCATGTCACCGGAGTAGTCTGCAAAACATCCCATCATTGACCATGGCATTTTTTTCTATACGCACCTACATTCAATATATTTCAGCTTTCTTTTTATTATTATATTGAAAATATCCTAAAAATAGTTTTTTATACCTTTCAAATGTTCTACCATGTCCGACGCAGTTGGTCATGGTATGTTTGTAGAATTTATAAACGGTATTTTAGACTATTGGATATATTCGGTAGAATTGGTAAAAAAGAAATTACCAGTAAAAGAGAGTATTATAGGGTCTGTTCTGAAGTTCACATTTCAGTTAATTGGTATATGCTCAACCGCATCTGTAGATGCCATGAGGCTTTTTATAATGAAAAAACGAGTTACTTCTAGATATTTTAGATAAAAAACGAGCTACTTCGAGATAATATTTCATCTCACCTTGTTTTCGTAATTCTGCGTGCTTTGTATTCATTCATAATAAATTCAGTGGCCTGGCCTGATGGATCAATAATTAACGGATATCTGTTGAACCTCTTTAACATGATAGCATTCTCCGTGCAAAGATCGTCAGTTGGAAGAGCATTAGCTTGCCATTCCAATCTCTCATCAGCCGTTGACAAATACTGCACAAGAAATAAATTAAAAATGTTAACATATAAAAACTAACATAACCAACGTAGGTGGAGTTGTTGCCATCCACCGTAAATATAAAAGGAAGCAGTATATTTAGTGTGTAAGTAGATGGATGGAGTAATTCGATTGTAATCTCGCGGTTAAGAGTTGGGAATCAATTTGTTTTCTCCTCAATGAATATCCCGTTTACATGACACCGGCACGAATGACAAAGAAATACTACTTTGGACGGACACTTCAGCACACAAATAGTTCACCCAGGTTCTAGATAAAGTAAAAAGGAGATCTCTCCTCAACAGAAGTTCCGCCAGCAACGTCAGAAACCCATGTTTCAACCGAATGATGCTGTAAAAACAACGACAAGCAGAAGTAGTTATGCTGCGGATCTCTCGATCTTTCACCAAAAATTGTATGACCTCGATAAATGGGTGGGCGGACGTTTGGCCGACAGACGTTTGGCCGACGGACATTTGGCCGACAAGACGTTTGGCCGACAGGATATTTCACCGACAAGACATTTGGACGACAGGACATTTAAACCCTAACCCTAACCCCTAACCCCTAACCCCTAACCCCTTGAAATAACTATGAACGTGGAACATTTGTATCTTTCACGCATATTTACAGGTTATGTGCAATAGCACGTATATAGTCCAAAAAGCTGCCGGCGTTTAAGTCCAAATCCCTCACAATCGCTTTGAGTCTTCAGAGTTTGGTAAATTTTCTTATAATTTCTCTTTAAATTATAATTTAAAATTCTAATATCTCTATTTTTAGTAATTTAATAGTTTAGCAGGGTTGTGAGTTTTTCGATGCACTTCAGTAACATTCCTCACTAATAAGAAGTTAAGAATTTTCTACCAAGTTTTTACGTTCTGTAGAATGACTATGTCAGCACTAGTCGGTCTGGTAACAAAGTGGGGTAAAACTGCCTAACTCGGTATCGAACGGAGTAGAAACCTTCCAGCTTATCAGGCTGGGCATTTGTTGTGATCCTTACCTCAGTTCTTGCAAGATCTTGGCGAAACTCCAATCCAGCTTGCTGAAGGTGAGTGCTCCAGGTGGTAAACAAATTTTGGCGAAGTTGTTGATCAAAATAACCTAACAACCGACAATGTAAAATGGATAATTTTCGTTTTGGTTTTTGTTCAAGTTTAACTAGTTAATTCCGCCAGAAACTGCCCAGTTATTGGATTAACCAGTCCAACGGCGCGAAGGGACGGAGATTTTTACTTAAAGACCTTCGACAAGGTGGAAAAAATGCAAAGGAATCGCACTGGTTTAGATGTAATTCAAGGTAGAATTTGACGAAACGTGGAAGCATGAAAGATAGAAGAACCAATCAGGTTGTTGAAAAACACTCTTCACTGGCGCGGTATATGCTAAGTAATGTTATTTTCAATGTAGAAAAAATCTAAAGTAGGTGCTCTGCCAAAAATCGAGAGAACAAGATACTGAAGTTTCTACCGAAAAAACCTTCAGAGTAAAAGGTGAGATGAAATTGAATACACAGGATGTTGTAAGTTGGAAAAAGCTGAGAGATAAACGTAACAGGTCAGATGAGTGGAAGGAACTGTATTAGGCTATGATAATGAAGACGTAGAGTCACTTGCCATTTTTATTTTAGATCAATAATCGGACACTGGGAGGGATCGTCAAACAAGGGTGTAATGAATATTTAAACATGGAGGGTGAAAAAATATTTAAACGAAATGATATTCGTTAACCCCATGAGGATGGATGGTTCCTGGTCTGAAAATGAGGCACATTTTTTCTCACTTACGGTTATCGTTGTCAACTGAAAGGGCTGCGATTGCATAAACATTTGTTTGAAACCTAATGGATCGGGCTATTGAAATGTCGGGCGATGGTTTGTCAACATCGTTGTAACTCACAGCACGAAGATGCCCGGCAAAGCTGTCCGAAAGACATCGACCAGTTTCAACGATATACAGCTTGCAAGATTTATCGCAAGAGATATAATAAATGATGTTGATGGAAGTGCAAGAAAAACTGTCAGACAGTGGAATTAGATTTAGAGCAAGAAAAAACCGTGTTGCTAGCGAGAAATCCGTAAGTGTAGCAATGGGATTGTGTGCCAAAAAATGTCCTGTTTAAATATTCATCACACCCTTG
This sequence comes from Heliopora coerulea, assembly GCA_030142905.1. Taxonomy (NCBI): domain Eukaryota; kingdom Metazoa; phylum Cnidaria; class Anthozoa; order Scleralcyonacea; family Helioporidae; genus Heliopora; species Heliopora coerulea. Next base: position 1,796,538 of record JASJOG010000001.1, read on the forward strand.
TTTGACGATCCCTCCCAGTGTCGATCGACAATTAGAATGGCAAATAACTCTACATAACTGTACAATATTTACGTAAGTTTAAAGTAGCTTAACATTTTCATTCGCATTGTAACACTTTGGAATTTTAGTATGGCTGACAAGCAGTCGATGGGAGAGTGTGCGAGAAAATGAGTTGACACATGAAGCTCAAATCACGTTACCTGCATAAGCCAAGAAGGCAGACGACAACATAACGTCACCAACAATGGTGCCCATTTGGGCTTGGAAAGCATCGCTGGTCGACTGCCATCGACTCCGTTCATCTGATAAACTTCGCAATAAAGCGACACTGCGATTCACTTTGGCTTCGACGGCAGTCATTTCGCTTTTTATAGCTTGAGCTTGGCTAATCAAAACTGCGTACTCTTCTTTGTATTGAGCAATGCTTTTCTCCAGTCCAGCAATCACATCGGCAATCTCAGCAGCCTGGGGACATTCAGAGGAGTTAATACGTTACTAATATCAAGAACACGACATTTCGGTTTTTATTCACATTTAGCCACAGAAACTTTTAAAATATCTAATAAACATAATAAATTCAAACCATTTAAAAAATTTAACGACATAAAATTCCGGAGCAAATTGATTTGATCACTCAAGTCAGTTATATTTCACACCAGAATAAATATCTGTGCTAACAGATCCGAGAGTGAAAGCCACTCGTTTTTACTTCGACAGTGATGAACTAAAGACCATGCACAATAAGTAACTTAAGAACATTTCAGTACCCGAACATTGTTGCACAACATTCGCTAACATTTCTTCCTCCAAGAACGCTAGTTCAATGAAATATTGTTTCCTCGAAAAAAAAAATTAAAGTGCAAAACAAAAAAATGCAAGATCGTGAATCGGCTTTTCCAACATTACGCGCCAACAATGTTGCCCAATGTTATACAACGTTGTTCGAATGCTTAGCCCAAGCTTCGGCCGTCCGACTCTACTGCAGGTCACTCGCGTAGAAATCGGCTCAACTCATCGTCAAGTTAGGTTCAACCGTACATCCTCAGTCCATATACCATCAACTGGAGCCAGATAAACAAGATAACCACTAATCTTACCTTGGCCTCACTGACACGCGCTTCGTCCTCAAGGCTTTTTAATTCGTTTCTCAAGGGGTCGACCTTTAGCAACATATCAGCGTAACGGACCTATGATTTTTAAAAACAGCAAACCTTATATAAAAAATTTAACTGTTAGTCGTGTGTAAATGCCACAATATCCTTTAAGATTTACCCCTCCACTCTTCGACATTACCACCATATATAAATTGAATTCGTGATCATGCTATCGGCAACGGCATCCGTAGCTCGGTTGGCAGAGCTGCAGAGCATTGCACTACATTCGCGAGATCGCTGGTTCGATTCCCAGCCGGAAGGCCCAAAGTTTCATCTTTCGCAACAGGTCCCAGTTGTGTCTTAAAAAATGTCATAACACTCGAAATTTTCCTCGATCATAAAAAACGTAACTTTATATACGGATTGTTTGGTGAGGTTGATAACTGAGAGGAGGAAACGGGTGTTTCAATAGAAGTTCTTGAAAGCTATAACTGGAAATTGACTTTTTATTGTAAAGTGATTGAGGAATAAAGCGATTCAGTAGGTTGGAATCCAAGCTTATAAGAAATATTTCATCCTGAATTTAAATTGTTTAATCGTGATTTGGGGAGAGGTGTGTGTTAACCTAAACATACGTATATACAAAATATAGAAATCACACTGTACAAGAAAAGACGACATACTTGCGCAACGGCCCATTTAACCAGAGGGCCACAAGCTTGACTTGCACGGTTCACTTTGTCGAATGTATAGTCCGGTTGAGACATATACTTATTTAACATCTGTCGACGGACGTCCTCACTATAAATACATTTAGAAGATTACATGAGAAGAAGGATCTCGCATTGTAACAAATGGAAAACTATATATCAGCAATACATATCCGCCTTAATTAGTTTTTCATAATACCATTACAAAATGATATAAAGATTCTGAAAGGCGGTTTAAATTTAGCACATAGCAGTTGTCGAACAAGGTAACGGAGTTCCACCTTGTACATATCAGGTAAATGTGCAGACTAAATGTAAAAACAACTAAAATAAATTTAGGACAACAATATCATTTTCTAAAAGACAAAAGTAAAATTTGTGACACGAGACTTTCAAAAATGAAAACGTAATCTCAATGACATAACAAGTACAACAATTTTTTAACTGAGCATAACGTGTTGCCTTTGTCGAAACGTTCCCAATGTGTATGTATGTATGTATGTATGTATACATACATATATGTATATATATATATATATATATATACATATAAGTCCATATATACTTCTAAAAATCATTAAGAATTCATTAGGAAAATACAAAAGAAAATCATAACCATGTCAGGTCTTTATATTTAATAAAGACACATGTGACTTAACATGTGAAGAAGTAGTTCATTTTGCTCTGCTTACAGAAGATAAATTTCCAAACTTTCTTCACGAATTAGCGTATTAAGAGGTTCATTTTAGAAGACATCTAAAAAACTCGCAGTTCGTGCTTTATCGGGTTCTAAAACACTCGGCTATCGACTCGTGTTTTAAATCCTGATAAAGCACTCCTGTTAGGTTTTTAAATATTACATATATTCGTAATATTTAAATTATATATAAATATATCATATAATCTTCAAAAATTAACTTTTATTAAAACTTTACGTTTCGGGGACCTGCTACTTCATCAGCTACATATATATATATATATATATATATATATATATATATATATATTATCGAAAATCCCGCGTGATTGGCCAGAAAATTACGTCATAATTCTCGGTATTCCCCTACAGGTGAATATAACAGTGATAGCACAGAAGCAAGATGGCGGCTACCTTTGTAAATGTTACCGAGGAGTTTTTAAAACAGCTCGTTAACTACCTTCTTTGAAATAATCAACTGCGTAATTATACTCAAACAATATTCACAGAGCCTGAAGCGAATGATTGTTAAATATAGCAGATTTATATAAGCACCTTATGTTTTCGGTTTGGAAATTAACAATGGTTGAGATAAAGTTATCACGGATGATAACCCCTCGAATTGTACGCCAGTCATGCGCTTGTTCACCCAGAAGTAAACATATGGATTCCAAGGCTAGTTTCACAATTTGAGGTGGGTTGGCCATCGATCGCACTTCGACCAGGTGCTGTTTCTTGATGGACTTTACCGCTACAAACGAAAACAAAATCTCGGTTACTACATTCACTTTTGCATGCATTGTAGGGACGACGTAACAGTACTAATCAAGTTTTTCAAGCGTCTGAACTTTCGCAAACCCAAGTAGTTTAAAACCTCTAGACCCAAGAAAAAAAAAGTTCCATAGAAAGTCCGGTAAAAGATAAAAGTTCAAGACTTCATAGTCCCAAACGATATCCACATTTATTGCAAACACCGTTTAGCTGAGATGCACGTCCTCAACGTAATTTTTACCTAGAAAATCTCGTTCATCCGATACACCTACAGAAATCTCATGGGCCAAGCATCAACAGAACACTTCTTACCAAGTTTTGCATCTTGCACAGCAGGCTCTACTTCAGCTAAATCTTCCATAACAAGAGTTCGTTTCTCTTTTATTTTTTCTGCTTGTTTCTAAACAAGAAACATGATTACGTCAATTAAAATGGTTAGCAAATTAATGAAGCCACACATGGACTTAAATCGCACGCACCGCGATTGCTGCTTGTATTTCGGTGGAGGCTACTTTCTTCTTCTCGGCTTCTTGTTGATCTTTCACCTGGTGTACAGGAAAAAACGACAAGCGAAAGTTAAACTAGGGACTTATGTAAACTAATTCTAATATAATGATATATACAGTATTGAGTAACAGCAATCTACAATATTTTTTTTACAAACCATTTGTTTCAGTTTTTGATTAGCCAGGGCATTTTTGGCTTCTAGCTCTTGACTCTTCATTGACAAACTCTTTTGGAGTTCTTCAACCTTAAAGAAGAAAGAAGTTGACAAATACATTGCTGTAGATGGACCAGGGGAACCAACCAAACTCAGATATGCCCAAATCACAAAGACGAAACTTCATTTAGTTCAGTAAAACAGGCCTTTTGTGACTTCGGAGTCATTAGCTTTAACTCAGAGGACAACTACGGTTCATTGAGGCATTGGAATTACAGCGGATTGACATGAAATGGCGTACTATAGACATGCCCTTCACATCCATTAGTGATCTTCTCAAGAGCCTGTCATTTAATAAATAAAGCTTCTCCTTGATTTCGCCGAAAAGCATTTCACAACAATGACAATTTTTGAGGAGCAAAAATTACGGACTTCTACAACAAGTTCAAAGTAAAGCAACGGAAGTGGAAAAATTCTCGAGAGGATCTACACAACTGTAACAAACAATTCTGCCTCGGCTGTTTCTTTGGTGTACGTTTTACAGAACATTGCAAACGAAGTTTTAAGTTAGAAGTAAACAAGGTTTTAAGTTAGAAGTAAACAAGGTTTTAAGTTAGCGGGTAACATTAGAAGTAAAGTCAGGGTAAATATTAAGATACGGGTTAGTCCTTCAGTAAACGTTTAATTTCATCGTTGAAAGTTGAAGTTTTGTACCAAAAACATAATGTATACATAGTCGAAGTTGTAAATAACGAAACAAAAACATGAAGACGACATATTAAGAATGAATGAATTAAGGAGAGATACGTAATCAGAAAGTTTTGTGCTTAAGATATGAAAACATACTTGATCAACAGTTTCCTTGATTTTCTGGAGACCCACATTGAGATGAAGTTGTTGTTCTTCCAGGTCAGATCTCTTCTCGTTATACAATTTGACCTGTATAACAAATTAGACAGATCCTTGGTCAACATTACAGAAAACAGTATATGGTGAAATCAAGTGAAAAACGGCATATCTCTCTCGATGTACTCACATAATGGTTGATGAAGTCTAGATAATGTCTTGGTGTAATTGCCATGGTACGGCCACCACGCTTGGCCAGTCGTGCATTGGCTTGATGGAGAGTTTGATGAACAAAAACAAACGCGTTAATGACAGCCTCTCTGTGTGTTGGTGGAATGGACAGACCTTCGTAAGCCACAGGAAGGTAGTCTGGAGCTCGGTACTGAAATTAGAAAATGTAGAGAAAGCAATTCGTCAGTAAAAAACATAACACTCAAGATGACTGGTTACTCTAGATGGTAATTGTTAAAAAAATTGTACATGTTACAGTAAATGTGGTAGTTTGCCAACAGAATGAACGTACATGCTTCTCTAAAGCCGTGAATTTATGAGAACATATAAAATTTCTCAACTGAAAACAACGCGTCGTAGTTCAAATGAATTTCACGTAACAGTTTCAACATGCACCTCCAACCGTGAGTAACAGGAATAAATACAAAACCAGTGAACCCAATGAAGTCAGCAACATTTACTTGAGAACATTTTCATATTCTGAACAAATATATAAATAAATATATATGTTATAAGGATAATACTTCTTCCAAGTGAATCAAACCCATACCGGGTAAGTAGTGAAAAACTCTACTTGACCGCGGCTGGGATTCGAACCCGCGACCTTCGGTTTACTAGTCTGACGCTCTACCAACTGAGCTACAAGGCCAAGCCGGGAGGAGGCCATGGGATGATGGTATTTATATGACATTTCGAAACGCTAGTTTCTTCCATACCGACCAGACTATATATATATCTGTAAAGCTTCTGTATGAGAACTATTAGTATAAGATTATTATATATATATATATAAAAATATATATATAAGTAAATGCTTGTAATAAGATAACTCGCACAGCCCCTTGGTAAGTGAAAGAAAAGTATTTTCTTACCAATGAATTATCAAGATCAATTTTGCTTGTAAATTCTTTTCCAACTTGGTAAAGAGCACCGGTAGACCAGTCACCGAACCAGTTTAATACACACCTAAAAATAAGAGAAGAGATCGAGCGATTTATATACATAAAAGAAATTACTTGTCGGGCTAATTTCGTTGAAGTGTCCCGGGGACGAATAAATCGTTTTCACAAATATGATCCTATCTAAAAGAACGTTTGAAGCGAGGAGGGATAGAGTTTTTGGTTTCTCGATACCTCATGTCTCGTTCCAGAGATAATCATGTTTTTGAAACTTGTGAGTTAGATCTCTTATGACGTCATGTACTCGACATAAGTTAAATAACATTCACATACCGAGGAATGAATGTCGGGAAATTTCTGGTAGAAAATATTGAAACTTTGCACGTATAAGGCAATAAAGAAAATAAGGTAAAACGTTAAAAGGTCGATAACTGCCCTAACTGATCTCAAAGAATATCAACGTTTCGAGCAAAGGCCCTTCGTCAGAGAAAGAAAGACGTTTCTTTCCTGACGAAGGGCGTTTGCTCGAAACGTTGATATTCTTTGAGATCAGTCACGGCAGTTGTCCACTTTTTAACTTTTTACCTTATTTATCAATGTCTGCGCAGTATTCTATTCTTATATCACTGATTGAATAAAGAAAATACGCTCCTCTCCACATCATGTTACCACGGAAATCCCTTGGTGTCAGGGTTTCTCGGTCCATAAAAATTTGGTTATCTCACTTCCATCAAACAACAATTACTAAAGCGTGTGAATATGAAGATTTTTACGTAGGTGGGTATTGAATTCAAAGGTTTTGTTTACCAAATTTTTTAAAAAGGAAACAGAAATTAAAGTTTTACGTTCTGTTAATGGGGACCTGATTGGAAGCGGTTTCCATGACAACAACATTATGCACAAAGCGGGCTTTACTTTTTTTATTAATACATACATGCAATATGTCAATACTTTCCTACAACTGGTTCCAAAGATATTCCTCCTTTTATTGAATTTTATCTAGTTTGGGTGACATGATATTATGAGGCATCTAATTTGCAAGTTTCAAAATCGGAGTATACGGGAACGAGGTAAGATTTCGAAAAAAGCAGAAACGCCATCCTCTCGTTTCAAAGGTATTCTTAAAAATAATCAAAATTCGACCGGTTTTTTCTTTTCTTTTTTTTTTTTTGTTTGTTTTACGCAGTAGCATTTTATAACCAGACACCCAGCCTTGGGTTCCGATAAAAACGGGTCATAACTAATAACGGTATATAGTATTTTGCAAAATATATTGTCCACGACTGTTACCTGTTAAACAAGGCTGGAGAAGTGGCAGCTCTGTCCTTAAGACCTTCAGACGATGGATTCATGGTAAATACAACGTGGAGATTACGAATGACCTATAAAACAGAGGTTGTTACAACTCTAAGTCGTGATACCTTTGTCTGGACATTCGAAGAAGGAATTATTTCAACTGGAGTTAGAGTTGACATGATAGTCTTTTTTCCAGTTATGTCAAAAATATTTCTCAAACCTGCTCAGTAAACCATTTGTACAACTCTTCACTAGAGTCCAACATGAGGCCATCTCTCTGCGATCCTTCTTTACACTGGGTCATCAAAGTGGTGTATTCATCTCCTTCAAACAATCCGGGAACCTAAAAGAAGGAAAAAACGAGCTTTACCTGTGAAGACAATTGCAGATAAAAACGCAAGCAAATTAAAACTGATTTACCTCTCCATTCGCCAGTAAAGTATTCATTCTTTCTAAGAAGCTCGATTCTAGCATATTGGATTCATCTAGAATGAATACAATTTTTTCGTTCTTGCAACCCGATCGTCGTAGAACATTTCGCAAATCTTCGTCAAAATCAATGTAGGTATACTTTCGATGAATCTACCAATAAAAATCCAACGGGGAAGTTAGAAATTTATCCGTACAACTCTATCTCAATAAACATTTCGAAGTGAACAAGAAAATTTAACTTGAATACGTTAAATTACTTTACGACTGATCATTTTATTACATTAATTCAATAATATGTACAATAATATGTATTCTAATCAAATACCTTGATCTGAAAAACACTGAGTCCATTCATCCAGGCTACAAAACGTGACAGAGTGGTTTTTCCCGCACCACTAACACCAATCAGTAACAAATGACCCTGTAAGGAGGATATTAACCCAAATCGTTCAGCAAAATGTGTGGTACGACTTTGGAAATCCCTAAGTTCATGAAGAACAACTCCCAATACTTCAAAATACAGGATAGTTGCCCTATTAGAGCAGGTGCTTCGAGAAAATCCTTTCGGTAATAACTTTCGTTTGACTTATCAGAATTAATGATGTTCGTTACTTATCGGCTTAAATTCACTGCTCGACGTTTTTTTGACAATCAGGTTTGACCAGGACATGTCTATGAATGAGTTTAAAATTCAAATACCAACAAAGTAAATGGAAATACAAGTAAACGGCAGCAAAGTAAAGAGAACTTTGGAAAACCATCAGAATTTTATCTCGTGAGTATAGGAAAACAATTATAAACTTTAGGAATTTGTCAAATTAGCCTTTCTTACTTGCGGTTGCTTAAATATCCTGTCAATTCTCAGAACATGATCGAGAACTTCATTGAACAAAACAAGTGGTACATCCAGTTCTTCTTCATAGAACACCTAAAAACATGAATGGATGAAACAAGACTTAATTTACTGAGTTTGCATGGATTACTAGTTTTCTGTTTCTTTGTTATTCTGCTGATTTGTTATTTTATTTACTTGTTTGTCATTTTGCTAATTACTATGTCCGATTGATTTGTTCGTTTGTCTCTTTCTATTTGATTGCATGATTGTTTTTCTATAAAGCTATCACGTTCAACAACCATCAGACTGTAGCAAGCGAGGAGCCAGGCGGAAATCACAGTTACAGGATAAGTATGAGTGCTCAGCACAAAACGCGGAATAAAGTCACGACAAGGATTACAATGAAGTTTTATTAAGTGCACTAACGTTTCGTCGCAAGTCGCAACATCATCAGAGTGGAGATATAATTACAGTTTACGGTGAATCAATAGGTAGCTAGACGTATTATATTACAGGAAGTTATAAGTCGGAAATACGAAATAACAGTGTTAAGAATACTAACATAACGAAAGAGGAACAGAGCTAAGACTGCCATTTAAAGATGGTTTAAGTTTTGAGATTAAGAGGCTTTCTCTCATCAAAAGTTCGGGAGTTGAAGTGCAAGAAGAAAGAATTTTGAAATCGTCAAAAGATACAGAGTGGCCAGTTTCGGAAAGATGTGACAGAACGCAAGACGGTGAAGGATTAAGACATTTTTTGCCAGTAAGAGCAGAGATTCCCAAATGATCCGAGACTCGTGTGTGTAAATGGCGAGTCATTTGACCCACATACAATGCAGTACAGCATTGACTCGTAAAAGAGTAGACAGCATGAGACCTCAGACCTTTGGGAATTCTGTCCTTAAAGGTGAAAAAGTGGAAAAGACGTTTGGCTGGACGAAAAACGAAACGAATGTTAACGTGGGAAAAGGCGGAAGAACAAAGACTAAGAATTTGTGTGCGGATGTGAAGAGAGTGAGTGCCGGTGAAAGGAAGACAGAAATACAATACTTTTTTGGGAACAATGTCAAGCAATGGCTTTGAAACGAAAACTTTATCCAGAAATAAGCTAACACATTTATCAAAAAAGTAAGTGGGATAACCATTAAGTTTAAAAATGTTTTTGAATGTGTCAAGTTCCTTATGAAAGTTTTCATAATTTCATAATTTCATTTCCTGACTTTAAGCCCTCATATTGTCGACGCTATGTTGACGACTGTTTTTTATTATTTCGTTCTCCAAATCCTATCCCTTTATTTCTTGATTTCCTGAATCATCAACACCCCAATATTAAATTTACTTCTGAAATCAAATCCAACAACACGCTTCCTTTTCTAGATGTTAAAATCACACGCTCCAATTGATCATTTTCGACTTCAGTTTATCACAAACCTACTTTCACTGGCTTGTTTACCAATTTCGACAATTTTGTTTCTCTTTCTTACAAAAGAAGTTTAATTTTATCTTTATTACACCGTTTCTTTAACCTTTTCTCTAATTATGAAAACTTTCATAAGGAACTTGACACATTCAAAAAAAATTTTAAACTTAATGATTATCCCACTTACTTTTTTGATAAAAGTGTTTGCTTATTTTTTTCGTTATTGTAGTATTCTCAACACTGTTATTTCGTATTTCCAACTTATAACTCCCTGTAATGTAATACCTTTAGCTATCTATTGATTCACTGTAAACTGTAATTATATCTACACTCTGATGATGCTGCGTGATGCGCCGAAACGTTAGTGCACTTAATAAAACTTCATTTTAATCCTTGTCATGGCTTTATTCCGCGTTTTGTGCTGGGCACTCATGTTTATCCTGAAACCATCAGACTTGCGCACTTGAGTCACATCAGTTCGTAAAAAGTCACTGTTAAGTCATTCAAATTGCCTCAGTTCCCACGATCACTGCATTTCTTGCACGGATCATCGCATTACTTTATGCTGGACATTCCACTCTTGTTCAGTTTTGTGTCTCAGCTCACTTTTCATCTTGACTAACTAGTCATGACTGAATTCTTGACAAGTAACTCTCATTCTTGATTTTGATATTGTGACACGAGTATGGACTTTGTGTTAGGTGACCTTGACTTGATTCTTGGTTGCGGATCAGGGATAGTACCAGGATTCAAACATTCATACATTACAACCCATACCTTCAACCGCGCTTTTACAAAGTCACGTAACTGTTCTTGTTCGACTGGAGTATAGTCCTTAGTGAGCCAATTGCTATATAAGATAGGCCTTTTCAATGCGGTCTCATGGTCGATGCTTGGAAAGTGTTTTTTGGCCACGAAATCAATATTTTCTTCAGTCCATCTGCGTTCTTCATCAGTAACCAACCTTCCAACATTCCAAAATTACAAAAATTAGTAACATAAAGAGTAATGCCCAGCATATATTGTTATGTTACGTCTAAGATTCCCGTCTGGTTCTTCTATTGCAAAAAATTAGTAACCTACCAAAAACAGCTGGCAAAACAGAGTTTATTAGACAAATGTATTGATTTGAAGTAGGCATCAAAAAAGTTGATTTCTGAAACGTTTGAATTTTCTCCTCGCCAAACGAACCTAAATTTATCGCTGAATACAATTAAAATTTATAAAAATTTTGTATAAAATGTTTCACCTGTCTTGGAAGAGACGTAGTGCTTCATGGGCCCAAAGACGCACCAACCCTTCAACTGACAAGGACTCGAGAGGCCGTAAAGCCTCAACAATCCCACGAACCCAGCGAGTCATTTCACGAGGACTGTAAATGTAGTGAGGTTGCATGTCATGAGTGAATCGTTCCTGGGAAATAAACAGGAAAATCATGGTGTTAAAGTACAACTATAACATTGCATAGCACGCAAAACGAATCAATGACAATTTGCTGTATTCAAGTTAACCCAGACATTGCCCGAATTCTGGAAAACTCTATTCAAAGTGGAAACTGTTGAAAACTAAAATGTGTCGTCTTCGTTAGGACAGTCGAAAACGCGAACATTTGTGACTTTAAACTTTTCAAAACGTATCCGTGTGGACGGAACTGTATTTCTGACACTACTCACTTTACTACAGCAATACAATAGCTATGTGAGTTTACCTATGTACCTACCATAACAAAATTGTGGTAGTCAGCCATACTCAGCTGAAACCCATTGGTAGTCATCAGACTGATATATGATTTTCCATGATTCATACACATTATTTAGAAATAAAATTAGGACTTTCCCAGGACACTTCGAGGACAATTTGCATTTTGAATAACTTGTCTTGGTATTACACATTACAGTAAGAATGATCGGGGTAGAGCAAGAGGAATGACGGACTAGAGAATCGTGCAAAAAATTACCGGGACGGCGATGTCAATTTTCTCCTACACGATTTTACTGATAGATTGTTATTGATAGCTCGTCCTCAAATGAGAACTCAAGGATGCCTGCAATTGTCCAATGACGTTTTGGGCACATTCAAGGACGTTTCAAGGAGAATGCTTGATATTTCAAAATCCTAGGACTTCTCAAGGCCCGTGAGATCCATGTTTTCCTTGCCGTGCTTAGTTTTTTGGACATTTTCTACGTGACAGCGTGCGAATACCCTTAACGCCAATTGAGACCAACTTCTCTGGTTCGTTCTGATCGTTTGGTTTTCAGATTGACGAAATAAAGAAGTTAAAATCCATCATTAATGTCTTTCGTAGCGAATACATTTCCTTCGGAAAACACCAGCTCGTAAGCTATGCTGGAGTGAGCACAATTGTTCGGAGTAATAAAGAACTTCACTGTTCACTGCTTTGACCCATGAACGCTATACTGTGGAGGGTATGTCACTGGTTTCAGACACGTTTTCTTCAAAATGCAAACTGTGCAGTCTAAAATTAGTGTTATTTGATTTTCAAAAGAAAAGCTTTTCGCCGGGAAACACTCTTCTAGGACATCTTTTTTTACCTCTTAATCCCCAAGCTTAAATATTGAGTCATGGAGTTGTGAAGGAATGGTTTAGTGTTCCAGAATTGGACGGATCCAGGCACAATAAATTTCCATCTTTTCGCTGGTGCACGGAAACTCGTTTTAGTAGCGTGATTATACATAACCAAAAATCCTGGCAAAGAAGTTAACATTTACCTGTGACATGGTGTAGAACTCAACCATGGCATCAGTCAGTTGCTGGGCGACGCTTCTTAAAGATGGAATCAACCTTAACATGGCTCGGTTGAACGTACCATAAATTTGTGTGAGAGATGTCGCGCCAGGGTAGTCGACGTAAACAACAGGAACATGGCGTAAAAATCTAAGTAATGATAAAAATAAGAATAGGATATCTGAATGTAATACATTCATGTATCATCAAAATCTCGATAGTCTTTAATAGTAGCTTATTTCTTTAATTAATTAATTAATTAATTTATTTATTTAAATTTTTTTGAACAAGGTGACATGTCAGTAGAAACTGATTTTCAAAGGGCCGCGTGAAAAATTATTTCCAAGTAATAATGTATGGTGTTCTCACTGAAATAACGTTTCATTTTCTTATTTCAGATCTGAAGGCCCCCTTTCCCATTCTATTTTTGTCCAGTACATCGTCGCGTATCCTTTTCAGTCTTGGTGTCATTGATTGCAATAACAACAATGCAATAAGACAGCAAAGCCCTAAAAAGCCATGACGGAGAAGGAACTTTGGCATCAACAGTTTTGTAAGGATTGACCAGAGGTTCAGGCATAGTTACAACCATCATTGCTCAAACTTGCTGTGAAAACGGCAAATAGGCGCAAATAGGCGCAAATCGACAAAACAATCTTGAAATATGGATACTTTGAACCAATAAACATGACCAACTTTACTAGAAGTACATTCTGCAGTTGCTGACCAACTTTACTAGAAGTGCATTCTGCAGTGGCTGACTCACTTGTTTACTTTGATCTTACCTGAATGTACCTCGGCGACCATCGGTCAGCTGTTGACCGGTGGTTACACACGGACGAACTCCTCAGACTTCACATCCATCATAAAGTTAAGAACATTTGTAAAATTGATGCTCTGAGCAGTTAATTTTTGAGTTTTAAGTCAACATATTGATGATCGTTGGACGTTCGTAAACCTCAAACCTTAGAAAAACGATTTCTGAGGCCCAGACGAGGATCGAACCCGCAACCTTCTGATGACCGGTGAGACGATCTAACCATTGAGCCACCAAGACTCAGATGGCGAGCTAAGGTGCAAGTTCGACATATGTGCGACCTAAGCAGCAGCCACCATGACTGGTCAACGGTTAGAACGGCTCACCGGTTATCGACCAAAAGGTTGCGGGTTCGATCCCCGTCTGGGGACCAGAAATCATTTTTCTGGGGAACGAACAACAATCACTCCCAAAAGTCAATCGTTTTAGGTATCAAAAATGTTTAAGTACATTCCTCAATTCATATAAAAAATTCTAGGTACCTCAAACAAGATTTACCTGTGAGAAAGTGGTTTTCTACCAGGGTCAGTTGGTGGGTTGCATGCTCCAACAAACTGAATTCTTTCTAACTTCACCCAAGCTTGGTCCACTGATCGGTAGAAGCCATTATGTTCCACCATTTGTCTTAGAAACGAAATTACTCTTTGCGTGCCTAATATTTTAGAAAACATCAGAAACCGTTGAAAGAAAATGTTGATTTGCCTAAAAACATTTACATAGCGGAAGAAAACCTTAATGGGCAACAGCTGCTTTCGACTCTAGACGTATCATTAAGTTATCGGCTGAATCCTTGATGAGGTTAACTTTACGGTTCAATTAACGGATACAGAGATCTAAGTATATATATTTTTTGATATCAAAGGAATAATCATACGATGAAGTTCATACGTTCAATTTCAGTTTTAAAGGTAACTTTATTATCACGAAAACGACGTAAACTGTAGCCCGTGCGTATCATTTTAAAACAAGGCTAAAATTGCTTTACATATGTTAAGAGAAGTTCGTGTTAGTTAACAGCCTAAATTCGTTCATAATGTTGACTTGTTTGTTTATAAACTGGTCTAATAAAATTCGTTTTAAACATGTTTTAAGCTTTGGTGTTAATTCAGTATAATAAAAAAGCTTGGGGAAGCCTTGTATATATGTGAATACATATGAATATGTGTATACATATATACGTATTAAAATATACGTATATATATATATATTCTTATACATACTCATATTCATTTAAGTTTTCTTTTATATGCACGCGTGTATCCTGAACGTAACAAACTTTCACAGCAAGACTGGGAAATACAACTTTCTTTTGCAATATATAACCAATTTAAGTCGTGTAACAAACTTTTGCCTCATGAGAAGGAAATTGCTATCAGCACCGTACCATAGTTGTCCATATCCGGAAGGTTTATTTCGTCACAAAAGAGCACCAGCCATTTTCCCAGTTGCACAGGAGCCATTACCACACCATTTGGTGTCCTTCTGTATTCACAGTAATGGTCAAATGATTTCAGTAAAAGTTCTGGTGTAGTGGCGCTGGAGAAATTTAAACCAACGACCTACAAAAAGTGCATTAGAAGTTGTTTTGGTTTCTTACAAGCCACAGTCAAGGAAACAATAACATAATTTATAGCGCTTGTAATATTGCTTGTAGTAGATTACAAGCAAATATAACAACGAAAGACTCTTCAATATCTTAATACCTCCATGTCTGGTAAAGACCTCAGGGAGCAGAACAATGTCATAGTTTTACCACTTCCTGGTGGCCCACAAAGAACAAGTGGTTTGTGTTCAGCAAGCCATGTGTACAGCAAAACCTCGTGACGAACGGTGTCCACAGTTGGAATAACAACATCTGGAGCTGCAACTTTGTGCGTTTCTACCTCAACGTTAGGAACTTTGGACTGCCATGGGACCCATTCACCTTGAATGGAAACCTAAGAAGAGCAAAGTAACAACAGGTTCAGGGCAAGTGAATGTAAATACATTGATGTCAGAGATAATGGGTGGTTAATGAGATTTTAAACAGGACACTTTCCTCTCAATAACAATGCACCAACACCACAATTTATTTGAACCACCGTTCTCACAAGCCTTGTCGCTAACAACAAATAATTTGCTTCATAAATTTCAGCTGCGAAGGATTCAAATGGTAGTATCCTTGTACTGGTGACGGTCTTTTAGAAAATGGCTAAGTTCATTTTTAGTCTCGTCGCAAAATAACACGCCCTTATTGGTTGGCTATCTGGTCTTTCGGTTTATCAGTTTCTTTTAGTTTGTTTATACTCTAAAAAAATTACCAAAAATCGTATCAATTGCACGGTGACGTTGGTGCATATCATAAACTCACTCGCTGAAGAAGTCTACCATCGTCCTCGACATACCATAATCACCATAAATCTCGCTATTTAATCTTCACTATCACCCACTCTCTATTTCAAAACCGTAAACAAACCCATATCTGCAGGAGACATCCTCATTCATATGTCGTCTGCAGAGGTAGGATCCTTTAGAAAGATTAGACATTCGAGCCATGTTTACCTCGTAATCGATAAGTGGCATAACTGAAGTATTGGGTAATGGGACTGTAGTAATCTTCTGTATCATTTTACCAAGATCTTCTCTGAATTTCATTTTTGAATCTCCGGAAAATGACCACAGCAAACTGTACACCAGATAACGAGGCAGGTATCGTTCGAGTTGATCTCTCTATAAGAAACAGATTTTTTGCAGATAAAGGGTGCACAATTTCACGACCATTACCATTAAGTTACACCATACCTCCATGGGAAAATCAGGATGCTGTTGATTGTACGTTATCACGTTACGCACAGCTTGTTTAAGCATGGAGAACAACGATCCCAGTGCCCTTAAGCGAGTGAAATCCATTATGTGTTCCTGTTTTATAGCAAACTCCAAACACCTCATTACCAGTCCTCCTGATGTGAAGTGTTCAGAAATAATACCGGTAGCGTCACGTTGAACCTGAAATGAATCGTAAGGTGGGGTAAATGAACCACAACTGCATAAATACAGGATACGTACAACCGTGCATATGCACTTTGATATATAACTGGGTAATACAAAGATAATATCTGGTAATAATTAACCCCGAGTACTACCAGTCCAGTTGCGCGGGGAGTGAAACATCGACTTACAAGGCCAGCTAAAGGACAGCAGCTGGAACAGCTAGTGCACCTTTTGGTGTTCATTACCAGAAAATATACTATCATTAACGCCAACCTCAAACTCATTAACGTAAACATATATTCATTTTATTCAATCCACATTCACTAGTGTAGATACGCAACCATTTGCACCAAAGGGCATTCCATAGCGCTAACAGACCACCATTAACACCATTCTACTATACATTAGGGATAATAAAATAAATGAAGAGAAATAAAATAAAGAGAAATATTTTGCCTGATTGAAATATTATTATTCCTAATGTATAGTAGAATGGTGTTGATGGTTGTCTGTTGGCACTATAGAATGCCCTTTGATGCATATAGTTGCGTACCTACGCTAGTGAATGTCGATTGAATGAAAAGAATGTCATTTTGCGTTAATGAGTTTGAGGTTGGCGTTAATGATAGTATATTTTCTAGTAATGAACAGCAAAAGGTGTATTACCTGCATAGCTGGAGACAAGGTTTCTTCTCCTTTTGCAGTTTTTCTTCTAAAACCTGATTCTTCTTCAATCTCCTCGATAGGTTTGGCTTGAAGTTCTGTCAGGAAGTTGCTGAAGATCATCTCGGTGGATACAATGTCTTCACTGAACCACACCATTCCACAACGACTTACAGTAGCTAAAGTGGCATAGCGAAGATCCTGAACTTCAAACATGATGCGCACCTGACAAAAAGATGATATTTAAGTGCTTGAATTCAGTATTTTTTAAGACAAGCGAGACCAAAAAGATGACAAAAAAAATCAACTGTTTGTAGTGATACACCAAAAATTTAAATGGACAACTTGTATTTACCACCCGGAAAAAAAACTCCAAAACAAGTGGTTGCCTAGTTGTACATGTAAGGGCAAGAAACGTTACTTTTCCATGAGTAAGGGACTTCGGCCGTTTCTTCATGTGATTTAAATTGATCTTGTAACCCTTTTGTCTTTAGGTAAAACGTCATTATTAACTTGCAATGAGTAAGTCAACGGGAAAACGTGAGTCGACTTGGGTGGAAATTCAAACTCGTATCTTTGGATTACCAAACTGTTGCACTATCAATTAAGTTATCGAGTCAACTGCGTACAGTATGTATGTATGAGAGATCCTCGGAACAACTTTACCCTTACCCACAAGGATGCGCAATGTTTCCATTCTATTCCAAAATCACCCCCGGAGTAACATGAAAAAAATTAACGGGTGTTTTAATACAATTTATCCTTTACCGGTAAGAAAATGCTACACTTTAACGACCCAAGCCTGTCCTTTCTTCCTGCGTTTTTTCTGAACTCAAGGAGGTGTGTAAATAATCTTTCTTAAAACTTACATTTTTTGGAATACCAAGTCGTTCTCCGTTAGGGAGAGTCAACAGTTTGTTATCGTCCAGTACACTGTTCAGATTTTCCACCCACTCCGGATCAACATCACCATCGAAAATGATCCACTGTCTTTTACCAAGTTCGCCACGCACATTGTCAATAATTCTAAACAAAAAGAGTTGCCACAAAACAACCATAAACATGTCAACTTTCGCTTATCATAGCAAAGAAATATCAGCAAGCTACCACGTTTTAAAAAATTTACGGCATGTTATCTCCGGCATTCATTAAATTAGTACTTACGCACTTGTGTAGAAAGACTTACTTCCGTAGAAGATGAGTAAACAAACCATCGGTCCATTCCCGAGTGTTTGGATCTAGCGTGCCATAAAGCTCGTCTTTCGACATGGCCTGTGCATTAAACAAAAGTAAAAGTGTCAATGAAAAACATATCCCAACACCACAAAATTTACCGTACTTGCCAATCATAAAAAGAACTAAAGTAACCCATAAAGCTGTTTTAACAGGGCGAGAAATCATAGCGTTGTACGCTGTTTCGCCAAAAAATACAAGTCGTGTTTGAGCGACAAGTAACGCGGTCTTTTAAAGAACAGTATTTCGGATCAAAGTTACGGGTGAAGGTACCAAAATCAACAGGAAACACTATTTCTTATGTTTGACAAAACTTAACACCACAAACTGGTGGAAAACGTTATTTGACGATAAACATTTACGTCGATAGATAGTTGGCTCGCTTCACAAAGTTTAGTCTATGTGGTAAGTTTTCCTAAATGGTATAATTCACGAGTTGAATGTGTACGGTGCACTTTACTACAATGTGCTGAAACGTTGGTACTAGACAAACCTTAGGATCAATAACATGAGCTACTCCTTCAACACCTTCTAATCGCTCTAGTGCTTTAAGCAGCACCCTCCATGCCGTGCTTTTACCGCTTCCGCTGGGACCAACCATCATCAATCCATGATGAATTAAAGAGATCTGGTACAGTTGGAGAATCTGTAATGATGATGAATTATAGCATGTTAAACGAAATATAGAGGAAAGTCACAACGAAAAAATTACTAGACGAAAATGAATTGTGGTAACCGCGGATCATGGCAACACAGATTCCAGATAAAAATTTAGCTCGGTTAAATGAATAAATTAAAGCATCAAGAAAATAACGTCACGTCCAAAACTCAAGATTTCAAGTCAATCACATCACGACACTTTAGTTGAATTGGCAACAATTGGAATTGACCTCTGTCGGTAGTGATGATAATTTGAACGATAGTCATGTACGGTTTGTCAATTTGTCATTGATTTGAACCTCGAGTTCACGATGTAAATTTTCGGATTGTTTTATTTTGTTCTTCTTCAATTAGTCGGTCGCCTGTGGTTTGATCTGCATCCTAAATACAGCTAGTAAGCACATACTGATCAAACTGAAACAACACAGAGCCAACCATATTTTGAAATATTTCAAAATATGTATTCGAGTACTTTTTTTTATTCGTGGTGTCTAATCCTAAGAAATCCCTGCACACCCTCAAAGGCTGCGTATCACACAAATACACAACTGGAAGACGTTTCAGAAATTTTCTCTTGGTATGAATAATGGTTGAAATAAAAAGCCAGCCAGCCAGCCAATTTCAGCAGAGTATGAAGGCTCTTTTCCTTCTCTGAAAATACTTTATTGGCTGTAAAGTCTTAACAAGTACGGAGGTTCAGTTGAAAAAGGAAGTATAAAAAGCTATAAAGGAAGTATAAATCTTTTTCTTCTTTAATAACTTCACCGCAAGCTTGTCGTAAATAATCTTTTTGCATTAGCGATGTTTTAATCCAAAATTAACAACGAAATCCTTTCAAATCAACCAGAGTGTTGAAACATGTATACACACCTTGTCCACCCAAGCACTTCCTTCATCCTCCCCAACACCGAACGTGAGATGCATTTCCGAACAGACTTTTTGGATTTCCTCCTTCAAAGCTGCCATTTCAGCACCAACATACTTTATGCCAGGGAAAACATCTGACAAGAGGCTGTTTAGTAAGGGAATGTCTTCAGCTACCAGTTTTGGCACGACTGTTTCAAATACACTTTGGATTAAAATCTAAAAAATAATCACGGATGAGGGCATTTTTCAAAGGCTTAAGAAGAGTAGTTTAGGTTAAGGTAAAATGCGTAAACGACGAAATAAATGATTTTGCTACAAACAGTAGGTAAGAGTGAAGACTTTCCAACTACAGCAAACAGCTCTGTAGTGCAGTACTAAGCCGGTGTGTGCACTAAAGTATTTTTGACAGTGATACCAGTGTTACAGATCTGTAAGTTTACCTGTTGTTCATCCAGATTTTCTGATATAGAAGCTTCGTCCACCGCTTCACCCTTGGCTTTTAAATCCTCCTTAATTTTAGAGATTTTATCACGCTTAACGTTGCCAGCACTTATAAGAACACTCTTTAACGCTCGCAGCCCGAAGTCATAGTGAGATTGATTGGAAAGTTGTTCCAAGCAAAGTCTACAAAATAAAATAAGTGACCAAAATCAAAATTATTTACCAAAGAGAAAACGAGCATTGACCCAAATATTCAAAGAAAAGAATAAAGCTTGCCAGAGCGAGGAAATCAAGGTGAGAAAAAGCGACTGTGATAAAGACGTCAGAAAGGAATAAGAAACGAATGCACTAGTATGAATGAGAAATAAATCAAAAAGAAATTCTTACTTGAAGAATGGGACAATCTTGCTAGCCAATTTCTCTGCTGTTCTAAATCCTTGTGAATACAACATAACTTGCGCAATAAGTTGTCTGTCAGGACTGGTCATGGCAAGGCTACGGAATAATTTCTTCAAGTTGTCAGGTAAATTGGAACGTCCTGCATAACCAGGGTTCATGGTGACAAAGATAGCCATATCACGGCTTACCCTCACTTGCTTACTCACCAGTTCAATCGAGATATGGGAATCTAAAATTGTAGCCATTTAAATGTATAACACAAATTAACATTAACAGACAAGAACTAAAAGAGACTGAAAAACGATGAAGAACTATCATTAGGATATTCTTCTAAGTAATATATTTATGACTTGACCTCACAATTGTCGAACGGTTTATCAACTCAGCTACATTGTAGCACTATGCGACATTTATATGTTTAACTTGTAGGCTGGTCCTTAAACTGATTCTAAAGCAATCTGGCCCAGACTGCCATAATATTTTCAAGCCGATGAAACCTTTGCCTCATATCTTTGTAACCTGCAGACTAAATAATTCGCTAGTAAAAAAACGTACTTCGTCTTCACACAAAAATAACATTACACAAGTAGGTAACTTCAAATCTAAAAGATAACGTCACAAAAGTTAAAAACGAACGTCTTCGATCTACAAGATCATGTAGATCTAAAGCGTTATTAACTATTAAGCGTTAGCTTTTGTATTTCTATCTTTTAGGTTTAGAGTTGCATAACTGTGTAATGCTACTTTTGTATGAAAACCAAGCACGTTTTATGATTCAACCACAATTATGCAAGTATTGCAATGTTAAGGAACAAGTGCAATTTTACGATAATTACAAGCAGTGGATACTGTTGTACAAGTGTTTGACTCTGTCTCATAGTGTTTTAGAAGTAGTGCCTTTGAAATTTCCTAAGAAGGCCAAGTATTTTTTAAGGGGGTGCAAATGCTTTATTATTTTTTTTAATTTTTTTGGTTTAAAAGAAACCACAACATGATATGCATAGTCCTCCCTCTATCTCAAGTAACTCGTTATGGCTACACACCGTCGCTATCCTTGTGTTCTTTTAAGGCTTCCTGAATTGTTTGAATTTGTTGAGATACAGCTGAAAGCATTCTTTCTTCTAAACGGTTGAATTCGTCAAAGCAACCCCATGCACCAACTTGGCAAAGTCCGACGAAAATACGCCCCATGGCCTGATGAAATGGGAAAACAAGAAAACAGCAACCGTTGAGTAACATGATTAAAGCAACAGTAATAAGGCCAGTCACTGCAATTATATTACCTGAAAGTCGAAGGTTTCATCACAGTTGAAGACGAGGACAAATCTACCCAGCTGATGTCCCAAAGCTTTCACTGATTCAGTTTTCCCGGTCCCAGCAGGACCTAAAAATCAAATGCATTCGAAAAACGTTCAAGTTCAATGATCGAATTTTGTATCAGGACGGACTTTCTGAATTTCTATCGTTTTAATATTGCATCAGAAATACATCTGGATGCCGCGAATAATCCCCACATGCTTGGGCATACCCTGAACATGTAAATTTTTCATAATAAATTTTTCATCATAGATCAATAGAACAGGAATGCGCAACAAGAAATACGATAATAAAAAAAAATTGTTGTGCTAACCAAACGGTGATCCTCCGAGCCTTCCTTCAAGTGCTTGAGTCATTGTCAGGTAACAGCGGTCTGTTAACGGAGTTTGAACTAATTTATCCTGGACCCCCAAGTATTCAAAACCATAATTGAACTTAGCGTTAGCCATTTGTATCGACAGTTGTTTTAGGACATCCTTTTGATTGGGGTCAAAGTAGAACCGCATTTCTTTCAACCATTCGAAAGACTTGGCACTAAACGTCTTGTTGCTAATCAACGAACGTGTCACATCCCTTTGGTGCACCAGTTCTGTTATCTGAAAATTTGAAAAGCAAAAAGCATGAGCTACCTTTCAGAAACTTTTTTCCCGCTTTTTCAGTAAAATACACATTCGACTACGTTCTTCATTCTTCTTCGTTACTCAGCTTCATCAGCGTACTATCAAGTTAAACTAAAATTGTATGTCACCGACAATTAGAAACATTAAAAGATTTTTCACAATATTTTTCTACTGTACTGTGATACATAAATTCCATAATTTTATTGTTTTTCCCCAAAAGTAGATGAAAAAATATAGTTCCAACTATCTTTATAGCCTCTATAATTTAAACCACCCAAAGGAATATTAACTTACAGTCGACAACGAACACATTTATAAGTAGCATAACACAACAGGACGATTGTTTTATTGCATAAAGCAACCTTTCTCGTGTTGAGTATTATTTAACAATGCATTGACGAAGAACAAGCTGAATGTTGATTGAATATTAATAAACAATGCCACCAAACTAACTGGAAAAAATTACTTTAAAGAAAAGTGGCTGGAGTGAGCTCAGGTCAAAATTTTTGGTCGCCTCCACTAGGTAAGCGAGAACATGTTGCAAAAAAATAATCCAGAAGACAATCGACACTACTTTATTTCATGAACACTAGAAAATTTTCTTACGGCTTTCCACAATAACTTACCAAGTGTTCAAGTTTTCGTCTTCTGACTGCCGGTTGTTCGTGGAGAACTGAATCTGCCAAGACGTTTAATGTTGCCTCAACAATTCGAAGTACTTCCTGGACTGCAGATACGTCGTCCTTCTGAAGAGCTGCTTCGCAGTACTGAGACCACGACACTTGACATGCAAGAACAACTAACTGAGCCTAATGGAATTAATGATTATGTGGTAAGTGATAGTATTTCATAAGTACCACATGCACATACGAGCCTAAAATAGGTGAAGGACACTAAATATATAATGGGCTGGGCAGATTTAAAGAAGTTACGCTTAATTTGTTTGGCCCTTTGCAATCAACATAAACTGAATTGCACGGGAATTACACTCACAAAAAATTTTCTACGTGCATCGGAGTCTTTGATCTTAGTTTGGAAGATACAACTGTGAACGGCGTTCAGTCATCCCTCATTGCTAAACAACTTTACTGGGTTATCTACTCTTTAAAGCAATCTACATACACAGGAAAAAGAAAAGAAAAAGTAAAAAGAAAACAAAAAATTATGTAAAAAAACAAAAATACAAAAGGGTTACCTGATATTTATCAACCCATTCAAGATACTGCTGAGCATCAATAGTTTCCGAGTGAAATTGGCTCACGTCTTTCATCGACTCAGCAAGTAAACTTGCCAAAGTGACACGCATCTCATTCTCAACACATGTTAACCAATCATTGACCTTGGGATGTTCTTTAAGAGATACTGGTGTCTTGAAGACAACCTAAGATGTGTAAACAAGATAAAATATGTTTTTGAAAATTGATTTGACATTCAGTCTATGACTAAACACTTCAGACATTCATGAATAAATTCACCTCCCAAAGTTCAACATTGATTTTTACCCCCAGACTGGTGTTAGTCTCCTGAGGAAGCCAATATAGAGCCGAGGGAGTGGGGAGTGCGAATTTCCAGGTGTTTAATTGTGAAAGCGGCAGCAAAATTGACTTCACAGATGTCATCCTAGTTTGCAATATATTTTAGGTTTGGAAAAGACGTACATAATGACCAGTTCCTTATAATACGACCAAGACATTTAGAAAAACATTAAAGGCAGTGCTCTGCCAAAAAAAGCGAGAGAATAAGATAGTAACTGCCTACGCAGTATTCCATTTTTTCAGCAAGACATTTGCACGATCTGAAATGGGATGTGGAATGTTTTACCGAAGTTGTATGCACGATAAACTTGACATTTTTTTGTGCACGAATGTCATTAAAAATGTGTATAAAACAATAATTTAGCAATTTATAATCCTGAGCCCGATTGCACAAAACTGTTTATCATGATTTAATCACGCTTCAAATGATTCACTCATAGGCGGCCCTGTTTCAAGTGAAGAGACAAAAATACTGCATGTTGAGAAGGATTTAAGTCATATTTAAGAAGACTGGACAAAAAATTAAGTACAAGTGTTGTCACTTCAGTTGTAACCGGACCGCCTGTGGTTAAATCGCCGTTAAAGTGTCTCTGAGAAGGGAAAATCATCTTTCCGATTTTTATCTTATCTAGAAACAACTTTGAAACGAGAATGTATGCTGTTCTTAATCTTTCAATGCAGCGCCAGAAATAATTAGGTTTTTTAAATATCCAGATTGGGTATCTCATGACTTCGTTTGGTTCACATCATCAAATTAAAATTCACAATATGAGAGAGATCTCTCGTAGTCGAAAGCATCGAAAGATGGCAAATGGATGGTAGTAGAACATAAATTCCATATTTCAAAATTACGATGTTGCCGTAGTAACATTAATGACAACTTGAAAGAAAACCAAAAGCAAACGACAGAAAAAATTTCAGAACTTAAATAAAAAAAACATAAAAAGAAAAATGTGTGGAAAAGAAGCCTGTGCTGTCTCACGATGACTTTGAAATGAAATCAAAATATCAGTTTCAACCAAAGTTTCGCCTTGTTATTGACTCATATCTTGAGTTTCGAAGATGACGTTATTCTTGGGAACATGTTTTATCGGATACTTTGAGAAGTTTGTGCCATTGGCGGGTTTCGAAGCCTGAATGCGTCACGAGAAAACTCGAAGAAAAACTTGCACCCAAAATTGGAGAATTTTTTGCGTTTAACCTCCTGGTCGTCATATTTACATTTATGGTTTCCGTTCTTCATCAATTCAAATTCGAGAGGAAAGACGACACTACGATCAACTTGCCCTCTATGGTGGACATACTTTTCCGGAATATAACCGAACTGCGCAAGAACCTGGACTTATATCATTGTATTCAATTAGGGTTTTTTTTTCTGGGTTCCTTTAGCAAATGATATTTCAATAAACATCAGCTCCTTTTAAATAGGGAAAATATTGAAACTGCAGCCAGAATAAGATGTGCTGAAATTAATTGTTGACATTGGCTAGTTAAAAAAAGGTAAAATACGTTTATAAAAACATTACAAGACGATTCAACTAATAATTTAGGTCTCAGTAGGTTAAAATGAATAAATAAGTAAAAGTCAAGCTGACTTATATACAGGTTCAAAGTTATCTAGGTTAGCTAAGAAAGTTCTTTTAATTATTCACCACTATTTTATTTCTCGTAAGACGAGCCTTTTCCGTCTCGAAAACCTTACCTCCTCGCCTTCTTTTGAGGTGATTCCTACAATAATTTGTTCTTCTTCGTTTAGAATAATACTTGTAACACCTGCAAACATTTTCTTGAAATGTTTTTGGAGTTTTGGAATGCTCTTGCTGTTTCCGATGATTTCCAGTAAATCTTCGTCGCCGACAAAGTAAAATCTAAAATTAAAAGAATTTATTAGTTAACTAACGATGGCAAAACCAGGGGCAGCGCAAGATTTTTCAGATGTTCTGGGTAAGACGATCTAAGGGTGCCTTGTGAAGTATTACTTCAGGTGTCCGGATGGAAATAGTTGATTGTCAGTTAACAGCTCAAAGTTCGGTCACTTTTGAATGTTATTTAGAATTTTGGTTCATTGTCAGGTGAGTTCAATGTTTTTAAGAAGAAATGGACCAAAGATCTCCAAACCTGGTTTGATCAACAGACGATTTTCCCCCTTAAATGCTATCGACTCTGCAACAGAATTTTGTAATAAATGTATCACTCAGTTTAAGGGAATATGCTGTTTGTTTACAAAGATGAGTGAAATAATATTAAAGTGAAGAATTACTGGCAAAAAAAAGAAATAAAACAAACAATTTGTTTCTCATGCATGCCAGATAAATTCGATGTATCCAGGTGTTGACTTGTGAGTATGGTTAACAAATCAGAACAACGAGGTTACGACTCTAATGTCGTCATATATTTCCGGATTCCCTGAAGCCATGTGCGGTTAGGAACCAATCCACAAGATTTGCACTGGAATTTTACGTAATGCAAAAATGTTTAAGTTGATTGTGAATTTACTAGGTGTTATCGCTTTTCGTTGTTGAAAGTTACATGTTTGATTCCCGTTAGGGGCTCAGAAACTTCTCCGAATATAAAATCCTGACGAGCATGCGCATTTGAGGTTTACACATACCAAGCTACCACATTCTGCACAATACCATACCATACGTTTAATTTAAAGTGGATTATTTAACTGGTTACTTGGAATCCTTGGAACACAAGGTAAGGTATTTTGGATCATGAACATAGATACACACTTCGAATTACTGGCATGTATAACCCTGCAAAGGAGAGGTGACCAGCCACAATGGATATAGGACCACAGTAAACTAACATTTCATATTTTACTCCATCTGTGCTCCATTTCAGACTAAGCAGCTCTAATCTTTTTACCACCTGACAAAGGCGAAGCTTTTACTAGAAGCGGATTATCTTCTTTCCTTTTCCCTCGGAAGTCTATTCTTCGTGACAAAATCTTCGAGGATAAACATCCCCTTAACCTAGTATCGCGCTGCCCAAAAAATTTCAGCGAGAACAACGACGGTGCGTTGATATTGCAATTTTCAAAGAAAGATTGTAAAACAACGAGATGATTCTACATAATCCGTGAGACCACCGGGGTTACTAAGTTATACAGCAAATTCAGACTAGGTTAAATGATGTTACATCGTTTTCTTGACTGAACAGTCTTTTGTGTTTGTATCATAATATAGTTCGCTGTAATAAAAGCGTCAAACAATATGGTTACTGAGCAAGCACAGCACATCATCCAAATCTCTGGATTCTTGTTATGAAATATCGCACGAACTAATTTACGACGGTCCGTGAATATTTTAATCCCCTTGGTTCTGGACGATGTTTTTCACACTTGCAAATATTTCCTCGACATATTCCTTGTAATTGTAGACATGCCTCCAAAGAACGATTTAAAATACAGAAATTGCTTACCTGGGAAAAGATGCTCTTTCTCGTTCCAAATATTCACCCAGTGCTTTCTGAATCTTTCCAAGAAGATCTGCCAAACGCTCTAACTGACGCTGCACTCCTTGGATGTTCACAATGTCCATAACTAATGGAGATTTGGCCACTTTCTTCATCAAGGTAAGGAATTCCGTGCTGATACTGAAAAAACAAATAATTTAAAATTTCTCCACTATCTACAAGATATTTGTTCAAAAAGAATGTGCATTACTGCGCGCCTTTAATTAGTATTGGTTGATCACAAAGTGAACAGTTAACCCAGTCTAACATGTCTCCCTACAAGAGTTTCGTGCATCTAAGATATTACTTTTTCAAGACGATGAAAATGTCTTACTATTACACCGCGTTACTACGATGGCAGCATATTAACACACCAATTATTTTAAGACAGTGGAAAGTTTGACAACAAAAAGATCAAGGACATCCAGGATCACTGACAAAGAGTCGGAAAGAATATGAGTTTTAAGGCCACACACACCCCGAAGGTGACGTGACAAAGCGGCGCGAATTTTTAACTTTAAGAAGCAAATACAATTACCCTAAATGTCAGTGTCTTTAAAATGTCACTATGGTTGTGTGACGTTATGCACGCAGCTTCTACAAGTTCGCTTGTGAAACAATTTTATGCACCAACATAAATTGTACGCTTGGAGCACTGCAGCGCTTTCGGAGTTAGTGAACCCTCAAGCGACCTTGGTTATAGTACGATTGTGGTAGATCAGGAAGGTATTTTATGAGGCTATTCCGAATTCCAGATAAATATTCAAGCAACAGTGACATTTTGAGATTTCAATAGTAGTTTGAAATGTTAAAGCCTCGTGCAAAAAATTAGCTTTTACTTCAAAGTTACCATTCTTACTGTTTCTAAATTTGATGTATAGGAGTACAACCATGGAATATTCTCTTCGTTATATCTAGAGATTCCTCAGATTTCGTTTCTGATAATGTCGCCTTACCTTTGGAACCTCTGTGTTTCTACTGGCAGTAAAGTCTTTATATCCGCACTACCGCTAAAGATGCCGTCTAGATACACCCATCGTCTTTGAACATCTATCCATACATCGAACGTATCATGAATTCGGTTCAGTTTCTCTTCCCACTGAAGGGCGTCTTCTTCAAAAACCTGTAAAAACAGACCTTTACGACAGAATTCTATGGTTTCTTCCACTGAACATGAGTTGTTTTTAAATGACCTTCAAGACTGGTTAATAATTCATTAGGAGATACGAAGCAAAATCATAACCGTGTTGTGGCCTCAAATGTGATAAGAATACGCTTACTTTTCTCAAACTTTTGCGGCTTAGAAAGAATTAATTTGAAAACTTCCTTCACGACTTAGCGTATTAAGAGGTTCGCTTTTGAAATCTTTAAAAAAAAACCACTCGCAGTACGTGCTTTATCTGATGTAAAACACGCGGCTATTGCCTCGTGTTTTACATCCGGTAACAGATTCCTGCTCGTTTTTTAAATATTACTTCCACTAATTTAAAGCATTAGGACTGTTACACTTCATGTAGAGTAATCAGGTATTTCAAGGACCATTATTAAAACTCTTGTTCAATATGAGTAGAAAACCCAAACAACGAGGGCAGGCTCATTTTATCGCTTAAAAATGTTGAAATAGTTACTCCGCGTGTAGCATAAATTTTCTAGAAAATGTGCTCGCTCAATGTTATTGAAGAAGCTATTGTAGCGATGATTATCTTGAACATGTCGACAAATCTTAGCACGAAAAAGTGTCTGAGATAGGAGCCTCAAGCAAAAGAAATAAAATAAAATCGGCGTGAGTTTTCTGACTCACTAAAGATTTTCACTTCGCCAAGTTACCAAAAGTGAACAACCACACCTTAATAACCATTCTTAAATTATCCCGTATCTCTGATACGTATCATACGGTTTGTCCCGAAAAAAAATAGCTACCCTACTCATGCTTCACTAATATTCTTTAGAAGTTACCTTTTGTACAACAGGTGATTCCTAAAGAATTATCAGAATTTTTATTAGGATATTCTTCTCTTTTTTCCACTCACACTGAACATCGACCCGCTGTAAACACAACTCTTTAGCTTCGACGTTAATTTATCCATTTCAGATCACGTGATGTTACTGAGCATAATTATTTCTTTGAAATTTAATGATATTCACAGCGTAGTGATTAGAATGATAAAGAACCAAAACATTGCGTTTGTTACCCTGAAGCTGATTCAGAAAAATAAATCAAAATCGTATGAAATGAGCAACTTATTAGTTTGTTTTTTTTTTGTTGTTGTTTTTTTTTAATTTTTGTTTTTTCCTTTTATTAGTTTTTATGTTTACATACATACCTAACGAGGTCAATTCGCGTAGCATAGCATAACTATATAACTGGTATTTTACTTCGGGACAACATTAACGGCTCTAAGACCTTCGATTTTAAATGGTTCGTTATCACTAATTATCACATGAATGTAACACAAAACATTAAAAGTAAGTATAACATGGTATAAAACGTTGTATAATATTGTACCTTGTAGTAAGGTGAGAGTTTCATGGCAGTAACACTGTTCAGGTGTTCTTTCACTTTGGTAAATAGATCATCCCAGCCTCGAATAACTCGACACTTGTTTTGATAATTAATCAAATCCAACTCGAATGTTTGCCAAACATCCCGAACCTAGATGACATATTATGAATTCCTTAAAATTCCAGTTTCATGTCTTCCTCTCAAAATTAAGAAGTCGTAACAGAACTTGATAGAGAAAAGTTGAGTCACAGCAAACCTGTTTTAGGAACTCTTCCAACGCCATTTCTCCTTGAGCGATCAAAATAACGTCCCTGACGATGCCTTCATTCTTTAAGAGATCCACATCCCAAACAGCCCCTAACGTGAGATCGCTCAGTATCCATTTCACGCGCAGTTGTTTCATTAACTGTTTCCAATGTCGCTCTTTCAATGCTTCAGATTTTAACTCGACTACATGGACGTTCACCTAAAAAGTTCAATCCCCTCTTTAAATCAACAATACACCAGCTTTGTTTGTGTTGAATATAAGTCATACTGATTTCTGATTAGTTCACGCTACCTTCATGAAACCTTTCAGAAGTTTCTGAACGTGCTCATATGACGAGTATTGCTTCAGTCGAGCTGGGAAATTCTTCAGCTGATTCAAAAGTGCATCAAGAGAAGCTCGCAACTAGAAGATAGATCAAAATAAGGGCTGTAAACATAAACACGGCCTCACGTAGAGTCATACAAAGAACGCACATAAACCGATCACTAATCTGTGGGTCACTAAAACTGTGGGTTAGGACACCAACCTTCCGAGGCTGTACTGAGAGCCAAGGTTGTTCTTTCAATTCATCGATCTTTTCCCAAATCTTTAACAACTCATTCCAAACTCCTTTCAAATCTTGCAGTTCTTCCAAAGCTACCTCAACACGTTCGTCACTAACCATGGTTGCCCCTGCAAACGATACAACGAGAAAATACGTAAGGAACAATCTACTTCTCGTCTGACTGATGCGAGAAAAATACTCCAAATGCTGTTATTCACTGAGATAAATGTGATACAAGAACCATTATTTTTGACTACACACACTTCAGAAAGATCTGCAAAACAAAGAACGCGTATGCGCCATTATAGGCAGTAATTATGCTATCAAAGCAAACCACACCAAATTGGGAGCACGCACTCAGTAACATGGGCGCATGCAAGTGTACATGTGAGTACTATTTCAATATAAGACAAGAATAATTGTTGGAGATATTCTAAAAAATGACCCTCAGTTCTTTTGAAAATCTCTAGTCATGTTTGTTACTTGACAGAATTTAAGGGAACGAGATTGTAATTCCTCTCACAACATACCTTGTTCCATGAGCTCCAGTGCTTCCTTCGCCTTGGCAACATTGCTGCGATCTTCCTTCAGTCGTCCCAACTTGCCTTCATAGACAGCGAGAGATTTAAGAGCTGTGTCTGGTCGCATGTTTCCTTGAACAGGTTTTCCCTTTTCCCATTCGTTGAGGAATTCTGTTGTTCTGTTTTCAACAGCTTGATCTTCGGCTATGATCTTCACTTGTAACATCGCAACCTGAACAACAAATGTTTTCCGAAAGAAATTAAAATAATGTCATAAAAAAAGTTGCAAAAAAGAAATTAAATTGCTGTAACCTTGGATAAATGTGCACACACATTTTTGATACTAGTTCCAATATACAACTGCAAATTAAGCAAAATCAGTAGACATTCAAACCTCTTTCTGGATGGATATATCTTTTCTTTTCAAGATTTCATTGAAAGCGCCCCATTCTCCCTCGACATTGTCATAGTACAGCCATGATGAGGGGAACTGAAACCTTTGTCTCTCCAAGATAAGTTGACCGTTCTTGTAAGTCTAATAAACATAGAAAAATGACATAAGACGGGTAACAATTAAGAGCAATCATGTTAATATTTATCTAAAACTTGCATGCACGGGCAATCTTACTGACTAAGCGTCGTTGCCTTTCAGACTTAACAAATATTCAAGATTTCACTAACGAATATGTACTTCTCGCAAGTGAATTCGGTCCAAAAATGGACACCGGTCAGAGGTTTTCGACATTTCTATCATTACAGAGGACATTTATAACCCCTGAGTGACCGAACACGTCCTCTATACACAGAAAAGTACCGGCTGTGGCAGCCAATCATTTAGTGACAGTTTTCAATCATAAAACATAAAGAAAGATTTAGTGCGTAGACACCGACTCTTGAATAACGCTCCATGACATCGAACATAAACTCCTTATTAGGCAGAGTTCAAAACTAAATCTTAATTTAGTTGCCCACATTCACCTTTTAGTAATTCACCAACAATTTCAGTTGCCCCGTTTTAAAAAGTTGTTGCTCATCACAAATAATGGCAATAGACTAATATTAAAGACAATGAAAATAATTTGTCACTAAAAACCCTTTCCCAACTATGTAACAAATGCACTAAATAATGTGTTCTAAAATAATTTTCCTTTTTTCTGTTTCTGTGATACATATCATATGAAATTCCCCAGCAGTTGTTCTTTTTAGCTTTTTCTAAAAGTCAAAATATTGGCGCTGAAATTCCATAAGTAATGACTTGGACCACATAGCTCCTTCTTGGCGACAGGGGTTGTCATTCTTTAATAATACTAAATGAAGTGAACAAACGAAGGAAGGGGATTGACCCGGGGGGTGCTGCAACCACTGTTCAAGTATGAACAAACATGCTCCGAAAACATCGACAATTCCCGTTAAAATCACCTGTATTACTTACCTCCATAACTTTTTCCCAGTTCTTCAACTTCCTCTTCAAAGACTGAACAAACGTGATGAAACTAACCGAGTCAGACGTTGATGAACCCTCAACTGAATGATGTTCCAAGTCGGTTCTTGACTGTAAATAATAATGAACGATAATTTTCAAATTAAGCCATGCTAATAGACATCACAACTAACTACTGTCTGGCTGCATTTAGCTGTTTTAAATTAGATGTGATAAATATTACCTTTGTTATTGTTCCGTAGAACTCTTGCATATTGCCGCCAAGCATGGATCCAAACTTGCTGAGTAGTTCTTTATGCCAACTGTCATATTTTAGATTCACCTTGGATTGAACCTGCGATGCAGAGTATGTTTGAAATTAGTTCAACGTAAAATGAGGTCCCAAGCTTAAGAGCTCTTAAAAAGGTCAGGTACTGCTCACACTAGGTGTCCTCGCGCCTGAAAATAGAGACCAGGCATCATTCATTGAATGCGGTCACCTGCTTTTCGAGAGAAACTGCCATAATTTTTTGAACGTGATTTGAAACCCAATGAGGAGACTTTCCTCATTTGTAGGTATGAGCGCCACACCAGTATCCGAAGTTGCAGTACCCGGGAATGGGCACCAGGTGAGAGGACAGTTGCCGGGAATCCACGTCTGGGCACAGCCATTGGTGTGGATATGATTTTATTGGCAATATGATTGCTCTTGATTCCAACAAATATCCGAATACACGAAGTATCAGGTCTTGGGGCACCAAATACTTTCCACCAGTTTTCTAGGTGCCCATCTAGAATCTGCTTCCACCAGACCGGAGTTTTAACGCCACATTCTTCACTATCGCCCCGAATTATCTGTTCGTGTCAAACCTCTAAGTGATATAGAATCCAAAATTGACAATCATTCTCAATAAACATGAACTGTTCAAATACTTTGAACCTTGAAACCATCACATTAATGACGTGACTGTAATTCCTGTGTGCTACAGCTTCAAAGTTGTGGAGTGACAGTCTCATCAACTTCCTCCCTGCAGCACTTCAGACACACATGGCAACTTAGGCAAGCACACGGACAGTCATACATTGATATACCGACAAGTACCACTAGTAAAAACGTTCTAGTCACTTAATTTCAGACAAAGAATAACACAAAGAATGTCACTGTTTATCGAAATATATACGAATAGACCATCTGACGTTAAGAAGTTACCTACACGAAGGAATACGCTCTCGCATAAAACTGGACTGTGTAAAAATATTCTATTTCTGTCAAACCTGTTGGAAGTCGATGATTATCGGACCAAACTGTTTTTTCGTATCCTGGGTATCGAAAGTGACTCGTGATTTTCTGAAATCCATGAAAATAGACTTTTAGTAAGAAAATATACACAAAGATTCAGGATGAAGGTTCTAATCTCCTCAAAGATCTATTTACAGTCC
Source organism: Heliopora coerulea (assembly GCA_030142905.1). Lineage (NCBI taxonomy): Eukaryota > Metazoa > Cnidaria > Anthozoa > Scleralcyonacea > Helioporidae > Heliopora > Heliopora coerulea. Next base: position 1,830,851 of record JASJOG010000001.1, read on the forward strand.
ACGTATCGTTACTACGACTTCAGTCCGTTTGCACTGTTAACATATTGGGCACGGCACGGCTAAAATTTTGGCACAGGTGCCGCTATTTTTGGGCACGGTACGAGTGATTCTCACAGTGTAAACGGTGCGGATTTCTTATAAATTTGGTACCCGTGCCTGAAAATTTAGCCGTGCCGAGAACCTCTGTATATGTAGGTCTCGACATGGCTAATTATTCGTGCCGTGTCCGAAAGGTTACAGTGTAATCGGGATTTTCATCACTATCTCTATTTTGTCAGGACCGCAAAATCTGACGGGAAGTTCAACCAGATGTCCCTCCAAGCGAACACCTTGCCATGATGTGGTTAAAAAATAAACAGGGCGCAATTTAAGAATTTTTCTTGGCCTACATCAAATAATATTGCTAATATTGCTGAAAAATATTCCTTGAAACATTAAAAAAAGAGACAACAGTGGTTCAAATAAATATTACCTTTTTTATTGGATATTATTGCATTTAACGTGGATACGGGATACTGATTAGTGATAACCTCCACTATTCGAGGTGCACCTCGACTTACTAGCATGATAAGTACATGACTACACGGCGAACGCTTAGCATGATTTTATTCAATCTTTGCACATGTCATATCACGCATGAAATCCAGTAAAACGATCGTTTCTGTCAGCTCAAACTTTGTGGGTGCAAAGAAATAATCATTCATTTCAAATAATTCATCTAAACGGCACTGGCGTACCTAATATTTCTCAGCAACTTAATCCACTTCTCCAAGCTGTTTTCCAATTTATTGTAAATCAAGTTTGTTTCCATATCCCACAAAGACTGGTACCGAAGCCACACCTGAACATACTTCTCCACTTCATCCACTTTGTTCTCAACAGCTTTGTATGCTTGCTCGATGACTAAAGGGCCATCAGGAAGTTTGGTAAGAAGATTACGATAACTTGTGTTAGAGTCAGATTCATCCACTTCAAGGCCAACCTAGTGAAAGTGTCAAAACACAACGTAGTCATTCGGAAATATGAATATAAAGATACAGTGAAATTAACGTAGTAGACAGAGAAAGGAAAGCTGATGTTTTGACAGGAATTCCTTCACCATTATTCAGGGGGCAAGATTACTGTCCTCTCTGTCCGGCAGTTATTTTGGTTTTTGTTTGACGATATATCTGCAGGGCAGGAATATTTCGCATTAAATATATTTTGACGATTTATAGCTATCGATTTACATTAAAAAGTCAACACCATCTATAGCTTGAGAAAAACTGGGTTCGTTTAGGCCTGACAACAATGGTCCGCACAAACCCTGTCACAAAACGTCATCCAAAGTTCAAGAACACTGAGCTACACTGACATTCTTAGAATCACCTGGTATATCAAGGATCAGAAAGGTTTCTCTCTTCACACTTTGATGCCATTTGCATGTCTATTGTCTTTAATCTCTGTTGTTGGTTTTCGATCTCTACTAAGTTGTTTTTGATATTTCCTCAGTGTAACCTTTTCAAACCCTATATTTTGCCGTGGATTTAGAAAACTGTGGATCAGACCAACATATATCCGAGATGTAAGGTTTGAAAGCCTTACGAAACTACTGCGCTATTCATCGTACAATGGACACATCCACTCAATGTTTTGTTGCTCGCAAGCTGTTTCTCCGCATTTCACTCACTGAATGCGTAACTCTTCCATTCTTATATCATTGGCAGACACCTATTTTTGTCTTTATCGGTTTTCTCAATCGACCATAGTCGACTTGCTATATTAAAAAAAGGAAGGAAAAAAAAGAAAGGGGAAAAACGGAATTGTCTCCAAGTTGCTCTTAGACCGTTGAAGACACTCTATAAGGTTCTGATAACCCGCTGTTACTCTTCCAGTAGTAACAAACTTATTGTACCATTCTGGATCCTCCTAAATTGGCGAAAATAGGCAAATTCATAATTCTAAGAAGAGCATTAACCGTTCAAGTTTACATCTTCCACGACGTGGAAGATGTAAACAATCGAAATAGGGAGGGGTAAAATGAACTAATTTTGAGAGAGGTAAAATTCATGATTCACGTTTAAAATATTCAGCACAATTTTCCAAACAAGTTAGTGTTAATTTGAAGAAGTTTAATTTTAATGTCATCCCCTTTGATTTGTGACTTTAAAGTCTTACGGCAAACCAATTCTCCTTGCATCTTAAACTCTTGTACCAAAATTAACCGTTCGATGTGAAAAGTGGTGGAAGAGGTTTGTATTAAAGCAAAAAATTATGAATGCTGCAATTTTCCATAATTTAAAGATAAAACGCAACAAAATTTTCGATTTTTTTTGGTTTGTTGGTTAGAATGTTCTTTGTATTAGTAGTTGAGAAATTGCAATCATAAAAAGTTGTTTGTTTGGTTTTGGGTTAGCATGAAAAAATCCGAAATTTGTGTCATAGTTGGTGCGCCTTATTTTTGCGTTACGGTTGCTAAACATTTACGCTGTTTCCAATCATAATATCAAACTCCAGTACCCTCAAATGAACATAGATTGAGTTTTATCACTGGTAACGTACAAGTTTCAACCTCATAAGTTAAAATTTGCGTACAACTAATAATCAAGCCTTAACCGCGCTGTGCTAATGAAGGACATCTCTGTGGATTATCTTACTTGATATCTTGAGCTCTGGATCCTTGGCAGTTTCAAAATCACTCCGAGCCATACATGAAGTTCACCAAGTAAGTGTGCGCGAACAGCTTCAACAGGAGGGTGAAGATATAGAATCTGATTGGTAATTCGTACTTCGTGGCACAAAATCTAACGAAAAGAAAAATTTAATAACGGTGAATTGGTATTAAAACAGGAACAAACTAAAAAAAAGTTTCAGAAGACTAATCGGTGTTATCAAACAGTTGTTAAAGTTCTAAGGCTCAAGGACTTGAGACAACTTGCGGTACCATTTTGTCGTCAATCGAAGACCCTGTTCGCGACGTACGCGATGACTCCATGCAGCTATTTCCAGTACCCTGTACTGGAATTGCCATGTTTCCGAAATCGTTAAAAAAAAGCTTAGGCCCGGCTGTATTTCCTATGGCAACATGAGGGAACAAATGTCATAATGAAGGAGCTTTTAAACTTCTATGTTACTTGCATTCGTCTAATCACATTGAGAATGCCTGTCTCGCTTTTCCCGACGGGCTACCGAAGTATTTCTCGAATGATACAGAAGGGATCGCATGTTTGCATTACTCACTTGCCTTGAAGTTTTGGAAGCTAATATGCCAAGGCTGCATCACGATAGTATGATACAGCAATCGCATACGAAACGTCATCCCGGCGTATGTTATTAAGTTTTAAGAGTACAATTCCTGCTTACTGTTAAAAAACGGTTCATAATTTGGTATGGTCCACTGAGTTGTTGATAAATATAGAAAGTTGGGAGAGCACGTTAAAAGGTAAGGGTTGCTCCTGGCGATTTCTTATTTTTGAAAATATTTTGATAATATTTCAGTTATAAACCATATTCACCAACTATTATGGGGTTCAAAAAACAATAAAAACAAAGTGGTCCAATGTAGCCACAGAATCGAAAAAGAACCTCATCATGTCGATTGTGACGAGATTACATACACCAGAGGCTCAACCATTTAATTCTTATCTATGATGGCTATGATGCCTACTTTAATCTCTGGATCTCCACCAGGTTTATGAGCAACCAAAGGGTTTGTGTCAGAATCAAACTCGGGTTTACTGCTGTCTTTATACTCTTCCAGATAATCTGTCCACGCTTTCAAACCTGCTTGTAGTCGGGAAGACAGTTGGGCCTCAACCTTTAAACGAATAAGCATGTTTTATTGGTTTCTTTTCAACAAAGAAAGTTCAGCGGGACGTTTTACTGAGACGTATCACTAAATCTACGTTCAGTTCTACTTCTTAATACTTCAAACTCTTATTGTACTATGTTAGCAATACTAAGCACTCAGAGCAACTTCCCACCTGTACTATCTCAATTCACCAACAACATCCACACTCACACAACCTTCACTGACTACCTTCATGAATTGCACTTCCACTTCCTCACGCCACTGTCACCCATGTCTATTGCACGTAGCACCCTCAGTGCCCTACGTTTTGTACAGCACTTCAATGTTTTACTCAATTTACTTCCACAAAACCAAGCCAAAAAGTTATATCAAACTGCCATATAGAGGTGAAAAAGATTCGGTCTGGCCTTATTCTTGAAGTATTTCTGAAGCGGTTGACAGGCACGAAATAACGGCCGGCTATCAGCTAATTGCCGGAGGAAAACCAGAGATCGAAAAGTACATGTAAATACGCGTTCAGTTTTGCTTATTAATTCTTGAAACTCCTAAGGTACAATATTAGCAATACTAAGCACTCAGAGCGATTTCCCACCTACACTATCCCAATTCAACCAACAACATCCACACCAACAATGTTGTCCCTCTCTACCTTGGTGCATCACACCTCCACTTCCTAACACCACTGTCACTCGAGTCCACCGACCATCACACGTAACGCCCTCAATGGCCTACGACTTATGTAGCGCTTTATTTTTTCACTCTACTCATTCACACAAAACCAAACGAAAAATTGAGTCAAACTGCCATACAGAGGTGACAGAGATTGAAGTATTTCTAAAGTGGTTAACAGGGTACAAAATAACGGTTGGTTATCGGCTAATTGTCGGAGAAAAACAAGAGATGGAAAAAAAAAAAAAACCAAACAAAAAACAAAAAAAAAAAGCACTTCGTCGGCAATTTATGACCGACGAAGTTCTCAGTTTTTAAATACGTTTCACTCTTTCGTTTGCACGGATTTAGCGGAACAGATTTCGTTAGTACCGGCCTCAAGAAAAATAAGTGAAAATTATACGGTGTCCATACTTACTTTTGCAAGTGGTGAGGAAATAATATAGCGTAAAGAGCCTTTCATAAAATCCTGCGTTTTCCTTAAAGCTTGTGTCTGGAGCACTTTATTAATTTCTCCTAATAATTTCACTTTACGATCAGGCGGCGGATTAATGGCGCCATGAAATTGATGTCAATGGAATCTGGTCTTTAAATGCCTCAACTCATATTTCTTGTATTGATAAGAAAATCTTATTTAAGCTTAGCCGAAAAGGGCAGAAACAGCAAACTCAGAAAACAGCAAACAACTAATAGACAAACTAGGACATCAAAGCATTGCAAATAAAGAGAGTAATCTGCTGTGATAGCATTTCAATTACAGAAACAGGGAACTTTTTTGTACTCAAACAAAGTATTTGATGAAAATTCGTTGATTACCGACTAAAACGGGATATTGCCAGGCTCGTTTAGCTGGCGAAAAAAAAAATTACTTTATTTTGTGTCCTGAGATAACTACAACGCTCAGCGAAAAATAAGAAGTTGAGTAATTAAGAAAGGGAGTTAGAAAATTATAATAAGTTAGGAACTTTGGTAAATTAAAAAAAAATTGCAATCATTAGCTAATTTTCCAAGGAATTTGCAAAGATGTTCTGCGAATTTGCAATGCAGTTAATTAAAACAGTAACCAAGTTAGGAACTCCAGTTCGCAGAAGAACTTTGTGTGACAGTAAACGACATAAAAATATTGATCCACTGGAGTAGGAACACGTTTTGAGGGGGGGAGGGGAGGGGACTCCGCTTATCCACCTGTCTTTGAGATTAATCTTCCAGCGACTCGATATGACGAAGGAAAAGGGCAAATTACCGGCTGTCAGATCACAATTTCCTTTGGATGACAGAAAAGATGCTCAAATCCGTAAAATTCAAATCCGTGAAATTAGTCAGTATGAAAACAGTAAAGGAATTTACGATGATGACGGCGACGAGGTGAATAGGTAATGTTTTAGATGTCATTATTTAAATATGATATAAAAGAAAACACACATACGACCTCACACAGTGATACAAATGTCAATCCTTTCTGCCGAGGTCATTTATTCTTGGACTTTTCTCACGTAATCACTCTTACCTCTGAAAAATTATAAGGCGCGCCAGTCCCTCAAGTCCCCCTGGTTCCTGCACCACTGTGCCCTCAGTGGAAGTCACAAAATACTTATTTCCAGACAATGTTCCAGACGCTGTGCGCTTCTCAGGTTAGATTACTGACCTTCGACCTGAAGGACACAGTCCGAAACGTCGTCGGAAATGCACAAGGATAGCTGAAATGTTTTTTTGTTTTACTTCCATTGAGTTCCCTCCTATCTCGTTGACCGTCGTACGCCTGACGTGACTCTACAGTATAATTTCAAATTTCCCTTGTTTCTTTGCACCTTTACTGGCTGTTTACTGTTCAAACTGCTTAATTCATTCACTTGCACTAATTAACTCCACCCGTGAATATTTTCCGTCCCACGGTCCCAAACCTCATTGATGTTTAGGTAAGAACTTACAGATTTATCCAAACTGGACACCCAAGAAGCGAGATTAGTGTAGGAGTGCAGATTTAACTCGTCCACAGCCTTTTGAATTCTTGATAAAACTTCACGAAAAGTTTCAACATCATAACTGCAAGACTCCAAGGTCTCCACTTCACGCTCGATGCCACCAACCCAAATCAACAAATCATCTACCTAAAAATCGGATGCGTTGTTTGTGGTGAAGTCGTCTCTTAACGCGCAAAACAATTTATACGCAATAGGGAAGTATCAACATCAAACCAAACTTTTTACATGGTCGTCGTTGACTTTGATGAGAAATCACTTCTGTCATGAAAAACCTCAAGATCTTTACCCAATAGTCATGATTTCTAAACAGACTTGAAAATTGTTAATGCAGGCAGTAATTTTCTGCAATATTCAGAGCTTATTTAAAACTGTCCACGTAATGCTGATCGTCCGCGTGCTGCCCAGGATCGTATTCACTATACAAGGCCATCCGGTCGTTTCGCTACGAGCATAAAATTCATTTCGCTACAAGTGGTTTTGCGACAACATGAAGTGGCTTTGCGACAACATGAAGTCGTTTTGCCATAGAGTCGTTACAGGCATGTAGCCATTTGGCTTATCCTAAAACGCAAAGATTGCAGTAAAGTAATAAGGAAAAATTTATTCGGGTCAAAACGCACAGGTGGCATGGGGACATAGTTGATGACGTTGTAGGTCCATTTGGTGAGTCTTTAATGCAGAACTTAATATCCGTATCCATTTTATCCTTCTGTCCAAATATCATACAGTAACAGCTCTCTTTCTCACAGATCAGTGGCGTCCGTCATGAGAAAAAAGACCTCTAATGATGCCATCGTTTTTCGGACGCTCGTTATACGTGATTGCTTACGACAACCGGTAGTCCAGGTATAGAGGTCAGCGGCCAGTTAGCATTCCAGACATAGATATCAAGTTCACTGTAACGGAACGACTTCATGTTGTAGCTAAACGACTCTGTAGCGAAACGATCGAAAAGCTATACAAGCATTTGGGCCAGGCAGAAGTACAATATCAGTATGAAAATGAAACTAACTTTTCGAGCAAACACTCTACGTCAGAATGCATCTTCTACACTTTCATGAAGAGCTTTTGCTGGAAACGTTAGATTTTCTTCGCTTGAAGCTTTTCATACGCCATTTTACAGTATCTTCGCTGCACTCTACTGTTATGTAATTTTTCGAATTTGGGGATAGCCTCGTAGATCTACACGATGTGTCTCACTTCTTCATAACAGGACACGTGGTTGCTTTCAACATGGAGTTTTTTTCATAGATGATCCTTCGATATTCTTTTTATGGGCATATCAATTTGCTCCCAGCCTTGTTTTTGTGTGGGAAATTAAAAACAGTTTTTACGATCAAGCGAGGCTACGGTGCTGATTGTTATGAATTCAAAAGAATATCAAAAAAGACGCTACTTGTAAGAAAAGTCTACAGAATCTTACCACTTGACACAGTCAATTACGAAACGGTACTGTTTCTTGTTCATAATCGAGAAATGTTTAACATCCGGAAAATGCATAAATCATTTTTCAATTCATGAGAATATGCGGAATCCATACATTGTCAATGGCACACCAGTTTATATCAATATACTTCTTAATGTTGTTTTGTTGCATAGGTTTTTCCAGTTTGACGAACAGTTTCTCAGTCGTGAGCGCAATCAGAGTTATTTACTGTCTTCTTGGACGAAAGCTTAACCGATAAACACGCGTCAATAAACGAACAAGTTCATGGTTGTAACTGTAAAAATTTCTATTCTACGAATTACACTATTTTAGCACTAATTGTAAAATAAGTCGTTCATACGATGAGCAGCGTTAAGTTTTTAACCTGGAATATGGTTAGCGTCGGAAAGATATGGTTAGCGTCGGAAAGATATGGTTACGAACATTTACACTTGCTTCAATAATAGTATGTTTTTTGAGATGATCTCTAGAATTTAAGTGTTTACTGTTCCGCGAGTTAAATAACTGCAAAGTAGGTCACTATCAAGCACGTTATTTACAAGCGAACCGTAAACTACGGCCAGCCTTAGAAAGGTTGCAACAACATATTACCTTCTCTTGGAAGCTAAAAACAGCATCTGCAAATTTTTGAACGTAGGGATCAAGTTTGTAAGACTCCCATGTAAGGCCAATACCCTATACAGTTTCAAAACAAACGAATAAATACTTTATGTAGAAAAACTAGAGATGCCAGAATATTTAGTTACGTGTGATACAAGTTTGTGATTTATATCGTTTCATTGGACACAGGACAAAGGCTTACCTCGGCAATTAAGTTCTGAACATCTCGATGCAACCCAGCTACTAAAGGCTTGATTGTCGTCTTAGTGTCGACCTGGAAAAAAAAATTTTCGCTATTGGTCAGTACTGTTTGAGCTTGAAATTTTAATCATGCTTGATCAAATCTCATGGGTTTCTCTACAAGATTGGATTTTTCTCAACAAATTTTATTTTTAGTTCATATCGTCAAAAGTTTAGAGGTAATTTGTCTTCGCAGAGGAGGTTTGTTTTCATTAAGATCCGTCACTTTCTTGGAACAAAGCAAACACGTTGAAGGTTAGAGACTTAAGATATTTTACATCAGTTTGTAAAACATGCGGAGTGTGAACAGTTTTAGTCGAAAAGGTTACCAACACGACGCCAGACCATTTTCGGTAAAAAGTAGGATTACCGCAGCGTTTAAAGTTACGACGCATTTAACTTTACGTGTGTTTTAATAAATATTTTGCGCGTTATTCTTCATCACAGAAGTGGAGCACCTTTAGAGACCAACAACAGTTTACTTTGCATGCACTTAAACTTGCACACCACAAGGGACCTTAAGAACCGCGACGGCGAGACACTTTTACGGCGAACTGAAGTGAGAATTAATGATCAAACGGCTTTCGTGCACCGTCGTCAGCTCAGTTTTGTCGTAGTTTGGTTTCTCTACATGTAAACTAGCTGCTTTTAAGAAATCCAAATGATTATCTGACGATTTTGCCTCGAATCAGTTGTTCACATGCAGCGGTGCGACGGTAACCTGCCCCTTGTGGCCACAGTGATCGTTGCCTTCCAGGAGTCTTGCCGTCGCGGATCTTAAAGTCCCTTCAATTGAAGACGAAGTGCAACTAAAGTATAGGAAGTATAAGACCATCGCATATGTCCACCACTTCCATAGAAATTTGTAATTTTCCAGGTAAAAGTTTTTCTTGTTTAAATGCAAGAAATCTCATGCAATGTTATCGGACCAATGCTTACAAATTAAGTTGTACATGCTGGCCAAGAAAGGTGCTTTGAAGGAGCACGCCTACATTACCTTCTCACATGTTGTTTCATATGTACGGACACTTTCGATGAGAGAGATTGCAAACGGATAAAGCTGACTGGCTTGATGGGCTTTGTTGACTATAGCAAGAGGTACACGGAATCCAAGCCACTTTAAATTACGAACCTTGAAATAAAAACAAAAGAATAATTATGAGTAAAATCGATACTAGAAACTAGAGAGCTCTTGATATCAAAAATAATTCCGCAGATGTACATCTGCTGTTTTTGGTTCATCAAAAACACAAAACGGGACAAGGTTAATTCGACGACTATCTGCCATACAAAGTTCGACGAAATATTACTTTCTCTTGTTATAATCACTAAAGAACCGCTATTTTTTAATTTATAAAATTCTAACTTAACAATGTAAAAATGAGATAAAACATGAATACCTCCTTAGAGAGAGTGATAATTTCGGGCAAGAAATTCACTTTTAGTTTCAACAAGTTGCCAGTCCTAGTCCTTAAACTTTCAATGGAAAAAATACGTCCACCAACACCAAGATTGCGTGTTGTTACCTAAAAAGTGGTCAAAGTTACCAGAAAATCGCGATTGAGATCGTGAGCTGGAGTAAACGTCATTCAAAAATCAATCTGAAAGACACAATAAATTAGGTACTTCGACGTTAGCATTATGAACAAAGAATTTGTGCGAGAACTTATATTTTTTGCGACCTACGTCAAGCATGTATCTATCTACCGGGTGAATCCATAACAAAATCGTTTGTATTTCCAGGATTTATCGAAACACCAGCTTTCTCCTCGATTTGTTCAAAAAGTACCAAACACAGGTCCAACCCTGATGTGTTCTGAGCGTAAAGTTGGAGCACATTGAATGAACGCCTCTCTTCTAGTGAAATTTGCTCACCATTTCACAGTCATCGTCGTACCTCGTGGTTTATCTAAACATTGTCCATGACAAGAAATCGTGCAATGTCGGCCCTGGTTACCTCGCATGAGTACTCGTACACTTCCACTGGCATCCAAATCTTCCCTAATGCTAAATGTTTTCTGATATCTGTTCCCGTGCTCGTGAAATAAACTCCTCACTTTTGTATTTTTTCCCATCTGGTGATTGCCGTTTCAGAGTCGGCCTAACCAGCCAAGGTTCATGTACAGCTGTGGTTTTCTTCTCACTTCCTACTCACCCCAGCAGTCAAAATTGATATAATTACGTCAAAAATTTGAGAAAAAAAATGCAACGAAAGTACAAAAACTCGTTGTGAATCAAATCTGAGCCTTAGAACACTCTTTAAAAACTTGAACTTCAAAACCAGAAAAATCAAAAATTAAAAACGTTATTTTCCGGGTATGTGAAAATATGTGGGTAAGTGAAAATACGGGTATGTGGGTAAGTGAAAATACGGTAAAACTACTAATATTCTGAGAGATTGTACTTATGGGCTTTCATTGTAAACGTAAGTTTTCCTTTCTTTGTTTCTTTACTGAAGATTCCCTTTGAAGTAACAACAAACAACCTGAACACATGAAGTTAACTCTTCCACCAGATTTATGTTCTTCACTGCTTGTCACTAGTGGCGTACCTATGGTAAGGCAGGTATAGCACGTGCCCTAGCGCCACCTGAAGGGGTCGCCACTGATCAGTTTCTATTAAAGTCAGACAAGCCATCCTCGAATTGATTTGTAGATGATTTCTTTGCCACTTTATAAAAAACCGTCATTCCCAGTGGCGTACAAATCTTCCGAAATACGAAGTACCGTACTTAATCGAATAAGCGCCGCAGCGCTTAAATTTTACGACTTTTTGATGCGGCGTTTATTCGAGAGGGGTGCTTATTGAAACTAACTTAAAGAAATGAAAGTCAAAAGGGCGCAAAATGTAATCTTCGGATTTTTCATCAATTGTTGTACTGGGGAAGGGGCGGCAATTTTTGCTGGCGCCCCGGGCGACATTTTGGCACGGTACGCCACTGTTTGTCACTCATGCCTGTGGCACTAACTGCTGCTCAGGTCGTCTTTACTTATTCCCGACGGCGTAAGACTTTTATTATTTTACTCTGCTAACGCCAGACGATTTTACTCGCCAAACGTGGAGCTCCCGCCTCGAAAGAGTTAAACTGAGGGTGGAAAGGAAGGCTGACAGCAGGAAAGAATTTTTTTACTAGATCTTTCACAAGACTGATCATAGCTCATCACATCAAAGGTGAGGAAATTGGGTATTCTAAGGTGGATGTGTCATGTTGTTCACGAGAAGAAATAAAATGCAGTTCACAGACACCTTTGTAAACATTCTATGCGAGGTTTACGGTAGCTTACTAGGCCATATTAATCATTTGAGAACTGGTGAAGCAGAGGATAATATTAATTCTTCTTTCCTTGTATAATCGTGAAATTGCAGAATACTTGAAAAACAGGGTTTTCGCTAGGTGACTCGACCGCATTGAATAAATTGCATCGTATGTACCAAAATTGATAAGCTATTGAAGACGATGAAGGACAGGTTTGGAATCATTTCAAGATACAATTCTGCGAATTCTAAGAAAATTTCTATTTTGGAATACTGAAGGATTCGGGTCAATTTTTGCAACTAGGTATGGCGAAACAAATCGATCCAGACAATTAAAACTACAAGTAGTGTCACCAGAGTCCCAACAACAAAGCTGGTAAGGTTTCACATAATATTCTGATTCAAACTTTAAGAGAATCTAAGAAAGTTGAAAGGCGTGATTACAGTACACAAGTTCCTTTCTTACAGATGTATCAGTAACCGACGACTAAAACTTACTTTTCGAGCCCAATCATCAAACAACTCTTGGGTGTCCAACTTCTGTTTAAAATTATCCCCATCAGCTTTAAGACGTTGTCCATCAACGTGGTTCTCCCATCCCTTACCAAGAACGTCTTCAACACGCCTCAGGTATGCATTCAACTGTCTCTCGATCTAAAACATAGTGTAAACGAGAAACTACTTTATCCATTAAAACTAACATGAGACAATCACTAGTAAAACCAACTTATTACCAGACTGTACGCAGACATTAGCGGTTGGCCACTGAATTTCAATTTTTTTTAATTTCCAGGGGTCGAACTTAATTTTTTAGTCCACTAGCAAAGTTTCACTGGTAAAATTTTTTTCCACTAGCAAAACTGGTAAGTTTACTAGTTATTCTTCAGTGCACTCGTTTTCCCTTTGATGACTAAAATAATGAATATGAAGAACCGATGTATTAGTGAGCTTAAAAGGTAGTGTGAAATTCACTTTTGTCATGATGCTCGAAGGAAACGCCAATGCGCAGATAAAGTGCACATAGGTTCTTTGTAAAACCGCTGGTCAGTGGCTCACGCGTCAAATCCGTTTCTTCCCTCCCGTAAGTGGTTTTTGATGTGTGCGTACTTTCTTCAGTTTCGCCACAAAATTCTCCAAGAACGTTTCTTTTTCTCCTCAAATACTAGTAGTGAAATGTTTACTCGCAAATGTCTGCTAAAGGATACTTTTTGTATTCGCAACTTCCAAAAAACCACTCGCATTTTGCGAGTGTTAATTTCGAGACCTGACTTAATAAAGGAGTCTTTCCAATTTTAGTCTGGATAAGATAATCTGTTTTCTCGTTGTAAACTACAAATTATGTGAAAACGAGTGGGTTGCACCAAAACCATGTAGTTGAACATGTTGTATCACTACAAAAAGCAAACATTACATAGATCAAAACAGTAGTACTGTTTTATGCTAGAAAATACTCTTTATTTGTAATTTTGTTCTTGTCTATCTTAATATTTGGTAGGACACAATCAAGTGGAGAGTAATATAGTTCTGCGCGATGCCAACGGGGTAGATCGGTGCAGCTACATAAATGTGCATACAGAAAAGTTTTTTGGTCCTTCAGTGAGGATCGATTTCGTTAGTTCCTGATCACTGGCGAGATATAATGATTAATTAAGCCTCATCATACGGCATCGGATAGTTAGCGTGTGCACAATTAATAAATGGGTTCATGTGCAATTCTCAATCTGCAGGTGTCCTAACCTCTGATATCTTTCAACATTGCATCCTTCACTGTATCAGTCATACACGTGTATGATGACTGATATAATGTCCAACGTAGTCCACAGGATTGCGCGTTGAGCTCGGTGGCTCTGAAAGGGGAGGACAGGGAGAGCGGATGCTCCCCCTAGTGGTTTAAATGCGGTCAAAAGGGCATTACCTCAAGTAATTAACACTCCAAAAATCCACCCCAGCAAATATAAGATCACAATCGCTTTTCTCGGATTAATATCTTCCTGTTTCCAAGAACCTGTTAGAGATCGATCCATTTGTTCTGCGACGTAACAAGGCAATTGTAATTGCGATCACGAAACACGGAGTTGAATCTTTGGTAATTTTTTTAGAAATTACTGAAGTTGTAAGCAATGTAATTTAAAAGTCTTTGTCTGATGAAGAAACCTGTAAAAACTGCATTTCTGTTCTTTATTTTACCGTGTTTACTTGAATTCTGCCTTGACCCGATTAATATTCCATACCTGGTACGGCAATCGCTTTACGTCTGTAGCAAATTCTGCTCTTTATTAAAAAAAAAATAAATAATTAAATTTAATTAATCTACCTGTCTAGCCCATATTATTGATCCTGATACTGCCGGGAAGTCTCGAACCTTACTCATCTTCCAAGCGTTGCTGTGTGGATACTGAACCTAGTAAGAAGATGAATACGTAGAAATAATCAATAAAGTATATGACAGGGAATTAAGCAAGAAGCATTTCCACACCTAATTCAGTAAAAAACTAGTTACTTTTGGTTACCTTGAATTTATCATGTAAAGTTTCAATGTCATCTTTCACTCTTTGGATAAGCTGTGTTTGATATTCACGAATAGCACCTTGGATGTGAGGTCGAACAAACAAAGCATTAAATCTTGAGAAGATTCGGAACATTTCGTTCGCATTTTTCGCTGTCCCCAACTGATCGCGTAACCTGGAGGTTATACGTGTTTCCACTCGGTCAATTCTTTCATCATACCTAAAAGTGCATTTGCTCAACTTGTAAAAAAGTACATTTTACATGTTCTAATAAGCCAGGGAAACACGATCAAAGACTGCCTATACAATAGAAGTTTCTCTGTGATAAACTACATTAATTTGTATTCAGTTTTACCACTGAGATGTTTTGTACTAATATTCAGCTATTCCCTGAAAACTGTCTAGTCCACGGAAGTACAAAAGGAAGAGAGTAACACAGTACAATGGACATTCTCGTATAAAAAACCATAACAAGACCGCTAATTCGATTATCCCCTTAACAAATGGACTGGTACTATTTTCTTAAACAAATTCTGTAATTACTGTCAAGTATTAGATGAAAGGCTTCTACAGACTTGTATGAAAGCCATAATTAAATGTGGAACAACATTAATATTTTGCTTTACCTTTTCATGGCAGCTTCCCAAGCTTCACTGCCTTCTTTCGAAAGATCTAATGCATCCACATCCTTTGTGTTCTCATAAGCAAGGTTTACTTCTTCAATAGCGTTGGCATCTGCAGGATCTAATGAAGCCGGACCAGCTTGAAGATCTGGCATCTCTTCATTTGGTACTCGAGAAAAAGCCGACACTTGTTCCTTCACAGGTGGTTGTAATACACGGACAATAACTTGACGTAGCTGTTCATGTTGACGTCGAAACCTTCAAGGGAACGTTCGATATAACATACTTATCCAAGAATAACGTGGCCCCTGGATTTTTTTCAAATTTATGACTTTCTGGGAACGGAGGAGTTTCAAATAGGGTGACCTGGTTATCTGGCCGTTTGCGAGCCACGTATAATATTTAACCTAAAGTGTGCACTAAGACCGCGGACGCAATTCACAGTTCATGGGTTGGATTTTTGCAAACCCTAATGTCTGTGAGATGGTGCTTCTCGCAATTTGAAACTTTGGAAAGCTGCCTGTAACCTACATATCTTTATTATTGGATACACCAATGAACTAAAGAAGGAACAAGAAAGCACCCTGAAATGAAACTCGAGTTTTAGGGGACAGAGTACCCCGCTTTCAGTTGATAGGTAGACTACACCCTATTTACCAAATTACTGCTTTCCACTATCACTTTACAGGAAATCCTTGACTGAAGTTTGTAAAAGTTCTTATTAGGTGTTGTAATAACTGCTATGCACTTGTTTACTTTTTCTTGTATTTCAACAATCTTCCACATTTACAAGAAATGAGAGCTTTTGATATCATGTGTGCAACTGCTTTGACAGATCACTTCAGTTATTACAGTAAGGCAGTTCACCAAGCAAGTTCGGAATTCCAACAGCGCGTGAGAGCTGGGTCACGATAAAACTTGTTCACTAATGACGTAAAACTGTAACACTGTAAATACCTAATATGGCTGTCATGGCTTTTGGGAGTTTCGGCTAGATTTGCAGTAATATTACCAAGAAATCCAGACATACGTGCAGAACCGACTAATAGTTTTCCAAAAACTGTGCCCATGATACGAATGTACAACAGAAATTCGGTTACATTAGTCTAAATCTAGATGGTTCGTTATTGTTTCCTCAAAGGAAGATATAAATATTGTAGAAAACGAATAAAACTGATTATCCTAGAAAGAAAATCAGTCGGAGAATTAAAAAATGAAATGAAATGAGTTGCTAGATTCCTAAGTTCCTCACCAGAATCAGTCTTCTACTATTTTACTTTGGTTAACGCCAGACGATTAATGGTCCAGAGGAGATGTCCTGCTGAGAGGGTTACAGAGCTGGGCAAGTTTAATGGGCCCACCGTCCAAACTGGAAATGATACAGGCTAAAGTACGTAGCCCCAGGTAATGTCAAATTCCTGATTTACTTTACGGTACTTGTATTTCATCTTGAATCTGAGTTGCAATGCGATTACAGATTCGTTTATATTAATGTACATGAAGTGAAATGATCATTACAAACACAAAGCAATATTTACATATATCAATTAAACCTACTTTCTCACGTTGTCCAGGCGAGCCTGACATCTTTTGTGGGCAGGATTTACCCTTCCTGTCATCTTTGCATGTTCATCCCTTTTTTTCTTCGCCATATCTCTCAATAGTGTTTGTAGCCTTTCGTATTCCTCATCCCAGGTTGAAAATACTTGGAAACTTGCAACCATAACCTGTAAAATAAGATCTTCTTCATTTGAAATCTCCCATTTGTATATACGCACAGGGCTATTTGTACCGTTGAGTTAACCATTCGCATTTAATGTACAGGTAATCGTTTTCATAGAAACTAGCTCTGCTATAGTAAAAACAATGACTGGAACTGAGAAGATTTTAAAAAGATGTCCTCTCCAGTACATTTCCAAATCTGTTAGATTTTCAGTCTTTACATTGTTACTTTTTTCCAAAGGAATGACATATTGGAAGGCGATTTTTTTTAATGAAAATGCATCGGTTAACTTAACTTGTTAAATGTAATCAGTTCTTTATTTCATTGGCTTGTGCCACTAATAATCCGGGGCCTTGAAATTTTTCCCGAATTTTTAATGCGATTTCTAAAGTCTGCAATTTCTTTGCCGTGTTGGCCTTTCGCAGTGCCGGCTATTTTCATTTTAAATATTTAATGTTAACGTGATATTATTAGGGAGTGAAACATTGAGTTATACGTAATGGTTAATTGTGAGATAGAATGTAGGAAAACTACCCCAAAAATACATAAGGTATTCATCAATTAAGAAGTTCTGTGCAGGATAATTTCACATAAGTTGATACCATATGTTCTGGCAATTTGAATTTCACAATACTGTAATTCCAATTTTATCAGGATAACATGGTCACCTCAGTAAATGGCTCGGTGGTCAGAACTAAAACTATATTTGCTATACAAGAACTGGCAAAGTTTATATTCCTTCATTAACTTTGTTGAAAACTTTTACTTCATCATGACTGTTCTGGTGTTTCAAAAAGAATTTTGATCACAGTATAAGTTACATTTCTCTGAAAATTCTACTGGGTAGAAAGACAACTTAATGCAATAAATAAAGAACAAACCTTATCAAATTCTTCATAAGGAATATGCATTAACCTCAGTGGACCAAGAACCTTGAAAAGACAGGTTGTTGAAAATTGTTAAGAATGTTTCTATTGACAGATACGGTATTTTAATTGTAAATAATTTTTTTTTTCCTATGGAGTAAACTACTAAATGTTATAATTAAAATAGATTATTCAGTACATGCACTGTCAAAATAATAACAGTCACAAGATCTGAAGATTCAAAAACCATACAGGAAGTGGGTGGACAGTAAATAGAAATAATAAAATGAAAAGCTAAACTAGTAGGGGTTAGCAACATGGCACATGTGTGGTAGGAGCTAAAAGAGCATGAGATGGTATAAAACAGGAAAGAAAAACGTGTGAGTGTTATTTTCTTTGGTTTGTGAAATATGTTTAAAGAATACAATGAAAGAATGAATTAAATATGAGCTTGGATTTGAGAAAACAAAGCCAGGAGCAGGACTTGAAATGATAGAACTAGTACAGTAATTCCAAATAAAAACACTCTTGAGTTAAACAGTTTAAGTACGACAGTTTTCCCACTGAATTTCTAGTTTGGCTTCATAGCTCAGTAAGTAAAGCATCAGACCAGTAGATCAAAGGTGGTGTATTCAAATTCCAGCTCGGGACACCCCATTATTGGTTAGTACATTCTGTATTTGAAATTGCTTACTGCTTTTCAGGGAATTGTTCAAATGCAGTAGCCATACTGGTATATGTCATATCTTTAGAATTGCAAAAATATTACCTAGTTGCTGGGCAAAGCCAGAGAAACATTACCAGGCTATTTACAGTCCCAATACAGGTTGGAAAATGTCAAGATAAATGAAGATGAAAAATGATTAAAGGCAAATACAAGTGTATAAAAATGTCCACAAATGCTCTACCTTCAGTAACTGAGTGCTAAGGTCTCTTGAAATTGCTTCAACCAGTCTCAATGCTCTTTGAATGGGATATTTGGTGTTTCTAATTTTCTTTAGATGACCGAAGATGAGCGTCAAAGATAATTTAATCTTGTCAAGCTCAGTAGCAGATAGCAGATCATCCAAAGGAAAGTCCTTCATCAAAGGATTGTAGTCATTCACTGTAGTTATTGCTTGCTTTAAGCCTAAAATGAAGTTTGGGCATTTGAGCAATCACTCATAATTGCTCTCTGGACTTACAGCAGGGATGGCATCAGGGTTTCTTTGGATGCCTTGTCAGGAAGAATTGCTACCTCAGGACATCCAAGATTTTTGGCAAGTATACACAAGATATATAAAAGACATATATATATATACATATACATATACAGACATATATACAGACATATATATATATATATATATATATATCTCTTTTACATAAGTATAGTAATACTTGGGTATTCATGCCTTGCTTGACATTATGAAAACTACTCTAAATTAATCATAAACAAAGAATTTTCCTCTCACTCTTTGTATCTTGAAGTGTGAAGAACTTGCACTGGATGCTAACAGCAGACATGCATTTCACCAGAAATCTCTCTTTATGTCTTCAAACTCATAGTACAGTAGAACCTCAGCTTTGTAACCAGCCCTTTTGACAGGCACAAGTGATCATAAATGACAGTTACATACATGACATCATGGCAGCCATAATTATTGTAAGATGTTATGTTAAAGGCAAAATTCTGTTCTTGCTACTCACATGGAAGTCTGTTTAGTAATACGTAATTAAAACTAATAAAATATTTATTGATAAAGAACAAAAGTCTGTCTAAACCAGGGAAACTTTTTGAAATATTTTCCACTTAAATAAATTAACAGTTTCAACAGAAATTGCTGAACAGTATTCACACCGTTAAAGAACACCCAATGTATTGTGTACTTAAGACAAGTATGATTGATAAGATGTTTTACTTACAGCAGCCATTAGGAGCAAACTGGAAATGTTAATTAGGCACAAGGAAAGAACTGTTATGTACAGTAGATTGTTAATATTTCTTAAACTTTAGTTTTCTCTTTGTTCTGGAGCATCACATCAATGATTTCTGGCTTGTTTCCCAACCCAAAATGCTGCAACTCTTCCTCTATAGCTTGTCAATAAAGAATGTTTTTGTGAAGAAACTGTGCTACAGTATGATAAATGATTTGTAGGCATTTTTAGCTTTTCTTATGAAATTAAATTGCATGTTTTCTCATTTCTATTCTGTTTCCAGTTGCATTTTAGTGCATCTACATTTAATAAACAAACACTTGTTCCATGCAACTCCATCAAAATGTGGCAGTTTTTAGTTCAGATGGTCATGTTTGACAGGCAGTTACTCATCCCGGGTAAATTTCGAATACAAATCATCCATGCCAGAGAAAGTAATTGTAAATGTCATGTGGTCATTAAAAGGCGTGTCACAAAACTCAGGTTCTACTGTGCTATGATTATTATCTCAAATCTACTCTATTTGAGCTACTGTATTTTGGATGTCAAGGATGGAAGTTGGATATTTTCCACATAATTTTTTTATTACTCAGTATATTTTCACAACACATGATTTAATTTAATTGGGCAGGGCTTATCCCTGTGACAAGTAGAATCGTATGGCATTAGCCAGAGTAAAACACAAACATGTACCCTTGTGCATTAATGGGCTAAGGAGATAGCAGTTAACTGATGTAGGGGCAGGGCTCATCTCTTTGACAAGTAGGATCATCTGGCTGTAGCTAGAGTAAAACACTAAAGTGCACCCTTGCTTGTTAAGTGATTAAGAGCTGATTATGCCCTGAGGGGGTTAACTTAGCTTCTTCTTAGCCAGTTAATTCCAAAGTTCTCAACACAAAACATCTGAGATAGACCAGAGATCACTACAAACCACTGACCAATTTGCATTTGGCTAATATTTTTTAAATATAGTGATAAAAAATCCATTTGATGAAAAATTACGGTGGATGATTATACTATACTTTCAGTGAACATTTGAAATTTAAAAATATTCTATCCACTTTCTCTTTTCTGAGTCATTCATTCTCACATGGTTTCACTTCCTTTTTTTTTTTAACTTCAAAGATCCAAAGCAAAAACTGTTCATTGATAAGACCAGTGATCTGATTGGCCCATTTACAGGATTGCTTTCCAGGGCAGCTTGGTTAAATTCTAATACTGTATTACACTCACGTTCTTATCAACAAGTCACTAATGAAAACAACATTTCTTACCAACACTTCTTGTTTAAATGTTGTTATACTGGAACTTTGGACAGGCCCAAACTCCAGCCAATTTTGGCTTGGTACACTTGCACAATTACATTAGTTATCGGCTAACAAAATTCTCAAATGGTTATTTTATTGACTAATACAGTAGAACTTAAGTTTTACGACAACCTCTGTTACCAGGTAAAATGGTTGCGAATAACAGGTGGTTGTAAATAGCAATTACATATGTGATGTCATGGCAGCCATATAGGAAGACATTATATTTATGTCTAAATTCCGTACTCTGCTACAGGCATGAAAGTCCATTTAGTAACAATTTAAAACCAACAAAATATTTCTTGTTAAAGAAAGCCAGAAATATAATTGTGGAAAAACTTACAAAATATTTTCTGCAGAAATAAAGGCATACTGTAGTTTTAACCAAGATTGCTAGGCAATATGCATGCACTGATAGAACATTTATTGTATTCTGTATTTTGTTCAAGAAAATATTTTATTTACAGCAACCATTAGAAGCAAACTACATGTAAAAGCATTAGTTAGATACCAGAAAAGGGCATGGTTGCAGCAAATTGTTGGAGAGAGTGAAAATATATATATTACAGGTTAGATACAGTGGAGGTAAGCTCAGCCTTCCATACAAAAGTGAACCTTTTGCCACTTTTGTTTTCTATGTTTCCTGTCACATTCTAGTGCATCTTCTGTAATAAAAACATGTGAGTCCCTTGCAAATTCTTCAGACTGTGACAGTTTTAAGTTGAGATGGTTGCTCATGACAGGTAAATTTTGTGGTCAGGATGCTAAAAAGCAGTCACTGGTCATGCCTGGCAGGTGGTCACACATTCCATGTACATTTCAAGTACAAATTGTCCATGTCAGAAAAGATGGTTATCAAAAGGGGTTGTAAAACTCAGGTTCTACTGCAATAGCATCTCCCAATATGGCTTGCATAACATCACATCAGAAACTGTCTTGAATGACCTCTTGCAATTTATAACCACTTTTGCTGGCCAAATGGAGTGGTTGTAAAACTCAGGTTCTACTGTAATATTACAGTTTTCCTAAACACAACATTTTACATGTACCTGTGTCAGAATCAAAACTAACAGTTGCATGAAACCGTTTTCCAAACTTCAATATCTCCAAAGTCAGTGCAACTTCAATGCTTTCTCTTTTTTCTTGTATACGCAATAACGATCTCTCCAAATTCAACCAGAAGCTTATTTCTTGAAGAGCATTTCCAGAAGCTGGATCACGGTCTAATTTTGTAACCTATATGTAAGAAACCAGGAATGTGCTCATTTATACAATATAATAATAAAGAGTAAATGACAGATTGTAAATACCAGAAGGGGTTGAACCACCCTCCACATTATACAGAACACTGTAGGAAATGTGGTTCCTTGACACTATTTTGGTAAAAATTAATACATTGTGTACCAGTTGAACACATGTAACAAAGAAACTGATAAAAATGTCGATGAAACACAACCAGGTAAAGACATGAGTGGACATGAAAACATAAACCTTGACTGACTAAAAATGCCGACAATCAGAGTTCTCTGTAAGCTCTGGGGATCTGCAAAAATCACCATCTTGTCACTCTGGGTGCACCAGCTACTCAGAGAAATTTTTTTTTTTTTTCAGGATAAGTATAAATCTGTTATGATGGATTTATACTTATTAACTCAAACCAGACTCAACTCAACAGATGCCACACATAATGAAGGATAATTAGCAGTCACTCAGTTCAATTAAAACTGGTGCCACTGTTTGATGTTGCTTACTTTGTCTCAGTCATTAAAAAATTAAAGCCAGACTCTTAGTTGGCCATTTTTCTTTGGCAGTCCTCTGCCACATCTTTACACTTGGTACAAGCAAACTAATCCCGGATTACCTATGAAAAATCTATGGTTTACCAAACCATCCCTTGGTTATTTATAATGGACAAACTATGGTCCATTAGTTTAATGGACAAACTATGGTTTATTAAAGAATCCATAGACAATTTATAAACAATCTTATTCCATGGTCAACTAAACCATCACTGGCTTATTCAATAAATACACTGTAATACTTTTCCATTAAACCATTGAAGGGTGTTTGTAAACAATCCATAGATTTGTAAATAACATATGGATTGTATAAGTTGAATAAGAACATTGTTTACAATTAAAGAATTATATTTGTAAATAATGATAAAATTGACACATTTTTCTCGTAAACAATTTTTTTACATTTGACATCTTGTAGTGTATTTCTTCAAAACCATCAAGGATGTGTTTAATTCTTAAGTGTCCCTAGAGGTCTTGTAAGGGCCACACCTTCACATGTCTTGGAAAGAAAGAAAGAAACCAGAGCACTTGGAGAAAACCTGTAATGCTTGGTGTGGTGGAGTCAAATTGGACAACACTCCAGAGTGTGAATTAGCAGCTATCATTTTAAGTCTTTTATGTCCTTTTCATATTCATTCCAATGAGGTAGTCTGTGACAGAGGTGAGCTGACCTGGTTGCCAGATTTGACAAATTAAAAATGGTTACATGTACATGGGAAACAGTAAGTGAGAAACTGGAATGGGAAATTTGCGATTTCCCTTGCACATCCACACATCACATTTTGTGAGTTGTGAAGATGTTTCCAATTTTTTGAACTGAAAACTTGATGACAAAATCACGATAGCCAAACTCAACTGAAAAGCACCATAAAGAGCTTCAATCGTACACACAAACTTGCACTGATCTTAGAAATAAACCTGTTTGTAGGCATAAATAATCTTTTAGTAACAATACAGAAACTAAATACTGCTTATAGTTAAGTAATAAAATCAGTAAAACAAGATAAAATATTGTCTAATCTGCCAGTTGGGTCAATTTGCATGTCAACTTTTTTTTCCAAAGTTGCTTTGACTCCATAATTCCTACCTTGCACTCTTCTCACATTTGACCAAGTTACCTTTATTCAGATAAGCTCATGGAGCAAGAATTGAACCCTAATCACAGTGGAGAACCCTAGTCACAGGTTCACTGAGTCTCAGTGGGGCTCAGGGCAAAATAGAAATTTGGGGTCCCCCTTACAAAAATTATTTTGGTTGATACTGTGCTTGACAATAATGCTTTCATTGCATTCTTTATTGGAGAGCTTGAAAATAACTATCCAGATGAAGACATGTGTATTCTGCCCAGGCTTGATGTAAGGGCCCAGCATTCAATGAATAAATAAATAGGATCAATTAAACAAAAGTAGACCTTATTCTGTTATTGGATTTTCATTTGAAACATAAGGGAAATAAATTTATCTGTAAGCTGAGGGAGCCTCTCTTAAGCTAGAGCCCAGGGCCCTTCATGCACTTGGGGCCTGGAACCCCTCTTAAGGTTGGGGCCTGGGGCAAACTGCCCAAGTTGCTTCCCCACCTCTGGGCACGCCCACTGACTAGGTCCTGAAACAACCAGTTATGGTCAGACATCTGGACTGAAGTGGATGTAATATTGTTTTCCCTCCAAACAAGTGAAAATACACTAGGTTGACAAAGTTTTTGTGTTCTCTGCAAACACTTAAACAGTAACAAGTGGGTTAATTTTATCAAATTCTGGCATTAAACTTATTTCAATAAGTAAAATATGTACTGTATTTATTCACATACTTTTTGGATTTCTCTAATCCACCTGTTAACCCCATTTTGCAGCTGGTTTAAAAAAGATGAATCTTCTGCTTTGTCTGCAAAATCTTGCACCCTTGGTTTTCTGCCTTCTTCATTGCATTTCTTGATCATGTTTGCAACCACTGGATGAATTACTAAACTAATTTCAGGAATATCAATGTTCTGTTGTAAATGTAACAATGCCATCTCCAATTCTGAAATCTTTTTCTCAACTGAAGGCACCATTTTATCTCCATCCCTTAAATAAAATATGCATTTTTAGAACTGGCATAATTTAACACAAGTGAAGAGAAAATATGGGTGTATTTCCACAGATGAAAACCACCATACTATCCCATATTTGACCAATCAGGGCCTGTATACATAAGGAATACCTTGTATGTCACATCTTCAACTCTTGACTTATGCACCAGAAATAAAATTTAAAATGACAAACCATTTTGTATAAAGCAGTTTTAAAAACACCACACTCAAAAGAGCCAAGTTAACATTATAATAGCTACAACCCACAATGTACCATGTGTAAGGTACTTGTCATTAAAACATGTTCATGGTTCAAAACATAATATTCTTTACAATAAATCTTACAACAAACAGGGTTTGGATTACACAAGTCTAATTTCAGTCCAGGTTGAAACTTCTGCTTGGCTGGAGCTACCCAGGTTGAACTGAGCTGAAAAATCTCATGTAATAACTTGAAAAAATTTCAGCCCAGGCTGAAAAGTTGATTGACAGGCATGGGAAGATGCAAATTGCCAAAACAACAAAGGTTACTGACAAATTCCTGCCTGAGTTCGCTTCAGTTTCAACCTGAGCTGAAATATTTCATGTAATCGGGACTTTTTTCAATCCAGTCTGAAATTTTCCCATGTAATCAGCTCCTAAGCAGGAATGGGTTACCCCCTGAAAAAAATAGGATGACTGATGTGTGTCCAATTCAGCTGAGACACATGTACAAAGCAAATGTGGCCCTAGCGCGGCCTTTTTTTTTAAATCCAGCTTTGGAAAAAACGCAGAAGCGAAACGTCCTTATCATACGTAACGTTTTAATTTTTTTACCTGTCTGCTTTCCCAGAGGTTTTGACAAACGATTTGAAATAAGGTGCCACCGCATGACTGACTAACGAATGAAGAGTCTCGAATGGAGAGTCGTCGCTAAGATTTAAAACACGAAGTTGTGGCGCAATTTTCTTGTCGGCCTCCACTACACCAGCTCTTTTTATAAAGGCTACACTTGTCAACTTTGGACCAGTGTATTGCACGTTTAGGTGAACTGAGTAAATGTATGTTGTTCGGCTTTCTCGCTCCGACTCGGTAGAACTTTCTGTTCCAGAACTTTCCTCTTCTTCTTCCTTCAATACGCTCTTACTTATTATAAGAGATCTGATTTGAGGATCTCCAATGAATTTCTTGATACATTCCAAATTACTAGAATCGTTAAAGGCCTGTTGAAGCTCACGAGGAGCTGCACCGGATTCGCCATCCAAAATAGCAGGAACAATGTTTACTACAAACTTTACAAAATCTCGAACTTCAACGACAGAGGTCGGCGATTGATTTTCGCCGCCTTCTGCCGCTGGTTCCATGATAATGAGAAGTTCTTCACGAACGTATCTCGTTGAAATCGAAACACAGTTTTCCTTTCTACTCCCTTTGATATGTTTGAAGATCAAAGATGGCCGTGCTAAAACCCCACCTTCGGAATCCAAAGTGCAAAATGTCAGGGTGGGCTTGGGTAAGGGTATAGGGGCAACGTTTATAAACGTCTATATATTGTTCCCTTTCCTTAGTACCAGGACTTCACGGCAAGTCCAGTAATGGTGTATATTTTGAGAATTTTACGAGCATTTATAGTGCATATAATTATAATATATTTTTTAAGCAGATGATTAAATATTTATTTTTAAAACAAAAAATAAATCCTCAGTGGTAGGTGGTGGAGCATATTTTTAAAATACTTTTAAAACAGGATGGGACGTAGGTTTACGCCCTGTCCCATTATTTAAATGCATCAGGAGAATGAAGCACCCGTAGCTCCCCCGCTTCCTACGCCTGCGATACGGCCTGTCACAGACAAGGTGGAGTGCGACACTCCTTGTTACAGGGTCTAAGAAAATTTCGATGGTGCACACTTAGGGGTGAACATCAAGGTGGGGCAGGCCTAAGTACATTTGCATTCTTATCTGAACTTATTACTGGAGGGGAGTGGCGGCAAGTCTTTAAGCATATATTGTAAGACGTCTAAGGTTGAAAATAATCCATAAACATTCAATACTAAAATACTCACAAGGTTCATCCAACTGTCTTGTTTGACTAAACTAATACAGCCCTACATAAGTTGGTAGTATAGTACAGTTAATTTAGCTAGATTGTCCAATGTCCTTATGAACGTAAGTAGCTATCAAGCAACCTCTCATCTCCCTGCCTGCTAAGAAAACTAATTATATCATATTTAAGCCTCTGAAATTTATGGAAAATCGTTAAATTCGACTTCTGCACAGTCTTAAATTCAATACTCATGCACACTTTCCATTCAATACTGCACACTTAAATAGGCCATGCCTTGTTAAGAACTATAACAAATGCTAGAGGCCCTTTTAAAGTTGCACCATGAGCTAAATTTGCCTGCTGAAATTTTCAGCGACGTGGAAAGCCAAATTGCTTGGATGAACTCGTTCGAGTATATCGTCTCGTGTTCAGTTTGATACAAAACACTCCAGTGTATTGATTGTCAATAACGCCCGGTTCAAACGTCGAACTTTTCATGTGCTGGATCAAATTCAAATCAGTTTGAATAAAGGATTTTGCTCATTAACATTAGATTCGGTTGATGAAAAGTTCGACATTTGAGCTGGGCTTAGATACACGTTTTTTTTATAAGGAACCTTAATCTGGATTTGAGGCTGAGGTTCTTTATTTTTTTGGAGAGTTTGAGGCTCACAGTTCCTTAAATTGTTCCTTATTTTTAAAAAGGTTTTTTCGATAATAAATGCTAAAAAATTCCCGGTCAGCAAAAGTGTTTTTTACAAACCAACAGTAAAAGAACACGTGTACTAAAGCTATTTTCTGACGAAGTCTTCTGTTTATTTTTTTTTTGAATCTTTAGTCATGACAAAGAAAAAAAACTTTCAGTTGACTTTACTGTTTCTTAGTTCTTTGGTATTCCTTGATTCTAGATCTCAGCCTGAGCAGTTCCTTAAGAGTTCCTTAATTTTTCGGCAAATCTCAGCCTCAAGTTCTTTATAAAGGTGTTCCTTTTAAAAAAAAAACATATAGTTCAGCATGCAGATAATTCCATAGCTGGGGACGTCGAATGTATGCAAAGCTATCAAAACCATTCGGGACTCTTGGGAGTTGGGGCAACATATATAAAGTAGTCGATGTTAGTTGCATGCAGTGGTGCATGGGACAAACGACTGAATGAACAGCTAAGTGCTCTGGGCGAACCTTAGGGGGTTTTTTTTCCAGATTAGCCAACTACTACACAGCAGCAAATGTTTTCTTTAAGGCACTGGACACGCTACATATCCAGTTAGCGGAGATCCAAGGTAGTAAATGTAGTCGCAGACCTTAGCTTTTCGAACTTATCGTGAACCTGTCCGCTTGTCTAAGCAGTACATGAGGATTCTGCACAATCTAGACGCTGCATGAGTTAATTACCATTTAAATGCAACCTAGGAAAGTCTGGAAAAACTATGTCATAATGCAAAATTTTGTCAAGGTTTGGTCATATGGAAGAACACAGCCCTTGCTTTATTGACTGGCATTTAAGAGAATTAAGCCGAAAATTTGCAACCACATATATGCATTTGTTTACGCATCTTCCTGGCGAATGGCTTTGTCAAACCCAGCAAATTTTGGGCAACTTGCGAAACGATTCTACGACGGACTTTTTACACTGTTGGTGTTATACAAAGATACACAACAGACAACAGGTTGGCCTCTTTCGGCTTTTTCAACCCGCTCTCCTCCATTTTGAAAAGTTTTCACCTGGCTGTATTTAAGAAAGAGCTCTTAAAATTGATCAGGGACATCAGGGGCTCTAATATACCTTTTGCTGTTCATTACCAGAAAATATACGCCAACCTCAAATTCATTAACGCAAAAATACATTGAATCCAACATTCATTAGCGTAGATACGCAACCATTTGCATGAAAGGGCATTCCATAACGCCAACAGACGACCATTAACACCATTCTACTATATTTTAGGGATAATAAAATTTCAATTAGATATTTCTCTTGCGTGTGAATGTATTTTTGCGTTAATGAATTTGAGGTTCGCGTTAATAATAGTATATTTTATGGTAATGAAAAGCAAAAGGTGTAACTGACATACGTAAACTCGTTCACCAACCAATAAACAACAAAAATCCAATAAACCTTTTACCTATCAAATTTGGAAAAAACACATATAGGCCAGATAATCCCAAGAGAGATAAACCATGCAGGTTTGATGAAAGCATTTATCTTTATTTCAAAAGCGAGAGTTCTTTTAAAAATTTTGTAAAAATACTTAGCAAGCACTTGTCCCCTCACTTGGTTGCATGCTTGAGCGTACGTTCCTAGCAGCCTTGAAAAAGAACTTTTGGGAGTAGTTTGCGGAACAAATACTGGGAAAAATCTTTAAAATTTCCAAATTTTCTGCGAGTTGACAGGTGAAGTATTCTGATCTCCTGTAAGTGTTGTAACTCATTGAGAACTAGGCTGGCCAAAAAGGTCTACTTCCGACAATTAAAATCATCAAAGTTGTTGACCTTCAGGCCAGCTGTTTGGCTGTAAGGTTGGAAATCGGCTTTGGTCACAAAATGTGTGGCCATATTCAGGCAAATGGCATTCGAGTAAATGTAAAATTTCAAAATACGTGTATAATGGGGGTATGGTCCAAAAAGTCATGTTTAGTCTTCCTTCTCATTTCAGACAATTTAAATCTTCCGTTTTCAAATACTATAAACTAAAAAAACCAAACAAACCAGCGCCGAGAAACAAATTACCCCTAAATTACCCTTTGTGATACTACAGGACATTTTGTCTGAGTTTCTTATTGAAGTCAATGCAACATTTTACATTAAATAAATTTATTTATGCAACTATAAATATTCAATTTCATTATTTTGTGGCCTAACCTTTTAACCTCCAAGCAGGCTGAACTAGCCAGGTTAAAGTCATCTGGAACTAGCCAGAGTAACCGTAAACTAAAATTAACATAGTTAGACTTTTAAGTTATTTTAATTAAAATAATGAATATATTGTTTAAACTGTATAATTTACACAATCTAATTTCAATTCTCCCCAACATTTCTAACTAAGACAATGTTCAGTATCCTCCACTTTCATGCCATGGACAAGGTAAGCTTTGCCACCAGTCTGTATTCGAAATGCACCATTTTTCCATGTGATCTCTCGCCCACAAATTCCTCGAAGAAATATACCATAGGTCCAAGTCTCCCGCAATAACCATGCCAGAGCTAACTTATAGAAGGGTGGTAAGGGTGTGGGCTAATAACAAAACAAAAATAAGGTCTGGCTAAGGTAAATATACTAAACTAGGAAAACTAGGAAAATGTAGTTTTATTTTTGTTAATGAAGAAATCTCTGACTGGTGAAGACTGGCTTTCTGACAGGAGTACAGTAGTTTGTTTTTAAGCAAAATTAATCCACGAATATAGCAAGTGCAGCAAACAATTAAGATTTAATTTAGAGTAACTTACTCCTTGCATGGCACGCAACAGAACTTGATCACCGATGAACCAAATAAGACAATGACAAAGTAAAAATAACCATGTATTGAAGCCCCACAAGTGATATGCTCCCCAGCATCCTAAAACACCTATTGCAACGCATTCCGTGAAAGGTTCAAGAACTCCAACTACAGGCATCATTGTTATTCGCAGACGAGTCCACCTACAGACAAATAATAAAAAATAATCATTGTCTCTTCCGAAAATTAAAAAGATCTTACAGGGATGGCCACAATGACAACAGCAATAAGATCTTGATAAAGGGGCTTGCCTCTATGCATCGATTTTTAATAAAGATTTTTAAAGTTAGATCTCTTTACATATATATATATATATATATATATATATATATATGTATATATGTAATATTTAAAAACCGAACAGGAGTGCTTTATCGGGATTTAAAATACGAGGCGATAGCCGAGTGTTTTAGATGCGATAAAGCACGAACTGCGAGTTTTTTAAATGTCTTCTAAAATGAACCTCCTAATTCGTTAATTCGTGAAGAAAGTTTGGAAATTTATCTTTCGTAACCCGAAAAAATTGAACTTCTTCTTCATATATAAAGGCACATGTATCTTTATCACATATATAGATCCGACACGCTTATGATTTTCTTTTGTCTTTTCCTCATGAATTAATAATGAATTTTAGAAATGTATATATACACACGCACATATACATACACATACATATACATGTACATACACATCTGCCATGCTATGCATTTTTAAATTGTACAGTATAATTTTACACGTGGTACATCAATTTGTCTGACTGTGTTTGAAATAAATATGAAATATCAACATCCAACTAAGTCATCTCATTTTTAAATGGAATCTTGGATGTTACAAGATGTTAGTTTTTGGACTGTGTTTTGTTAAAGAATTGTTATGTGGTTCCTCAATCACACATGCACACTAGGCATACACACATATATTATGCTACATTACATTACATTATTTAATACTATCCCTATTCTATCCTATACTATATCATATCATATCATATATCATATCATATATCATATCATATATCATATCACATATCATATCATATCATGTTATATTACATTACATTATATTAAATTAATTTTATAGTGCCCAGTAAAATTATACTCATAAAATTGTTCTAAATTCAACTTTCAGAAAAAACATTTCCCTACATCTTTACATCTAATACGTATTAAATTCTTGCATACCGAACCATCCTTGAAAAGAAGGATGAGAGCTCAATCTTTGAAGGATTCTGCATTGCTGGTAGAGGACTTAAGACAATTTTCCAACCTCTAATTGAAAGACAGCAAGGAATTTAGAGAAGGAGTTTGGTTAAGACTGCCTGGGCAAGGACTGTAACAAACAGCCACAGCACAAGTTGGAGTACAGGGAATAAGTTTATCTCAGCATAAAGGGATGCCAGTCTGAGTTTTATACAGCCATTACATGTAATTAACCCATCATTTCACCCCATCCCCCCACATCAGCATTTTGTGATTTTATTGTTGCCAAGGCCAGACAGTTTTACTTTTTTTAGGGACTTATCTTGGCTGCTATAGGAGTAGATGGTTAATGGACACCAGTTATCTGATCAAAATGGGAAAATTACTATTGCATTCCATTAAATAATTTAAATCAATAAAAAATTAAAAAGTCATTATAATTGACACAAAATATCTTGTAAACTGAAGATGGCACAAGTCATCCTAAATGATTTCTTTGTGTGCCATTTTTGAAATTCGTAACTGACACAAAATAATTTTTTGTGCTGTTTCTAAATAAGCACATTTCCAGCATTAATTATCAAACCTACACTTAAAATAAATGAAAGACTGCCACAATCAAGGTTTGAGAGAGCATTACAAAGGATTTTTAAACATGATGAACCAAGAAGTCATTAGTACGGGACATCAGACATTTCACGTATTCCTTTTAAAATTCTAAAGCGGGACTAAAAGTAGGTATTTCCAGTTGATAATTACAGCACTAGGAGAAACTAACTTATTTACAGTATAGTACATTTCAGTCATTAAGAAGCTAAAATATTTTCTGATAAGTCTAAATTAACTCCCCAAATATATGTATAGATCAATTTGTGGTTAATATCATGTGAATCTTTAAGTTATCAAGCTATCATCCTATTGACTCAGGACTTCATCAGTCAGCATCTAAATGAATGAATGCTTGAGTGCATATGCATGCATCATGATGCTCTGACAAAGTCCCAAGGCAATGGAATGAAACAAAACATACTCTAGATTCACAATTTCAAGCAATATTACCTGTGAGGCCATATGGCACCCATCCCCACCACCCCCAGCAAGTTCTGACTGTACAAAAAACAAAATGCAAAATTGAGGTTTATATGGTAGAAAAGAAACTTAATCATATTGTCAGGGTTACTTCTGCATAAAGTTGAGTGAACAAAGATGGATGCCAATGTTCAGCCCATATATTGCTGCTGAATGCCTTAAGTATATTTGAAAATTTATCTTTTCCACAGTCACAATTGCAAACTGATAATTTTATGAAGCAAAGGATTCAAATATGAAGTTATTTTTAAACTTAATTGAATATTATAATGGGGTATTTTTCCACACTGAACAGGCTTTTGGCTGAGATGATACGGTACTGTAGATTCTTAGATTGTACAACAGAGTTAAGTGTGTTGTCCTAGCTGTATTCTACTAACATGTTCATAGCATATACTGTACATACACTATCATCACTATAGATTACTGCATACATAAGTTGCTTGTACTCAATCTACTACACTATCATAAAAATTACCTTTCTGCAAATGATTTGCTTATGAAGAAATCTTCAGCAATATAAGATGAAAATGCTTGAAGTCCCCCTAAAATTAACAATATACATCATCAAATAATCATCACAGCATATACTAGCTTACCAAACAGGTCTTTTGAATTATAGTAGAATTCCATTTCTGCATATACTTGACTGTAAGCATTATAACATTTCAAATGCCACCAGTAAAACAAGTTTCCACACTGAAATTATTTGTTAAATACCTTACCTACTTCATCTAAAACATGTTTCCTTAACAACATTGACATTCCATTTGTGCATGTGATACCAAGTGCATTAGCAAACAAATAAACACGAGCATGCTGAGTTCCAAAATAAACCTAAAGTGCATAAATTACACAGGCCTGAAACTGGAATAAATGTTAACTAATATCCCAAAATCAAAATAAACTAAACATTTGAAAAATTGCAATTATAAAATATTTAACCAAAGTAAATACATTAAAACAATTGGTACAATTATGCAATGTACCAGAATGTTAAATTAATTCCTTATGTAATTTAATAATTTTAGATATTTTAATGATTTAGTATTAGAAACTCAGATAGTTACATGCAGTAGCACAGAATTACAAACCTTTTGAAGTGTCCCAGAAAATGTTGAGTTATTTTCAAGAAAAGGCACCTATGGAAGAGTGGCAATTAAATCAACATTTTTCTAATTCAAATTATATTAACCTTAAAATCAATATAGCTCAAGCTGGTGTACACAGCCTATAAACATCCTGTAGATTGGCCTATTATAGCACAATGGTGCACTTTAGTATATTACTCTGGCTAACTAATGCAAGATCATTTTACTTGTCAAAGAGGTGAGCCTTGCACCTTAATGAGTTATTGATAAATTACTGGAAATATCAGTTTCTCATCCAAAAGTTCCCAAAGTTTCCTGACTCTTTTGGCTTTTTACACACCATTCAACACTGCCAATGTATAAATAATTTTTATTTTACATTGATCCATTAAGGGGGAGCCAGCCCACTCTGCTGGGTAAAATCATTATATGTTTGCTAGAGTGAAATCCTAAATGTACCCTTTCCCCTTACTACATTAAAAGTTTACAGGTGTGGAATGGAAAAAAAAAAACGAACAGAAAGACAAAGACAGTACTGGTAATGCCACGAAGTGGGTTGATTTGTAAGATAGTATAGAAGCAGGTTATTGTTATAGTGAAAGACAGTGACATAAATGAGCACCATTGGCTCCCAGGGGGAAACTAAACTAGTGGTTCTCTCCTCTCCATTGCTAACTTAAAAAATACCAGAAATGATGCTGACAACATGGCAATACTCAGAAAATGAAATTCCAATGGCTTTTGAGCTATTTAAATCTTTTTTTAAAAAAATTGCATTACATACAGTACATGAATGAAGATTTTTCACATCAAATTTGGCACTCATAATGTATTGTTACTCAGAGGGTATCTGTCTCATACCTCCTGCCTTGCCAGGGAATGAATACTTCTTAGTAATAATTATACAGTATGTTACACTGTATCACAATATTTAAAAAATCATTTATCCCCATAAAATGCATTCTGGCAAAGCAATACCTGATGTGTTATTCCAACACTGGGTACCATCTCAGAAACCATTTCCATCAATGTGTTTGGATGCACTGAAATATTGAAATTCATTGATCGAGAAGATAAGCCTTCAAGCAATATGCTACGACCTAATTTTAATGACACAGTAAAAGTCTCTTTTTTTAAATTTTTATCGTTAGCTTTGAATCTGGTTCCTGCCTGGTTCCTCTCTTGGAACAATTCTGAAGTATGGTAATAACCTTACTATATGTATTGCATCATAAACACTTACCAAATAATGAACTATCATTGATCCATAAAAGGTCATATTTTGCAATTTTGTAACCTTGTAACATATTATTTATTTTTGGATTTACTCCACCAGTAGTTGCACCTACAAAGGCAATTTATTTAGTTCATATGCTTCATTAAAAAGCTTCTCTAGTAACAGTTCAGATGGCATGACATCATAGTCTAACTATTTTCCCTGCAATAATTTAATTAAAGTTAAATCAAATGAAAAAGATTTACTGCTAAAAAACAGAATGGCTTCATTAAGTATTAGCATATGCTATACTAAATATTATAAGTAACTAAATGCATGCTATTTTGTTGAAACAAGCAACAACCAACATGTCAAAAGCTGAGCTTCTACACTGGGATAATCTTCCATGAGTGCTTTGACAGTCCTAACAGCAGGGTCCTGTTCATCTTGGATGCAAAACAGAATTTGCAGCTAAAGTGGAGATAAAAGTTTGATAACTGCTGTGAGGTCTTAACAACATAACCCAATTACACTTTACCTAAAAGAATATACATGTACCAGTACTTGAGAGCAAAAAAGAACAAACAAAACAATCCCAACAGTAACCTTGAAAGGAAAATGACTAAGAACCACAATTGCAGTTTTAAAACCATCAATATGTCATGTCCAAAATTTCAACTAAATTGTAAAAAAATACATCTAATCTAATATGGAATAATCTAAGTTTGCCAGAGGAAGTTACAGTTGGTGATAGAGGTAAAGATTGGAATAACATTATGCAACAACCAGTACATGTATTGTGCCAAGGGCTAAAATCTCCTATCAAGCAACACCAGCATAACATGCTTTCTTAAGAAAGAACTTAATTCTCATTCTTTAACCCTCTCAGCACTAGATGTCTCCCCTTAATAAGCAAACACTCTTACATTAGTAAGAGTAAAATGATAAAGACAGTTACTGTAATGGCATTAGGGTTAAGTAGTTTTATGCACTGATAAAAACTTTAGTTAAAAAATGAATGTTTAGCTGTACATAGCTGCTATTACAGTGCCATAACACCCATAAGATCAAGGAGATCTGACCCACTAACAAGTCCTGGACAGCCAAGGGCTACCCCAACTGGTAGAATAATCTTTAACACTTTCCAGTCTGCACCTAGCTTTTTGACTTTATTCTGGCTAACACATGACAATAGTAAAGTAACTTTTTTTATAATGGACAACCCTATCAGCGACATGAGCTGTTCTCCTCTAGTGGTCCAGTAAAGGCCACCCCTCCCTCATGGATTCAGTGATTTATCATTACTACAGGAGGAAACCAGAGTACCCAGAGAAAACCTGAGATGCTTGGTAGAATCAAACTGGACAACACTCTTACACATGATCAAAGGTAACTTTAATCAGGTAACTGCACAGAGCCAGACCCAAACCCTAGTCACAGTGGTGAGAGACACGTGCACTACCACTGTGCCACCAACACCCCCCCTATGGTCTTGACAAGGTGTCCTGGACAGGAGAGAGTTTAGCATTATAAGAATTTTGAAAATTCAAAATACAATATAAAATACTATGATGCTTATGCATCCAAGATGCACCCCTCAAAGGTACCCCCTACTATAAATGTCCAGGTTATGCTTCTCAGCACTCAAAATTAATAGTGTTTTCAGAAATTATGGAACATAATTGTTAGACTGTTAGCTTAACAACACTGTACCTTCTGATAATTTAGATCAAAGCAACTTTTTAAATTCTTGTATAGATTTTCATCTTCTCCTACAAGAGGCTAAGTGACAATCATCAATCAGAAGGGATCACATGGTCTTAAAAAAAAAATATACACTGTTTAGGTCTAAATGTATGTACTATTAAGTGAAGTATATGAGAGATTTCAAAACATTTTCAAATCATACAGTATGACAGTAAAGTACATGTATTGCACAGTCCAAAACTTTTATTACTATTCATGGAAATTGTTTTCATGTTAATGATTGAAGGCTTTAATTAATACATAGGACTTATATAGTAAACTGAGAATTTTATAACCAGATATGAATTAAATTTTCTAGCCTGTAGCAAAGGTAAGTAAAAAGGTTGTAGTGTTTCGGTCTCATTTTGATTTTTGTTTGGAACAAACATGGCCAGTACAAACATTGGTTATTAAACATCTATCAAAAACACTTATATTATAAACTAGACATGAAGGATTGTTTTGTCCCCAATGACCTTAATAATGAATTGGACACTGAGATATGAGTACCTCCTAACAGATGAATAAAATTGTCTGGCAACAGCCAGGGGCAAATTGCAGAATTAGCCATACTGTAGTGGTAAAGAATGAACTACTATAAAGTCCTATCCACATTTACAGTGTATTTATATCTGTGTGAAAACAGATACTTTTCATGTGTTTTCACCTATTGTTCACACCAAAATAATGGAAAATGACAATAATATTCACTGACAAAAGAGACTTTTGAAAATACAGTTTCAAGGGGGCAAGTTTTGAAAATGAAGGGTACATGTATATAATTGTTTTGGTGTGAATAAAATGGATACTTCAAAAAAAATAATGGTAACATTTAGGTTCAGAATACTTGATAAATTATTTGACATTCAATAAACAAATACGGATAAATGAAAATATTATGGAAATGGTTGCATTACAGATGTAAAACTCTTTGATGCAGTTTCAGGCCAAATTAAAATGAAAAGAATTGAAAATATATTACTAACTGTGGACTGGCCTGAGTTATTTTTCGATACTTTAACCTCAGAAAACAAGGTATCATATCCATTTAATTTTGCACATTGGTCATACTAACTGATTTAGTATCATACAGTGTATACTGTTCAAAAAACCATTACAGTATTTCAATGGATGTATGTCAAATATAGCCTTGGCCCAACAAGAATAGAAGTTAGAACAAGTCTTAATTTGCATCAACTTGCAATAACTTGAAGCAACTTTGAGCAGAATTAAACTTTCATGCTGGTTTCCCATAACTTGCATTGACTTCCAGTCTCATTTGACTACTAGTGATAGCTACTGCATGTTAATTGCATTGGAAATGTAATTCTTCTCATTAAATTCAAGGAATTCAGAGACCTTATCTTTGAGTTCATGCAGTGGTGGATCCAGTACAGATTTACTAGAGTTGTAACCTCACTTTGGGAAAAATATTAATCTTTATTCAGACAGGAGGCCCTGGTTTGTATTATATTTCTATTGTAACATTTAACAGTGTGTGTTATTCATCCCTTACCAAAGGTTCCCTTGTAATAAAATCTGCAATGGTTTCATACAAGCTCATCCAAGAACATTCTTACAAGCCTCATACAATTATACAGAGTTATGTGCATGTGTGTGTATTTTTTTTTCATTCTGCTAGTCAAATAGGTCTTTCCTAATAGGGTGCAGGCCTTATCAATGGCATTCTTTTTTAATTCTAGATATGCCATTCCAGTCTCCTTACATCAACCTCCATAGTCCTTTGGTCTGGGCTTAATGATTGAGAAAAATAATTACAATTACTGTATGGTATTTCACGACATAAGAACAAAACTTCTTGTTAGCAAAAGGACAGTTATAAATTTCAAAAACACAAGAATACTTTTTAAAGACATGTTTTGGCAAGACTTATGCCAGTCTTCAGTTTATAGAGTGATGTTTGTAATGCTTTAAATAGGAATTACAGAATGAATAAATTACTGTAACTAATTACAGTGATGATATGCTAAGATGATTAACTACAATGACAATATGTTGTGTGAAGACTAAAAGAGGTGATATGAAACAATAATCACAAACAGAGGAAGGTATTGATGTGTTAAATCTGTGTGTTTAATTCTGTTTTTTTGTATTTTGGATGTAAATAGCTTCTTTCCATTTGAGTGTGCAAGTAGTTTTGGCCAAACCTAAAATTTTTAAAGCAGATTGGTGTGTAGTGCTTTTTACAATTGGTAAGGTT
The DNA here is from genome assembly GCA_030142905.1 of Heliopora coerulea. Lineage (NCBI taxonomy): Eukaryota > Metazoa > Cnidaria > Anthozoa > Scleralcyonacea > Helioporidae > Heliopora > Heliopora coerulea. The sequence goes on from JASJOG010000001.1 coordinate 1,869,724, forward strand.
ATTGAGGTGTTTAAAGACATGAGAATTTTGATCAGTTAAGATGTGCTTTTTAATCTGTGCTAAGAAATAGTGAGAGATTTCACCAATGTGGTGAGAATTAAATCCTGCAAATATAAATTTGTAAACCATAAATGATTTTAAAGCTGTGGAAATCAGGTCCTTGAAACTGAAAAAGGTTTTGATTTTGAAAATAGAGAACACTAGTTTGATACTAAGGTCCTTACAGAAATGTTTATGCAATTGTCTTATTTTGATTTGGGTAAATCTAGAACAATGACCAATGTAGGGGAGTTTAATATAGTGTACATTGGAGTCTTCTGCGTCATTGGAAACATTTTTGTTAGGGTTTTGTTTAGGTGTACTTAAATATTGTTTAATGATTTTGTCAATAAGGTGAGAAGGAAATAAGGAAAGAAGGAAAGTTTGAAAATTTCTGACAGTTTGTTGAGATCTTTGTTACAGCCAGCATTTAGATTCGACCGAACCCACTTACACACTTAAATTGAAAGAAGCTATTTACATCCAAAATAGAAAATCAGAATTAAACACACAAGTTCAACACATCAACACCTTCCTCTGTTAATAATATTATCATCGTTCGATACCGCCTCTTTTAGTCTTCACACAACATATTGTCATTGTAATTAATCATCTTAGTATATCGCCGCTGTAATTATTTAATTTATTCATTCCGTAGTTCCTATTCAAAGCCTTACAAACATCACTCTGTAAGATGAAGATGGCATAAGTCTTGCTGAAACATGTCTTTAATAAGTATTCTCGTGTATTTGAAATTTATAACAAGAACACTAAACAATTTAACACGTGCTGATTAACAAACACAAGTCCTAATGACATGTATCAATGCACAGAATATTTGAAACTGATCGAATTTTACAAAAGACTAACTATTTTATTAAAATAGGTAGATGAACGAGAAGCTGACAACGATCAGTAACTTATTTTAACCAAAAATATTTTAAACTAACCTTTAATAGTGTGACGCCAGGAAATCCATTTAGATTTGCATGACTGGTATTCAGACACGTTTTACATCTGTGAAGCTTCAGCTTTCTATAATAATCATAGAAAGATCGTTTCTAAACTGTATAACAACCAGAAATTAAATGGATAGAAGACTAATCTGTTCCTCGCGCGTTTTCTGGCTTTGATAAAACGCACTGTCACTGTCAATTTTTTGTGCAGTTAAGCCATGAAGTGAGAAGTTGTCAGTTGTTATGAACGAAATCCGTCAAAAATACATAGTACATTACCCATAAAATATAGCCACAGCATGAACAAGATACATAAATAAAACTCCAGTTAAAGTGAGAAGGGCTAAAAAATCCACGAGAGCCATCAAACACAAAACAGCATTCCAGGTCGCCATCATTGAAATTTATTTATTTATACAAAGTAGTGTGATTGGTTAATATTTTTAGATTAACTACATCGGCTCAGTTGATTGGTTCTCCTTTCCAAATATTTCTTCGGCAGTCTTTTTGAATAACTTCCTGAAATTGAAAGACTTCATTGTAAATTTGTGATACTAAATTAAAGTAAACAGAGTTATTTTTATTCTACAATTACAGTTAGATAAAATCCAGAGGAGTACAAAAATTTAGTTTGACACTTAAATTGTTTCACTGTATTTCGTTAACTTTAATATTTAATATCCTACAAAAATTGTCAGTTAGTCATCCCAAAGAGATGTGAACGTCATATCTCCAATATTGGGTTTACAGTTCTGATTTTGATCGGTAGGAACGAATATTTAGGAGTGTACAAAATGGATGTCAACGTTAGGTATTTTCTTAATGCCGAAATATTTTAATTACTTGCTCAATATCTGTGGTATTTGTGGTTAATTAAAATTTGACAATTTACTCGAAAACATGGCAGCAAATATATGATTTTCTTTAAATTTGTGGCCTGAGCGAAAAATCTTGGCAGCCTCCTTTAATATGGTCTTAGGATAGACTTAAGCCTATTCAGATTGGATTGTTCTAGACCTCAAAGTCTTGGAGGATCACCAAACGCAGTCCCTTCTGCCATGATTCACATATTTTGGAAGCTTCCAAAATAAAATTATACATGAGACATCCCGCCGTCCCATATAGATGAATTGAAAACTTCAATTTTTAACTTTTTATGAAGTCTAAATGACGTCAAATATAAGGTTATATTTATTTAAATTTAGATTTCGAAATTTTTCTAACTAATTAGCCTTGGAAGTTCCGGGCACAATTACTCGGGTGTGTATTAAAATTCGTGCTAGAAATTTAGCATGTGGTTTATTTGTGTACTGAAAGATTGGAAATGATCCTATGTCAGTTTTAGTGGGTGACCACACGAGACCAGTACCAATTCAAACTGCCACCAAAGTGAAAATTTTTTGAAGTGTTTACATGAGATTGGCCGGAATGAAACTAAAGCCATGTTCTTGCAAATATTTCTGACCTCATCCCGAGTTTTCGATAATACCAGTTACAATGCTTTTCCTGTTCGTCACATTAATGGCTGGTCCGGTCTGAACTCATTCGTGTCGGTCCTGCATCCGAAATGAGTGAGACCGATCCAAACTTAGTTTTCGAACCGGTTTCATGTTAACTAAAACAAGGATTTGTATGGGCTGTAATCTGAAGTCTTGTCCGTCTGATTTCGAACTGGTCTTATGTAATCAGCTTCTTAGACCCCGTTCACATGATGCCGGTAAGAAATGAAACCGTAACAAAATCATTACGGTTAGGCCTTGGGTTCACACGCAAGGCCTAACATGAAACACACACAAAACATGAAACCGTAATGCTAACTGTAACGATTTGAAACCGTAATGCTAACCGTAATGATTTAAAACCGTAATGAAATTGTACCTCTACCGGCATCGTGTGAACGCCTTACCGTAATAATTTCATCACGGTTTCACGAAACTTTTTTCGCCGCCAAAAAGTACCGGTTAAATGAAGCGAGAAAGCGGGAATTTACAAACAAAAAAATAAAAATGAAGTTAGCAAAGCCAGTGAACACAATTTCCATATCTGGGAATGCTAACTCCCAGTCATTTGCTCGGGCAAAAAGTAAAGCCAAGATGGCCGCCCATGGAGGCCAATTCTGGACGTCAGTTTCAGTCCTCTTCGCGGTCTTGTACGTCAGTTCCAGTCCTTTCCACAAATTTAATTTTCAGTTTTTGTTTGGTTTGACTTCGAAAACATTCACAATCATGGAAAAGTGCACAGACGGAATATTACTTGACCAGTTTTACATATTCAAGTGCTTAAAAGGATTCGTCATTGCTGTGTGGCCTAAGAACTGTCCTAAATTGTCTAAAGATGGCAAACTGACGGTAAAAAAGGACGTGCACTTAGTACTTTCCCCAAGTAATTTCTCGGGACCGTTTTATCAGGTTTCTCGTGATTTTGGTAATTTCTTTCGTGAAAATATATAACCTGTAACTCGGTTTGACTTTGTTGAAATAGATTCGAAATTCTTAAATTCATTTCTACCTTTTGAAGACATGTTTTGGGTGTATTTTCAATAAGGAAAATTTTTAGAAAATGTAAAAACTCGCGTGGGAGACTAAAATTGACGTACAAGCTCGCGTAGGGAACTAAAACTGACGTCCAAAGTTGGCCTCCATGGGCGGCCATCTTGGCTTCACTTCTCATTGGTCAGATAGCATTCCAGATACGGAAATCGAGTTCACTGAGCAAACCTAATAGGTGGTTCTATTGGTGTTTCTTTTGTGTTTGTGCAGTGCGTTACATTTTAATTTATCTTTATTACAAAAACATCTGACGAACTGCACAAAGAAACGGCGATTTTTAATATTTTTATTGCAACTTGGTACAAACAAAAACAACGGAAAAAAGGAAGAGACAACGACGGCGATTTTGGACACGACCAAGACACTTCCTCATCCGTCCAAGCAAAGTTTCGGACCGATTCGTCTGATGTTTTTTGTTATTTCGTCGGAGGCATGTTGGCATACTGTTAACACGCAAGTGACTGCGAACAACACGGTCAGCAATAATTTAAAATCTTGTAATCGTAACGGCATCGTGTGAACGGAACAGCAAAACGGCGTGAAATTATATCGGTATCGCGTAAACAGGTTCGTACCGTGATATTTTGATACCGGTGCAGTTTCGTACCGGTATCGCGTGAACGGGGTCTTAATCTCATTGAACGGTCAAAATCACGTTATACTTTTTGTATTACAGCTTATGAAATAACGTGACTCGTTCGCGAGCTCTGATTGGTTAATACTCGTGTTTGGATAACAGTATCCAAACACGGAAAATTTCCAGTCAAAAGTGTACTGAAGTTTGTTTTGCTGGTTCAGTCTTATTATTTTATGAAAGAAACACTTAACCGTTTTTGTGTGTTTGAATACTTCATTCAAACGTGTGGTAGGTTGCTGGACTTTCAAATTGTTATATTATCTTAGCTGAGAGACTAGACCCCAGGGACCAACTGTAATCCGAGATGGGAGGGTCCTCGGGGTTGTTGCTTTTTGATATTCTGTTTACGCTATGGTAGTTAGTTATAGAAAGAACATTATACGAAACATTAAAAGACAGGATTTAACACAAATAACTTAAAAAACACATTTAGTTTTCCTCTTTGTCACTGCGTTGAAGTGGCTAATGCTTCGCTTTGTTGACCAGGGTTCGATCTTCTTAAGCTTGGCTCTGATTGGTAGTTGATGGTTTTCGGGAGAATTGCTTACTTCATCATCGTGTTTATCAAGTTAACTCCTTTTCATCTGCCGTTATTTTATAAAAAGAAATACCAAATGGATTCCCTTGTTTAGGTACTGTAATCCAAACACGATGGGTGTGGCGTGACTTGAGAAAAGCGGAAATCCATTGATATTTCTTAAGCATCGTTTTTATAATACAATTTAGTTTTATTTTATTATGTTTTGCTTCGGGTATACGATCGATGGTTACAGGAGTTATTATTTTAAGAGACGTACCAAGATATCTGTGTTGGAAATGTTGATAATAGGATGACAATTATTAAGTACTTGTTACGTGTAGTTGATAAATTCAGAAACCACGGAGGAAAATTTACAGTGGGCGGCTAAAAAAGTGGGGTCTCGGGGCCATACTTTCCCGAAGATTTTTCAAAATCAACATCCCTGAAACGGCTGAAGACTCTTCTAAATTTTTTAATCACTCAGAATTCAGAAACTCAGATTATTTTAACCGAAAGAAAGTAAGAAATATCACTCAAAATACTAAGAAAGGCATTCACTCAAATATCAGATAAGTGACCGAAATTGTATTTCTAGGCTTTCCTTGGAACTAATCCGTTCGCCTCTTCGTTTGGTCTTGTTTGTCAGTGCTCTGCTTGAGTGTGTGAAGCACAGTAAGATTGCTCAAACTTTGTTGATTTATATTCGCATGAAATTTGATTTTGAGTGTTCTTGCAACCAAAATTATCTTTTCCCAGTCGTTCTACCAACAGGATTTAGATAAAGAAACAGGCTGATGGAAATATCAAGATGTACTATATTTTTCTCGGACTCAGAAAACGTTTTAATCTTTTCCAAAATATCCTACAGGTCAATTCTTCCTGCGTCAAAGTAAGATAACAGATCACAGTTGAATCTGGCAAAAACGATTCCTTTTGTTCGTACGTACAAATACTGAACCTTTAACTATTTAAATCCCGAGAACAAACGAACAAATAAAAGTACAAAGCAAAAACAGAAAGAGAATAAAGAACAAAAGAAAAAAATTTAGGCGTTAAAAAATCCAATTCCATACAGATTTAGTTATCTCATCATTATTTGATGTTAAGCTATATCAAATGCTTTTTCAAAACCGGGAAAAATTGCAACGACAGGGACGGGGAAGCAGAGGGTGGCTGCGGAGGCTGTAGCCCCACACTTTTTTCCAAATGTAATATTGGAACAACTACCTTAAGAACACTTCTGTAATTTCCCGGAGAAGCATGCAACCACTCGAAATTCCGCTCCGCAGTCCCTGCACGAGGGTTTATCAACGGGCGATGAATTTTAAAGCCCATCTACACGATACTATTGTAGTGCATGACTGTTTGCGCTGATGTATATGATCAACTCACTGGCGTCTTCAACACGTGTTACCACATCGACGTACCAGTAGTATGCAGGAATTGTGACCTCGAAGAACATTGAATACACCAGGATGAACAGTCGCATACCATAATCGTATCGTGTGAAAGGGCCCTAACGAAACGACTGTTACCACAACAAATTTTGTTAAAAATTGTTCACAGATGGTACGTTACAAACAACGAGTTATTGTTAACACACGTTGAAATTCGTAGTTAAAATCAATTTTATACTGATCAGAACTGCGACTGTATCGTAGTTTTGGCAGTATAGGTAAGATCCATCACGCAACTCTCTCGCGATGATTTGGCTCGCCATCTAATAAAATACGCATTAAAATGAGTCATTTCTTCGGTCGTCTTTCAAATTAGTTGCAAAAAACACTGTTTATGTTGCTGTTAATGACCTCTAACACTCCACACACTGCCAGTAGCAACGTCACAGATCCAGTGGTGGCGCCAGGAATTCCCCGACGCAGGGACTGAGGTCCCCGACAGGGGGGCTAAACCTTAGGGGCCATTACCACGCCCCTTTATAATTCCGTTATTTGAAGGTCGAAAACATCACGTTATTTTTCGCAAGAATAATCGAATCAACTGACTAGAAACAGTTTACTTTTAGATTTCACATGAAGAGAAGAGTCCATTATCTTTCCTTGCTAAATCAATAACAACTGCTCATAGTTTGTACAGTATATAAATGAGTTCATAAGTGAAAATTCCCCGACGGATTGTAAATTTTTCCCCGACAGGGGGGCTAAGGTTCCCGACGCAGGGGCTGTAGCCCTCTCTGCCCCCCTTCTGGCACCACCCCTGCACAGATAAGCCGATGTTATAGACTTTATAACTACAACACTGCATTACTGGCAAGTGAGTTTTATTGCTGTCCGCCTTTTATTTAAGTCGTTCACATATATAGCCCCTTCGATTGTTTCACTTCTTTTCATCGACCGAAATCTTGAAACAAGTGGAAAAAATGTGTTTTCAGTCTTTCGAGTCTGAATGATCGTCCAAGTTATGCACTAAATTGCTGTATGTTTTCTTGACGCTGAACAACATTAAATATTTCAAGGAAACGATTACAGCTCTAAACAACCAAACCTGTTCTTTATTACTTTTAATGGTGATATATCTGTCGAAAGTCCAGAAAATCCATGGAACTCTTTTTTTTTTAAGATTATTCGACGAAACGGTTCTTAAGACTAAGATTTAAGAAAAATATTGAAACATAATTACATAAACTCCTTTGGGTTAAGGAAAGACCATGCTTCTCGAACGTTTCATAGAACTGTGCTGTCCCAAACGGAACGTAGTTTGAAATATAATTTGAATAAATGGGAACTGACTTCTTGCATGTGGAGTAAGAATTAGAAAACGAAGAAAAAAATATATCATTACTGAAATAAGGAACAGAAAGACGATAAACAGAAACATGGGTAATTTACAACTGAATCCACATTAAGTACTGTATTCTGTTGAGTCAGTTCAATAAAATCACTTCTAATTATTTATTCATATACGTGTCTGAAATATGTTATATACAGCATTAGACAATGAAAGCACCTGCTCATTTTCTTATCAAAATTCAAATTGTCTTACTAAATACATTTCATTCTTGTATGCCATTGCAAGATACACGCTGCGTCAGGAAGGGATATTGAAATACGCTTACAACAATATTTACCGTAACTGTAACTTCGTTCAAATACAATAATGAATAACTATTCGTCCCACCCTTCTAGGAAAGCACATTTTGCTGTTGGTGATAGTAATCTGATTGGAATGATTCGAGCAAGAAAGTTGGCAATAAAAATTAAGAAACGAGCTCAGTTTTTGGTGGCAGATAAACGTCGCCGAGACAACACTGGGAGAGCAATTTTGGTTCACCGCGATTTTCCTGAAAGAATAATTCAACAAAGAAGGTTGTTCTACGACTCAAACGAATTCTCAGAATATCGAGATGATCGCGCTGACAGAATGATTGCATCTTCCAGCGGTGAAACATTACAACGTAGTGCTCAAGACTACCAAACTAAGCCAGATGGCATCTTCCCGGCTCGATCAGTTGAAGAACATATTTCGAGGTTGCTGCAAGTTCGACTAAGTGGCATTAGATATAATCCAGAGAGATGTAAAGAACTCAGTATAAGTTTAGCTGAAGAGATCAAGCAAGATGTAAAAGCACATCACAAGCTCATGCGCTACAAGTTAATTTGTGTTGTAAACATTGGAGAGACAAGGCATCAAAGTACCGCTTGTTTTGGAAGTCGATGCCTGTGGAATGCGAAGTTTGATAATTTTGCTTCGTCTTTTTATCGCAACGCTCAGATTTTTGCTGTTGCAACTATCTATGGTGTTTATTTCGAATAAGCACAAGGACCAATTTAAGGCATACATAAGTGGAATATAGCAATATAAAAACAGGCTAGAATATAGTGTATATAAATGTTCCAGCTGCATAAATACACGGTACGTACACAGTGGCGGATCTAGGATATTTAAAAGGGGGGTGGCCAAGGGCAAATCCTGGGCTTTTTAGGTGTAGTCTGTAGCGCTTCCAGAGCGGTTTTTAAGAAGAGTTTTAGTTTTAGGAACATACGAAATACAGTGAATATATTTGGACTATTAAAAATATTCAATGCATACACTTTTAGGTAATTAAAAACTTTAACTTCAGTCATTTATAGAATTGTTATAAACCGAACACTACAGTCAGTTAGTACCTTTAACCGATTGTTGAAAAATATTTGTTTTAATTGTCTATGAAAAGTGCAGATGCATTCATTCTTCTGGAGTGTAGGGCCATGAAACGTTCACAAATCTGGTTTCTGTTGATCGGAATTGTCGTGTGACTGTGCATGGCAGCAACAGCCAAATTGGAAAGTCGGGAGGTCGTCATGGAGCTCCGAAGCCACGTATGAATTCTACGAATGCATGAGAATGATCGCTCTGCTTCTGTGCTACCTATGGGCAAAACAGCAAGAATCTTCAGAAGTTCTCTCACGTTTGGGAAGAATATGTTGTCCGCATGTGTTGCCAGAATAGACGTAACTGAGCTGCTTGCAACTGGCTGCGGTTGTCGTTTCCAGTAGTTCATCCAGCGCAAAAGTTCACTGTCAAAAGCCGATGGTAGCGGCATCACGTGATTCCATTTCTCGTGTAAAACTCGGCCGAGTTCTACTACAGCCTCCATTCTCTTTGTGACGATAACCTGAGGAATCAAGGCACACAGCTCATAATGCGCTCTTTTGTCCTCACTAAAGCGACATTGTAATTCCGAGCAGATAACATCAACAAACGGTATTGCCACCGTTCGTCTCCAGTATTCTTGTACTGTCTCAACTGGGCAGTTTTCTCGATTCCTCTGTCGATTGCAAACTCGCGGGCGTTGTTCAGTCGACCCAACCATTTCTGCCAGAGTCTTGACTTTTTCATACATGAGCTGAAACCGTGCATTGATTTCACTGCGCATCTCTTGGTAGCAACAGATGACTTCTTCAATTTTCCGGAATCCGAAATATACTTCCATGAGTTCGCCTTGTAGGGCGCAGACAAGTGGTCGCATAGGCTCCAGCAGTTCCTTGGCACAAACGAAGTTGACAATGTGTCCAAAGTTGCTCATAATGTGTCGCAGTCCATTTGCCATGGTCTTGGTTTTGGCGTCCCAGTCCCATGTCTCGTTATTCTGATAAAAACGGTCATCGTTTGTGGGCTCACATATTTCATTCAGTGTGATGACGATATACTCATACAAGTCGAAAATGGTTTCAAACGTGGAGTGCCTTTCGATCCACCGGGTCTTGCATAAACTCTTTAGCTTTTTCTTCTTATTTTCTGGCGAGAAGGCGTGGATGATAACTTCAAAGAATTTTTGGCGTTTGGGGGAGTTGTCGAAGAAACTTTATAGTTCTCGACATGAATCCATCATATTTTGAATTGACGGAATTTTGCAAGCTTGACAGATCACAAGGTTAAGAGAATGAAGGCAGCAACCTTGATATTCTGCATCTGGTGCAAACTTGCCTATTTCAGCTTGAACGCCTTTCTTATCTGAGCTCATCGACGCAGTCGTGTCGTAAGCCTGGCCCCGACAATTTGCGAGATTGATTCCTTGCCTCTCTAAGCTGTCTCGAATTGCGGTGGCTATAGCCTCTCCAGTGATTCTACGCAAATCACACATATCGATTAAAACTTCACGCTTTGTTGGTTTGGATGGGTTAGCAATGAAGTCAAGTAGGCGGAGACACACCGACAAAACTTCCCGTCCCTGAGATGTCGTCTCGCCGCCAATTAAAGCGAAATGGGGGCTCTTTTCAAGGCACTGGCGGAAATAGTCACGAATCAAGTCAGCAATCACTTCAATGAGTTCGTTTTGGATGGTTTTGCTTGTATACCGTGCGTTTCGTGGCCCTGAAGTAAGATACTCTTTTAGAACAGGGTTGCTATCGGCCAGGAGTCGTACAATGGCGACGAAATTACCTTCATTGCTTGTAGGCGGTTGATCAAATTGTACGTCATCGTCCCTGTGTCCGCGCAAAGCAAGCTGCTGCTTCACACACAGCAGAGCAGCATCTACGATAAAAGGCGGTACTGCTTTATTTCTCTGGACATTCTGCAGAGCTATTGTATTGATCTGTGTATCGATGCGGTTTTCAATATTTGCAATTTGGGCCCGAATACAACCAGCACGTTCGATACATCTCTTGTGGTACTCAGTAGTTTCGTGAGCATCAAGCTTCTCTTTGGACTTGTTATAGTTTGTAAATGGTGTTTTCACAAAGACTCCTAATGACTCTTTCTCTCGATCAGTTAGAAAGAGAAGACATGACAAACACCAACCTCCTCTAAATTCGGTGTGTACACTGTAAGCCAGCCATCTACGTTGATCTAGCCATTTAAGTTGAAAGCAAATGGTCTTCTTAGGTCCAAACAGTCGTTTATCAAGATGGTTAGCATCGGATGCTGCTGGTCGCCAGCATTTGTCGAGAAAATCTACTTTATTAGCGTCACTTAATGTTCTTCCCATTTTCTGAGCGATAAGAATTTCACTTACGTCATAGGGCGCGACAAGTATCAAGACATTTTGGTCAACTTCTTTTGAATGATCACCTTGAGCAGTCTGAGGGACTTGTGCAGCCAGTGGAGTTGCTGTCGAGTTTGAATCGAAAGTATTGATACGATCTTGCTCTGGCTGACTTTGACGTTCATTAGAAGTTGTTGAATTGTTTGAGCCTTCTCCTTGTCCAGGAACTTCTTTTGTAAGAAAAGCATCCAAAGTGTTCTGTCTACGTCGTTTCATTGTGATCGAAAAGTCAGTTATGCAAAACAACGCTAATTTACATGTTTCACGCCGCCATGTTTTTAACACACGGCGGCATGTAGGGCAGCGGAGCCGAAAGTTCTGAAGAACTTTATGTTAGCCACAATATCATGTACTGTGTGATAAGAAGTATCAAATATCAGCAGGTGACAGGTGTAGAATAAAACATATTCCGAAGAATAAAGTCATCTTGAGAACTCAAGATATGAGTCAATGCAAGATAAAACTATAGTTGGAACTGTGATATTTCGACTTTATTCCAAAGTCATCTTCAGACAGAATGATAATTAAATGAGTTTACACTTTCAGACTCTTTCAACGCTGTTACACACATCCAAAACATTCCGAAACAACTATTACTAGAAGGATACCAATTTGTTTCCTTTGATGTTGAATCACTATTTACTAATGTTCCACTATCTCGCACAGTTAATATTATCTTAGACCGAATTTATAATGAAAATTTATTAAGTACCACTTTAACAAAACGCACTTTGAAAAAACTGATTTTGGATTGCTGCAGCAAAACTACCTTTTCTTTTAACAACCAGTTATATGAACAAATTGACGGTGTATCTATGGGATCGTCACTAGGACCTGTCTTGGCTAACATCATACTAACTGAATTTGAGCGGATTATAGTTTCAGATCTCATTAATAGCGGTATCATAAAATTTTATAAACGATATGTTGACGATACTCTGCTTTTGATTAAACCTTCCAACATCTCTTCGGTGTTAACGAAATTTAACAAATTTGATAAAAACCTAAAATTTACAGTTGATACTTTTCCCGATGGTAATATCCACTTTTTAGACATTAAAATTTCGGCTGATGGTACTGACGTTTATCATAAAGATACTCACACTGGTCAATATACGCACTTTACAAGTTTTGAACCTTTTTCACGCAAAACTGCATGGATAAAGTCTCTTTTTAACCGCGCTCTTAAAATTTGTAGCTCAAGAAAGCTTTTTAACTACCAAATCAGTTTTATAAAATCTTGTATGTCGTGGAATGGTTATCCCAACAGCGTAAAATATTTTCTAATTAATAAACTAAAACGCAAATACAACGCTACTACAATTAAAATGAATAGGTCTTGCGATGATGACAATTTACCCAAAATTTGGATACGTATTCCTTTCCTTGGTAAACAAAGTGAAAATCTAGTTAAATCATGCATTTCGAAAATTCGGCGTCATCTTAATCAACCCGTTAAATTTATCGTTATTTATGACACGAAAAAAGTCTCCTATTTTATTTCTAACAAAGATAAGATTCCGGAAATGTCTCGCAATAATGTCGTCTACCAAATTACTTGTCCTGGCTGCAACAAAACATATATAGGTAAAACCGACCGTTGTCTTCACAAACGCCTTTCCGAACATTCTACTCAACATAACACCAGTGCAGTTGCCCAACATTTTCTCGAATGTGAACACGCTCACTTCATTAATGACTTATATGATCAGTACGACCGACTAAATGACCTTCCCTTTTCTTCTAACACATCTACCTCCATTAAAAATTTAATCTTTAATAACTATAAAATTCTTTATACGAGTAAGTCTACTAACACCAATAAACTTCTAATAATTGAAGCACTCCACATTAAGTTCAATAAACCTGAGCTTAATTCTGGGCTCAAGCTAGCAAAGAACTCAACCTTTTTAATTAGATATTATGGCCATTTGTTATCAGTTAGCCCATTAGTTCTATTCACGCCCAACCGCTTTATTAATGGTGGTGAGAACTTCTAATTAGCATTAGCATCTCAACATCTCAGCATGTAAATTAGGGATTATCGGTAGTGTTTTCTAATTCCGTCTCGATGATGTCATCACACCTGTATATAGACACTGGCATTTTATTGTAATTATCATTCTGTCTGAAGATGACTTTGGAATAAAGTCGAAATATCACAGTTCCAACTATAGTTTTATCTTGCATTGACTCATATCTTGAGTTCTCAAGATGACTTTATTCTTCGGAATATGTTTTATTTTATACTTTTTGAAGTTGTCGGCTGGTCATGGTTTTTGACAGGTGTAGTTGTATCACAATTTACTTTATCGTATTTTATTGCTTATGTGTAACACATATGGAATTATTAACACTGCCACAATATAATATTTTACATAAATTTGGGCATAAACTGGGAAGAGGTAAATGGCAGACCAACGTTAGTTGAGTCAAATGGGGGGGCTAGCCACCCAATCCACCCCCCCTAGATCCGCCCCTGGTACATCTGGTAGCAAAGATAAATAATCGAAGGGTCCTTGAGGGCGACACACGGATGTAATTAAAGTGGACGACGAGAAAAATTTACAAACTGGTACGGCAGTGTTATAGTGAGAAACATCTTTTGCATCGGCTGAATCTATAAAGTTGTTACTATGAAGTTATTACATTTATAGGCGATAATAGCATGCTATCACATCATTCACATGCTATGGACTGCTAGAATTACTGACCGATCGACACAATGGATCGACCTGGGACCCAGGATCAGTCACGCACCGGCCAAACAAAACAATTGCTCTTCCGCTACGCAATAAGACAGCCATCACTTGTTGGGTATGTTTGTTTTGATTAATTTTTTACTTTTTCTTGTCGTTTGTGGCAGTGCCACTATTGCTACGAAGAAGTCTTCTTCTACATTCACAAAAAATGTCCTGATATTCATTGGAGATGATGCTGGGTTCGAAACTCAATTTTACAATAACAGTGTGTGCAGGACACCCAATCTCAACTTCCTGTCAAAACGAAGCCTTATCTTCGATCATGCTTTTACTTCTGTCAGTAGCTGTTCACCCAGCCGATCAGCAATTTTAACAGGTGAGATATGATACTACGTACCGACATACGGTAAAACCCTCTGGTCTTTTCCTTTATTATCATCGGCATCCACTCACTGGTGTTCATTCAGAAGTGCGCATTCAGAAATTAATGCGCGCAAATCCGAATTAGTTCATTCGAATTTTAAAGCTCAGCTGATGGAGACAAGTACTTACAATTCTTTCAACTGTTTCAAGATTATGGTAGATAGTAAATCAGGACATAAAACTTTCAGTTTGCATTATTTACGAGATATTGCTTCATTATTTCAATATCTGAAAAGAAAATGAGCATTCGACAAGACTGTTGCTAGGAAAGAACGAGGCAAAATTTCAGTCGTATTATGACCGTGACTGTAACTTAAAAAATTTAATGCGGAATAAAATAATTTAAATAAAGAGATTTAATGCGCAATAATTTTAATATAAAATATAAATATAAAGTTAGTTGAACATTAATCCATTAAAGGCAGACATCCCACCCAGCACTAAAGGCAGACATCCCACCCAGTGCACCCTTGCCACTGAATGGGTTAAATTTCAAGTAGTCAATCAATTAAGAGTTCATAGTGAAAAATTATGTTGTTGTTTACCCTTGCCAATACCCCAGTGGATATTTTTAGTAATGTGAAATTTGATGAAGCAATGTGAAGGATGAAGATATAAGTCCCTGCTCTTAAAAGCTAGAATGAAAGTTGCTTAAGAAACTATGGAAGCAATATTGGGAGAAGTTGACATTTGTTTATCAGATGACTAACCCTAAGATTGTGTTGGGTAAGGGGATGAAACCTTTACCTAAAGTTTTAGTTGTAATAATTAAATAAATTCTGAGAAACTTTGTTACAGTTTTGCATCAGGTTTTGCCAATGTAGGAAGACCAAACAAACTGTTTTGTATTATCTACATATGATCTATTCTACACAGATGTATATTTTGTTTTCACAGATGTAGAGCTATAATATAATGATGGAGTGAAATAAGCCATTAATCTTTGGAGGTGAGGGCAGGGGAAGGGAAGGGGAGGGAGGATAAGGAAGGAAGGAAGAAACAAATGAATGAAGGAAATAATTCTGAAATGAACAAAAGAAGGACTGATTGAAGGAAAGAATGAAGGAGCTAGTGAAGGAGTGAACAAACTTAAGGTATAAACTAATGAACAAACAAACAAGTGAGTGAACCAACAAACTAACTGAAAAGAATGAGAGAATGAATGGATGAATGATTGAATGAATGAGTTAAATTCTGTATTGCCTTTAGTTTCTGAAGAGTATTTTAAAAATTAAAAATAAGTTAGTTAGTTGCTCAGAAAGCATAATGCTCTTAAAGCATGAAGAAATGTGACATGCTGATTCCAGCAGAAATAATGTCCACAGTTCTAAATCCTAGCATAGTGTCTCTGACCTTCTTCCTAAAATGTGAGTGAGTGGAGTGAGGGAGTAAAGTAGGTGAGTGGAGTAGAATACTTTATTGCCCCCTGAATAGAGAAGTAATTAAATTAATTACAAAGTTTAAAGGGAAAAATTAAAATTGATGAAATTTGTATTTTAGAAGTGTGAGAACTTGGAGATATCTTGAGATGACAGATGAATGATCGTCAAGCTCTATCTTCAGAAAAACGATATCTGAGCCCCAGATGGGGATCAAACCTGTAACCTTCTGATTCCATCAATATCATTATTAACATATAGTGACTTCTGCTTAGGTCATGTATATGTCAAACTTGCACCTTAGCTCACCATCTGAGTCTTGGTAGCTGAATGGTTAGAATGTTTCACCAGTCATCAGAAGGTTGTGGGTTCAATCCCTGCCTGGGGTTCAGAAATCATTTTTCTTAGGATAGAGCTTGATGACCATTCATCTATTATCTCAAAAATTAAAATTATTTACAATGGCAAAAAACTATTAACTAAAAAAAGTACCCTAATATATGAAAAGTTTTTTGCAATTCTCAAAAAGAATTTGTTGTTCATCATTATCACATAAATTACTTAAAATTCTCATATCACCAAATGTTGCTGCGGTGAACTTGTCATTGTCCAATAAATGTAATTTGACTGAAGTATTAAGTGGTGGGGTATCCATGACCCAATCCTACCACATATTTCTTCAACCTCCAACTCTCTACAATAGAACAAGGCATGTTTCAATGGTTTTCTGCAAAGCATGTGACATCTTTCATACTCTTTACTGCTATTTTCCATTTACCATGCAGGGTATACCAACCACATAAAATGCACAAAGCATCAATTATTTCTCCCAGATAATGAAGATACTCCCTTCTCAGATACAGTAGAACCTGTATTTAACGGGCACCCTTGGGACTTCAGAAACTGGCTGCTTAATACAGGATCACCAAGAATACTCACTGGGCGTGGTCAATGTAGTGGTGTAATTAACGTAAAGTTATGTAAAGGTACAATCAATATGTCCTCTGCTCTACTATGCAGTATTTCTATGACTTACAGTTCACAACAACATACATCTCATTTCATCATTTCATAGTTCTTACAGTCAACATGCAGATAAAATGGGAATTTTGCTAAAGTAGCGCTATTGGAAATAAAATTCAAACCAGCAAGCAACAGGAAAGTCACTGTAAAGGGCAAGTGCATATATTAACAGTGGTAGAGGTTATGGCCTGTAAATGTCATACAAGTATATGTTTGAAGGCCATTCCTTTTCAATCACACTGCTCAAGAACAAGCTTCTAAAGAAAAGAATTTCAAGTAGAACTAGAGGGAAGTAAATTCAAAACAATATTTTTTGCATTCTGTGATTTTGTACTGCAGCTCATTGCTGACATCTGGAAAGGATTAACCATAATGAACGGTTAATTATAAGCATTAGCTTTGTCATTTCTGTAGTGATGATGGATCGCTTCTCAAACACAATCAGACACAAGAAAATACCGCATGAAAAGACATGTGGCTTTGGGTTTCAGTTAAAGGGTGGCCACTTAGTACAGGTAAAAAGAACAAAGAAAGACAAACATGGGACTACTTAAGGGTGGCTAGGGCCTCTTAATAGAGGAGGTTGCTTAATAGAGGTAACAATTACAGCGTGTGTATGGGCAAAAATTTGGGACTTTGAAAACAGGCTGCTTAATAGAGGGTGGCCGCTTAATAAAGGGCCGTTATATACAGGTCCTACTGTACCAGCAGAAAATTGTTTCCAACTTCTCATGAACCATTGCATATAATATCAGCAGGGAATTATGCATAACCTTTTCCCTCCATTTATTTTCATGAAACTCCTATGAGAATGATCTTCTAAAAGTCTTGCCATTTCAACAGTTGAACTAGATTTTAAGGAAAAACTTTGTGAATACAAATTTTTGGCTGGCTTTACACTACCTGTTTAGGTACAGTCCAGTCAACTACTGAGAAAAAAATGGGAGGTGTGGTCAGCTGAAATTTGTATCCAAAACTTTTTTATATTACTAATATCCAGTTGAAATGTTGAATGTTATTTCAGTATTCATTACCTGGGTGGTTTAGAACCTTCATCTGAGGCCATGAAGTTGATTTGCCTTAGAAATTCAAAGAATGATCATTCTTTTAGGATTACCACAACACCAGAATGGAATGTATGGCTTGCATCATACTGTGCATCATTTTAATTCATTTGATGCAGTCAGAAGTTTACCGAAAATTTTACAAAGTGAAGGCATCAGAACTGGAATTATCGGGAAAAAACATGTAGGACCTGAAGCAGTAAGTTGCTCACAAGTATCATCATCCAATAGCCTAGTTATTAGAGAAACTCCTTTTTAGAATAGTTTTAAAGTAATTAAAAGAATGTCTTTCTTTGGATAGTTTTAAAAGACTATTAATTGTATTTTGTTTTTTCCTCCAAATTGGAGGGTGCTTAAATGCTTAAACACCATAATTAAATGGTCTTTTGTGAATTGCATACCCTACTTAGTTGTAAAGGTAAAGGTAAAGTGCCTTTATTTATACTGGATAACTCTATCAGCTATCTGAGCTGGTGTCCCTAGAGGTCCAGTGAGGACCTACCCTCATGGGTCCAGTGTTATGACAGGAGGAAACCGGAGTACCCGGAGTAAACCTGCGATGCTTGGTTGAGTCAAACTGGGCAACACTCTTCTCACATGTGACCAAGGTGACTTTTAATCAGATTACTGCACGCGGCCGGAATCGAACCAAGTCACAGTGGTGAGAAACACGTGCACTACCACTGTGCCACCAGCACCCCCTAGTTAGCCAAGTTGGGTTCACCACGTATATGCAATTCTGTACTCATCTAAATTTTACGTTGATCTTCTAATTTTACTTGGTGCTAAGGGCCAGTACTTGACATGTTTTATGATTATATGTCAAGAACTAAGAATGAATGTCAAAAGTTTATAAAATGCATTTACCGTAAATGATTCCATGAAAGTAATTCAAAAATCAGTATACCACAAAATCTAACTCGGCAATATTGGCGTAAATTACTGACATTTTGATCTTGTTGATCTGAGCCAAAAGAGGAGTAGGTTACAGGTGCATACCTGAAATTTAAGACAGATCCTTTAGATCTTGTAAGTTTTTCATTTATCCTAATTTTTCTCCCATTGTATACGAGTGCTCTATCTTAGGGACTGTTCATATGGAAGGCGAACTAGCCCGGTAAGCGGGATAGCCCGTTAAGCGAGATCTCGCCTCATTACCATTTTGTTGTTAATTTTTCATTCTGTTTACATCGACAAAGGGGCCAGCCCAGTAAGCGAGGTCTCACCTGCGAAGTGGCGAGATCTCGGTAGGCGGGATAAAAATTTTCCCATGTAAACACCCACTAGCTGAAGTGGAAGTGCGCATGTGCTACGGTTGTTTAATTATTTTCGCGCCAAATTTCAACGTAAATATTCCCAGCAGCTGGGATCACATTGGCCATATAAAAGCGAGGCAAAAACCGTCTCACTTAACGGGCGGGCTCGCCTCCCATCTAAACAGCCCCTTAGCGGTAGTCCACTAGTCCACGATTAGCAAAAATTGGGTTTGGGCTACTAAAATATGACAACTACCGGAGTTCGTCACTGGGCTATTCCAATTAGAAGAGGTCTTAGAAAGATCAGTAAAGAAATAAACAGATTCCATTGATCACTTCTTGAGGCACGGATATCCATTCGATCAATAAACTGTTGCCCTACCTGTCGCAATAGTTTCTTTATTTACTTAATTTTTTATTTTATTTGCCCGCTATCACTCAGCATAAACTTAAAGCTTCAACTTCTCACTGGATAACTTTTTTCCTGGCATTGCTTATGGACAGTGAACAGGCTAAAGACAAGTAGGCTGCTATCAGTCTTTGTAGCCTGAACATGGCTAGAAACTTAATTCCGTTGCCCCTATCGTGGTGCTAAAAAATTTTAACGGGAATTATGAGATTTCGTCCCACTTATTTCGAATATCTTTGTTTCCACACGCGAAAATCCGCGGTTTTTGTAGAAGTAACGTTGTACTGTAAGCAACGTTTTGTGTTTGCTTGCAATAAACTTAATTTAACTAAAAAAAAATATAGAAAAAAACCCAGTTTTGATTATTTTGATATAATTTAGGGCTTGGCTTCCAGGTGTTGCCTGTTGGCTAGTAAATTTTAAACCTCACTAGCCCAGGGACTAGTTAGTGAAAAAGTTATGGCTGAGCACTGGTGTATACAGCACCAGACTTGAAGGCAAGTATGTGTGCAACGAATTTGGGCCGCAGCTGGGGGCAGGGAGGCACGGCAAAACCTTAATTGACAAAATAGCAGTTAAACTAGATAGAGTCTTGCAATACCAAATGAAAATCAGGCAAAACAGCCAAGTATGAAACGGTGAATCAGTGGGCATGCTCTTAAGCTTTTTACTCAGATACGTTTTACAAGCCACCCATTGACATGAATAAATCCCGTAATCTTATGAGTGCTATTGGTGTGCTTTAGTTGTACTGGATTGCACAAAAGTTCTGAATAAAAAGCTAGAGATTGTGTGTATACTAAATATTTATTAACTGAGAGCAAGGTCCGTGCGGGAAAGTACTTGCCTGAGGTTTCCGTACAGATCGGGCGACGAAGGAGCGCGGTTTATGCGGAAAAAACCGAGGGCAAATACTTTCCCGTACAGACCAAACAAACGAAGTTAATAAGGAATTTATTATGGCTGTTTGTTCCTTCCTTCACCTCTTTTAACGAAGTTTTTATTTCGTGGGTCAGTGGCCTAGTTTTACCTGCTTGTTTTTAGCTATTACTTCCGTGTTTTTTTTACATCTGTTATTCTAGTTTTCAGCTTATCGTTGATTTAACTACTTTTTTTGTATTTTGTTGTTATAAATCTTTTGTATCTGGTTTGTTTGTCTTTAAATCAACTTGGAAATTTTCCCACCAAAACTAGCCGGTCTGTACGAAAAACATTGCACGGCTAGGCAGCCAGAACAAGATCAAAAGAAAGAAATTCAAAAATGATTGTTTTGGTTAAGGGGCAACAACGTTTGTTAGCTAGCGTCCATTTTAACATTAATATTGATAGGGGTGCATCAGAACTTGAAGTTTGGTGCAGGGCCAAATCTGATCAACAGTTCCCAGCACCCCTGTTCAGAGGATTTAGGAGGCCCGAAGGGCTTGTTTGGACATGGCCTCTTCGGCCTTTCCTTATATCCTCCCTTGTGTAGTCAGTGACAAAAATCCTTTTTTTTTAACATTTAATGTAAAAAAATGCCGGACTGCAAATAATCAATTTCCATGTCACAGTTTTTCATTTTTAATTTTAAGGTGTATCCATTTGAATTTGCGTACACAGAAGAGCACCATTCCTTGCTTCAAGTTGGGCGAAATATCACTTACATGAAATTGCTGGCACGCCAGTTCTTTAAAGAATCTCAGCAAGACAACCGACCTTTCTTCCTCTATATTGGCTTTCACGACCCTCATCGTTGTGGAGATACTAACCCTCAATATGGTACGTGTTTTTGACAACTGGTTTTTAAGACTTGAAACTATGTTAATTCATGGGAGGTACAACTGTTGCTTCATTTTTACTGAAGAATTTGACTTGCCCGTCATTGACTCAGCCTATTTAATGTAATTTTGATTCACCTTGTGTTTTAATTTCTGAAAACTGTTCAGTTTATGTATAGTATGAAGGTTTATTTTAACCAGTAGACTTCACGTAAATTGTGTTATTACATGTATAACCACAATACAGCACGTCCGTGAATCAAAAAAACAGCGGCATGTGGTTACATGTAGCTCTGTTTTGGTATGGGGTTCACCACGTAGAGTGGATATCTTCCCGAAAATGCAATAGTGTCGAACGAAATTGGGTCACCACATAAAGACGGTACAATACTACATAGGGTCACCATACAGTTTTCAGGGAGATATCCACATTAAGTGGTGGCCCTGTTTAAAATAGGTAAGTTGTTTGCAGTCCTATATCCCTAGCCAGAGTAGCGCTCTACATTAGGTCAAATTCTTCCCCTGGTTGCAAACTTAAACTGTTTATTACGTAGAGAATGCTTTCAATCTGTGCATTTGTGTTCGCATAACATGATTCAAATAAACTGTTGCCCGCTTCTTCCTGGCTTAAGTATACGACCGGGCAACCATTTTTTCTCATCTTGCACATGCACGTGTAAAAAGCCAAAAGTGCGAGGAAACTGTCTAATCTCAAGGGAGGAGTTAATGATGTTTCGAACGAAGACCCTTCGTCGGGGTGAAATGTGAACGGACTTGCTCGAAACGTCATTATCTCTCTTTGCACATGCACGTGTAAAAAGCCAAAAGTGCGAGGAAACTGTCTAATCTCAAGGGAGGAGTTAATGATGTTTCGAACGAAGACCCTTCGTCGGGGTGAAATGTGAACGGACTTGCTCGAAACGTCATTATCTCTCTTTTGTGTTTTGGCAGTTCGCTCGACGTTTTGGTTTTTTACATGCTATGGGATCCTGCCAGGATGATGGAATGTTGTCAGAGATTTCGCTTGCCTCTACAGTTACTCTGTACTTGTGTGAATATTTTTTTGCGACATAGACTTACGTACAACTGGCACACCTTATGAGCCATATTTAACGTAAAAACCGTTACGCGTGTCCACTTCTTTTCATTGTCAGCACAATCGTAACGTTTGGTTTATAAAGTTTCTAATTCGCATATTTTATCGTACGGTTATTAATATTATAATCCCAGAAGATTGTTTCTAATTATATGTTCGGTGTATATTTATGTTCGGCAGCAGCTCATGTACTCAATACCAATCTCACGGTGACAATTTCAACTGAAGAAAAAACGTTTAAGTTTTGGTCAAAGTTAGATCAAACAAAGAAACTATCATGACCGGTGGGATAACAGTTTATTGGTCAAATGGTTTTACATACCTCAACTAGTGATTGATGAAATCTGTTCATTTTTTTTCTTTTGTTACTTATTTTTCCAAAACCTCGTCTAACAGGACAAGCCCAGTAACTAGTAGTTCTCAAATTTCGGTAACCCAAACCCCATTTTTACTAGAAGTGAAATAATCGGAAAGATCTGAGTAATGCCGAAATGTCAAGAGAAGGTCCTTCACTCGAAACGTTAGAAAACTACTCTTTACATTTCGCATTACTCAGACCTTTCCGATTATTTCACTTCAATTTCAACAGTGCCTACGCAGTGCTCTATTTTTATCCCATTTTTACTAGTCCGGGGCAAGTGGACTACCGCTAAGGTGGAGAACGGGTTTCTGCAACTAGAGCCTTTATTGGAGGAAATGACCAAGTGAACGAACAGCTAAAAACTTAAAATAAAGCTGAGATATGTAAGATCAGCTAAAAATGTTCAACCGCTTTGTTTTAAAGAGTAAATGTAAATATTCTTTTGCTACATTAAACCATCGTCCTGATTGAGTAGATTTTCCCGATGATTGCTATCCCATGCCTGTAAAACACGTCTTGAGCACCAATCACTAGACTTGTTTGTGATGGCAATATTATCCGAGGAGGTTGGATGTTTAGTTAATGGTATTTAGCTAATGCAGACTTTTGGTTTTGTATTAATATAAGTCTTCTTTGATGTTGGTTTATTCGAGAGTCGAGCTTCCTTATCGTCTGTCCAATATAGTTAGTATTGCAATCCGAACAAGGGATAAAGTATACGGTAGTTTTAATTGTTTCTTTGAAGATACAATGTTCTGCTTTGGGGAATAACTTACCCATATTTTTGTGTCTTGAAAGAAACCGTGACGTCACGTTCTTTATTTTTGTCGGCAGCCATAAATGGAATCAATTTTGTCCTATTCACGAGGGATTTCACAACAGATTTTTATGTGTTACTGACTGATGTGAGTTGAAGGACAAATACCTGTCGGGACAAATGGGCTACGATATCTGTCGGTGTAAGTGAGCTTCCACTGGATTGCAGCCAGGCAGAGCTACAATTATCATGTTAGCCAATTAGCTGTTAGTATTTGCATTGAAGTTCGCCTTACTATACAATGGGTTGAAAAGTCAGCATGATGTAGCCAGCAACTATGATTACAACAATCACCATGAAAAGCTTCAAAGAATTAATTGATCCAATGTTATTTATGTTGCTCACATTAGTCATTAGTTTTCCCTTTTTCGATAGTTTTTTTTTTTGAGTTTTGAAAAAAAGAAACTTTTCCGCTCTCGCGTGTGAATAATAATAAAGGCCACAGGACTAATCACTTAATGACTGGTTTCTCGAAGTAAAAGTGGAATTTAAATTCTCTTAAATCTGAAAGTATCCAGTTTTTCGAATCTCCATGAAATATCGAGATTTTTAGGAATTAAATCTCATTGTTTCACTCGGGACCGCTGATGAACGGATTGTTGGTTAAGCTCTCTCGTCAACAAACAAAGTATTAGTTTTGCGTCGGTTGAGAGATCAGGAGCCTCACAAACGAAATGTAGCTCTGTCATTTGTACTTTAATGTTCACCAGTGAGAAAACAAAATTGTCATTATTTCAACTAGGACAATTCTGCGAAAAATTTGGCAATGGAGAAGCTGGTATGGGAAAGATACCTGACTGGAACCCAATTCACTACCAGCCAGAGGAGGTCAAAGTGCCTTACTTTGTTCAGGATACAATTGCCGCGAGACAGGATCTGGCGGCACAATACACAACCATTAGCCGGTTGGATCAAGGAGTTGGCTTAATATTGAATGAATTAAAGGAAGCAGGATTTGAAGATTCTACTTTGGTAGTTTACAGTTCCGATAATGGTATACCATTTCAAGTTGGTAGGTGGCAGTCTGTCCTTAAGCAAAATCTAGTATCATGCATATAATCATACAAATAGAATAATATGCTACAAAAATATGTGTGATGGTGCACATGGCATATGCTATAGTATGGTTTTGTGTGATCTGGTACCGTCAGTTGTCAGTACTGTGGAATTTGTATAGTTCATACGATATGATTTCCATGGGAGTAGGAAACAATACCTAGAATAAATCTTGCTATGTTGTTGTATCATGTAATGTTCCCACACTCTGAGACGAAATAGATTAATGTGTAGTAGTCTAGTGCTTTTAATAAGCAACATAAGACTATGTAAGGTAGATGAACGATCTTCAAGCTCGATACTCAGAAAATGATTTCTGAGCCCCAGACGGGGATCGAACCCGCAACCTTCTGATGACCGGTTAGACGCTCTAACCATTGAGCTACCGAGACTCAGATGGTGAGCTAGGGTGCAAGTTCGATATATATGTGCGACCTATATATGTGCGTCTGGGGCTCAGAAATCATTTTCTGAGTATCGAGCTTGAAGATCGTTCATCTGCCTTAATATATCCGAGCTCTCATGTTTCTCAAACATTAAACTGCATAAGACTATGTAGAAATGTTACCAACACCATGGGTTGGTAATTATAATATCACTTTACATCACTCATTATCACGTTTTGAGATGGAAATTCATCATTTCCTCAACATAACAACAGATTTGTCACTTGTGAATGTGGTAGCTTAATGTTAGCATTGAACTCTGAAAAGACTGGAACGATACCTCGTCATTCCAGGCCTTACGATTGAATGAAGCCGACATGGGGGTAGCCACGTAGGTCAAAAACACGCGTGGGAAAAAGTTGTATCGAACCTTTACTTTTCATTTACAGTTAATTCTGACAAATATGCAGTTCTATCGACATTGTCCTTTACTTACTATAGCTAAAAAAGAAAACTGTCAAGAAAATCCGAAATTTAGTTCAAAGGAACAAAGCTTGAAAGCATGCGAATTGACCAAAATACTAACATCCATCGAACTCTAAAAAAAACTGGAACGATAACTGCAAACTAAATTTTGAAGCCAACACCAAGGCTGACATGTAGGTCAATTTGCAGGTCACCCCAGTCCCCTACGCGATAGAACACGCAACCCATTGCGAAAAACTTTAGCCTGAGTTTTCTTTGTCCCTGATGGTAACCAAACGTATAACTTGTGGTTGCCAGTGCGATGCTCTAACAATTGAACTGTGTGGACTCAAATGGTGAGCTATGGTAGCATATGTGTACAGGGACCGCGGAGTCTTTTTTGAGAGAGAACAAGAATAACTGAAGAAAAATCTAGGAAAAAATGTTTCAAATTTCTCTTGGTTTCATGAAAATGTTGTTGAGTCGGTGCGAGCACCTAGTGACTTTAACTTTAACGGCAAGTCGAAATCACTTTTTGAAGTCCACGTGTTTATTAATAACTCTATTGCTTATTGACCAAAAGCATGGTCATCAAAAAATAGGATGGTGGTTGCCCTCCTTGCTTCCCCAGCTCCGCGACCCCAGGTATAACCTCCGCTCACCACCATAGTTGTTCAACAGCAGGACCAGCACGACAGGCACAACAACGAGCATTGATTCACACACACCAAAACACGTAAGCAGACACTTATTAAAACGTAATGAAAAATGGAGTGGTGCTTGTGCAGTTTTGATGGAAAAAGGGAAAGTGTAAAGGTAGCTTTCCGCCGAGAAAAGAAAAACGGTAAAATGAGATACTAACGTTTCGAGCGAAGGCTCCTCTTAGGGGTAAAAGATGAGGTGATGTGTTAAAATGGGGTGTGTGTAAATGTAACATTCAGATGAGCGGAAGGTAAAAAATGATAAATTAAATGGAGATCGAAAGTCCGGTATATATCTTTTTATACTAAATCGGTAAACCTACAATAGAAAGGCCGGTAACCAATGGTGTGATGAATATTAAAATGTTCATGTAAGTCTGATGTTAAAATCGTTCTGGAAGATACCGGTTTTCTTTTGCTGGCAGAAGTCGTTTTGGAGGTCGTGGTGTTGGATGTTTGTTTGCCTCTTTGCCGTCCTTCTAGGTCGTTCTCTCATTCATGGCCGTAGATCGTCGTTTTAAAGATTTTGAAATATGAGCTGTTACGTGTTACTTCATGATTGGCCACGTTTTGTGTTAACTTACCGCTTTTTATCTATACAGTAGTCCTCCTCTCAGTATCATAACTTCTTCAGGGATACCAATTAGGGAAGGAATCCGATTAAGCTAGCGGAGGCATGGCGGCTTCTACGTCGTAAAACTAAGATCTCGCATGCATTTGTCTGTTGAAATGAGTTGCAGATCATCGGATATAAACTGTATTCTGCTGCTATAGAAGCAAAAAAACCCCAGAACTAGAATCAGTACTTCATCCAAAGTGACTGTGACCTGTCCCCAATGAGTATTCTTAGTTCGCTCAGTTTCCTTCCCACTCTTAAATTACCTAACTCCTGCAAACAATGGCTTCGAATACCGTTTTACAATAGCTATTGGATCTATTGAATGATCGGGAGTTATTCTTTGGAGGACTAAACTGAAAGTAACTGAGTGAAGTCGATGAAGCTGAAAGTTTTCTGCGAGCATGCGTCGATTGCCGTAAGTTGTAATCACGAAACGGCTTAACTCGTAGGGTTCATTGCGTCAATTTTCTAAGCGACAATTGCCACGTAGTCAGGATCGAGTCGCGCAATTTGAACCACGGCTCCGTCTGTCAAGAATATCAAACATTTTGAATGATATGTAAGAACTTCCTTAGATTTACGTTTCATGCAAAATTATGAATGACATTATATTTAAATATACATGATACCTTTATGATACGTTAATAACTGAGCTGCCTTTGGTCTCGAAGTAAGCATTCGTGAACGAGTAAAGAGAACTGTGAGGGGAAAAGGCAAACGGCGTTTAGGCATTTAAAACTAAACCAGGCAATTGGTAATTAGTCTAGCCCTAGAAGGTGGGCTTAAAAGCCGCACTTGCCAGGCATTGAAAATCCCAAATTTATCACTAAGTAACATGAGATCTTGGAGTGTATAATGTGGCATGTGGCCTTGTCAAAATTACATTTCCTTATTGCTAATACGCTTTATTACAGTGCCCTTGTTTTGGAGTATCTGTGTTTTTGCTGCTCTGTGGTAAACACAAGTTTTAAAAAGATACTTGCAATTTGCTATAACAGTTGATCTTTTTTGTGGTGACGCTTGTAATATTTTTAGATAAAATGCCCTCAAAATTGCGGGATATAGTGTTTGCGAGGTTTCAGAATTTAAAAGTTTCCTGGGGGATAAACCGCGGTGTTCAAAAGCTTCAATACGAGTGAATTCTGTTCCTTCTTTTGAAGGCCGCACCAACTTGCAAGAACCGGGGATGAGCGAGCCTCTGCTTGTCTCTTCGCCAATCCATAGACAACGCTGGAATGAAAGGAGCGATGCCTTAGTTAGCTTACTGGACGTCGTGCCAACCGTTTTAGATTGGTTCGATATTTCGTATCCTTCCTACAAGATCTTTGGTCCAAATCCGGTACAATTGACCGGGACCTCTCTATTACCTTTGCTAGAGGAGGAGAAACCGCTATTAGACCACTGGAATACTGTTTACGCAAGTCATAACCTCCATGAAGTTACTGGATATTACCCCATGAGAGTAATCCGTAACCAGAAATTCAAGTTAATTCATAACATGAACTTCTTAATGCCGTTTCCCATCGATCAAGATTTCTACATATCTCCTACATTTCAAGATCTTCTTAACCGAACACGTAACCACCTTGATACCCACTGGTTCATGAGCCTTCATGATTACTATTACCGGCCACGATGGCAACTTTTTGATCTTGAAAACGACCCAAAGGAATTGGTCAATCTAGCTGGGAAGACAGAATTCAAAGAAATATTTGAAAATTTACGGTCTGAACTTCATAATTGGCAAAATAGTACTAGTGATCCGTGGATTTGTGCCCCAGACGGGGTATTAGAAAACGAAGGTGATTTTCCACCCTCCGGCACCTGTCTGCCTTTGGATAACCATCTGAATAGCCAAGTCTAAACCTATTTAAGCGAAAAAAATTACTTACAAATAATCGACACCAAATGCGGGAAACAACTGTGGAGAATGCTCTTTAGGAGGCCATTTTCAGTGTACTGGTGAATAGTATGTTTATTCCAAAGGACTGCTAGGCTAAAAACATCAGATTACATGACGAAAAAGTAGTCAAAAAATGCTAATTTTAAAATTTATTGTACTGGGAGCTATTGGGTATATACCAATTAAAATTTTTTTAACAGAGTGTAAACCTCTTCCGTCAGTACGTTTTTCGACTTGTTGAAACCGAAAGAAATATACGTCTTAGCAACGGACAATCATGTCTGGGGCAAAATTGCCTTACTTATTAAAGTTTTTTTTTTATTACCAGGCCCCCTGCGTTGCAATCCCCGCATCAGTGGAACACTGTCAGTCGTACTTTTTTTGTAACTGTAATGAAATAATGGAGATAGAAAAAGCAAAACAAAACAAAACGAAACAAACAAACAAAAAGCAATCAAAACTAAGGCGACATCTTGATTTTAACTGGTGCAAACTTTGCAGTAGTATGGAAATTAAACTTAACGTGGGTACATCATACAACTCATGTTAACTTGTTTTTTGAAAGATTACAAGGAGAAACAACTTTTAATGTTAAAGTAAACCGTCCAACCTCTCTTCGACGTTCAAAGATCAAGTAGCATATCATCGAAAAATTCAGTCGTATTTCCAACTCTGCTGCTCGTCAGATTTCTCTGATTTGAAGCTTAGTCTCTGCTATTGGCACTAGTCGGTCGTTTCTAAATGGGTGCCGAGTAATTTCCGAGCCAGAAAGTTGGTAGTTGCGAGTTGAGGCTAAGAACTTAAGAGCTGAAATTACGAGTGAGACGATGAAATCAATAAAAAAAAAAGAAAGGAAACGAACTCCTAACCAACCACTTGGGCTGCCCATAGTCGAGCCATGCATACAGTATAATCTAGCCATATTACCTATCCTTATCGTGTTCATGAAAATCGCAGTCATTTGACCAGTCACGTCTGATCTCACGGGGTAATTAAATAAAATTTTTTTCCTAGTTGGTCGAGCATGTGCTGAGGCGGAGTGGTACGATTAACCGGTCGGCGCGCTTACAGCTTATGTTCATTTTTCATAAAGTGAACTACTTATATTTGCACAAAAATTATTTCTACTTGAACCTGAACTGTTAGGTTGGAGCTGAACTGCTTCTGGGGCTCATTATATGCCAGCTCGGAAAATTGAGAAATTTGGTGAAAATCATCAATATCAAGAGGGGGAACTTTTGGCCTTGGACTAACATTAAATACTTGTTTTGAATGCTTTGACTTTTGTTCCAGATATTTCCATTTTCTAGAATATAAGGCCGCTAAATGTTTGGATATTGTTGTGGAGAATATTGAAAGTTTCCAAAAGAAATATTGATGGCGATAGTGTTAACTAGTGGAATAAATATTGCCGGATTGTTTGCATGTTTTGATGGATCATATGTTTTTACGTTTTAAGTCCTTTTTAATCTTTGCAAGGAAGTGCCAGGTTGAGCGATCTATTAGATTTACAGGTTGACAACTAGATACCAACCTCACGAATAAGTTTATGAGGTTGATAAGTTATTTATCAACTTCCTGAGAACAAAAGAAACTGACCCAATGACGGTATAATTAACTTTATTGACACCAAATGCTAATCAACTACGGGATAAAGTGATCTTATTATGTGAATAAATGTAATGCTACAAAATTACAGCCGGATTTTGGTCAAATATATCTTCGTTAGTCACTTTTTGGAAAAAAAAGGTTAGTATCATTTGAAAGACAAAGAATGACTTCATTTGTTATTTACAGCTTCCGACTGATTTAATTTTATTTGAACATGCGATCTCATTATTTTCCGATGCCTTTTACATAAATCAAATCTTACCGGAAAGTTATTTATTAAGAACCTACATGTTACAGCTCCGGTGTACCTTTGCAGTCTCATAGTTTTTGAAGGTCTACGTTACGCAGAAGTCGTGGGTGTTGCTTGTAGAAGATGTTGAAAAGAAATGAAAAGCTGGACAAAACTGACCCCGAGATCAACGTAGTTTCATCGCCCATGCTGACTGCAGGGTCAACGCAATACCGATGTTCCAGCGCAAATGAAACAAGCAACCGGGATATTCATGACAAATCTTTGAAAACTCTTAGAAATGATGATTTGCGAATTCAGAGAACCATCAATGATATTAGTGGTCCGAAAACACTACAGCAGATTAGCAAGGAAGAAATGGAAGAGATGATTATTGACGTGTTATCGACACACTTGGCGTCCGTTGAGTACGAGCCTGATTTGTCTAGGAAGAAATGTCCCATCCTCAGTGAAATAATCGAAAATACCATAAGAAGACGATATAGTGGGCAACATAAGATCGTTTCTGTGGTCCTGATTGGAGCTTTACGTGATAAAGGACCAGAAATAGCAATTCAGTCTCGATATTCTCCGCAAAATGACTGTTTTACTTTTGTATACTATCACAACAAATCCCTCTTTGCAGCTGCCGCAGTATTCGCCGTTCTTTTGTGATACGTGTGTTGATGTCGTAAATTTACATTTCAATGGTGGCAATGTTTAGGCCTTTCGATCTAAACGATGCACGCACTCTTGGAAAAAGCTATGGAATTAGTGAATTGTGTGGTATATTCTAAGATTTAAGTCATTAATAGTTGCAAGACTTTATCTGCAAATGAGCTATTGCTATTTTTTAAGCATTGTGGGTGTAAATCTTCTTCCGCAGCTGCAAATCCTTTTATTTACAATGATTTGAAGTAGGACAGCACCCGTCAACAGTGTTTAGCAAGGAATTTTTACAATTTTGCTGCAATAATTGAAACTAGAGCTATTGGCAGAATCATAGAGTTTTACAGCTAAGCATACTATTTACGTTGATAATACAACCACAAACTTTAGCTGTGCGATTTTATGCATTGTAAAGTAGTGACAAGGTTCATTACTGGTTCCCATGGATTCAGTCACTCAAGATATATGCCAAACACGGTCGCTTGTGCAAATATTGTTTCCCCGTAATAACTGCTTGATGCATAATTGTCATATTTTTCGTTCCATAAACATCTGCTGGCAACACGTGTGCTTTGGCCTCTGTTTTCTCCCATATGAACCACCGTAATCAGCTTATACCTCTGTAGACCAATAGCTTTCACTTTATCCTGGATAATCCTGCTTAATGACGGGCAGAGCTCCAAGCATTCGCGGTGGTCGTACTTCTTATCCTTTAAACTCTTACTCAGCGTACTCTCCAGGATTATTTGGACTTCTTTGACAGGAAACTTTAGATCCGGCGCCAACTTATAGCTATTCTGAACTATTCCGCCAGCTCCAGAAGCAGCGTAGAAACTGAAGGCATCTTCTGAAGCTATGGCACCTTCCTTAACGTCATTTGGAGTTTCCTTTAGCTTACTTTTGTTGTTATTCAAACGTATGATCTGTTTGGAAGACATCGCAGTGTGATTCCATAAACGATTGGAACCACACTGCCGTATGGAAGAGAAAAGTTGTCGGAATATATACACGCTTTATTGATGAGATGAATGACTATTAGCATCTAGTAGGGCAAGGTTTGATCGGTTTTTTAAAGCTTCCGATTGGTTCATAGTTTTTAGTCGAAAAATTAGATCTCCTGTCGTATGAGTTACGCACTTACAAAATGAACATTTTAATTGAATTCCCAAGAGATCCCAATCGGACGTAGTTTCGGATTGATAAAGAATTTTGCGTTTAAAGCAAATGAAATTTTCTCATGATGTCTAATGGAGAGAGTGTATGGAATGGGTGTATTTCTCTCGCTAATTACTCTTTGAGGTAAAACTGCTTTTGTAGCAAAAATTGCAGGTGCACGTTTTGTGAGATGGGTGTCTCCAACTTGCAGGCGCGGCCCTGGGAACGAGGTTGATGCACGGCTGGTTGTCATTAATTATAGAATCAGGGCTTTAGAAAGTATTAGCTTAGAAATATCAGTAGAAACTATGGGAGCTTTTAATTCATTGCCTAGTCTAAAACCTTTCTTAAATGTCGAACACTCGTTTGGTTTTCATGTCTCAAGGGATCAACCCAACATCGTTTCGTTCCGTAAAACGGACCGTTCCGGAGATCATTAACTGACATTTGATCGTGCTTTAATAACCCGAGCCAGCAATATCGGGCAGTGGTCGGTAGCCTGAGCACATTGAATGTATGAACACCAAAACCAACAGTCTCACCCCTGAAAAAATGAATAACATCAGTTGAAAAAAATCTGCTTAATGGATGAATATCTATCTAGAGGGAACTCAGAATAGGATTAAGGTTAGGATTAGAGTCAGAATTAGGGTTAGGTTAGGGTTAAATCACCCACGGTGATGGTAAACCTACATATCACCCAGTTTTAATAATATTTTAAACATCCCCCCCTAAATTGATGATATTCATCTTTTTGCCACGCTCTTTTCAATCGATGCTATTCATCTTTTCAAGGTGTGAGACTGGGCTGGATGAACACAAGCAGCAGTGGCGTGGTGGCTTTAAAATTTCAGGTCGGGCCAACGTTGGTTTTGGCGCCCTTGAGGCCAGTGTTGATACGGGCACTCCCCCAAGTTACCACGTTAAACAAAATACCCCGGTAATAGAAAATATTTATACACATTTAACAAAATATTTATATTTTACTAAATTGAAATATTAAGTTGCTTCTAAAACATCAATTGTTCGAATGCATGAAAACTGTAAGCTTTTGACGGTCCGGAGGAAATCTCTCTATACGAATTGATGAGGGCATGAGACTTTCTTTGTCGAGTGACAACAAAATCTTACGCTTGATTGCCATTGCCAGAACGATTCAACTCTCTGCTGAACCATAGAGGAATGAATGCAAGTTTTCACCCTTTGCAGTGCAGAGAAAGAACGTTCCGTGGTCGCTGCGCTAATTGGGGTGGCCACAGCAATGGAGTAAACTTGACAAAGTGTTGGGTACGCACCGACCAAACTATACTTATGGTCACAAAGAACTGAGAGAGTTTTAGTGAAGGATAGGACTTTTCACTTCGTTTGAGTTTCATTTTCGTTGTTATCATCGCTGTTACTGGTCGTCATCAACCATCTTGTGAAAATTGCAGTTTTCAGTAAGCTTGCATTTATTTGTGCTTACGAACTGTTTAATTTCGTTCGATCGTTCGAGAGATTTGACTTAACAACAATCTCCAAGTGAGGTGAAGACAACGAAGAAGAAGAGGATGTTAGTGATGACGACGAACTTTCCAGCACACACGTGTGTGTAGTGTCATCACTATCCTCTTCATCTTCGTTGTATTCATCGGACGGGGTGATCGCTGTGTAATCAAATTTTTTGAAAGATCGACCGAAATTAAATAGTTCCTTTGTACATCTAAATGCATCCAAATTTTAAGCTTCGCCATAGGTGTTGAGGCATGGTTGCAGATCGTGAGCGGTTTTGAAATTCTACACAAGCTCGGAGAAGCGACTTGCGGCAAACAAAGAAAATACTTTGACCAAAGGCTGGTTCTTCCGAAACCAATGCTTCATTGAACTGAAGACCGTGTCGACGGCAGCATAAAACGTTTCACGTTTCCAGTCATCTTCACGGCGTTTCTGCAAGTTTGTCTTCTGCAGTTAAAAATCCACCATTCTTCGGCGTCTCGATCTTGCTTGTCGCCAAGTCACACTGAGCCGTAATCTTTTTCCATGCATCTGACGATTCGCTCAGGTTCTCCACGCAATTTGTTGAGCTGAGCAATCGTGCTGTCGATTATACCAATCGTTTGCCCTAAGTCGACGTCAACACCTTGCTAACATCAGGCCAGTTATTACTGATATTTCTCGGAAAAGGTAGGCGCTAGCCAAGGATTGCTTTGTTAGTTTGAAGCTGTGTATGTAATTCAGCTGCAGTATGTCGCAGATTTCCTTCAAACAAAATGTCGAATGAAACGGTTCCCGGGACATTTAAAATACATTCATAACGCAAGAAGAGAATTTTCAGTCAAAATTCACGCGAGTTCCAACGAGCGGTATTCAACTTGTTGGTCAGATGTGCATTAACCTTTCCTTGCATTTTTTAGTTATTCATCATCTTTGCTGGCATAAAAATTCAGTTCAAGTAATACATGGCCCAAATATCAAAAACACCGGTTCATCAAATCGTCCGGTTGATGTCGGTGACTCAAGAACGTCGATTGCTTAAGGTTCCTATTACTTAAAAAGCAACTCTTGCCGAGTTGGACAAGACAAGATTGAGTGTATAGGCGTAACAATTGATAAAAACAACGTGGTTTCCAACTTGATAATTGCTTGCAAGCCGTTGTAGCAGCAACCCATATTGAATGTACCGTCGTAGGTTTGTGTCACCAGTTTATCAAAGGACAAGATTTTCGTCGTAAGCGCAGTGGCGTAACGGACTATGGTCAGGGTTAGAGCAACTTCTAAGGGTCCCCAACCTCTAAGGGGCCCCTGATGAATCTGTAAAGACAATTGAGAATTAAAGTCTTGAGATTGTCCGCACTAAGTCTATACTAACGGGAGTGACGGGAGCCCCCGAACGAAAATCTCCTAAGGGCCCCCTGTAGTTCCGTTACGCCACTGCTTAAGCGTTGCTGAATGTTCATTGTACAGCTCCACTGCAGTTGTACCTGGGACTCTTCCACAGGACAGCAAGTGTTCTGAGCATTTACCACTGCGATTTATGATTCTTGCGCAAATACTTAGGTGCTCATGATGACTGATGTTTGGAGTGGTGTCCATTATTAATAACTATGCTTGCCAATCGCGGACTGCTTTGACGGTTTCTGAAGAGATTTCTGTACCTATGATGTTGATGTTATTTTGCATATCATTGCTTAGGAAAGTAAGCTTTGAACCCCGTATTTCAGCCGTATTATTCCTTTTTTTATCGTTCTTTATAATGGCGGTCTGATTTCCCTGCATTCCCCTCTTGATGATTTGAGCGCCACGTCATCAATTCGGCGCCCCCTTGAAACAGCCACTGGGGGAGCCATGCTCTCCCCTGGCCCCCAACTACCACGCCACTGACCAGCACCTACTGATGATACTGACCTCGAATTATTTAGAGATCAGTGATAAATGACGCCATCTTCTTCGAGACACTTGTTTAGTTCAGCCAGCATTTCAATTATATATTTTGATCTTATTAATCCTGAAAAAAAAATGAAGAAAATCCTGAGAACTAACAAACGTTGAATGATTTGAGTCTACTGAAATGCGAGAAAACGAAATGCATGAGTAAAGGCACGTAGTGCGAGGAGTGCGTACAACATAATGTTCAGTATTTATCAATTGTTGTACTGGGAGTGAAGCGGCGATTTTTGTTAGCGCCCTGGGAGATAACTCGCCATGGTAAGACCATGTTGTTCAAAACTAGGTATGTGACCAAAAACTCTGTTTGATAAAACAAGTATTATCTGATAATGGAATAGAGCGTTTCTTGACGAAGGGGAGTGCGTGGATCTGACATAATTAGCCTGAAGCTTTACCTCGAGATCCCGTTCATCTTTGTCTTCTTAATTTTCGAAAGACTGTCCCAGAGGGGCAACAAAGAATTTCGAAAGGCGGGGGTCGGGTGGTAGAATCAAGGCAACGTCGGGGTGGTTTTGATAATTCTGAATGAAGTAGACCTTCTTGGCTTGAGGAAACGAGGGCAAAAAACTGTCACTAAGAGGATGCATACATGAATTTCCCACAGAAAGTGCAGGATTTGCGACCCCCTAACTCTCCTATAGTTGCGTCCCAGCTGTACCTAGAACTAGCGTTGGCTCTCCCGAGCGTTCAAATTATTTGAAGATCTCTTAGAAATTTTAATTACTTATCATTTGAATAAAAAGGTTTATCAAAAGGATACGTCTTCTATAACGCAAGCACTTGTGTTTTTACCATTTACTAGTTATGCAGATTTGTACATAGACAGCTCACTTTGTAAGTTAATCTTGAGAAAAATATTAGTTTGAAAATGTTATTCTATTGGTTCAGAAGTATTTGTGTTAGCCAATGAAATCTTATTTTCTAAGCACAACTCTGACTGGTACATTGCTCGAGGAGGCAACGTGCTGCACTGACAGGCAGCTGAGGTGAAAGAAAGGTTCCCTTGGCGAACGAGCTTTGTCTGTTGCTTTTTGTGTTCTTTTATTTTTTTTTCTGTTTAGTTTTTTTCAAAGATGGAACCAACGTTTACTACTGGTGATCTAAATGAGAAAAACAACCTAATCGTAAACTACTTACCGCAGAGTATGACCGAAGATGAAATTGCAAAATTGTTTAGTTCTGTGGGCGAAGTACGAGAATGCAAGTTGATCCGAGATAAAGTCAGCAAGCATAGCATGGGCTACGCTTTTGTAAATTACAAGACCCCCGAAGATGCTAAGAAGGCGATTGGAACTCTCGACAAGTTAAGGCTACAAGATAAAACAATTAAAGTGAGTTATGCTCGACCGTCGTCTTCTGACATCAAGAACGCCAACTTGTACATCAGTGGTTTACCGGAGACCATGACAGTCGAACAGTTCGAAGCGATGTTCACAAGTTATGGTGAAATTATCACTTCAAAAATCCTTACCCATGCTGATGGGAAAAGTCGTGGGGCTGGCTTCATTCGATTTGACAAGCGTAGTCAAGCCGAAGTTGCCATAAGAAACCTGAACGGAACAATTCCCGAAGGATCACAGAAACAGCTTACCGTGAAATTCGCCAATCCTCCCCACGTGAATAAGCAAATGATGCGAATGCCCGATCCTATGGGAACTCCAAATGGCAACGGTGTTCATACAGGTCGTGGTAGAGGGTACGGAAATGGTAACGTTGGACCAGTATTTCCTCAAGGAACTAGCTACAGATATTCACCACTCAATACTGTGGCAAGCACTCCTATGACTATGAGCTTGGGATCGGGAAGCCAGAATAATTCATTCAACGGCACGTCTTGGTGTATTTTTGTGTATAATCTGCCTCCTGATTCGGACGAGAAACTATTGTACGAAATGTTTGGCCCATACGGTGCGATTTTAAATACGAAAATTGTTCGAGATTCGCAAAACAAGTCGCGTGGCTTCGGGTTCGTAAATATGCCCGAATATCAAGCTGCCTTCAACGCCATTGTTGGCCTCAATGGCAAACCAATGCCCCATGGCAAGGCTCTGCAAGTTTCTTTCAAAACACCAAAGAATAAGTGAGCTTTAAAGTAATTCATTTCCACGTGTGCCAACCTTAAGTGTCATGTGTTGTTAAATTTAATATTTTAATGAATTTTGGCAAGAAAAAAAATTCTATGTTTAAGGCAGTCTAAAGGTGTAATATTGCTAAACACTTGGCGACATACTCACAAGTATTTGATAGTTTATACCAGCTAACACCACTGAATCAACTTTTAAGTTGATATACTTACTTTGCCATTATTTACTTTATCTTTTTTCTTTGAACTTTTACTTTGTGTTTAAAAGCTCAATATTATAACATTTACGTTGTAATTTTTTTGCTATATTATCATTGTATGTTTTGGTTCACTTATTTTGTTCTTTTTTCCTCTTATTAAATTTACTTAAACTGATTTTGTCTTTTTCGTTTTACCTTTAGATTTATTTCGTTTAAGTTTGTTTATTTGCAGTTTTTGGGTTCTTTTGATTGTTTTCAAATATTTTTTTCCCCTGTATAAGTAAAAAGCATGAGGAAAAAAAAAGGCCAATTTATCGGTCAAAAGATGTTTCAACATGGGAGAACTTGAAAAGTTTCATACAAATAGTATGGGATATTTTGCCAACCATATTGTGTTGCATTAGGGTATCATACTGGGGTGGATTTGTGAAATTTATTACTTCATGCACTACCTATGACAGCCTAGAACATATGAAGCATTATTTATGTATTTGTATATAAGAAGAACCTACCCTTACAAAGGGTTGCAAAGGAAATAGAATATCAAGATAAGATAACACAAGTGACACTGTTAATAATGTGTATATATGACAGACTTATAAAGTATTTATAAATTAGTATGTAAATACTGTGGTTATTTTTATTATCCATTCACTTCAGCAAAAGGAAATAATTACACAAAATTAATATGTCAGTTTTACCATTGTACTAATAATGAATTTCATCATTTTACAAGGAATGGAAACAGTTTTTTTAGTATTGGGGTTCACTGCATTTAGTATCTGGCTGGAAAGTGAAAAACTGCACAATCCGGTATCCAGCTGGATTGCCAGATATTTATTTAATTCAGTTTTTTTGCAAAAATGCAATGATTGATGACACAAAAAGGCACAAAAGTAGCTGGTTGATGGTTAGTTTCTAGTTCATTCATTAAACCACTATAAACAAAAAGTATCAACTATCGATTGAAGATTGGAATATGCAGGATGGTGTGAATATGTTCTTGTGCCAATCATGAAAATGTACAGTGTTAACTCTTTCTCTACCCATTTGTTTGGAGCCAGAAATGAGAATATGAAACTTTAAAAAACTGTATTTTCCTCATTACTTTGTTTAACAACTCTTTGTGTCCTCTGCTTGCTATTTGTATTTGTTTTAAGATTAACCATAGACCTTGTTAGAGATCATGTCAAATCATTGTGGTCACAGATTTAGAACAAATGTCTGGAATAAGATGTCTCCAAAACAGTCTAGTGGCAATTCAGCATAAATTTCTGTGTAATAACCAATAACAGTCTTCACAGTGTAACTCTAACAGTTGAGCATGCGAGCAATAATCTTGGGCAAAACTGAAAATGGTTTATTTATTAACATAATTGTGAATCAAGTATTATGGTATCTGGATAGTAAAAATCACTTTCTGGTGCACCCCTATTTTAGTATGAGGGGTTTGTATAATAGAATTAAATGGTCATGTTAACTAGTTCTTTTGCAGGTTCAGGTATCCCTGAGTAAGGTACTAAGTGCAATTTTTGTCTTTAAACCTTTGCAGTGCACCGTTAAACTAATAGCTGCATTAAGGAAGGTTTTCTGAATGTATTAGTTTAGTAAGTGCGGAAAAGGGAAGTGAGAATCCTATCATAGTAACAAAGATGACAACTAGGACAGATCTCTGTAGTGGAAGCTGAGTGAAGTCTAATCAGTTGCAGATGTGTACTTTGAATATAAGCATATCCAGATGGCAGCAGAACACTGAGCTAGTTAAATGTCTTGAATAGTAAATTATAACCAGACACTTCAAATAAACGACAAATTTTTTGATAAACATGTTTTGGCATACTTATGCCATCTTCAGTACAGTGGAAGAGATCTAATTATAATTTACAATAGGATATATATATTGATAACATGTCAAGTGATGTGGATATTAAATTACAATGTTGAGAAGGCGGAAAATATTTACAAGTTGAAAACGGTGTTAAGGTGGTGTATCTGTTTATTAAGGTCTGGTTTCAGTTTCTTAATGTAAAGTGCTTCTTTGAGCTTTAATCAAAAAGGAAAGTTAGCAGTGTCTAGGACACGAAAGCATGATGGTGTGAAGTCAGATTTGCATTGAGGTGAAGCGAGGAAGTGTTTAAAGATGTGTGAGTTTTTGTCGGAAGTGGTATGCTCCTTAATCCGTGTGGATAGATGGCGAGTGGTTTCGCCAATATAGCGAGAATTACATCCCGCACAAGAGAATTATAGACCACACATGATTTAAGGAGAGATGGAATGGGATCTTTGAAGCTAAAGGAATTTTTTATTTTGAAAGAAGAGTAAACTATTTCGAGATCTAAGTCAATACAAAAGCGTTTAACGAGGTTCCGTAGTTTCCGTTCAGTAATTTGTGAGTAAAAGCCGATGTAAGGTAGTTTAAAATAGTAGGTGTTGGGTTTGGTCGTAGTAGGTTGACAAGTATAGTTTGTGCGGGATGTAATTCTCGCTATATTGGCGAAACCACTCGCCATCTATCCACACGGATTAAGGAGCATACCACTTCCGACAAAAACTCACACATCTTTAAACACTTCCTCGCTTCACCTTAATGCAAATCTAACTTCATACCATCATGCTTTCGTGTCCAAGACACTGCTTACTCTTCTCTTTCATTAAAACTCAAAGAAGCACTTTACATTAAGAAACTTAAACCAGACCTTAATAAACAGATACACCACCTTAACACCGTTTTCAACTTGTAAATATTTTCCGCCTTCTCAACATTGTAATTTAATATCCACATCACTTGACATGTTATGAATATATATATCCTATTGTAAATTATAATTAGATCTCTTCCACTGTACTGAAGATGGCATAGGTATGCCGAAACATGTTTGTCGTTTATTTGAAATGTCTGACTACTATTGTGCTATTACGAAACTACGGATAAATTATAAACCACAGACATTCAATATTAAATGATGTAACTGTCACCTGAGATGCTATGATACAAGTTTCAAATGAAATGATTTCAAACAATTTATTTGGGATGAAATTATTCATTAACATGAAGTAGTTACAGTCTCTTCTGAGTCAGCTCATGCATGAAACAATTGGCT
The DNA here is from genome assembly GCA_030142905.1 of Heliopora coerulea. Lineage (NCBI taxonomy): Eukaryota > Metazoa > Cnidaria > Anthozoa > Scleralcyonacea > Helioporidae > Heliopora > Heliopora coerulea. Next base: position 1,910,800 of record JASJOG010000001.1, read on the forward strand.
TATCTAATACAGTGAACTCTCTCTAAGGCAGACACACTCGGGACCAAATTTAGTGTCCGCCTTAGAAAGAGCTGAGTAATCTGACACTCAAACGTCAACACTGAAACAAGAATGTTATAATTGTGCAGAATATATGGGTTAACCTTAACAAAACCCTTTTGTATCGCTTCTTATTCGGGAACTTAATCTCTACGACGCAGTCCTAAAAACAAAAGATTGTTTTATACAATACAAAAAGAGTGAATAATCTGAAGTTCTAGAATGAATTAATCATAAAATTCTCTTAAAGTCATTTACGAAAGAAACTGTGTAATTAGAGATTTTTGCTTCGCGAGTCTGGCATCTTGTAGGCGCTGTGATATCTTCATTAAATCTACAACCATGTCGTCATCTTTTAGGTGCGAGGATGCGAAGCGCTGCAAGTCGTCCACAATCGTTATGGCTTCTGCAGTCGACTTGATGGTACTCTCAACCTGTTCGATGTCTACTTCCTAATCACTCAACGTGCCACTGTCTTCTACTAGTACTTCTTTAGAAGCTGGCTCATTTGCATCGGCGGTACACCGCCAATCCACTCTGGAAGTGATTACTGGGGCTGCTGATGTCGGAACCTCTTCATCGGCAGAAATATATTGCTCCACCGTAATCCCGTCGATGTCGTCGATACGTTTAACGACGTTTAAGTGTTAAAACACTTGCTGATAATTTCTTGGGGAACTTCCTGCCACGCTTGCTTTATCCACCTTATTGCTTGTAGCACGTCAACCGTCTTCACGATTTCGGCGGCGGTGGACCCACGGTTAATACGTGAAACCACAAAGTTCATTAGTAGTTTCTATAGCGGACTTTAAAGTTTTTTATTGTTCCAGCATCGAGTGGCTGAAGGCGCGATGTCGTGTTAGGTGGCAAGAACACTATCTTGATATTGGAACATGAATCTTGGTCATCTGTCGGATGACAACCAGCATTGTCGAGAAATAGAATGATATGCTTGTCTTGGCTCCGCATTTTTCTGTTCAGTTTTTGTAACACCGCTTTCATTAATTCTGAATTCATCCACGATTTGGGATTCGAGAAATATGTTACATTAGTAGGTCATTTATCTGGCAAATTCTTGAAGCATCTTGGGTTATGCTTTTCCAAATGACAATGGGCTCCTCTTTGTCACCGTTGGCATTTGTAAGAAATGCTACGGTCATTCGCAGCTTAGACTTCTTACCACCCTTGCACCTACGTCGTTCCTCGGCTAGGCTTTTCTCTGGCAGTGCCCGGAAGAAACACCCTGTTTCATCTTCGTTCCAGATGTCTTCAGGACTGTAACCTTTGCATAGCTCCCTCAATCCCTCCATCCACGCTGTAACTGTCTCCGTATAAACTTGACCAGATTCGCCTTCTACGGCCCGCTGTTTAATGCCATATCGATTCTTCCAGCATTCTAGCCAGCCGCTTGACGCCTTGAAGTCGGGATAACTCCCAAGCCTTGCAGCTATTGCCGATGGTTCCTCTTGTAGCATACGGCCATTTATTGGAACCATCGAGTCCCTTGCCAGGCAGTATCATTTATATACCGCTTCGTTAATCTTTTCGTATTTACCTTCTCGTGCTCTCTTGTTTCAGGATAATTGGCCCATGCTCTTATGACGAGCTCGGATACTGGTTTCATCTTTGAATATAGCAGCAATCTGGGTTTTGCCTACTCCGAAAATTTCTGCTAGTTTTCGGCAACCAAGTTTCGGGTTTCTTTTAGCGTAGTCGAGAACATTTATTCGTTCTCCTCTAGTGAGCGTTTTGTATTTTACAGAAGCATTTTTGGAGCACGACATTCTCCACTACAAAAGTAGCGCAAACTGCGACAAGAATGTCACGCTGTAACTTGCAAGGTCGCTAGAATTTCCGGACAATATGGCTAGAACCACGCGCAAAGTGCCCTGGCTGCCACTGAATTTTTCACAACAACCCGCCATCCATAGCCTTATTTGTGACTTGAGCTTATACGCGCAATAATTTTTTAAAGCCAAACCAGTTAGTACTAGCTTGAGTTCTTTGATAAAAAAGTTGTGATGAATTCACATACAGATTGTGTAAATGTGAATTTATTTCTTCACTTTATCACACGTCCTCACTGTTACAAATTATGTTGCTCTCGTGTATTTTGTTGCCACGCTATTTTAAGGTCACACCCTATTAATAATTAGTTTAGCCAAAATATTAACAAAATATCGATACGCATAGGACACTATGAGCAGGGCGCAGAATTTATTCTCGTTTAATTCCTTCGTTCGTGGGCACCATGTATATAAAGACGTCTGGATCGCTACTCTTGGAGAAATTCTAGTGTGCAAACGAGAGCCCAACAACGAAAAAGATCCAAATGCTGTCGCCATAATCAGTGATGGGGAAGTCGTCGGCCATGTGCCACTGAACTATAGCCGCTACATCAATCGGTTCCTGGAGATTGAATTAAGTAGCGTTTCTTGTGAAATTACAGGAGAAAGGTTAAACCATGGGGGTGGATATGGGCTTGAAGTTCCATGTAAATACACATTTCGAGGTATCCCAGAACTCGTGGCCTGGATTGCGAAGTGTGTAATCAAAGAAAACGCAAAGATTGAAACTGCCGTTAATCAAAATCAAGACAGTGGCAAAAAGGAAAGAAAGAGTACAAGTGTATGGTGGCCCAGCGCTGCCATGGAGTTCTTACAAAATATTTTTTTTTTTATTGAATCTAAAACAAAGCAAAAATAAAACGTATTCTAGAATAAAAACAAAATCAAATTTAAATTCAAAGTAAAAGCAAATTAAATTTAAAACTAAATTAAAATAAAAAAATTAAACGAGTCAATGAAAATCAAATCAAATTTAAAATCAAAGCAAATTTAAAATGTCCATGGCCGAGCGCTGCCATATACCACAATGCATTACTGCAGTGGTTCCCAACCTTTTCTATGCTCCGCACCCCTAGAAAACTTCTGATGTATTCTCACACCCCCAACAGAAGTTACATCTGGTTTGAAGATAAAGAAAGCAAACATGTACTCAATTTGAGCAACACATTTATTTAAGCTAATTTTTGAATGACATAAAAATCAAAAAATAAGAGCAAACTGAAATAACAAATTCAAATACAAACAAACAGTAAATTTGAAGTTAATGACTTTTTTGTTCCTGCTTCTTGTTTATGATTTTGTCAAACGATTTTTTGTCAAAAATCCCATTGCAGACTATTAAGATCTTATTGAGGCAATGCAAACACACGAATAACACAACAAAATAAAATAATAAAATTTCAGTCGGCTATCTTAATATAGTCATAAGTGGTTTTGTGAATTTTCAATAGAGCTAACTATTGGTACTTAACTGTTGTTTCTTGCTTTAACCAAGTTCAAGCAGAGATCTTAAATGTCATATACTATAGAGTTATCTTTGCCTCTACAATGTTCAGACAGAAATTTTAGGTCCGATCTAACCACGGAATATTTCTTAGCGTTCCGACATCTTGATAAGCAGGAAAACGACTGCGACTGCAGAAAGCGATGTTTAATTGAGATCAACTGAAGACCTCCCCCTGGGCTCTGGATCATACCTTACACACTTTCTTCCAGGGCGTGTTTTCCCTAATTTGATTACCAGCTCGCACTGTTCCAATGGCTACACCTAATCTTGCATCAATATTATACCAAAAGATGTTTACCCAATTTCCAAAGTGGTTCAAGACGTTGGCTGTTCACGGCACGGGCAACAAAATATACATCTACACTGTAATTAAAAATTACCCAAATCCAAGTTTTCGCACCTCATGAAAGTATCGTCTCGCACCCCTGGTTGGGAACCCCTGGCACAGAGTAAATAATCAACCAGAGGTCCAACTTGCGTGAAAATTTGTACCAAATTTTTTATGCGCATGCGCTGGCCGCCATGTGCCTGGCAAGTTCCCCTGGCAGTTTTGACTTCATACGAACTTTTGCCATTTATATGTAAACAAAGTGAAGTTTGATTGTAGTACTAAACTGGTACATTGAAATTAGGTTTTCAAACCTATCGAGGGGTATTTGTTCAGTGAGCTTACAAAATAAAATTTACTCCACAATTTACAAATATCGTACGAACGTGTTGACAACGCTCGATGGATTCAAACATGTGCTGAATTCTTGTTAATCTTACCACAATTTTAAACAAGTCAAAAACTGTTATCAGCAATTTTTTCGCTTGCCTCTTCTGGCCTTGCAATCACATTTAAGGTTGACAAAGACGGTAAAACCACTTCAATTATGCAAAAATTCAGTTCAGACGAGCACGAAAGTTATAGAACACATACCTACACTCGGCGAGTGCTAGACCACTGACTTAGAGGACAGTGGGCTAGACGCTTGCCAGGAACATGGCGGCGTTCAAAGTTGCCGACAATGAGTTGGACCTCTGGTAGACTATTTCCTCTGTGCCCCTAGTCTATGCGGACCTGTACAAAAGATGGCTAAAGATCTAAGTGAAGGAGTGAGGGGACAAATTATTGCGCTGAGTAACGAAGGTTTGTCATAACGGAAAATTGCTGAAAAATTAGGTGTGTCAAAAGGTGGTGTGCAGCGAACGTTGGAAAGGTTTAAGGAAACAAAATCGTATGCTACAAAACGAAGGTCTGGTAGACCAAGGTGTACTTCGTCACAAGAGGATCGATTTATCAAGATTACCTCATTGCGTAACAGGACTGCTTCTGCTGATAACATTAAGTCCGTCATTAACAACACTCGAGAAAAACCAATAAGCAAAACAACAGTTAGAAGGAGATTAGCTGAATCTTGTCTTAATGGAAGAGTAGTAGTTTCTAAACCGTTACTACGAGCTCAGAACAAACGCAAGAGATTGTTATGGGCAAAGAAATACCAACATTTTAACGCGGAAGACTGGAAAAAAGTTCTTTTTACGGAAGTGTCCCTGAAAGGCACTTACATGCTTTAAATGTTTCTTTATACAGTTTGAATTCTCATCATAAGGTAATCCTCTGTGTGCTTGTATCATACTGGGTTAATCTGAATGACCTTGAAGTTGAGATAGGAATGTAAATAAACTATAAGACACCAAAGAATAGTCTGGCCAACACTACAATTCTCCAAATGAAATTCCAGCCTTTGCCTCCATATTGACTAGTACATTGTAAGTTTTAAACAGACACACTGAAACAGGACCTTCACCATCTGTGACCATGTCACTATATAAAGGAAAAGTTATAAAATTTGTTTGGTTTTTCGACCGTAAAATTATGGCTGCTGCATTCAATGTACATAAGTTGTAACTGCGTCTCAACTCGCTGACTTTCGGGTAGCTCAATAGTTAGCAGCCTACGGAACATCTCAACGCACAACTCAACTTTAGCAAAGAATTAAGTTAAAAACTTATAGCGGCTTCTTTTAATCTTTTCGCCTGGAGCCGGTTGTTCAAAGCACAATTAGCGTTAATCCAGGATTACCAGTAATAATAATAATAATAATAATAATAATAAGAAGAAGAAGAAGAAGAAGAAGAAGAAGAAGAAAGATACTTTCAGGCTTAGTTCAATATGTAGAAAACTAACATGTTTGTCTGTAGGGTGGATTATAGTGGGATTAGCCCAGTTTGAATTACCTGCTATCAACCAATATTACCAAACAATCAAACCTGACTATCTTCTGTCCTACTTATGTGTTTATTGTGTTAAAAGAACTGTTGTAAAGGGACAGAAAAATTTTGTGTCCTTGTTATTAGGCTATTTATCAATAACGATTTGTAGCTATCATATTTCAAAATAACAAGAATAATAACGATTTAATGAAGCATCTCTACATAGTAGCTCTACATCTTCAATAGGCAAATTATAAAAAACTGATAAATAAATGTAAAATATTGGAAAGAAAAATGTAAAAATTGAAAAGTAATACTTATAACTGTAAAATTACTTGTACATACACACAAATATATTCGTATTTAAGTGGATTCTAATCTCTGCTTTGCTTTAGTAGAAAGCACTCGTTTTAGACTACTTGTAAACTTATTGATGTTGCTTTCATTTCTTAATGTCGGGTCGAGTGCATTGAATAATTTAACACAGTTATCTTGAAAAGTTCCTGTCTTAAGTGGAATTTCCAGCGTTATCGAGGAGCTTTGGTTTCGTTTGTTTTAATTGAACGATCTACTTCAAATTTCACAACTTAGAAACTTTTTGTATAAACACGAAATCTGTTAAACAAAGTTTCAAGTGTTTTCAGCCGCGTGATCAGAATTTGTCCAAAGATTTTTTCGCTAATCCTGGATTAAGTTAATCGCTGTTTGAACAACCCGGACCCAGGCCTTTTCGCCACAATAATGGTATTATACTGATGTTTCCACGTTCCGCGCCGGAAGCACATCAGACGGAATTGACGAACAATTGTTGAGACGTCTTGGCCGCAGGATCCCTAGGGACTGATTAGAATATGGCCATCCCCTTCAGCGGCAACTAGTCGATTAATTATGTAGATTATAACTACAGTCAAATCTTAGGACTTTTGAGGACTTTGGATCCCCAAGATATTTAAGCTTTTCTTCAAGTAAGTGTAGTGTTTTCCTTGTGCTACTGTTAATCTCAAATGCAATTCAAATAAGCATTGAGAATACTCTTGCTTAAAATGCCACCCCAGTAGAAAGTGCCACTCTAGGGCCGCGGCCCACCATAGTCCCCCTCTTGCTACCTATGCTACTGATTCAATCACATTTTGTCAATTGCGTGATGCTATTCGTCTTTTTCAGGGTGAGACTGTGTTGGTCAAATAGCGCTGTTAGATCCTTGCGCATGTTCAAAAGCAAGAGTTTTCTAAAAAAAAAAGTGCCAAAATAAGCCAAATCATTGCTATCGGAAAATAGCAAAACAAAAAAAGCCGAAAAGTCTATTTATTTCGACTTAATGCCACATAAAAGTTTAAATGTTAAACTTTCAAAAGCTGCCTGCTGAAATTTAATTTTCAGCGAAGTAAGGAATGAGATGTAAATGATCAGGGTATGAAAGTACAAAACAAGCAGTGCGTGACTCGCCCCAACGACTTGGCAGTTTGAACTTTGTAATCACATACCAAAGAATGTCTCTGAGATTTTTACTTGCTTTTCTAAGAAGAAACTCTATTGCTGCATATGTTATGCATATGCTATGTTGCTGCTATTTATTTTATTTTCGGCAGGGTTACAGTAGGCCAGGAGAAAAATCAGGTTACTTGACCTAACGAGGAAATTTCTGAAATTTGTGATGCAAATTACGGCTTTGCAATTAGCAGAGATTTAATTTATTAAACTTTTCTACGCCGAATTTGTGCACTGAAAATCATTGGTGTAACTAAGACACTTCTTATGGGGACTCTTCGGGGGCCCTCAGCAAACAGGGGAAACAACATCAAGTACACATTTTAGGAAGCGCCTCTCAAACACTCAAATATGTCATCTTGTACACCTGCTATTGTGGAAACGTCCAACTTTATAGAGGTTGAAGATTACATTACTGCACAAGTTGGGGTGGTCCCTGGGGGTAGCTCAGTAAAGTTTTAGGGGGGCTAGGTCCCCAGTAGTTACGCCAATTCTAACAATGTTAGAAGTTGTTAATTTCATTTATTACAATTTTCTTCGAAAGACCTCTTGCAAAGCCAAAAAATGCCAAAATGTCAAATGATTCTAAATTGATTTCCATGACAGCTAGCCTGAGAAAAAGCCAAAATTGGAAAATTTGGAATTACCCACTGTTGTCTGGGATAGCCTTTGACTAATGCCAGATGAATTATGCAACAGAGGAAAGGCACCAGGTGATGGTAGTCCCTGTATCAACGGAATAGAGTAATTTCATTAAACCATTATTTATTTGGGACAGCTACTGACAAAATCAAGATGACTTTATTCAAGATAGGGAAGGGGGCAACTGAAGTCAGCCACAATAGCAATGGGTTAAAGTAAACAAACAAATTTCCAGTGCAGCCTGGTGAAGAATGAGACATGGTTGGATACTACTCTGGCTCGTATAGTTTAGAAAGTAGTTTACAAAGCTACCATTCGTGAACCAACGTTTGAACACTCCGATCTGGTGTCTTTATCACGGGCAATAGTTCTGTGGACGAGGTCCCTATTCATGTTCACAGAACCGCACATGATTTAAGCTATTAAAGAAATGTAAATAGGCTTCCAGTAATGTACCACCATCCTCACGATTCAATGGAGGTGGGAGTACTATTGATATACTACAACCCCAGACCACATCTTTGATGATACCGCACATTAGTGGTAATAATTCTGGAATTTTCGCATGCAGTCGTATGGTTAATTTGGAACATGTGGTTCGACAAAGCTGAATTTTCTTTCAAAACATGTTCCAACCTGAATGACTTTTCACAGGCACCAATCACTTTGAAATTGGTATACTCAGACAAATGGATGGTGTATCCCTCAAGACATCATAAGCAAAAAGTTATGAAAACGTATTACAGAAGATAGGAATTGTAGAGATCAGAGTGTAAAATTAAAATACTTAGTTATGTCACATTGACTTTGATGTAGAAAGATTGAAAAGCGATTACAATAATTCAGGATGTTGATATAAATTATCTTATTCAATAATTTACAAGAACCATGCAAGCCACCATTGTTTATTAACCTTGCTTAACCAGTTTTCTCCATAAACATTGTGCCATTTATGTATAGTATCATCCAAAGGGTCTCTCACTTGTCACTAGGCAGCATAATTGCTTCACTGATTGATCTCTAAAAAGTATTTTAAGTTAGTACTACATTCCAAGTATAATTCAGCGAAGAAATAACAGTGGAATGTATAGAGGAGTGCAAGAAGTACAGGAACAGGGGAGTACTGTCAAGTGCGGATCTCGGGAGAGTGCGGGTGGGCGACCACTCCGACCTAATTGATAAACGAGGTGCGCCCTTTTTCTTAACTACAGGTGCCCCTAACCCATCCAATAACTTTTTTTCAAGGTCACTCAGTCACTTAGTCTAAGAAAGTGCCCTGAAAGTCAGTTGGGGTAACAATACATCGATATTACTAGGTTTCTTATCCCCAAACGCCCGATAGTTCAGTGATTCACATTGAAAAGTTTGAAATTGAGTCGTAAAGATAACCAATCGTGGATTATGATCCACCCATCTTGCTCCCAGATACTCCTTTGTTCCTTCTCCCACTTCTTTATACTTTCAATAGTGGTGCAGATCCGCGGCAAGAAGCGGGACTGGCACCCACGTTAAATTCTGGCGCCTGCGCGCTTTCATCCTCTTCTTTCGTGGGCAAGTTTTGTTCTGATCTCACAAAAATATTAAACGAAAATACTTAACTTACATAAACATCCCTGATCAAAACGGTTCAAATAAAAAGTGAACAGGTGAATACTCTCCCTTTTGTTGTAATGGTAGCAAAATTTCCAAAGATATTCTTGGTTTTTTTCATACAAAATAACAAAATCTCACTCAGCATACCGAACAAAAGAGGAAGAGATCGAACAAGTTACCTTAATTCCTTCGCATGGACCCTTCTCGCTAGAGAATGATAATATTTTCCAGAGTGCCCGCTTGGACAAAAGCTCTGTTACTTCAGACAAACTATGTCCCCTAGTAGACACTCAAGTCGCCGGATTGATTCAAACAACTTCAGCTCAGCTGCTGAACGAGTCTTTGCAAAAACCGGGGTTAATAAGAGGTATGGTCATCCATTAAAGACGACTGTGTCGAAACGGCCTCGGATGAAAGGCCATAAAAGAGACGAAAAATGACGAGATCTGTAAAGAATGCCCATGTGGCCGAAGTAGACGTTTCTACTCTGAACTGAGGGAAACTGTCATACCAGATAACCTGTTGAAATTTCTAACGTCAGCCACTACAAAACCTCTGTCGAAGGAAGGATGAACTGAGTTACTGGATAAGTATCAGTCAATAAAAGGGAATGAAATGTGCTTGTGTCTCCTACTATGGATGTAGGCATGAAAGAAGACATGAAGATGAACCATGATTATATGAAGACAAATGATATATTCGCATTTGATGAAGGTTTGGCAGGAAATCTAGGCTCCCATTTCACAGCCGTTCGACCAATCATGGCCGCCCTGGAGGCACTTGAAATGTCCCCTGAAGAATATGAAGACATTTCCGAGCCTGAACCAGAAGACCAAGTATTATGCTGGAAGATGCTCTGGCTCTTCTTGGGGGAATGCAGTTTTTTGGTTAAATTCGTGGCGCCAGTGTCGCGTTTGAGAGTATTTGACAGATCTGGGGAAGCAAACCATCAAATCAGATCTTCAAGCTGACAAGCATTTGTTCCCTGATAGTTTTCACAAAGCTGGTCAAAGCGAACACGACCATTCGCAGACCAGTAATAAGTTGGTGGCTGCCCTTACTGCTGGTAAATACCAATTCAAGAGGTCATTCGCAAGTAAGGATGCCTTTCGTCGATAATCCTTTCAGAGTTCCTCCAGCACCAGCGAACGAAAGAGAACTTGGAGAAGTAGATGGCTATAGCAAACAAGATTCCTCAAAACAAAGAAACTCTGCTTGCCCCCAAAACCGAAACCACAACGAAGGGAACAAAAGCTAACTATACACTGGGTCTCATTCAACCCATTCAACTGACAACACTAACAAGAGGACGATTAGCACATTTTCAACAAAAACTGGAAAGAAATGACCTATTGTTGATGCATCAGAACCTGAAGGAACTAACTCAATTATTCAACCGACTGAACGAAGTTTGCCAACTGTTCAACCACTTGGATTTCATCAAGAAAGAAATGCTCAACTACAGCACTCCAATCTATAGTCGTCCTCGGTGCCGTTTTGAAATTCAATCAATGTGACAATCGAAGTACCTTCCAAGAAACTGCAGAACTTGTAATACAAAGCCCAGACAATGAAAGGGGAAAAGTGCACCATCCAGAAACTATAACCTGTACTTGGTCGAATAACCCAAGTGTCCAAAATAGGAGTGACAACTGCACCCTTTCACTACAGGGCGTTGCAACTATAGTACATCAAGGCCGTTCACAACTACGGGTCCTGGCTCGGAGAAAGTTGATCACCTTGACCTCGGACGTCTTAGGAGGTCTACAGTGGTGGACATCTTCGATACTACAGTATATTAGACGCAAACAGCACTCTGATAGTCAAACCAACAACAAACAACATAACATGTAAACAGACGCCTCCTGCCCGAGGTGGGGGGAGTTGTGTCAAGTTGCATGTCAATTCCGTGAATGAAACTTGGCATACCGGACAATCGTAGTGTACGGATCATGTATATCCCAATTCCACGACCTAATTGATAGACATCCAGTCGGAGACATGCCCATCAAGACTCGTAAAAAGGAATTTTTGAATTAGAGCCACCACAACCCAAAGTATCCACTACCTGGTCTGTCGGCTTGGTAGCTGGCTTCCTTCAAGAAATGGGTCCGATTAAAAGTTTATCATTTCAGAATCTCTCCTTGAAGTTGGCTATGTTATTGGCTTAAGCATCTGCAGCTCGAGTGCACGATTTGATAGCATTAGACAAGGTTAACGTCATCTTGCAAAAGGAGAGTTCTAGATTTCTTCTTTCGACCCATGTCAAGAGTTCCAGGCCAAACTATCAAGGGAGGCAGAATTGCCTTCTTAGCCTGGAATATGTGTCGTACACTGTCTCGAAGAACACGTCAAACCAACAGATGACATTAGACAAATGAACAACAACTTCTTATTTCATACAAAACATCGCCCATTGTAATTGGCAGTCAAAAACTTTGAAGATGGTTGCGTACAATTCTTACTACAGTAGGTGTTACCACGGAATACACAAGAAGACATTCAACAAAATCAGCATCGACATCCGAAGTTGCCAAATCAGGTCTACCGACAGAAGTTATTCTTGAGGTAGCCTATTGGTAGTCAGCAAACGTTTTCAGAAATCATTATAATAACCAGCCCGAAGGGACATTTGCAATAAATATTACAATCAGTTAAACAATTAATGGTTAATTGTGAAGTTTCGTTTCATAAACAAGTATGATCAAATACAGTTATTATTTATGTTATGATAGGAACAGTCGACGTGAGGCTTCATAATCTGCATCAGTATTGCGAGTATCAATCGGCGAAGGTACGAAGGAGAAATTAAATTTCCGCGGAGGGTACTCACCTGAGGAAATGTAGTTGTTTGAGGACCTTCGAAGACTGATACGAGAACTGGATCCCCACCTTGTGGGAAAGCCTTGGCCATCCCCACCCTGTTTTTCTTAGAACAACACCTCAGCTTGTATTTCATCGGAGGAAAAACCATCAGAGGATGACAGTGCACAGGCACTAAAATTTAATCTGAGTACCAGTCCGCTGCTGGCCTTGGAGCTGCAACAGTATTGCTCGTATAAGTCTTCGAAGGTCCTCGGAGAACTGCGCCTCCCCCGTCAGATGAGCACCCCCTGGATAGCAATAGTACTATATATCATAAAAAAACAAACTGAAGGGTTTTACCTAAATCAATCTTGCAAATAGAAATAAATCAATCTTGCAAATAAAAATTTGTTCTTACTTTTAATTCTTCCATTTCACCATCCCATTTTTTGTCAACAATTTTTAGGACGGAAGCAATGATCAGTTGAACAGCTTTTTCAATGTTTCCTTTAAATGCCTGAATGACTGATTCAACACTGACCTGAATTAGGAAGGCACCAAAGAATATCAAAAAGAATCAGTTTAACGTAATGTTTAAACACAAATAAGCATTCATGGAAACTAGACTGTTAAACAGTTAAAGTTAAAAAGTTAAGTTGAATAATGCATGGTTTGGGGAATAGACTTAGCATTAATTATTTCTGGCATTACAGCAGGTAAAAATGTGCATTCATACTACCACACAGTGCCATACCAAGGTCGGTGGGATACTGGGGCGCTTGCCTCGCGTGCAAAATGTTATGGGGCGATATTTTCAGAAACAAAATTTCG